>JANZLQ010000005.1:15016638-15029357 GCA_026212715.1 Elanus axillaris | reverse complement strand
CCCCCCCCCCGACAGTTTCTGCGAGGGGGTGGCATGGATCCTGGCGGTGGCTGTCACCTCATTTAAAGTGTCTCAAGGAATGGTGACAGAGGAAGAATGAAACATTATGTATGATAGTGCCCAGAAATGTAGGTAGAATTTTAGTTTATCCTCATAGTTACACACTTGTTTTCTGAAACCTATGGTTTTGTTTGTCAACCCACACACTGGATAAAGAGAGTGGTGTAATGGTAAAGTTCTCTGATCAGACATTCTGTGTTTTGAATCAGGATTTTGATGTTTTTGAATATGTGTCTAAAACTGTTGTGTTATAAATGACTTCTTTAAAAATTCTGGTTTTGTTAGGTGGCACATATCTTGATGGAGCTCACATGATATTTCTCCTAATATATGTGCAACAGTTATTCTGAAGAGGTTAGATCTCCTGTAGTTTAAGGTACCTCTTTTGATTGCTGGGCAGAGAAACCATGTGTGACTTTCTGTCAACTGACAGCACTGTCAGTAAAGGTGTGTGTCCTGGCATTCCTTCTACTTACTGTAATTTATAACCGGACTTGAGAATGAGAGAGGTGATGCATTTACTAGAGTGTACCCCAAGCACTCTTGTCACTGCAGAAGGTGAAATGATTTCTTGTATCTAATTTTGACTGAGATCTAAAAACTGTGTGTGTAAGAAATGTGTGTGTTTTCTTGTTGATCTCCCGCTGTATGTGGTTAATAATTTATAAATTAAATATAAGTTTCCATGTATAAAAAAAACTACACAAGAGTTGAACCATTTCCACTGTGAAATGGAGTAATTGCCTTGAAATGGGCCTTTTGTTCTAGTTAATTAAAAATTAGGTCGTTATCAGGTTCTGTTTTACATTTGGGGCAAAAAATGTTAGCCATTTAACCAAGGCTGAGGTATATGAGATGGAAGCAGTGGAAAATCCTATAGAAAAAGTTGTGGATCACAGGAGTTCTATAGGCAGAAAGTGTAAGTTTCTGGTGGTCCTAGTTTAGATTTATAACACTGCATGCATTACTAAGAAAGAACACCTTCAGCAAAAATAGTATATCAATATGAGTATTTCTTAAAGAGTTAACTCCACCATAAGGTTATGTGAGTGCCATGATAACTTGTTAAGAGTAATTTTGGAATAACTAGCGAGAAAGATTTTCAGTTTATACGGTCATGGATTAAGTTACTGGATCTTTCTGTCTTCCAAGTTCAACTTGGTGCAGAAGTTCTTCAGCTAGTCCTTGAAAACGCTGATTCAGGAGTTAATGGTGCAGGATGCCAGGTGAAGCTGGTGTCTTCAGGTAATTTATATGCCAAAAAACTTACGGCAAATGCTGTCGCGACGCAGTGAGGGTGACAGAGGTGTCTCAGCGAGTCTGTAACAAGAAGTCTTTGATGGTATTCTTGCTGGATGAGAAAGATAGATGCTATGTGGGTAAACTGATCCAATTTTTTATTGTAGTGCTGTGCAGCTGTCTAAGCTGACTCAAACTGGAGATGGAATCGAGCACAGTTACTTAAGACCGATGTGGGGCAGAGGAAAACCAACTATTGCATGCATCACTTCTCTCTTTTTCTTTTTTGTGTCCCTTTCTATGGTTGAATGTTGATTTTAAGGGAGTGGGTTTGTCATAACTTGTTGTATGGCTTATTAAAAGTTATGCCTGAAAGCCACTGAAGTTGCTGGAGGAGTGGGCTTTCTGATTGCTCGTGGCCTTGTACTCAATAGAAATAGAGATGTCTTCCTTATTTCTGAAATGTTGTGTTTATTATTCAGCAATTTCCTTTCATATTTTACTAAGTTATATTAATCGTACAGCCCTTAAGCCCAACACATCTTCCTATTTATCTGTGTTCTTGACAGCAGTTAGAATTTGGAATTATTTGGTCTTCCTGCATTCTGGTTTCTGTGTGTGCATCTATTTATAAAACATGGTGTTTGGCAAAAAACAAGTGGAGTTTTCCCACATCAGAAGGAGCATCAACCAGAAGTAGCAAAGAACTCGAAGACAAAAGTTCTAGGTTCTGCACAACTTCTGCTAGCAATGTACATCTAGTGCAGTTTCACTTAGTCCTCAGGCCCCTCCTGAATCATCTGTAAAACGGAAGCAGTTGTATTGTGACAGAGCTGTGCACAGTACACAAGGGGTTTAGGCTTGCTTCCCTTTCCGTTCCCTTGGAGCAGGTGTTCAGCAGAAGAGACAGAAGGGTGACTGATGAAGTAACATCAAGATGTAAGAATGACTTGCAAAGGGCAAGAGTTCATGGGGTTTGATTCTGTGTGGTGATCTTTTCTGTGCTCTTTTCTTTGTTTGTTTTAATTTTTTTCTAATATACAGTGTTTGATGTTTTCTGTTTCAGTCATTCTTTTCCTTTTCCTACTGCAGGGGGCTAGATGTAGGGGGCGGGCGGAGACTGGGAATTTGAAGTTATATTTGGGCTGAACACTGCTAACGTCATACAAGTAATGGTTGTTGACAAGTTTGTTGGATCAAAAGTGTCTTCTCTAGCAAGACCAAGCAGGATGGGACTGCACCTCTCCAGTGGCAGAATAAGGTGACTTCTGGTTGTCATTGTTCCGAGCTGAAATGCTCAGAATGGAAGCAGAGATTTACAGAGGCGTAAATCATCATGTGTGTTCATCTTTGAATCTCTGATAAATATTCTGTCCTCAGGTGGCCTTTGGGGTGACCACTCGTGATTGTCCAGATTAGATAGACTATCAGGTGATAGTTAGCATATCCAGTTATTTTTTAAGATGCTCTTAGTTGTGTCTCATTGAGACAGGATGCTACTGATGATCTAAATCTGAAAAGTTTGTTGGACCCACACCACCACAACAACTACTGACAGAGCCAAAACATTGTTTGTTTGGGGCTGCTAATGGAGACAGAGAACAGTGATCTGGATGAATATAAGTAATTCATCTGTTACTGCCATGATTAGGGAGGCATGATCTTAATGCCTAGCAGCCCCATCAGAGACTAGATACTACTGTGCAGGGTACCATCTCAGGGAGGAAGGGTGTGTGCATGTGGGTGTTGTGAAATCGTTGTGCTGCAGAGAAGTAATTTTTTAATACATGACAAAGCAGGAGTTTTTATATTGACAAACAAAAGTGCTTAGTTGCTCAACATGATAGGTGGTAGGATTTAGCCTAAACTGAAGTGGCTTTCTTAAAACCATGGCAAGGAACACTTTAAGGTGATGTTCAGAGGGCAGTGAAGTAGTTTTGCAAGAGCTTGGAAGGTATCCTTACTCAAGTGTGGAAGTTGGCCTGAATGAAAATACAGACTGGTTGTTAAAAGCTTAGTAAATGGATACTGACATCATGGGGCAACTAGAAATGTGAGCAAATGGTGTGACAGCAAGTAGGATGTGGACAGTATAGTGTAGGTAAGACAGAGGAGCCTGGCAAGTAAAGATGTTTTGTTCCCAGTGTTTAAAGTTGGAATGGAGAATTGTGCCTAGAAGGATGCAGAGAGAATAATGGTAGAGAGAATAATGGTAGATCAGTATGACAATATAGAAGAAAGAATTTTTGGAACGGTGTGAACAAGCAGGATAATGTTTGTCAAGATGAAAAAGAAGAAAATTTTAGTAACTAATGTGAGGTGAAGGATCCCAGACAAACCTTTAGCTCCGAAGATGTTTAGAGAAGACTTTGTCCTAAGGATGCAAGACAGGAAGAATGATTTAGATTTAGACATAGCCTGAATGAATGGATCAAGAGAGAAGTCATTGTCAAAGATGACATAGTATTTCATATCTGAATGATGGACAAGATGATAATGCTGTCCACAGTGATCAAGAGAGGAGGTGGAGAAAAGAGGGTGGGAGTGGTGAGATCTAAGTTCCGTTCTAGCTGTGTTGAGCTGAAGCTGATAGCTACTCAGTGACAAGAGGTGTCAGAAAGATAGCCTGAGATTTTTTTTGTTTAGACATAAATCTACTCTATTTGAGACCTATGTCCTCCTTAGGAGCTGAATTTGTGGATGAAATTCCCAGACATAAGGAAAGGGGCAAAAGATGTAGCTCAGTGGAGCCCTACTGGAAGACAAAGGAGCCTCCCAGTGACCTGTGAAGGGGTTGGTACAGGGAGGAAGGGAAGCAGGAGAGGGTAGAGTCATATAAGTCAGAAAAGGAAAATGAATGCTTCAAAAAGAGGAATGTATTTAATTTTTATGAAGAATGCACAAGGGTTATGGAGGATGGAAATTATTAACTTATGTTGACATTGCAATAGTAAAAGGTTTTTAGACATTTCGGTGAAAATAATTTCAGTGTAATGCAAGAGATGTTCAGAGTTCAGGATGAAGTTAGAGACAAAAGTGTAATTTATTATCAAACAGTTCATAGTGAGCTTAGAGGTGAAAGGATAGAAAGAGAAGTAGTGTAGAGAAGCAAGGGGTCAGAAGTAGATTTCCAAGCATAGGAAGTACTGCCTGTCCCACTGCTCTGTCAGAGCAAGAGGAGAAAGGAGATGTGAGGTATGGGGTGATGTGCGTGAGGCAAGTAGAGAGTGGGACAGATGTGTTTTGTATCTGTGGTACGAGGAAGAAGGGAGAGCTGTAAGGAAGAGAAAGAGAGTGGGAAGGGAGAACGTGAAATTATTATGTTTTCTGGCTTTCTCTTGGAATAAATATTTGCATTCTATTGTGGAGAAAGAAATGGATACAAGAGAAAAGGTTTGAGGAGTGAGTCAAAAGTAGGAGGAAATAAGGCTGAAATTGCAGGTGTGGGTTCAGCTCATCTGGAGGAATGGTACAGCTTACTAAGCAGCAGGAGAGAGAGAGAAAATGTGCAATAACCTCATTTCCAGCCTGGTTTCCTTTTCTACTGCAAATTCTAGGACAGGCAAGAATAAAGCAAAGGAAATGGATAGTTAAGATGAGTATGGGTTCAGGATTGGTGGAGTTGGACCTAGTTGTGGGAAGGAAAAGCAAAAAAACCCATCAAGGGTGGAAACAAAAAGGGCAAAAAATATTGTCACTGTAAAAGTGTGGAGTCCTGGGTATCAGAAATAATGGGATGGGAATAATGACCAGTCCTGAGAGAGTAAATTGATGCTATTCAGTATATGCCAGGTCAGCCTTTGAGTCAGGTTCATGGATGAAAGTTTCTTTTGGAGATGACTGGAGAGAAGACCTATGGTGGTTTGTGCTCTCTGACAACCCTATGCTTGAATCCATAACATGCCTTTAAGAAAGTTCAGAGCCTTGAAGAGCAGCAGCATTTTTGAGAAATCCAGAGAATATTGCCTTGTCTCCAAGGAGAGAGGAGTGTGTAGACCTTGGCTCAAAGCAAAATGCTTCCATGCTTTGGTGACTGGTCATATCTATCACATTGCATGATGGACATGAAAGTAGTTCGTTTGCTGGTTTTTTGCTCAGTAGTTCTGTTTTTTGCAGTGCGTCATAAGTAGATAATAAGTCTACATGTTCTATCACATACTGATACTGACTTGTGCTTCCTGCTTCCAGAGCTGAGACAAGGCCATAGGATTACATTATCATGGGCCCTGGCCAATGTCATAGTGCGCAGGGTGTATCATAAGAGCTTGGGTGCAGTGCTGCCATAAACATGGTTGTGAGGCTTTTGCTTGTCTTGCAGAGCAAAGCAAGCTTGTTGCTGTCTACATGCTACAGGCAGGCATACTTTATAACACAGCCTTTTTTTTTTTTTTCTGAGAAACCAGGACTTAATGATTTTAGAGGTGTTATGGAATGGTTATTCATGATGCAGGCTCCTCAGTGTTTAAGAAGTTAATATCAGATTTTAACATCTCTTTAGTAGATGTAAACATCTGTGGAAGGAAAGAGACGGGAAGAGGAGAATGCTGCAGGAAAGAGTTCTTCACTCATGCATGGAGGATTGAGCTGATCCTTTGACTTGCAAGGTTTTATCCATTACCTTGCCTTTCCCGAGCAACTTTCTGCCTGTCCCTGTATGTTATCAATGTTCAGTCATCCCAACAGCTTATACATACTGTCTTGCAGAGTTACTGAGAAAAAAAGAAAAGAAAAGAAGTCTTCAAATTTTCTCTTCAGGGTCTCTCAGGGCTTTTTGTGCAATATCATGAGGTTTTGTGCTTCTAACCTGTATTCATGCTTTTGTTTTTATTTTTGGCTTTTTAGAAGACTTGGAGAACGTTGGGCAAATATACTAAGAAACTGAATGCATGGCAATGGAAAAATGTAAGGAGAAATGCGAGAAAAAAATGTTTCAGCTCTTGAAATTATGGTGAGCTGTGTGTATACTGCTTTTAATAGAGTCTTTGTACATTCTGTGCTTGGTGTAAGTTTTCTTCAGCTACTCTGATAATTCACAACACACTGGGTGTGAAAGTTACCAAGTCTTGTAGGTATTTAGATTTTGAAAGAGGTAATGCAGCTTTACATATTTTGGGGTTTCTTGTTCATCAAAAAAAATATTCTTGACTGCATCACTGAAGGAGGGAATGCTACAAGTTTTATTTTGCAGCATTTATTATTTTTTCCAGCTTTTCAAGATACTTATCGCTATTCTGACTGTCTGTTTTCCAAGCTCTTTGGCATATCAAAGCTATTGTAAACCTTTATCGCTTTCCTGGAAGTGTGAATTTATCCTGAATATGAGGTTTTGTGGTAGTTTTGGGGATTTTTTTTGTTTTTTTGTTTTAATTCCTTGTTATTAAGTATATATTTGGGAAAGTTCTAGAGATGTGTAATGTTCAAATGATGTAACATGTATAAAAGTGGTAGCTTTAAAAAACAGTTAAGATATGATCTATATTTCAGAGAGCTAACAATGCACTTCAGACAAAGCCATAAGCAGTGTATGTTGTAAAGACAAAAATCAGTCTATGAATGTCAAAAAATTTCATGCAGGCAGCTATTTTAAGGAGGAATTTGAAGGAGGTAGAGAATAATTATTGATGTGGAGGAAGGAGGCATCAAAGCTGATAGTATAGCACAGAGGAAAGTAATGTACAGAACAGATTTCTAGTGAAAGCAGTTTATTTGTAAAAAAAAATAAACTATCCCTGTTTTGTTAATACTGTCTTACTGTCTTGGATCTGGAAAGCGAAACTAATTGTAATTGCCAAACTGCAAAAATAACATAAATATTGGAAGATAAATCTTAATCTTCCTTAACTCTGTTACCTAAACATGCCCTGTGTTCTCCAAATACTTAACCATTCCCTTCCTTGTTAGGCTTCAACCTCATCTGTTCTCTTGAATGGTGCCCTAGTTTTGATATTAGGCAAAAAGTGAAGAGAAACTAACACACTGTGCAGTAACATTTGTCATTCTTTCATACTCCTTCTGTATTAGTTCTTTTACGCCCATTTGTTTGTATATTACAGGATCAGAGGATAAATGACATGGGAAATTCTAAGCAGCTTTGACTCTTATTATGGACTTTCCACCTTAGAGTGAGTCTGTTGTGTCCAAATTCTTCTGAAGTTTGAATTTATTTCAGGAGAACCCCTTGAATGTGGGCTTTTCATGGCAGATTTCTGATGTACCATGTGCAAGCATAGAGTACTATGAAAAAAATACACAGGACAGGTGATTTTAAAAGCTTGTTCAATTTAATACTATGAGGTTGTGAGAGAGAGACTTTCCCTGTGTTCAAAATCATGTATTAAAGCTGCTTTGAGTAATAATCAAGGCAGTGTGTGTATATCCAGAGGAAGGGTATGAAATGTGATTCATGCATACAGCCCCCCTATCGCTGTGAGGAACGGCAAAGGGAGCGAGTGAATGGGAAGAAATCATGAGAATAAACAAGTTGACTACTGATAATGTTTATAGATCACCTTTCATTGGAAAAAGGCCTAAAGTGTTCTACCAGCTATGTGCAGAAATTAATCCATTTGTCACTGAAAGGGGGCAGGGGCATCTCTGAACACAAGTATGGCTGCTGCTGAAAGCCTAATCCTACCTGCACTGGAATTAAATGAAAGAATGCTGAAAGCCTGCTGTGTACTGACAGGGTGTAATCCAGTCCTCATTGAAATATGTTATTGCATAATGATTTGGAAAGGAAAGGAGCAATACCGCAATACCTTATTTCTAGGTTACAAAGAGAATACAGGTACATAGAATGTATTTATTTACAAAAAAAAAGGCAAAATGACCAAAGCTTGATACCTTTCCCTGTGAGAGGTCATGGCAGGCTTTGCTGACTAGCACTCTGTTTACTGGTTTCCAAAAGGTGATGCTCCCATTTGCACCAAATTTTGCTCATTAAAATCAAGCAGTGATCAAAGACTGCAATCTTTCAAAATACATTGTTGGGGTTAATTTTTCTGTCAAAGAACAGTTACCCAAACCAAGCTTATGAGAATAGGCTGGTTCTTGTATCAAAAATCCCACAGTACTTCACTATATTTTAGCAAGTCACCACAAATACTAGTATGGTGCTTTTCTATCATTTTAAGATTACTTAAAAGTAGAATTTGATGTTAGTGCTCCAAAAGCTAGATTACTTGCCCCTTTCCTGTGCAAACATCACTAGCATCATCTTCTTTTCTGCACCTGCTCTGCTAGCGAGGACCATGTATACTTTACGAGATATGATTGGATATGATCTTACAATCTCTATTCTGATTTTTTTTTTGACACTTTGCTTTTTTTTTCCTTTTGTGGAAATGCTCATCCTAGATATGTCATGATTTTACTTGGGTTCTTTTTTCATCCAAGATAGGAAAGGAAACTAGCTAGTGATACAGTAATAATTGTAGATTATAACTGGCAATTAATTTTCACTACATGGGTAGATTTACAACATTAGCAAATCCTCCATGACTGGCCTGCAGCTCTGCCTTTTGTCTGGTAGAACACTGCTCTAGCCCAAAGCAGTCTTTCGTTGTGCCCACTGGATTTTGCTGAAAATAAAATCTGCTGTGGCCACCCAGCATCTCGAGGTGAATATACATGTGAGCATCCAGACACCATAGTGCAAAATAGGCTGGGACTGGTGAGTTTATTGAATGAAGTAGTAGTTTAAAGAGGTAGCTTTAAATTGGGTTAACTATTACATGATTGCATCATAATCTTTTTCTCTGCAGTTTTTTTACTTGTAAAATACAGGCACTGAATTCGTACATTCCGTCATACATAAAGCTCATGCAGTTAGGGTTAAAAAAATACATATATATTTTTCTATATGACAAACGGAAGTAACTTTGGTCATTGTCCATTCTGAATTTGTTGTTTTAGGAAGAATTTCTATCTAGAATATAAATAGGGATGGAAGAATTACCTTAGAGAGTTGATTAATTTAAGTATTACTCCCTGTGCAAAGCAGTCTTGAAGAAGGCTGAAAGTGCATGACTGGGAGAGTAGGAGGGAGTCAAATACTACTGCTTTTTATACAGGTTTACTGAAATACTGTATCCCAGTTCTGATGTGCAATCAGGTGTTGGAAAAACTGGAAGGAGTTCAGAAAAATCTACATTAATTTGAGGTCTGGATAATCAGCTTTAGAATGGAAGATTTAAGAAGCTCAATCTATTTATCAACAGACAGTAGAGGCTACCTGATAAGTCTATAAGTACTTAGACAGGGCGAAGGTATCTGACAGTTAGATGGTTCTTTGTCAGCTAGATTAAGGGGATTCTCGTGGCTGAAAGCTGAAGCTAGATCAGTTCAGACTAGAAATAAGGTACAGTTTTCTAATGACACAATTAAATAGGAACAGCTTATCAAGGGATGTAGTAGACTGTTGCACAAAATCCTCGCATAAGGCCCTGGTGCTTTCCCAGGAAGCACCTGGTGCTTTAGGCAGCCAGAAAGCTGGTGTTTGCAGCTAGAATAATGTGATGAAATTCTATGGCCTTTTTTAACATAGAAATTCAGTACAGATCATAAGGAAGATTTTTGTTCTTAATTCCTGTCATGGTTTAAGCCCAGCTGGCAACAAAACACCATGCGGCTGCTCACTCGCTCTGCTGCCCCAGTGGGATGGGGAGGAGAAAATTTAACGAAAAGCTTGTGGGTTGAGACAAGGACAGGGAGGGATCACTCACCAGTTATGGTCACGGGCAAAAAACAGGCTCAACTTGGGGGGAAAAAAACCCAAAATAATTTTAATTTGTTACCAGTCAAATCATAACAGCATAATAAGAAGTAAAGCCAAATCTTAAAACACCTTCCCCCATCCCTCCCTCCTTCCCAGGCTCAACTCCACTCCCAATTTTCTCTCCTTCCTCCCCCCGGGGAATGGGGGTTGGGTCAGTTCATCACACCTTGTCTCTGCTGCTCCTTCCTCCTCAGGGGGAGGACAGTCCTTCACGAAATTCCCTAAAGTGAGTCCTTCCCACCGGCTGCATTCCTTCAGAAACTGCTCCAGCATGTGTCCTTTCCACGGGCTGCAGTCCTTCAGTCACAGACTGCTCCACCGTGGGCTTTCCCACAGAGTCCCGGCCATCTTGGGGGCATCCCCCTGCTCCAGCTTTGGCTCCTCTCTCCCTGGGCTGCAGGTGGGCATCTGCTCCCCCGCTGCCCTCCATGGGCTGGGGGGGGACAGCCTGCCATGTGCCCACGGGCTGCAGGGCCATCCCCTCCTCCCCGCTCCTCCTCCCCTCCTTCCTCTCTGACCTCGGTGTCTGCAGAGGGGTTCCTCTCACATTCCAATCCCCCCACTTGCTGCAGGTTTCCCTTCTTAAATCTGATCTCGCAGAGGCGATACCACCATCGCTGATGGGCTCGGCCTGGGCCAGAGGTGGGTCTGACTTGGAGCCAGGGAAGCTTCGAGCAGCTTCTCACAGAAGCCACCCCTGCAGCCCTCTCCCCGCTACCGAAACCCTGCCACACAAACTCAATACAATTCCTATCCTCCCTAAAATTTCATACATTTTAAATGCTTCTTTTTTTTAAAAAGAAGTTCATGTGAAAGATGAGGTGATCAAAGTGGAAAGGCAGCTTTCTAGCAGGATGGGTAAGAAGGGACGATCCTTTAACAGCAGGTAAAAGAGGAATTAACGCTTTCCATTCTCCCTTTATGTTTCCTGGTAATCAAAACCATATATATCCCTCCAGTCATTAATTCTAAGCATAACTTAATCCTTTACCAATATAATTGTTAGCCTTTTCAGAAGTGTTGCAGATAGTTTGTGCCTTCTCACTGTAAGTTCGTCTAATTGACAGCTGGGCCCAAATGCCTTCTTTGGCTTTACTTTGTTTGTGAAGCAAAGCAACCTTTGTTAACATGTTTTTCCTGGTGCTACCTTCTTGTCCATGGATTTATGAGGACATAGCAGGTCAATCTTTGTGGTAAAGTAAGAGGCTCTGTCATTTCTAATGAATTGTGTGAGAACTCTTTGTCCTGGTTTTGCAAAGGAGTCTTTTGAAGGACATTAGCACTTGAATCATTCAGTATTGCCTCTGTGTTGTAAAATCATCACCAGTCTGAGTGAAAGTGTCACCTTTTCGCTTGGTTATGCCCACAGCAAGGCCAGTCAATACTGATTTAAGGTACCTCTCAACTTAGATGAGAGGTGTTGTATATGTGGGGTTAAAGGAAGCACCTAACCTACTTTCAGTGAAGACACACTTTCAGTGGTTTCCCCAGTATCGGTGGTCCTGTAAGTCTTGTAAGCACTCTACAAAATATGTGGAAAACAAATGTGCTGCATCTCAAGTTTATAAATTCTCCTCCCTCATCCCCTTACCAGTACTGCTGCCTCCAAAAACTTGTAAAAGGCGGCAGCATGAATTGAGGTTCTAAAAAAGAAAATATGCAATATTGGATTTCTTTTTATTAAGTGTTAGGTTTTTGGGCTTACACACCCAACAAAAACTAAAGAATTTCAGGACTGCAGAATAGATGGGGGGTTTTTTGTTTGTTTTCCTGCAATTGGAAAGGCTAAAACAAACCGTGAATTGGAAGATGAGGTTTGCTCCAAATGTGTGTCAGTGTGTGTTCTGTTCTAGAGCCATGTGAATTCTCTGTGTATGATTTCAGGCTGTTTCTGGTTGGGAATGTACAGGGTCGCACATGTCCTCCGCTACCTTGTAGTAGTACCATGAGGGGGTCCTAAAGGTCCAGGGAATCCTAATCTTCCTTGGTTCCTTGTTGCTGCCTGTGACAAGGTAGCACAGCTTGACAGGTGTCTGATCCATCAATTCATAGCTGAGTAGCTACAAAATACTTAAAAGTTTACACTCTGAGTCGCCTTTAGTATGTTACTTGTGTACTGAGCTAGACTGAATGTTTGGGCTGCATGTCCCTGTCATAGTCCCCTCGCTATGTAGATCCCTCTCTCCACGATTTCACAAATGTTGCATTACACCAGGATCTGCTGTTAGGCCAGTATTCTCTGCAGAATACTAACAACCATGCTGAGATCAAGATGACTGGTCTACTTAACCTTCCTGGCATAATTTAATCCATACCTGCATTCAGGTAGATTGTATTTGAGACTATGGCAAATACAACAACAAAAGATGATATCTGCTTTGATATAAAGCTCTAAAAAGGGTAATTTCTAATCTGAAAGCAGGAGTTCAAGAAGACTGATACCCTGCAGTAGGGACAGATTCCTTAAAATCTGGAGGAAGCAGTCAGATAAAGTTATTCTACCTGCGCGGTGTGACCAGCCAAGGCAGTGGTTTGATGGGCTGTGTGTCTCACTATTGCTGTCTGTCGCCGGTAACAAAGGACCACGCAGCCACTCACTCACTCCCCCCACCCCCCTCCGGTGGGATGGGGAGGAGAACCAGAA
>JANZLQ010000005.1:14983399-15016538 GCA_026212715.1 Elanus axillaris | reverse complement strand
TCAGGTCAGCTGTCCCAGCTATGCCCCTTCCCAGGTTCCTGTGAAAATTAACTCTATCCCAGCTGAACCCAGGACACTGTCAGATAAAGATCTTTAAAATGTATGGAAACTCCAGTGTACTGTAGAAAGCTCAAGGCTTCACTTTCCTGTGAGGTAGTGTTCCTCATGGCTGTTACTCAAGCTGGAAGTCAACAGCACCAAAGTTCTTATTTCTCATTTGCTTTCTACAGGAACAAGGTACATATTGAAAAAAAATCATGCTCTAGATAGTCATGCCACATTTCAAAATCTAAATGGATCAGGACCATCATCTTCCAAATGTTGTGCTTGCTTCATGATAAACAAGCTGCAGAGCTTCAGTACCTCATGCTATATGAGGCACCATGATGGCACCAAACCATTCTGGGTATTTCCTTGACTTTTTATGTCAGTGTCCTGCCTATAAAAAGGCATCTTGAACGGCATATTCTTGAATGGCATATTTCCATCTAATGCCTATTGATTACGAAGAAGCCCTTCCTCTCTTCCCAACTCCCCTTACCAAAATGTTGAGGTGTGCTTCTGCAGGAGACAAATGACAGCAGTCACTTGCAGCAGAAGAGTTCCTGTCCTGATTGGCAGCAATGTGAAGAAGCCAGTTAGCTCTTGCTAAACAGTATGTACTTGATATGGCACATAGGTCAGATGCCAGCTCCAGGAGGGGAGTACTGCCATCTCTATGTGTCTGATTGAACTGAAACTCTACTTTCTTACTGCTGGTCACTTGCTGAGAGAGAGCCACACTGACCTGTCAGGAGGAAAAAGTGTTACTTTTACTATAGTGACTCTTCAGGATGCTCTAGGCAGGGTAGGCTCTGCAGTGTGGACTTGGAAGTGTTGGACTGAAATACTTCGTGCTGATGTGGGAGCTTAAGGATTCAGAGAACTAGTGCACAATCCTGACAGTTGCATCAGGCCATCTTTTATGTGCACTGGATAAACTAGCAGCAAAGTGTAGTGCAGGTACACATTTACAGTCTGAAGAAGATACAAAGCACACAAAAATGTTAACAAGATGAAGGGTGGCACTGCAGCATTGCCATATTTATATGCTGAAAATCTACAGGCAGATATTCTAAAAATATATGTATATGTGTATACATGTATATTTAGAAAATTCTTTGTAATCACGTTTGCTTTTTGGTTCCAGGATTTTTCTGAAGTATCTGGTGATTCAAAATTACTATCTTTCAAGGCATCAGTTACGTTCCCTCATCTGATGTTACAACTTTTATACAGTGTGCTGCAGGTCTTTTGCCTAAATGAAATCTGTTTTTAATCTGTGATACGTTGGAGAATATTTGTTTTATTTGGCTATTCATGTTTTAATACTTCGAAAATTTCAATTATAAGAAATCGGTACTCTTATCTATCAGTCACTCTTTTGAATTTTTACTTTGTTTCAGCTGTGTAGCAACTGGTTTTAGCTATAAAAAGTACATACTGTTATATACTCTTAAGTGGAACTAGTGTTTGGGCGTTGGTCAATATGTGTCTGTATTATGTAGCTGGTATTTTTAGATGATCCTTGTCCATTGTCAGTATTTTAGGTGGACTGTTTCTCTTGCAAGGAATAGCTTTATGAGAATTCTCTCAGTGATATTGCAGCAAAAGCAGCATTTACAAAAGAACAAAAGCCTGAACCTTGGGTTTGTATAGATACAAAACTTCCACATGGATACTCCTTTGAAAGAAGTCTAGTGCTTAGTGTTCACTGCCAGTATCTAATATATTGTCTTTTGCAGGTGTTGGGAGCACTTTGCCCTTGTCTGTCTTAGCATCCAGACTGTCTTCTGCCCTGATCAGGCAACATGTAGTTGACATCAGCTGACAGTTAAAGATTGCTGACAAGTGTTGGTGTGTAGAGGTCTTCCTCTGTGGCCTGGGGACAGTGAGTCTGGCTGGACATGTCACTCGTTTGGTGTTACTGGTTTGTTTCTGTGCTTATCACTCCTTCAGGAGTATAAATGGAGGGAAAGGGGGTTCAGAAGAAAGCCAGATCTCTGATGTCCTACTTTAATTTCTAGTGTGGAGATTCTTTTTCTGTAAAGGAAAATAAGGTAAACATGATAGTTCTGTGTTTAAAAAGTGTAGCCTTCTTTTAAGGATATTGTTGGGTTTATTTTGGTTTGACTAATGGTTTACACTTTCAGAACCAATGAACATGGTTTTAATGCTTTAGTAACACACTTGTCTAAAGGACTTGGCAGGCTGCTTAATAAACTAAGCCTCTCAAGCTTTCTTTAAAGTGTCACAGGTGGAGAAACAGAAACATGGAGAGGCCAAGTGACTTGCTCCAAGCATGTAAGATAAATCTGCAGTTGTGTTGCTGGAGTGCTTTAGTTAGCTGCACCTTCATTTGGAGATTGTATGAGGCTGAGGTGAGTAAAAAAAAATAAAATGTTGCATGTAGTTGCAGCACATGGCACATTTTCAACAACATTTCACAATGACCTATATCTTGTTATTTACACAGTGTAGCTAGTTGCACCTGTACAGAGGCTGTGTCCCCCTTTGCCTCACTTTGAGTAACCATTGATATTTCATGAAGAGCAGAGTAATGGAAGACCAGGTACCTATGTGGGAAATTGGAGACTGAGACCAGCCATGGCTTTACACTGCTGCTGGCAAGTTAAGTTTTAATCTTCCTTTGTTTGAGGAGAGAAAAACTGCTTTTTTCTATCTCTCCAGAAAGTGCCAGTCTTACTGGGCTATTTTACAGAAGAGATTTTGTCATCAATATAGTTGGACTTTTTTTTTTTTCTGTTTTCTTTTGTTGTGTTTAAAATTTTGCTGTACTTGCAGTCAAAGAAAGTTTGGTATTTAGCAAAATCCAGGTCTCTGTCCAGACAGCACTGGCAAACCTTGCCTTGGAATGTATTATTTACACAGGTCTGTATTACTGACAGAATATCTGTGGACTGCACTCTACTAACTGTGCATTGAAGCCTCAAATAGCTTTGAATTGTGGGGGGTTTTTTCCTCAGAATTTATGCTTATATCCAAGCAGCTGGCAGAGTAGCAGTTTGATGCTCCTGTAAATGTTCCATAGCTTGAAGGAGACTTTCCTTCACTTTAGCAGGTATCAGTTCATTATTTTCTTTTTATGAGAGCAAACTGACTCAGAGTGCTCCTGTGGAGTTGGTTCATTCAGAGAGACATTTGCAGCAAGGAACTTGCTGTTGTATGTGACATCTTCTTGTACTTAGTTTTGGGTTGCTCTTGGCATTTTCTGCCATAGGTTTGTTTCTAATTAGAGGGGTTTGGGCAGGTGAAAGGGCACAGAGGGCTAGAGGTAAGAGGAAATTACCCTGGAGAAGAAGGATAGGGTAGAGAAGCAGGGGGGGATTTTGCACTGTGGTGGAGTTCTTCTGAAGTTTCAGTGAATGTGTCCTGGCTAGTAGCATGCCCTCTTGCCTAATTTGCTTTATGTGTAAGTGTTTCAGAAATGCCTAATGGGGAATACTGTGGGAGATTGCAAATTGCCAGAATCTGTTTGAAGGAATCAAGAAGTGTGGTAAATTATTAAGTTTTTATTTGCTTAGAGTGTCCTCTGAGTTTTGATGGTGTCCGGGCTACTGGTGGCTTACAGTGCCTTTGGTATGTGTGTTTAGCACTCTGCTCGGCAAAATAAGGGGCAAAGATTTCTTTAACAGCGGGATAGCTCCCATTATGAATCATCTTGCTCACCTTGTGTGTCCAAAATATTTCTTAAAAGTTCAGAATATTGTCTTTTGAAAATGAGGACACTTCTTTTTCATTTATGTTTGGAGGTTGTAAAATCTAGAAGTCTTCTGAATGTAATTGAAAGCTATGCAGTCAAATCAGTGCATGTTGCTTAAGGAGATCCTTATATCCTTGTATGCAGACGTCATGATGATAATATAGTAATCCAGTCATTAAAATGTAAGTTCAGATATTGGTACATTTGTTCTGTAACTTTAATAAAGTGAAATACAATTCCAGTGTGTGAAATAGCCATTGATGATAGAACTGGAAAAAATAGTCCTATATTATTTAAATAAATTTAAAAATAATTTTTGCAAATTTTTTCATGTGGGAGGAATGCTTTAATTGTTTTTTGTATAGGGTATCTTTTTGGTGGAATTTAGCAGAGATTATTTTATTCACAATTTCATGAGTGCTTTTGCAACAAGTTGGACATTTTGTAATGCTCTGATTCCACCAAGGAATAAAAGTCCTTGTAAGGTTATTGAAACATGCAGTTGTAAAGCACTTGTAAATTATCTTGGAATGTAAACAGTGATTGTGAGCTGGCTATGAGTATGTTATTAAAATAAGAATTGGGGCATGTTTTGATAATTAACTAGGCATGAATGATTACTAGTGATTTTTATTCTATTATAATTTCTTTTTCATGATTGCTCCCCCCCCTTTATTTTTCCTTTCTATGGCATGGGGAGTTATCATCTGTTAATTTCTGGTAGGTTCCCTGTTGATACTGAACCAAAATTAATTCTGAGTGGCCAAATGGCCAGCTTCTGAACTGTAAGTGGTAGATAGTTGAAACATACTCCTTGCTGTAAACTATAACTCTTAGATAAACCTAAATCTTCCCACTTCACGTACGTGCAGTTATAGACTAAGATTTTTGAATCCAGGGTTGGATCTTAGTTATGCCCATGTTTTCCATTGAAATTGTTAGTGTATTGTTGAGTTTAATAGCTGATGACTTTGATAGTGTTAGCTGTAAAATTCAGCTGGTGCATGAAATGGAAACTGCTTCCACTTAAGTGATAAAGAAATAGAATTTTAATTAGCAAGTTCTGATTTGTGTTTATGAAGTGTTTAGGATGATACAGTCAGGAAGAAAAAAATATCTTTTTTGTTTTTCACTGCAGTAAAACTGTGTGGAGAAAATGTGGTAATATCACAAGAGTTTTAGAAGTTAAAGTGATGTTGCAAGTATCCTTCAAGTATTGCAATATGGGTAACGAGTGATGAAGTTATAAAGTAATATTTCAGACGTTAAAGAAACTCATTAAATCAGTAAAGGTGTCCAGACTGCCTTAACTCTATTGTATAGTCATGCAGTAACTACACATCCTAGTAACTTAGTCAAGAGTATGTGCTTCCCCATACTTAGTGATATTTTTTTTTATAGCTCTTGCAGGCTTTTTACATTGCAGAAACATGTTGTTCTAATCAAAATAAAAAGTTCAGTTTTATAAACTACAAAGATTCTTGACTCTAATGCTCACAATTGAGAGACAAGTTTTAAAGTGTGGCCATTTGACCCTGTTTAGGTATCAAGTGATATACTGCACTTGAACTTGGAGACTTAAAAGAACAAATGCACTTTGAGGTATGAAACTCGTTTAGAAATCCTCTGCTTATGACAGAAGCTTTGAAGATGCTTTATATTTTAGCATTGTGGAAGAAAATGTATTCTGGGCTTAAGAGTTTTCCTTAGGCAGAGGCTTTCTAACATGAATGCTCAAAATAAAAAAAATGCTCAACCTTTCTGCTCTGATAACTACAGAACATCCTTTCTGTTGAAAAGTTTTTGGAAAAACTGTTTGCGATAATCTCAGAAACAGGACGGTATTTAATTGCAGAGTAGTTGGATAGATGTTTACAGAAGCTTCATTAACAGGGAGCTTACATTAGCAGGTAGTGTCTCATGCCATTCAGAGACAAGAGTTCAACAGAGCTCATGTCCATCAAACAGGAGGTTCAGAAGGAAGGTGCACATCACTAACTTGGAAGTTTTGTGAGTGATACTTCAAATATGCACTTTACAGATGTATATGGTCATTCCTCGTACTGTGGTGAGTGGGGTGTTAGTGCATACTGCATTTTTTTCTATACTCAGATATTAGCTTCCTTACCAAAGACTTTCACAGCATCTTTTGGCTAAAATAGTGATTCTGTCTGATGTTATATTCATTTACCCTTCATTAAATCCATGCACCACATTAATTTCTCACCCAACTGCTGCCAGGATCCCTGAGGCAAGTACCTTCCACAGGTCTGGTGCTGCAACAGCATACACAGTGCAGTCCTCTGTTGCATCCCTCAAGATATGTATGTACCTCTTTCACACTGAAGCAGATTCAGCTCACACAAGCAGTCCCAGAGTTTGCTTTTGATCCTTGATGTAGTTCCACTTGGCGAACATGCAAACAATTCTCAGTGGACAGATGTTCACTCGCATGACTGCTGTACCATATTTAGGCTGTTTTCTCTGTATTTTTCAGAAGCTGAATTTTGTTGAACTCAGTCTTTTGGAAAAGTAGTAATAGCAGTGGGTTTTTTCCAGATGAAATGTTGTGATAGGAATTAGCTGTCACTTATGCCATTGTAATTATCACGTAAACTTGCAGATGAGGCGTTAACATGTATTAAGATATGCGTAATAATATATATACTTATTTTCTTGTGTGATTCTTTTCAGCAGTAAATGTGAAAGTGTTTAATTAGGAGTTACAATGTACATAATTCCTCCTGATGCACAGGGGAAGACACTAAGAATTCAAGAAGTTTGGCTAAAAGTTTTCCCAGTAGGCAATGAAGGAATGCAGGGTTTGACTCCTCCTTTGTCCACTGTCCTGTCTGTTGGATTGTGCGGTAATTAGTAACAGCCCTCCAAGGACCCATACTGTTACAGTAATGGGGGTGAGGTTTGTGCTTTGTAATAGTGTGGAGGATATTTTTGTTTAATGGGTTTGGTGAAAAGATCTCTTAAGTGGTCTCTGTCAATGAATCTTGATGACTTTTTATTGCTTTGTGATGCTGGAGTGTACCTTAAATGCATGAGACAAGGCAGTGCATTTTTGTTTCTCTATCTCCTTTTTCTTCTGTCTGTTCAAGGCGCTATCACTGCTGAAGTCAAGTGTGTGCCAGGGAATTGAGAGTATCTCTGAAAAGCTGTATCTTGGACTCTATCTAGGAAACCTCTTGTTCCAATGACCCTCCTAGTACTAGGAGGCACAGCAGTCTTGAAGAAAAGCTGAAAAAATGTAGATTCTAAACATGTGAAGAATCAGCCTTTAAACAGAAGAGTTTTGCTGTTTTGGTTTTTTTTTTGTTTTAACTGATGCAGAGCTAGCACAACACTAATACTGAATGAAATAAATTAATAACTGCCTTGCTACACCCAAATCCTCAAAATGCTATAATGCTGGAAGGGAGATTCCTTCTAAGCAAAGTTGACAGGCATCAGGCTGCAGCATAAGAAGTGTTTAGTGGTCTGCTCATGTCAGTGAGCTGTTAGGTGGATGAGATTAATCTGGGAAGCTGGGTGCTGGTGAAAGCATCACTTCTGGGACCAGTTTGTGTCAGTAAATGTTGCTGACCTTTCACATGTTCGTACTGAGAACCTGAGACAGTCACTGAGCAGACTCATTTTCAGCAGCTTGCTTTAATCTCCATGCAGTTTTCTTTGTGCGTTTTCCTAGGATGTTTTTAGTTCCCCAGTAAAAATGGCTGAGCCCTTCGTATCCTAATCTCAGTCAACAGCAATAAAGCTGCAGCATACCCACTGCAAGGAAATAGGACTCAAGGGGCTACGTTGAGAAGCAGGCTCGCCTATGTCCATGGTCAAATGGCTCTAAAACATTCTTACTTTTTTGGTTAGTGTAGCCCATCTCAAGATCTGAATCAGCCTGCTGATTCTTGATTACTTGCAGTGGTCCTCCTTTAAACAGAAAGACTTCTTGAGCTTCAGAAATGCTACCTTGTGCTATTTGAATTACCCCTCTGAAGTATAAACCAAGTACTAGTAAGTCATTGCTGTTGCTAAATAGTGGAAAGTGAGGTAATGTTGTGAAGAAGAGCAAGCTGGAAAGATCCTTGTAGTAGTCATATACTTAAGATTAAAATTAGGAAAAACAGTTATCTTACTGTATTTTGAGTAGTTCATTCCCCAAAAACTACCTTTTTCTTCTCTCTGGGAAACAAACAAAACAGTTCCAAAGGCAACTGAAGCTTTTCAAGTCTCTGAGAATGTGAAAATGAAGTTGTGCAATTTTTTGTTTGTTTAATAGTGAGAATTACATAGGTGCAGGTCAGAATATGAAGTTGTGCAGTATTCGGTGTGGCAGAAATTGAAATAGAACAATAACGTGATTGAACTAATAAACTGCTTCTTTCTTTCATTAAAAGGAAAGAGCCTCATTAATAACTTTATTATCTTAGTGTGTATGCCTTTGAGTGACAGTATTAAATCGATGATTTGTGTTAGGAGTAGATACTGTGCAGCCTAACAAGTGCAGGTTTGGTTTTTTTGTGGGTTTTTTTTTTTCTTGACAGATACAAGTAACACATGTCTTCCGTTGCTTTTTCATTTCTTTCTTTTGGTGCTTCAGTACTACTAGATGGGCAGGTTTCTTTAGACTCACTCTGTAAGTTTTTTTGGAAGTCTTCAGAACTAAAATATCCTGATATTTCAGAGGGGAACTTAAGGTTTCTTTAGCTCATTCTTTAGCTGGTAGAAGCTCCTCAAGTTTAAGGCCTTTTTGTCCTGATGTAGCAACAACAAAAAAATTTTCATTTTCTCTCATTTAATGGCAGCTAATCTCATGAGTGTGTCTTGGTAGCAGAGTTTGCGCCTTTATAGGGTGATCATTTTAACTGCAGAGCTTTATTTTGAAGTTTGAAGTTGTGGTTGATCCTGTGCCTGTGACAAACTGTAATTTTGTTAGTAGTACCGCTGGAATAAGGAGGGAGCAGGAAGGAAGGGAATACCTCTGAATGCAGCGTATACATATGCTTCAGGATGTTCCGATTGAAGATTTGATGAACACTTCAGTGGCATACAGACTTGTTCTGTCCCAAGCCCTTCATGAATGTGTTCTTCTGTAAGGGTTGTGTCTCTTGGAGGTTAGAATGCTCCCTGAGGTGTGCAGCAGGCTCTTGGCTTGGACTTGGTTAGTCTAGCAAAACTGTGCTTTTATCCCCTGGAACAGAGAAGAGACTACTGTACCAATACAAAGTGCTAAATTTGTCTGTACTTAACATGTTTAACCAGTAGGAGCATATTCCTATCCTAGAAAATATTTGTGGTGTGCATGTAAGTATACTACATAAATCTCAGTGTAAGAGCTGATGAGGTATGTATGCTTTTTCGGACAGTAAAAATATTTGACTGATTGTACTTGCAAGGATACTTATTCCCTTGAGAGCAGAATTCTTAAAACAAGGGACCTATTTTCTAAAGTTGTACGTTAGTGGAACTAAAGACTGTTCTTCAGTCTGCAGGAAGTATTATTGCCTGCTTTAACTGTTTTTTCTAAGTGGCCATGGGATAGAGTTTTTGTATGTTCGGACTTTGGTTAAAATGTTTCTCATTCATATTTCCATATCCTGTTATCCATTAATAAACTTTTTCTCATATATTTTTGTTTGGCACAGTGTCCTCTAACTGGAAAAAAGTACAGTTGAGCACTTCAATTGGCACGTTGATCTGCACACCAGCAAGAAAGAGAACAAAATCCATTTTGTTTGGAATTGTGTGAAGGAAAAAGATGATCTTATTGAAACTCTGTCTGAAAGTAACTTCTAGGAGAGAAGTTACATGAGAGGCAGTATTCCTGAAGAAAGGTGCTGTTATAGGTGTAAGAGGCAATACAGAAAAAGTACAGAGAATTGACATAAGAATTCTGTCCTTCTAGACAATACGTTTTTATTTTATATCCAGCTGTTGATTAAGAATGAGCAGAAACCTTCCATCTTGGGTGAGAAGAGAGTTCTTAAATTAAAAGATGTTCTTGCCCTTGGCTTTTGTTGAATGGGGAAGTGAACTAACAAAACATAAGTACCTTTAGTAATGGACTTGGCGATTGGATAAAGCCAGGCAATTATTGGCGAAAAAAAAATAGAGATTGATATACATGGCTATGTAGAAAGTGCCCTCTTTAATTTGTTCAGTCAGCTTTTGAATGCTGCAGATTGTTTTGCTTGTAGAGTACATATGTGTTCTAAATGTTATGACTAATTAGTTTCAGAGGGTGCTTCTGATTGCTTTGAGATGCAAAGTGTTTAGATACTTAGTTATGTTTGACTATTTTAGCTGTGCTTTTGAAAAGCTGACAGACCCAGAAGTTGAAATTGGCTATAGAGCAAGTAAAGAGCAAATTCCCTCATAGTATCTTACAATGTGATTTGCTAAAGATTAGCTCCATATCTGTTATAGGGAGCTAATAGAAACATCCAGTGATGACCTGGATCTAGCTGTGATTTTTGTCTGTTGGCAAACTTATTCTTAACAAATTTAGGTATACAGTGGTCACCAAATATTTAATGGACAGTACTAATTGCTAGCAACCTAAAAGTAGCAACCTAGTAGTGAAAGATGATATACACCAAACTTGCACTTTTACTGGACATAGCATCTTTTTCTTAGGTCTACTGAAACAACAAGGGGTTTTCGTATTTGTCATAAAGAAATAGTAACTTGATTGTAAAATAGTACAGAACACTTTGGGAGAGGAGGAACTAGATTTAAGTTTTCTGTGAGTTTTCTGATGGCAGACTTGTGGAGTCTAAAGAAATACTGACTTTCCTCAGTAGTAATGGATACTGCGACAGCAGTAAAGGCACCCATAACAACACTTGATGAAATGGTAACAGCATATAGGTCCATTCTTCCTGTATATGGACAACCAGTGAGATAACTAGCATTTTGTAAAATGACATAAATGAGATTAGGGATTTTATTTTTCTCAACATTTTTTGCTCATTTACTCATAATTTTCCCTGCTAGAAAAATTAGAGGAGCATACTCATTAGTCATTTTCTGAGAAATATTTTCCTGATGATGCTATCTTTATTATTAAATTTTTATTATAATAACAAGAATAATCTTGTTACTAAAGAGCTGGGCTAGAAAGCTGTGAAAATTTCATTTTTATAGGACTTCTTTTACCCCTTAATATCTTATGTTCTTACTCAAAAAAGTAGGATTTCTGTAAAGAATACATAATAAAAGTTTTATCTGAAAATGTCAGCAAAGAATATTTGCTGCAGTTATATATATGCCACTTGGATATGAAAATGCTCCTTTAAATATTATTAAGACTTCTTTAATAAATCTCTGTGATAGCATCCCAGTTGTCACACTCTGTTTCTAAAACATACTGAAAGTTATCTTATTCATTGCCTGTTCTATAGTCATAGTGAGGTCCCAGCCAAAATGAAGGCCTCATTGTGGCTGCAGTGTATGGACAAATAGTAAGAGAATACTGAAAGGCTGCAATCTAAACAGGCAGGGCAGACAAAGAGCATATTATCCTGATTTTAGAGATGGGATACTGAGGCACAGAAAAATCTAATCAGGGTCATGCAAGAGTGTTGTTCAGGAGCCAGGAATTAAGCCAGCTCTCGCCTTCAGTCCAGTTTTACTGCCTTAAACCAGGGTCGTTCTTCTTCAGAAGATAATACAGCTTTCCAGGCTAGTGTGTGAGTGCCAGTTGTATCTTGCTGACTGTTTATGAAGAAAACACCAGTTGGAGGATTAAAGTCTGTTTCATGGAAGTCTGCATAGAAGAAATAGGAATGAAGGGGGTTTTCAGTCGAGAGGTTTTTCTCCTGAGGACTGTTTTACCACATAGATAACATCTTTTTGTTAGTGTGCATTGACAAGAACATGAAAGAATAAAACCTGCAATCCTTATAGTATTTCATTACTAGCCCTCCAAATGATGGAATTACTAAAATAAAGTAATACAAATCAATTGTATTTAAAAGATCTCTGTTTTTTTTGCTCCACATTCAGTAGTCCCTAATACAGCTTTATTCAACATTTCCTTAAAAAAAGTAAAAAAATATCAGAAAAGTTACTTTCCTTTCAAACTTTATTTTTCAGATCTCTTATTATTTGATCACTTAATGTAAAATCATTGAAGCTATGGTTTTAGCAAATGGGGGAAAATAAGGAGGAAACACTTTAGTACTCACCCTGACCCAGTGTAAAGATGATCTGTAGTACAGATGTACCGTTGTATAGTTTGTAGATGGGTTATTAATTTCTTTTGATTTCAAGTACTTATTTTGACTTGCACAACAGGAAAGCTTCAAGTCTTTGCACTAAGTCCATGTAGAAACCCTGCTGGTTTGAAATCAAGTAATGGCATACCTACATCATTAGTAAATATTTACTGATGACGATTGAAGTGAACCCTTAGGGTTACTGTGCTGTGATACAGAAGACAAATTGACAATAGTTCATACTATCTTCTCACCTCTTCAGCCAGTCGCAATCAGGAGCAACATTTATGGTGAACTAAGAACTAAATAAATTTCTCTGGTCACTCCGGCTGTTCCTCAGCTATTCTAATGACCTCACAAGAGCTCATTTTGTTCTCTGAGGTAGTTGGCTAGCCGTTGTCAACTAAATTTGAACATTAAAAAAGATACTTATAAGATTTGCTTTGGAGTAGAGAGAGACCTGCATTTTCTCCAGAATGAAAATTCTTGCGTTCTTGTTTAATTTAAGAAGTCTTAATTGGTGTCCTGTAAGGAAGAAGTGTCCTATGTACATGGAACAGGTTCTGGGGAGTAGATGTTGCTGCTGGTCCCAGTGCAGCAGTGCATGCCAGTCTTATATGTGAGACCAAGTATTTCCACAGGCTTGGAAAGCTAAAGTCTTCCATGTACAAAGTCAGGAGGGGGGTGATAACAGTTGCAGCTCTCCCCTAGTTTCATTTCATGACAGCAAGATTGTACTTTGTGAATATCTTATGTTACTACTAAGCTGAAGTTAAATGTGCCCATTCTCAATGTTTTTCCTTTATCTTTTGTTGCAACTGCTGTGATCTGATCAGCATCCTCTGGTCTAAGCTTTGCTGCTTATGTAAGCCTAGCACCAAATGGAATCAAACCAAGTGCTAAGTAAGAAGCTCAGAAAGAAAGAAGAGATCAGCCTCGTAACAAGAAGGACAGTGAAGCCTTGTAACAACCCAGATGTGAAGAGAAGCAGCAGACTGCTATGCAGGGTGCAAGTGTTAGCAGTGTTCTTCCAACTAAATCTGCCCTCAGAGAGCAAGATTTAGGCAGATCCAGGTCCACTGGTATCAGTATATAACCTGTGTTAATACAGGCTGTGTAATAAACCACAATACCTTGTATATAGACAGCTTCCTGAAAGAATTACTGTTCTCTGTTACCATAAAGTAAGTATGTTTTTTCATCTGTCAAGCAAAGCTCTCCTTCAAATTCTGCAGATTTTGTTCTGAAGGACCTGAAAATCATTTTTTCCACTCCCTCAAATGCCATTTGCCTTCTTGGCTGGATTGGTGCCAGTCTTGGCAGTCTTGGAAATCACCTGTGTTTGGATGGATACCAGTACAGCTGTAGAGGTATAAAGACGATGGCCTTCATCACAGGTAAAAGGGAAGAAGTCTCCTTCCCCATTAGCATTCTTAGCCAAACCCTTGGTGCCAGACTATCAAAAAGTTAGATCTATGGCAGGAGTATTTGAATGGCCCATCTTTCCAGCAAAAGATTCCCTAATTGCCATTGATACTGTGTTTTCATCTTTGGCTCTAAACAAACTAATATAATTGGATTTTCAGGACTCTAATAATGACTTGCACAAGTCCAGTATGCTCTTCTGAAACCCATTAATGTCTCAGGCTCCAACAAGGATGGCTCACTCCACTACTGAAGGACAGCAATACCAAGCTATCGCCTTGTGGCAATCATCAGCTGTTGTAATGCCAAAGGTGAAAGCTGAGAAGGAGTCCCAGGTACCCCCTGCATAGCCTGAGTACTTCCATACTTCAAACTATATGAAATACTGGGGAAAAAAATAAGATGACCCCATATGTTTCAAGCAGCATTTGATATATCCAGATCTTCACGTTACTACTTCTGCAGGATCATTATGTTCATATTTCCTTGCCTCTTTAGTTTATTTGGATAGGCATCAGAAAGCTTAACCATCTTATGAAGCTGAAACACTGTGTATTTCTGTGAGTTACTGTAGTTGACTCGCAGACCTGACATCTCTTCCTGTGTCAAGGTATGCTCTCCTAGCGGAGAAGCTGGCAGAGTCCACCTGCTGTAGAAGTCTCTGGGACAGTATGTATGCGGTGCAACCCTCGTAACAGTTGCTAAAGGTCAGATACCTGATTCAGGAGAGCCATACATCAGTCTGAGCTGAAATCTAGTCCCATCATCCATGAAGGATACTACTTCTGCTGACAAGTCTCATTTGCAGTGAGACTTCTCTTGATACATGTTCAAGGAAAAAAGAATTGTTCTGTTGCTATATAGTGGTTTATGGAGACTCTAGTCAAGGTGCATGACGCTCACTTTGAATTATGAGGGAAGTGAAGATGATTTCCAGCCATTCTTCCCCTTATGCCTGCCTGTGGGATGTTGAGAAATCAGAAGTCTAATGCAGAGACTTACAATCTTCCTGCACATTATCTGTCCTTTGTATGCACACCTGTGTGCAGCCATGCTCACCCTCCAAGGTTTTTGATAGTGATATCTGTGAGCATCTAAGAGAAATTCACTGTTTCTGCAGGGTGAGAAAGTCTCCTGATCAGGACTTCTTTGCCATGCTCTCCATACTTAGGAGTCTGGGGATGGTTATGCTATATGTTCTACAAATGGGATGTCACTTCTGATTCTGGATACAGAGTGCCTAGTCTGCATCCTTATATATAATGTATCTTTTAACGTTTCCTTGCCTTCAGTAATTTAATTTTTGCTGTCACTTAATAATACTGTTGCTGTCCTGAAGATTTCCAGACATATGCAAGATGAAATTTGGAGCTGGAGGTGGTATCTCTAACTAGACTCACTGTAGCTGGTAGGGAAAATAGAGACATTTTGGGGCACACATCTCCTTGAAGTCCAAAAGCCAGATCTAACTATTTACCTGTTGGTCTAATTTAAGATACTGTCCACATTTACATGACTCTTCTAGCTTGCTTTTAAACACATGAAAGCCTATTTCTTCCTTGTATTTTGCTCACCTTAATTTTTGAGGCAAGTTATTTGATGTGTGGAAGGTTTCAGGGTTTTTTCTTTTGTTTCCGTCTTTGGACCTTAATATGCTTAACTGGTATCTATTTTACTGCATAACAGGATTTTCTTCTGGGTATTGGCTTTGTGCAGTTCTATAATAGTAGACTTTGTAAACAGTTGCTCTAGTTCCTGGAATATGTTGTTATATGTAAAATCGGAGGCAGCTCAGATGATTTCCCCTGAAGTGTAATCTAATAATTAAAGAGAAGTGTAAGAACAGTTATAATTTTGTAGGCAATAGTTTGATGTTATGAGAGTTGTTACAATTGTCTCATGTTCATACATTATGATTACACTTACCTACTTAAAACGAAATACTTTGTAATTGAATGATGTCCATTTCAATTACAAGCATGGGTTTTATCACCTGTCACTGCTAAACTGTACTTTACCTTGCCTTTTAGCCTTGTTGCACTCCCCAAATTCTTCCATGTGGACTTGCAAGAGGAGGGCTGGTGCAGAGCATGACCAAGGCAGTGAATGGTCTGTCTTTGCTCTAGCTGGTCCTTTCCAGGACCATCCCCTGTCACTCCAGCCCTGGGCTGCAGGGGCCAAAAGCAAATGTTCACTAAACTTCATTAATACATTTTAGCAGCTTTAATGTTTGTATTTGCCCTGTAGTTTAAACTCTGAGGATAAACTAAAAAGCAAGTGTTAACCAAAATTCTCATAACCATCTGAACAGACCTCAGTGGTTTATGACTCTCTCTTGATGTGCACTGGTTTCTTAGTTGTATTACCTACACCATTCACATCAGAAATGAGGAGGTTCTTTAAATGAAGGAGAGGTAGGAAAGCCAGTGTGTTTAGGAACTGAAAAGGGAAAAGTTAACCTGTCTGGTTACATTGCACAATAAAACTGAAAAGTTAAATGGTGAAGTAGGAACCTGGTTTTAAAGATTAGTTCAGTAATCTGAAGTGTTAGAAACATAAATAATTATGTAAAGGAAGATTATATGCTTCTGAATGTTTTTATACAGTACAAATTAATAAATTTGTTTACTGTTATCTTTAACTGAGAGACAAGTAGCCTTATTTTTACAAAGTTCTTTTGGAGCTAAGTGCCTTCCTTTAATATTGCACAGAGACCTGTGTGACAAGATTTCAGCACAAGCTAGAGAGGCACTGCTGCTCCACAGTGGTTTTAATTGGTCTTGGTCCTGTTAGTCCTCCGGCTCTCCAGTTCTGGGCTGTGCATTTCCTTCCCCTCATGCAAGCGGTAGCATTCATCAGGTTCTGCAGTGGAGCAGCTCATGGAATTAAACTGTCAGAAAACCTTTTCCTGTTTTGTTACGTCCTTCCTCTTGTTACTTTGCTCCTGGTTCAGACTTGTCTTCAGTTTGACTCCTTGTGTAATCAGTTAATTGATGGTACAAGCACAAGGGAGGGGCAGGAATATGAAGCTTGGAATCAAAAAGGACCATACCAGTGCCTAACACTGACCAGTTTAAATTCTTGTGGAATTGCAGAAAACTGCAGAACAATGTTTATTTTCAGTGTTGTACAGTGTTACAGAAAGAAGATTGTTACAGAAGCAATTAAATGCCTTTGCAAACACAAAAAGGTACCTGAGCATGTCACTAGTTACTTGGTTTTGGAGGCTTTATCTGAGTTGTGTATGGAGAGTGAAATAAAGACTCCATAGGCAGATAAACTGTCTTTTGCCTGTTCCAGGAGGTAAGGGGCTGTGTGCCTCCATATAAACAAGTATGAAGAAGTAGGTTTTTCAAGGAGGAAGAACTTACATTAGCTACTGTCTTATCCTCTAGATATCTTAAGATGTGAAAAGCTGAGAGTTCTTGGTGTCACAGGTACACAGCATACTTTCTAGACCAGTGAGTTTTGGGTTTTCTCTGCCAGTATTCTTGTGATGTGTTAATCTGGTAGCTCAGGCAATTCTGGTCCTATGTTGCAAAATTATTTTAGACTGGGATAGCAAATGGCCTATATACATTTCATAAAAGTCTTCAGAATTGTGGAAGAAGGGCTTTGTCACGTTTTCCCATGTTTGTTTGTTTTGGTTTGTTTTTTAATACATATATAATGTCCTATGCAAAATAGCAATGTCAGTGATGTGTAGCTTACTTTATAATCCCTTTCAAACAGATTGTTGTTACAAAAGGTATGCAGATACTGTTAATCCACAATATTTGTTTAGATCGTTAATTCCCAATTGTGAACTTTTCTTCTTTTGTTACGGGTCTTTGGGAATGAAAGGCAGTACTTCCACCTTCAATACAGTTTCAAAATGCATAGATAATGCATTGAAGTACAAAATCTTCCCAAGTCATTGGGGGTAGTATTTCCTGTATAAACTATAATTAATGAAAAATACCCAACATTCTTTAGCATTGTCAGCATCCTCATGATTGCTCTAACCTGGGAGGCAGCATACAATTTGAAGTTACTGGCCTGGTTTAAAGGTGTCATCACCTTGACTCTACCACATGAACTCTTGTTAAGTCTATTTGCTTTTTTTTCCCTGCGGTTTTTTTTTTACTTTGGCACTGTTGTGTTTCATTTATTATTGCTGTTGTTGAAAAGTTCAGTATTTCTGTTTTCTTCTCATTAATCACCTGATTTTTTAGCATGCAGAATCTTCAGTTCTTTCTATTAACACCCAAAGGACATCAGTTGGGACTTAGGACAATTGTGTCTGGCCCTATGTTAGTTCTGTCCTGAATATTTTAATCTTACTTTTTCCTCAATGTCATGGTTACTTCATCCATGACCTGCATTTTTCCATCAGAAGAGAAATGAGCTTGAGCATTTCTTTGTGGTTCTGACCCTGAAGTTAACCACAATTTGAGCAGGCGCTCAGAGTAAATGACATCCAGTGATCTCTTTCAGCTTTAATTGTTCTGTGATTAACTGCAATTGTGACTCTGGCATTTTCAGGGGTAAAATACAGTTTATACTGGCTAACTAATTACTGAAGCAATTTACTGTTGTTTGCATAAAAAAGGAAAACTAAAGGAAAACCATACTTGGGGGAGAATAAAGCTGATGTTAAATGGAAAGTGTGACATTTCTAAGATAAGACTATCCTGTCTGTGCAAGTGTGCTTAACTGCTGTCTGAGTAATACCCTGAAGATGTCTTTTTATTGTTTCAGTTTCAAGTTTCAATTCACCAAATTACTTAGTTTTTTAAGTAATCTCAAATGTAAAAGTAATCTAATGCACTGAAAGGTTTTGTGCATTCCTCCATTTTTGAATGATGGATGGATTTGTCAATTCTGTGGAACAAGAGGGAAATACTGAGCACATTTCTAGACACAGAATTTAAAAATCTGTATTTCCAGGAGCTAGAGAAACCACATGGATTTGGTTTTGTCTATTGCCATTTTTGCCCTTTTTTTTTTCTTTTCTTTGTTAGTTTTAAACCAGTGTGTCTTGAATAGTCTTTCTCTCTCTCCTCCTCCCCATCCTTCCCTCTCTTTACACATAAACATCACTAATAGTTGTCAAAGCAGACTTTGTGTATATATTTAGTGGAACAACATATATATAAGAGAATGTTTAAAGTGTGTATAATTTATAGCAAAAGATCATCATTAAAAATTTAATTTCCTACGCAATACTATGAGGTCTTACTGTTTGACAACCTTAATTCTGCAGTGGAAGAATGTTTTAGATTATTTCTAGCTTGTGTTTTATTTTACAGTTGTTTGTAGATTATTATGAATTATATAATAATAGAGAAGGAACTTCATGTAAGATATCTGACTGTTGCTAAAAATAATTCCTTTGTGTGTGTTATTGGAGAAGATAAAAAGTCATATCTGACACCTGCATTTTTGTGTTTGTGCCACAATTTGCAGAAGCAACATTTTCTTTTGTTTCTATGGTATTTGTGTTTTTAACGCACATTTTACCAAGCTGATGTCTTGCAAAACTATGTCATATGGCTACAGCTGTCTTTTTATTTGCAAATGTTAGTAATATAAAAACTATAAGCAGAAGTTATATTTCTTTTCCAAGTGCCATAGCAAAGTATACACAAAGTAATAATTTGGTTTAAGATTTTAATCTAAGAAAGTCATATTTCCTACAGTCAGCATTCACTGCCTCCGATTTCCACCTATCTTGCATATTTTTCACATGGTATGGGACATTCTCGCATCCTGTTAGTTGAATAGCTCATTTTGAAGCAAGGCTTTTGTCGGTGTACAGTATCAACAAACACGGCTGGCCAAAAGATTTCATTTTGAGGGGACGACAATTCAGTACTGCAAGGAGTGGGGTATGTATAGACAGCGCTTCCGCAAAGCATGTGGCTACTAGAAAATAAGTTATCTGTTCTTTCTTGCCATCAAGAGTCTACTGAAAGGATCTTACAGTAAAATGAGGTAACTGCGATGGGGGCTGTGGACTGCTTTTACTTAACAGATGTGCTGGGCAGCTCTTTCTGTCTCAGTCTTGTAGCTGTCTGTATTTGCACATAGGGAGCAAGCAAACCACAGGCTGTCGTGGAGATCACCATGCCAGTCTGGGGCAAGTCATGCAGACCTTGGTCACTTTGTTTCCCTTTTAGTGGGGACCCAAGTTTTGGTAGAAAATAAATACTCGTCGCAGTTGTTCTTCTGTCCCTCCCTGTTCTTTTTGTACTTTGAAAATTATTTCAGTGCTATTTGATAGTTGCTCACCTTGTTCACTAATTATCTGCTGTCTTTTTCAGTGGTGTTACCTTTTTACATGAAGAAGTCTTTCCTGAGCTAACTTTGGAGAAAGCTGTTTTCTTCTCCAAAATTAACCTTTCCTGAAAAGCTTATCACCATTGCTTCCGACTAAGCAGGCAGGGAGGTGTGATTGTTGCCTTTACAAGATAAATTTTTGTTTGGAGAGGCCATTGCCTTTTCTGCTGCACATATAGGGCCTAGATTGTCAAATGGCTGTAATCTGATCTAAGAATTATAGCAATGTCCAGAATAACCCTTCAGTCCTGGTCACTTTGAGTAGGACATGGTAGCATTGGACTATTCTTACTAAAACCAGGAGAACATTATTGCACCTAGTAAGATGTGTCTCCAGTTGGAATTTCTAGTGAGACAGTATTAATGCTTCATACAGTTTTAATTAAAAAGTAATTTATATATACTGTGTGTGTGCTTACAAATCATGAGTTTAATCGTGAAAATGTGATTTGTGCCAATCTTGCTAACACTGATGAACTAATAGAGTTGAACCTGTTTGGATTTGATGAATTTTCTTCTTTTACAAACTCTTGCACAGTGAGGTTTTTAAGGAATTCAGTCTGATAGTGTTTAATTTAAGGTATTTAGCTATTCTATTTCAGTAATAATTTATTTGTGTAGTGTGATTCTTCTTTCTGATTTCCAACCTGTGGTCTTGTGCTCTTGAGATTCTTGGATTAATTTAAGTGGACTTTTGATAGGTAGCTAATAACTTCAATTCATACTGGAAGACTCACATTTACAGTAGGCGCTTGCACCTCCACTGGGCTGGCTATTTCTAGGCATCTGCAAAATGAAAAAATTTCCAAAGCGCTGCTTCAGGATGTCACTTGCTCTGCATCCATGCATCGTTTGGATGCTGTGTTTCTCACAGCAGCATTTTGGTGCATTCCGCTACATGTCTGTGCAGTTTCTTTGCATATCAAGTTCTGCCACCTCATTGTCACAAAAATTTGGATGGTGCTCTTTACATGTTAGGTGCAGTGCTGTTGGCCAGGGTTGTGCAGGAAGCTCGCCAGTACCAGGACCTTTCGTTCACTGCTTTGTCTCCTTGACACTGCCTGGTGAAAACGTAGATGATTTTGTGATCTGTTAACTAATCTGATTTCCTATTCCATCTATGTCCTTGGATAGGTTTCTCCAGTATTAATACCGTATGTGTTTTTATAAGTTACTCCCTGCAGCCAGACTTCATAAAAAACTCAGACTCAGACCCAGCCAAACTTCATACACCTGAGAGCTGGGCATATTTTAAAGGCTAGTATACAAAGCTTTGAAGGGTAAATGGGCTTAAGGAATTCAAAATGGAAAGAAGTTGTAACTTTTGTGTTTGTAAAGGGCAAAGTCTGCATGTTTTCATTAGAAGATTGTCACCAGACCATTCAAACAACAGAAAAAAATGTTTGCAGTTGTTAAGAAGTTTTAATCATTTTTGAAATATTTTATAACTGTAATTAAATGCCTGTTTTCAAGCTGAGACTTTGTGTCAAATTATACCTGGAAGAAATACTCCTTTCTGTGGAGATTACAGTGCTATTAGTGGAAATCTGTAGGTTCTGATAAAAAATATCCTTGGCTAAGAATTGCCAATGTAAAGTGATTTTTAAGATCCCTGACTTACCACATTAAAACAAGAAATAAAATAAGCAGGCCACATATAGTGCCTGCTTAGGGGTTTGTTTGTCTTACTAGTAGGGAGGATTTGATTTAATCTAACTGTGCAGTTTTGGCTTCGTCGGTACTAACACTAACTACACCAAGAAGTTACCAAAGGCGTTTATACCTCACCACTGCTGTTCTTTTAAATTTCAGTTGAACGTGTTGATTGCATTCATCTGGCTGTAATACATTTAAAGGCCTTGTTAGTCCAAGACTAGCGCTGCAAAGGGGTCATGATATGTTAACCTTTCAATTGGATTTCACAGCCTGGTACAAGGAGTAACACAGAGAGAAGCCTTTGGTTTTCAGAGGATAAAGGAACAATTCACATTGTATCAGACTATGAAATACCTGCAGGTCAGTGGTGCTGGTTTGTGCCCAAGGATGCTTGAATGAGCCTGTTTGGATGTACTTGTGATACTGCCTGAATTACTGTGAGAGAGGTGCGCTGTTCCTCTGTGGAGTTTTTGGGGACTGAAGACACTTTGCACTTCATCTTGCCAAGTACTGCCATTATAAGCAGTGATGTTTCTTACACAGCAGTACAGGCCAGTGCAGAATTATTTCTAGGGCCAAAATATTTGCTTTGGTTAAGAACTAATGAAATAAGGTACCAGCTTGAGTCACTTACTGAAAGAAATCACTATTTTTAAAGAAAAATACGACTTATTCGAGAAGTAGGATTTAGTCATTGATGTTTATCAATTACAGCTGCTGTTGTGCATGTTTGTCTTCGCTGAGGGTCCTCTCATTTTTCCTCCTGTTGAAAAGGTGCCAGGTTGATACTTCAGTCTGAGTCAGAAGCCACATTTGCAAGGTTTGTAATAGATTTTGGATGCTGCTGAGTAACACTGGAATGCTATTTTACAACATCTTTACTTAAAGATGTCACTGCCCCGTTCTGAGAGGTAGCATGACCTGTGCAGCCGATACTCAGCACGAGGTTACTAATGCAGCAACACCTTCGTTAACAAGACTGGGCGTGGTGACATGATCACCCCAAAGTGCATAAAAGTGACTGGAGTTTCTGCCCTCCAAGCTGAGCTGTGGTAGATGAGTATGTGTGCTTGTTCTTAAGTTATAGTTATGCAGAGTGAAACAAATTACCTCACTTGTAATGTTAGAGCTCTGAGGTCTTCAGTAGTAATTTAAGCCCATTTTACTCTGTGTATGTAATGGCTTAAGAATGCACGTGTAGCATTATGTGTTTCAGCTGAGAGGGACAAGTGCCTGTCATCATCTGACTGTACCCATCTTTTGATTTCATGAAACTCCTCATGCTGTCACTGAGAAATACCTTACGAGCAAACTTTGTCTCTTCCCAGAGTTTTTTATTGGGAAAACAAAGAGCAGGCCATTTGAACTAGGAGGGACATTCGCACAGAATCAGAAATGTCATGTCATGACATCTGGTTCAAAACAGGGGTGACATTCCTGACTGTATTTTAAGCTGTATGATCCTTGACCTTAGTTACTATAACTAGATTTAAGCAGGAGACTTTCTCTAGCAATCTGTAGTCAAGCTTGGAATATTGTAACATGGAGCATAACCTATGCACCATGTTTTCTAAAGGGATCTTTAGGCAGACATTTTAAAAGACGTATTCTTTTACTGTTTCAACAGTTAACCAGTACAGAAATGCTTATTCCCCTTCTTGGCAGTGAGTGTTAAGACAAAGGTGTTGCTGCCTGTGTTCTGACTCAGACTGAGGGATGAGACTGCATTATTAGTTTAGGACCTTGAAACCCAGAAGAGGAAAAAAAAATATCTCTTTAGCATAGTAACTAGCTCTTATGGAGCAGTATATAAATTTGCTTTGTATAAATTAATATAACAGTAGTGGCCCTAGAGTTTTTCAGGTTTTTTCTTAATATATATTTAAAGCATAATTTCTAATTCTTGTATATATTTTTAACTTTCCCACAGATATGCACTTATTTGGCCATTATCCAGCTCATGATGATTTCTATCTTGTAGTGTGCAATATCTGCAATCAGGTAGTCAAGCCACAGGTTTTCCAGTCACACTGCGGTAAGTGAATGTTTTCTTTCCTGAATTACAGTGCCAAACTGGCGTATGGTTCTCTTAAGAATCATTGCATATGGTCATGGAATAGGCATTGCAGATACATTTTTCTGGTTATCTTATGTTCTTTCCACAGAAAATATCAGCAATGCCTTCCAATAAGCACGTTTCCTGTAGAGGAAGTTAAATTAGTTGTTCTAGAAGCTGGGCTTTTCAAGTTGAACTTGAACTATACTAAATTAACCTATATTTATTATAGGGTTTAATTTTTTACATAATTGGCATGTTGAGTCACGTTTCTTAAGATTTTCTGAAAAAAAGTTCATTTGAGAAGCTGCAGAAATGTGCAGATATTTATTTCTCAATTAGTATGACAACAGCAAGATAGCAATTTTTATGTTGATTATTTGTAAGCGGAACTACTTCAGTTAGAAATTTTTGCTATTCATTAACAAAGTACTTACAAATATTCCTGAAAAACTTCATCCCAGGGTCTGGTTTATTTATCACTTATCTAGTGGTTCATTTGTTATTTGTCTAGTGGTTTGTTTCTGTGGTGGGTTTTGGTTTGGGATTTTTTTGGGGGGGTGGTGGTTTTTTTTTTTTTTTTAAAGGACTGCAAAACATGACTGGAATGGCTAGCTTTGCATGAGGTTTAATCAAATTCAGTTTAATCAAATTAATTTGAGGGTGATTGCATAATAATGAAAGGCAGCTAGTACTGAGGATGGAATCAATTAAATACATTAAGAAAAAAAAAAAAAAAGACCTAGCAAGATTTTCCTTGCCTGCATACAACAAATAAACTTCACAAATCCTGTGCCCCTTTCAGTCTTCTTGACAGCAAAGCAACTTGGTAAGGGGTAAATGTAAGTGGGATGAAGAGAAAATAAAAAAGTTTATTTGCTTTTAAAGAGATAGTACCAAAATATTACCTTGGGTTTGTGTGGATGGACTGCTAACGACCAGCCAGGAGCAACTGCATTCATGTTGGAAGGCAGTTGTATGACTCACCACTACCTTTGGCCTAGACTGAAATAATTGTGAAAAAATGGTAATAGTGAAATACAGCATTTATATCCAGTCTGAAAGTATTAGTATAGTGGGAGAAGGACTTATTAATTTAATGGTGGGGGCAGGTGTTAATTTCAGTGTTTGAACAAGCCATCCTGTTATTTTTTTCAAAAATTGTTTCTTGCCCTTAGTTGTATGTGGTTTCTTCCTGCCCAGCTTCAGGTATCCTAGGATTCTTTCAGTGACAGAAAAGTTTCTTTGCATATGGTCATGGGTACCATAAACATTGAACTGGTATATTAATAAAAGATCCACTACAGAACAGAAGAACCTGTGTAACACCTGTAGCCTTCTGTGGTTGTGTTGTTTCCTGGACATGACCTTCTGGTTCAGGGAGCAGTATGGAAGTTGGTCCCATTTTCATGTAGGAGGCATATAGAATGATGTTTCTTCTAGATGAGAGTGAAATAATCCATGTTAGGAGGAACTTGTTGAGCTCTTTGGAAGTAATGAGTTACCATCAGTGTTAGCATGTTGCCTGTAAACTGCAAAGATCCTCTGAGTCGCTGCCCCTTTTTCTTTTTCTCCTTTCTCCAGTACTCCATTATTTATACAATTTTACTTCATCTTCATTGTAGTAATCCTGTTACACCAAACAATTGAGCGTTAAATTCTGAATTGCCTGATTTAAGAGCCTAAGGTCAATAAAGACTTCCAAAAAAAAAAAAAAAAGTAGACTGTATTAAAAGAAATGAATACTGAAAATAATTGACCAAAGGTGTTACCTCTTGAAGATTGTACTTGATTAAGTAGTCAGACCTGTTTCAGGAAAGGTATACTGGAATATCGCTGAAGGGCCTGTGGAAAAGCTTTAAATGTATAGACAAAATCTTTTGTTTTAAAGAAGAAACAGTAAAGATTATGTACTAAAATCATATAAAAGAGGTTTTAGAAGAGAGGTTTCTTGGAGGTCTTGAGAATTATTGTAAAACAACTAATAATTTGTTTTCAAAAAATCTGTTAAAAGTTCTACATGTATAAGTGACATGCATCTACTAACGTATAGTTGTTTTCATAAGAAATGAGTAAGATCTAAAGAAGAACTACACATGGATCTTATTAATTGATCTGTAGTTGCATTGTCTGCTGAGAAAATGATAAAAATCCTGCATTAGGAAACAGATCAACCATAAGCTGCTTGTGGCTGAATAATCTCTCACTGGATATGTTATGGTATCAGTAGTCCATTGAGAAAGGTCTGGAGAAGGCTTCATTTGAGACATTGATTCTGGCTGCACTAGGCTCTTCTGTGAAGCAGGAATATTTAATTTTCAGTTTTATTTAGAGTTTTATCACCTGTTGGACACAATCAATTTGGTGGATCAGATTTTGTTTAATTAGTTAAGCCATGCAGCACTATACATGTAAATTCAGTGATGCTGAACATGCCTGCCAGTAGACTTTGAGGTATTGTAGACTATCATATTTGTCATAAAAATGCATTATTTTACACATCTTGAATTGCAACTTTAAAGTTGCAACAAAGACAATGGAATGAGAAAGCGTTAGAAGCCACTACTGTTTTTTTGGCTCTTGAAGGCTGCATCATAGGGAGTCTTTATTGCTACTGACAAGGACTTGTAGAGATCTATCCTAGAATCTCCCACAAAGTGTGGTTTGTTACTAATATCCATGGTAAGATCCAGTCCATATTCTCTCAGTAAGGATTTAGGTCTGTGCCAGACACGTGCTTTATGTTTCTAGGTTCCCTGCATTGTAACTTGAAGGTCTTGGCTTTGAAGCAGCACTGGAATGCTTAGTTTAGCAAACATTTTTGTAATGCTTCTCTTGAGCCCTTGCTGGCATTGCCTTTCTCCAGAGCGTAAAGAGACCCACTGTTTCATTTGTCTTTAATTTCAGACATGTGGCAGCCATCCTTGATGCCTCTGGGAAGTTGTGAAGATTATAGAGGCAGATGTTGTTATTTAACTTTTAAGGGTTCGATTCCTGGAATATCAAGCAGAAAAAGAGAAAAATCTGCTTGTGTTTCAGGCTTTTTTAATGGGAGGTGGTGTGTCATACGACCTTAGACATGTAGAAATCAGGAAGGTAAAAGAAGAGATCTGGCTAATTAGAAGACTAGCTTGCTGGACTTGAGTCTTTGTAAAAAACACAGCATAAAGCTCAATGTTGCGAAGTAGTAGATCTGTTCTAGCCTCTAAGTCAGAGAAATACCGAATTATTTTTAAGAGCAGTTTCATGTCCTTGTATCTGTGGGATAAACGTTTATTCAGTTTGTAAGGATTAAACCATTCATGTACATATGTTGTGAGCCCAACTGAAAGAGAGACTTGATGTTATAGGCTGTTGAATAAACCGTATAAATCAAAGAATTTCTTGAGGTCATTCAGTATTAATGTGCACTTAGAAAATAGTATATCTTAATGTCATCAGCAATAGGGTTATTTGATTCTGAAGCCAGTTCTTTTGAGTAACTTGTTGCAGTGGTACAGTATCTTAGATTTTATTTTTAATGTGTGAACACGTAGTTGTATTCTCTATAAAGTAGTTTGAAATAAGAAATCAGTCTAGTTATGCAGCTTGTAGGATTTGTAAGTGTACTTGGCATGTGCGGAATTTTAGTTTTGAGACTTTGTTCTCAAAAGCCAACCTCAATGAAGATACAGAGCACTTCTTGGGACACCAAAAATGTAGTGTTTTAGTATCTCTGAAGTACCATAATGTTCTTGCTGTTTGCTTGGGTTTTTTTCTCCAATATTTTTTTTTCCCATGAGATTTTTTAGGGTGGCAGCCTGTGCTGAGCTCTGTCCATATGACTTCCATGAACTCCAATTCTGTGACAGTCTGTCTGTTACTTGTTAAGATGGGACCCTTACCATTTCCCAGGAGAAGTTTCTGTTTTCCATTGGCCCAGAGAGAGTAAAGATTCATATTCTTATACTGCATTGTCCTTTACTAGACTAAAGAGCATCAGATACAGTTCTGTTGTGGGTTTTTTTTAAATGTTCCATACAATAGTAGGCTTGTTAACTTTGGTCTTTTCCTGTTGAAAGTAAAATCTCTCATAAAAGGTAGCTCTGTCACAGTGAAGAACAAGCAGTGTACATACAGAGAGCTTGTCAAAACATCTTGACTTTTTCTTTTAATATGAGGAAATAAATTAATGATGGGAAAGTGTTAAAAGTAAAGTAGGGGGGAAGAGGTGAATTAGCCAAGCTAAATAATGCAGCTTGGTTAAACAATAACTCTAGAATAACCATCAAAGAAAGTTTCCAAACATATTCTGGAACAGTTTCCAAAACTGTAGAAGGTATCTTAATGAACGGAATAGTTAAGATCCCCATTTGATGAAGTCTTAGCAGACAGAGAACAATTTTGCTTCATCAAGGAGAAATGTCCATGAAGATCTCTTCTTTTGCTAATTTCTTTATTGGGGGCTCATTGCTATCTATCCTGCCTGTCTCTAATGTTACTCTAACAGGCTTCTAATTAAGAAAAAGAAATTCTTATTCCTTAAAAAAGAAAAAAAACTACCTTTGATTGTCATTACTTCTGAGTTATAAATCCTTGGGTTGATATCCTCATGTCCTCATGAAAGTTGGAAAATTATATTTCCTTTTTATCCTTCTTTTTGGCTGTATAAGCATAATTTAAAATTAAAAAACAAACTAGAAAGTGATGGAACACTGAAGAATACCAATAAATTCTTTTCCCTTCCATTTCATAATTATTTTCCTAAGAGAGATTATATATTTTTAATTACTCAGACTAGCTCTTTTACATTGTACTAGTTGTGTGTTACAATTTAATGAACCATGATTAAAGACAAGAAGGCTGAGCTTTACAGTATGAATAAGAATAATTTGCTTTCTTCACACTAGCTGTAACATTACTAGTTGGCATCTTTTTTGCATAAGGATTTTGATACTGCTATCACTGTCACATTTGATGGATTATTCTCAGTTTTAATATTATTTTCAGTTATTCAATGCCTTGTTTTTTTATTAAATACAGCTGTTTGGGGTTTTGTAATTGTTGATATTTTATCCATTGCAGTTTACCTTTTATCAGGGCATTGCTCTTGTACCCTTCAAGGACAATGATATTTTGAGTGATTCTCCTGTCACTGTGATTTTCTTTTTTCACAACCTTGTCAAAACTTCTTGTATGATATCATGAGTGATTGAATAAATTTCTGCTTGTCACATGGTTAGGTTTCACTGCATAAAAGAATTAAAATAATGAAAATAACTCTCATCCCTCCTGCTTTTTGTTAAATATGGAAACAGCAGCAGCTAGGCTGACAAGAATCCCAATTTTCTTTTTCTTTTGATGGGGGTGGGAGGAGAAGGAATTGAATGTTTTGTGTGTACCTTATTTGTACATTTTTACTTGTGCAATTCCTAGGATACACTGATTTGTCTATAACTTTCATTTCCATTACTTTAAATTGGAAACCTCTAGTAGCTAAAAGCATATGAAAAATTACCTTTAGTTTTACAGACTTTCTATCAGAAATCTTGTTCTCGAGACCAAAGTACAGTTAGTGGCATAAACTTCTGTCTCCTGTCTGCAACGGTACATGCAGGTTATGTGGGACTGTCAAGTCCGTGTCATTGCAAGTTCTCCAAGCCCAACATAATAGCATTTGTTGTGAAACTGTGGTCACAAGCCATCTTTTGCACCATTCCTGTAGAACTTAAACAGTACATTGCAGCATGGACAATCCAGGTAGAGCAAATATTATGCTTGAAGAGGCAAAACTAAAACAATGCTCCTTTGAATTCCTCTTTTTCCCTACATATTCTTGGAGTGCCATATTTTTAGACTGTCAGCAATTCTTGAGACTCTGAATAGGTACAGAAACACAAAATCTGTCTTTGTTTACTCTCTGGAGAAAACAGCTCTATATCCTAACTGCTGATGGACTCTGGCCAGATTCAGAAAAGCACTTAGATGCATAAAAGATAATCAATGGACATTTTAATACTTGATTCAAATGAAGCAATAAATAAAAAACCTTCTAAGCTGCTTATACACATGAGAGTGTTGGTCACCTCATTATTGGCCACTGTGGTCATCCAGGACTGCAAACAGCTTGGTTTTTTCATATGTGCCCTGGAGAGAGCTCAGTGAAAGAGACATTGACAAGGCCATGTTCATTCAAGAAAACAAAATAGAAAAATCCTACCTTCTCTGTAATTACTTGTCCAGGAGGTAAGAGATTTGAATTTAGTAGCCTTACAACCTAGGAGCTATTCTCTCATCTTCCACCTCCTAGGAGAGGAAAATGTCCTAATCACCAGACATACCATAACCCAGGCTAAAACAAAACTAGCGCATGGTTTCTGCATTGGAGATGTATCAGGCAAAGTAAACCCGAGTGTAGAGAGTAACACCCAAATCCAAGGGATGGACTGTGACAGGGACTGAAAAATGTGCATCTGATGCTCAGAGCAACGGCAAACATAACGTGTCTTTACCTTGCAGGTTGCTGAGATCTGCTCAAAGCTGGAAGGAATTTGTTGTGTTTTCTTTTCTTCATCTAGCATGTGAATTAGAAGTGGAGCTGTGTTCAGACCTGCTGACCTGTGTGCTTAGAAACAAGTAGCACAATATTTGATAGGGTTGGCTTTTTATTTTTATTTTCTATTATCCCACTGCTTAAACTGCTTTCTTCTTGTTGTTACTAATTCATCATCAGTGACAGGGTCTAAAACAGAGAAATTCAGATATAGAGTTAGGTACAATATATAGAGATTTAGAAGGTCAATGACTAGTGTAAGTAGGAAGCTGACAACTTCCCATAGATAACTTTTGCACTTCAAAAATTCACCCTAGGTTGATGTGTCAATATTTGAAAATGTCTTCATTCAAAAGATTCTTTGAATGAGAAAGCAGGAGCATTTTGGCAGTGTTGAATCTCAAAGGATTGTGCATTGGGGAGCAGTTAGTATTCAACAGAAGAAAATGTTCAGCAATGAACAGAATGCTACACATGTATGCAGTTGCTATTAAGGATAGTAGCCTTGCCCCCCTACCTCCCTTCCCTATTTCTGGATGTGTGTACGAAATTGAAAAATCTGGAAGTAAAACATTGATTGTCCTTTCCCTAATTTTTTCTATTAAGTTGTGCCTTCGCAGTGCCTTGACTGTGCTGTAATTTTACAATGCTCATCTTAAATTGACATAGGAAGTAGATTGAAAGAGTAATAACTACACTGGTCTTTTCAGTGCAATGGAAGTGTAGTGTTCTAGTTCACGCATAATTCCTATCATTATAAATTAGCTTATCTCTTTTGCATAGTGTATTCATTGATAGTACTTGATTAGTGAACTCTTTTGTATTTTTTTTTACTTCATAAAAATTGTGGTAAATAATGCAGTACTTACTTGAACTGGGTGGTGTTGTCATGGCATTGATGGGAGATACATACCACTTGTAATTGCTTTCAGTCAAGATTTTAATAGAGATGTAGTTTTAAATAGTAACCAATAAGGATTTCTTTTAAGGAGTGTCCATTAATAGAACTCAGCTGTTGAAGGTTGACTGTAGCATTAGGCTTAAGTTTAATCTCCTACATACTATAATTTACAGGGCTGAGTTTAGTGCATCATTCTTCCAGCTGCTTCACTGGTGGAGGGATGGGGGTTGTGATAGTGGAAGAAAGGGGAAAGGTATAGTGAAACTTTTCTGTCATAACCTGTAAAAATCTGGCAAAATGAAAAATAGGAGTATTTGGCTTGAAGTTTTCCATAGCCTGTCTTACTTGGTCTGAATAAGGTGGATGTCTTCCATCTTAGAGAAGGAATGTTTTTAAAAATAATTTTTAAAAAAAGAGTTCATGGTCCTGTTCCTAGATAAAGTCCAAAACAGAATTAAGAGCTTTTTGAATTCACTGTTTGGAAGTGGTTTAGTGAGTAAAAGATAAGCAAGAACAAATCCTTTTTTATATCATACTGTGATGCAGTGTGAAGAAATGAAATTTGAAGTGGAATCTGAATTTGCCAAAGGCCCAAACAAGAAATCATTATTTCTTCACTGTATTCAAAAGTATAGAAGTGCTAAGTCCAAGTCTCTTCTCTGTTATCTCTTTGTTTATGCTGCATGTAATCAGACAGGGAAGATGTGGTGGGGTTTTTGAGGGTGGGGTGTGGGGTTTTTTGGTAGTATGGTGTTTTGCTCTTGTCTTGGTTTCAGCCCAGCCGGTAACAAAGGACCACGCAGCCGCTTGCTCACTCCCCCTTCCCCCCTCCAGTGGGATGGGGAGGAGAACCAGAGAAAAGAAAAGGAAAGAAACCTGGAACTTCAAGGGTTGAGATAAGGACAATTTACTGGGACAACACAAAAAGAGAAAATTAGAACAATAACAATACAAATAAGAGAATACACAAAACGAGTGATGCACAGTGCAAACGCTCACCACCCGGAACCCGGCATTCCGCCACTTCCCCAGCGAAAGCCAAGAGACCACCCCCCAGCCTGCTCCCTATATATATAGTGGGCATGATGTCACATGGTATGGAATAGCTCCTTGGCTAGTTCAGGTCAGCTGTCCCAGCTATGCCCCTTCCCAGGTTTCTGTGAAAATTAACTCTATCCCAGCTGAACCCAGGACAGCTCTACATGTGTTACAGAAGGTAGTTAACATTTGGATTAGTCGCTACCAAATATTCTAAGTTCCTGTGGTGGGTTGATCATGGCTGGAGGCCAGGTGCCCACCAAAGCTGTTCTATCACTCCCCCCTCCTTCGCTGGACAGGGGAAAGAGAAAATATAACAAAGGGCTTGTGGGTCGAGATAAGGACAGGAGACATCATTCACTAATCACCACCACGGGCAGAACAGACTCAGCTTGGAGAAAACTAACTCAATTTATTACAAATCAAAACGGAGTACCAGATCTCACAACACCTTCCCTCCACCCCTTCCTTCTTCCCAGGCACAACTTCACTCCCGGCTTCTCTACCTACCCACCCCAGAGGCACAGGGGGACAGGGAATGGAGGTTGAGGTCAGCTCATCACAGGTTGTCTCTGCTGCTTCATCCTCCTCAGGGGCAGGACTCATCACACTCTTTCCCCGCTCCAGTGTGGGGTCCCTCCCAAGGGAGACAGTCCTCCATGAACTTCTCCAACGTAGGTCTTTCCCACGGGCTACAGTTCTTCATGAACTGCTCCAGCGTGGGTCCCCCACGGGGTCACAAGTCCTGGCAGAAAACCTTTTCCGTGGGCTCTTCTCTCCACAGATCCACAGGTCCTGCCAGGAGCCTGCTCCAGCGTGGGGCTTCCCACGGGGTCACAGCCTCCTTTGGGCACCCACCTGCCCCGGCGTGGGGTCCTCCATGGGCTGCAGGTGGAGACCTGCTCCCCCGTGGACCTCCATGGACTGCAGGGAGACAGCCTGCCTCACCATGGTCTTCCCCACAGGCTGCAGGGGAATCTCTGCTCCGGTGCCTGGAGCAGGTCCTCCCCCTCCTTCTTCACTGCCTTTGGTGTCTGCAGAGTTGTTTTCCTTACATGTTCTCACTCCCGGGCTGCTGTTCCTCCCAGTTCCCCAACTTTTTTTTCCTTCTTAAAAATGTTATCACAGAGGCATTACCACTATCACTGATTGGCTCGGCCTTGGCTGGCGGCGGGTCCATCTTAGAGCTGGCTGGTATTGGCTCTGTCAGACATGGGGGAAG
>JANZLQ010000005.1:14936381-14972730 GCA_026212715.1 Elanus axillaris | reverse complement strand
GGCGGAAACTGGCAAATGACGGTTGGCATTTGGGGGGGGTGAGGGAACGTACTTTTTGTATTTCAAAAAATTTAAGACTGTTTCGTTCTTCAGTGGCAGGAGAATCTGGAGAGAATTTCAGCATTTGTAATTAAAGCCGTGAATATGAAGATATGGAAGTGCTTGATCTCTAATAGAAAATGCCTTTATTTAGTCATTGGAGATGTAATAGAAACAGTTCAGAATATTCTTTAAATTTTTTTTAAGCATTTCTCTTTGTTCTTGAGGTATTCACCTATTTCAAATTAATCAAGGGTGAATCCTTTGACTACTGGCAAGTTTTTATTTGTGAGGATGCCAGACAAATTGTCATGTTTTGATTCTCTGTGGGAAAATTTTTCTTAGTTATCCTTGAAATATCAAACTAGCAAGCACGAGGTTCATGATGTAAATACAAACCCCTCCCTCACAGCAGCAGCAGGTCACTGTTGCTTCCTTAACCTGCTTCTGGCTGACAGGGCGATGCTGTGCAAGCTCAAAGAGTAGCACCCACTTGGACTCTTCAAGTTAAGTGCTGAAGGCTTTGGACAAGGGAAATTTGCTGTGTATTGAAGGAGAAACTCCAGCTTGTCCGGAGTTCTCTGTCTATAATTACATTACATTTGCTGTGTTTGATTACTGTGTCAATTACGGGGGTACCTAGCTGATCCCTGCCATGGAGGCTCTTGGTGCCTGGGTGCCAGCAAGCTGGAGTCAGCTGCTGCTGACTGGAAAATTCCTCTTCCCCCAGCCCCCCTGTGCTGCCCACTGCTTCTGGCTGGGGAGCACCGGCGCTGGCTCGCTGCAGGGTGAAGGGGTTGGGGAAAGGGTGCTCTCACAAATGGAGGGGACGGGACTGTTAAGGACTTACAGCATCTCTCAGCAAAAAACAACTCCTGTCTCTTGTAATATTTTGTAGTTGTGCTTAAGTTCACAGCACCAAGCCCATTGCTTGCAGCACACTGTGATCCAGCCAGCTGGCCAAGCCCTAGCACTTCTCACCTGGAGAAGTATATAATTTGTAAAGAACAGCCAAATACCTTCTTAAAGCAATCTTTTTTATTTAACAATATCAGGGATAGGACATGCAGCTTTTAAAAAATATTAATAATAACCAACCCCAAACAATTCACTGAAGTCTGTCTGTCCCAAAGCCTATTCCCCTGTTGCGGGGTCAGCAAGGCCTTGCTTTTTGCAGTACTTAAGAGGGCTCTTGTGTGAGCATGAACAGTGCTTACACAAGGGCCTGACCTCTAGATGCAATGTTTGTAACTGATATATAAACTTCCTGCTTTTTTGCACTTGCCATTTGCTCTGTGTGGAAAAAAAATAAGCTTTTACCTTGATTGGTGCTTGGAGATAACCTCAAAGGTATGAACCAGGCAGAGCCTGCCTCTCTGGAAGGGCTGCGAGCAGTAGACATAATTACAGGTACTTCTCAGTCTTCCAGTTGTTTTCCTTATAGCTTCCCATTAAATTTGAAACAAGATAAAGTAAACTGCCCAATAACCAGGTCACATGAATTCTTCATAAACCTTTACAGAAGCAATCTCATGTCTGTCACAGAGTATTTCACAGAGTCATCTGAGCTGTTGCTACATACTATCCTCTTTATGTGAAAGAGCTGGGACACCTGGAGTACCTCACACAGATGCTGATGGTTGCTTATTGCTTAAAAAATGGTTTGACATTTCTTGGTTAAATTTTCTGGGAGATTATTAGCATTTATTATTTTTTACATTTTTCAGAGCACTTCACAGAGTTGATTTTGTTTAATTATCATTTGGCTTGATTACATTCACAACAGTAATGAACTAGTGTTCTTTGGAGTGATGAAATCTTTGTAACTAGCATAGTGAGGAACAATTTCCTCTTCCCTGACTACTTTTTTTTTTTCTTTTAGCCTATGAAATGCTGTAAAGTTTATTATTTTTCCATTACAGAACGAAGACACGGTTCAATGTGTAAACCTTCCCCTTCTCCAGCTTCTCCAGCCTGTAATTCCAGGGCATCCCTAGTACAGATGAAACCGAAATCCTGTATCAGCGGCCATAACCCTATCAGCAGCAACTCAAAGCCATTCAAAACGCCCAAAGACAATCTACTTACCTCCAGTAGCAAACAGCACACAGTCTTTCCTTCAAAAGTATCACGGGATAAACCATGGTAAGTACTAAAATAATAGTTACTGAAGACGTTGTTATTTAAAAAATAAGTGTATCTATTTCACAGTCATCAAAAAAACCTGTATCCTCATCTTATCTAAATTTACAGTTGAAGCTTCTACATTCCGTAAGGGAGGAAACTGGGATGTTTTTAAATTAAATATATATATATATATATATAGGAAGGAGGGCTGGATTACTTTTGTGATGTTCCATCAAATGTCTGCTTTTCTAAGATGCACATAGCAAGTTAGATATTGACCCAGTTTGCTCTCTTTAAGGTCCATCTTCCATTACAGTATCAGCCCTTAGAACTGATGCTTTTAAACGGTAGGATAATTTTTGCAGAGTTCTTAATGTTGCCTTAACTGATGTTCATGAAAACTTACTGGTTATAGTCATTTATCTTCAACAGCAGCTGCTGTTGGGGCTCATTGTGTATTTTGATAATGTTTGATACCTTATAAGAAGACAGAAGAAAATTCTGGATGCAAAAATCACTATTTTGGGGGAGTCTTACATCATGTACTGTGATATATATACACATACAGGCTTTGAGACTGCCAGGCCCATTCTCCTGTGACTGTGATGATAGCAGCAGAGTTGCAAAAATGTAAATGAGAGCCGAACTGGGTCACTATTTTATCCCATAAGAAACTGTTTTGTCTTCAGTTATCTACAGAAAAGATGTTTTGCGATTAGGTCACTAGGTTGGTGACTCAAGAGATCTGGGTTCAGTTCCTGGTTCTGCACTGGCTACTGTTATGGCTTAGTCTCCTCAGCCTCAGTTCTGTGTCTGTAAACTTTAGATAGTAGGAGTTCCTTCTTCTTAAGTTTTTTCTACTTACTGTGTAAATATCCTTCCCTTTTATATGTAATACCTAGCATAATAAGGTCATGATTTTGGGTAGGGTTTCTGGATACAACTGCCTTAAAGCAGTAAATAATCTAATGCAAACCACTCGCTCATGAGACAAAGCATAAACTCAAATTATTTTAAAGTAATAGCTCATGTTTTCTGCCTGAAACATGCAGTAGTTGGTATGATTTCAAAGAGAGCAGCTTCTGCCTAGCTGTAGAATTTACCTTGCACTGGAACAAATTATCAAAATCTAATCTTCCTATAAATCTGAACCCACCATCTTTATAAGCATAATGAGCATTGTGGACAATTATGGTATATAATTCTGAAAATAGAACATCTGGGTGTTTAGATTACACACACACATACACACAGATGAGATGGAGGCTATTCTAGTTAAGGTGTAAACGCCTCATTTACTATCTTAAAAAATTATTGACTGAATAGTAAACTTCTGAATGTTGGAGAGGAATTTTATACAGAAGAGGATTTTTTTTTTTAAAGTCTAAATAAAAGAAAACAAGAAAGGACTTTAGAATATTAACATTATAGACTATAAACCTGTTTCTCATCCTAGTGTTACAGACAGCAACTTATATATCCACATTTCAGCATAGTAACTGAATCTATAAACAATATCTTCCATTCTGGCAACAGATGGCATTCCATCAGTCAGCAAAAGCTGGAAGGGAACAAAATAACAGCATTTCCACCAACGCCTTTTCCCTTTATTGGGAACATCCCAAACATTTACTGATGATTAGCAAGGTAGATTTAGCTGTTTAAAACTGTTGTACTGCTCTGTTAATACTTTGGCAATGAATATGTCAGTAGTTGTACCTGTGAATTACCCAATTCTTGCAGCTTTCCTGGGAGATAATACTGTGGTTTTGTTTACCCATCGCAAAAACTGAGGCATAGTAGTTAAAGATATTTTAATTATCACATAACAAATCACAAACGGTCTGAAGTAGAGATCAATGAAACTCTTTCAAAATTTAGTGTTAAGTGCTTTAGATTACATGACCTGTTAAAGAATAAAATCAGTCTGATAATCATCACAGGTTATAGAGAGCTGACAGCTGTTACAGAAGAAAATGTTTGTTCCTATTCCGTTAGTGGATTATAATTTTTATTTAGAATTTTAGAAAATATTCAGTAGGTCTGATTTTCTTAAAGGAGAAATTATTCATAAAATTTATTCTTTTTTTAAGATTATATCTTCCATTCAGCTGTCTGTACAAGCCATAGAATTTCATCCACTTACCTTTTAGAAGGAAATACTCAGTTGACACAAATATACTTGTCTCAAAAATACAAATAAGATTCATCATGTATCCAAGTGTGTTGTGGTTTGTCATCCTCAGAAGCTTCCAAGTTATTCAGTGCTTTTGTCTGTTACATTGTAGTCTCGTACCACAAATACTTACTTGACATAGGTTCTTTCAGGCAGCTATCAAATTAGGTTAATTCAGGAATTGTATCACTTGTAATGATTGCTTCCTAGACCTGGAATAGCCTTTGTTGTGCTTGCCTGATTCTTTCATACAGCATCTCTTAAATTTTAGCTGTTAACAATTAGTAGTACTATTTCAGCAATGGCCTCTGCAACAGCATGGCCCAGTAGATCTGTCTGTTGTCATGCTTGCCTGCATGTAGACCCAACTCTTCCATTGTCTAAGTCATTATAGTATTGGTTGAGTCATCATCTTAAACACTGACCAAGTAGCTCTTTCTCTTCTTCACATCCTGTGTTGTTGTAAGATGTGCTGCAGATGCTGAGGTTGCCCCTTGCCTAGTGCTTTAAAAAGCATGATCAAATTGATCAGGTGAGAGAGAACTGGAACTGTTTCATTTTTGTAGCCACTGTTTTAATACTTCCCTTCTTGTAGTTGGGATATGCAGGATTATTGTAAATACATCATCCAGAAATATCTGTCAGCTCTGATTTTTCCCCCTGTATCTCTCTAACATTGTTGCTATTAATACAGCAGTGCTTAGAGACTGGAGCAGTGCTGGAGCACCACTGCACTGTGCAGAAGATAAATGTAAACCGTCATTTTCAGAAGCTTGCAGTTGAGGTGGTAAGAGGTATAGCAAAAGGGTAGAAAAAAGAGAGAAAAAGGCAAAGAATAAGATGATTGGTGGTAATAATAATGAACAAGCAATCATAATTAATAAGAATAGCCCAGACACCCTTTATAAAAGGCTTTTCTGTGGCCGGGAACTCTCTCCCTCACTGCTGACCTGCCGAAAGGATGGCACTTTGCTTGCTGTGCCCCAGCACAGCTTCTGAGTGCTGCCACAGAGCATTTTGGTGCTGTGATGCTATAGGGTGTTCATTTCCACCCATCCAGGATCCTGAGGCAGTGTAAAATTGGGGGTAAAGGGATAAAGTAAGCTAGCCCTGAGAGACCAGCTGCAGCAAGTCTCCTTGATCTCTCTCTGTGTGGATTAGCCATTGCCTACCAGAAGTTCTGAAAAATAAGAAAGTAAGATGGAAGTTACGTGGTTTTTACCAACATAGAAAACTGACACTCTTTCTGTAAACAGAAATAGGATCACAAAGGTATACCTATGGGTAATCATTTAAAATTTATAATGTCACTTTTCAAAGGATTTTTTAAATAATCTCTTAGTCTTTATTTCTTTGTGTTGGGAAACACCATTACTCATACTGAGGTTGAGAAAGTGAAGCTAGTCAAGATTTAAGGGTGTTCCTAATGCAGCATGGAACTGGAAACAAAATTCAGCAGAGTTAACTTGGACCACATATTCCAACACTAAATCACAAATACTTAATTACATTGTAGAAGCGATCCCAGCAATGTAGAATAGAGCAATGTTTTGTGTTTTTAAGTGTTTGTGAATTTCTTTTCTCACAAATTTGAAGAGAGTTGAATGAGTGGCTGAGATTTTAGAATTAATGTAATTATGAATGACTAAAAAAAAAACCCCAGCAAAATTACTTAATAGCTGGGGAAAATAAATTTTTAAAGCCTGAAGAAAGGAAAACAGAGGTAGTAAGGGGCTCCAGGTACAAGGAGTGTTACATACTACAATTATTTTTCTTGCTTGGGAATGACAGTGACAAGCAATGTCTTGGAACTAAAAGAAATTGCCACAAGATACTTAGGAGGGAAGCTCACTTTTGTTTTGGGAGTTAGTCACAGGTTCTGCTGAATGAGTAGTTAGAATAGAATAGAACAAGACAGAATAATTTCAGTTGGAAGGGACCTACAATGATCATCTAGTCCAACTGCCTGACCAAGAACATGAGAAAACAGAAGGAAATAATTTATCTTATCTGAAAAAGAGAATGAGCTTTTGAAGCCTGTCATGATCAAGCACTTTGTGTAACCCTCAGTTATTTTTGTAGCTTTTTTCTGGTTCCCTTCTAATTCATCAACATTGGTATTGAACCACTGGTCAGAAACACTGGAAGCCATGTTCCAGTATCAATATAACCAGGGATGTGTGAAAACTACATTTGCTTCTTAATCTAACTTGCCATATCCCTTTTTCAATATAAGCATAACAATACAATAAAAACTCATATTGCTTATCCACTGTAACTGCTGAATATTTTTGTTACTATTTTCCAGTATGTTTTTCCCCATATTTCACTGCAGACTGAATAGCTTGTTATTTCATGTGTAACTTTATATTTGCTTGTATTAAAATATCTTTTTGAATTAATGAGCTTTGCCAAACACTCCATGCTACTTTTTATAACTGCTTTTGTCTCTTCATTATTTAGTTTCCCTAGATCCTGATTCCATCAGCAAATATTATCACCAGTAATCTTAGTTTTATTTCTAAAGATCAGTGAAGTTTTCAGTCATGTCAGACTTGGTATTGATGGCTAAAAAGTCCCCCTAGCAAGCACCGTTATTGAATCATAAATCTCTGAAAAACTACACTTTGATTTTATGTTGTTACATTTGCTTTTAAACTGTTCTTATTTGTGTTTTATAATGCCTTTCAAAAGTCAGAACATTTTCATATTTGTCTTTGTCAGCCTAAGTGGTAACTTCATTAAAAAGTGAAACCAGATTTCTTTGCCAAGATCTGATGTTCAGCAAAAGCATGTGAACTAATTGTTTATCAGTTTATTTTTATTAGCTTTTCCATTATTTCTTCCAAGACACTCTGATTTGAGTTTTCAGTGTGGATGCAACAGCAGCACTCAGCTAGCTTCTCTAAATTGCCAAATATTCCAAGATGCAATTAGAAATTAATATGCTGAGACCGAATATCTCTCCAATTTTTTTGGAACTCATGGGCAAATTATCCAGATTTGCTTATGTAACAGAAATCATTTTTCAGCTGGCACTTTACACTTACTGAGGGAATCAAAAAACATTTTATCTGATTGGAGTGCATTATCATGCTTCCTTCTTAGTATAGAAGAAATACTGAACATTTCTGCCACTTTTCCATTGCTAATAACTATTCTGCTGTCCTTTAGGTAGATGCTGCTATTGTTATTATAATTTCTTTTGTAAAAAAAGTAAACTTGTCTTTACTGAATACTGATTTTTCTCACCGATCTTTGGCAATTGTCTGTACTCCCATTTTTCTCATTTTTACTGATTGTCATGGGCTCTTCCTTGTTTTTTATGTTTGTTGCATGTGTTTTTCTAACTGTCCCTTTCAGTGGTTGTCTTTAATAAGTCTAAACGGGCTCTTCATTCAAAAATTATTTTTAAAATATAGTAAATAAGATTTAAAACCTTATTTTTTACTTTTCCAACAAACTTTTTAAAGAAATCCGCAATTTGCACTCAAAAAACTCAGTATGGGAAAAGAACTCTCTTTAAACATCAAATATAAATATAAGTGTTTCTGATTTATTTGCCTTTTTAGTCCTTAGTAGTTTACCATGGTCACTGGTCCTGTGGAGCTTCCAGTTTGCCATGGTTATCAATTTATCTTTGTGTGTTATGATAAGATGAAAGTAGAATTCCTTAATGTTGAATGCTGTACCCACTTACTTTAAAAAAAAAAAAGAAAAACATGAAATTATAATCTGTTGCTTCTAAAATCTCAAATAATTTTACTGTAGACTTCCAGAAGTCCCATAGAATGTTTGTCTTCAAATAGTGGAGGGTTTTTCTTTTTTCTTCTACATTGCAATGAAATGCATAATGAAGGCTGACTTGTAACAAAAGTCAGTTTAGTCAGTCTGTAACAAAACTAAGCAAAAATGTTCCCTCCCCTGGACTTTTTTTGTCCGTATGATCACAGTGATCCATCCATATGTGCCCTAGGATTTGAGGTTCTGAGCACTGCAAAAGAGAGAAACTTTTTTCGTATTTTTTTATCAGTATTCTACTACTAGCAGATAACACACTTGACCCTTTCACTGTGTATCAGTACTTTTAATTAAGATAGATCTTAGAAACTAGGCATGAAGATTTGTTCATATGTTTTTACGTAGTTTTTATGTAGTAAAACTACTTGATCTAGAGTAAAAAGATTCTTCTCTTTTCAGAAAATGTAATTGCCATCTGTTTAAAAGCAAAAAAAAATTAATTCCTACCCTGAGATACTGTAATTTTTGTCTGTCATTTAACTTAATGAATTCAGAGCAGTTTAAAAAAAGTAGATGCTCAAATCCTCTCTTTCATAGCTCCATGTTTGCCTTCATTGAAATACTTAAAACAATTCTGGTTTTGTGAATAAGTTACATTTTTTGCTTAGTTACTGGCCAGAACTCTACATTTACTGCAGTTGGATCTGTATTCTGACTAGCTGACTGCTGTATTTGTAGTACCACAGGATATAGAAGTCTCATATAATTTAATTCCAGCTCCAGAATATGTCCTGGTGCCTAAATCTTCTTTTTAGTTTTATATACATACTGTTTATATCATGATTCGTATGTTTTTCTATGTTAAAATACCCTTAGAACAAAGATTAACTTTCCAGTATGGGAGAGTCCACTCCAGCCACACGAGCTGTACTTTCTGCTTAACGTCTTCAGTAGCTATGGAGAAACAGAGCTTTTGTAGTAAGTAGCCCAGGAAGGTCAAGACTTGAGTTATTTTGGCCCCTGCTTCCCATGTTTCTGAAGGATATGCCATGGACAATATCACCTCAAAGTCATCTTTTTCTGATTGTAGAAACTCCACACCTGTTAACCATTCCTTCTGTAGGAAGAATGCAACAAAGGTGCCATTTTTCAGACACAGAAGACTGAAATTATGTGAGACTTGTGAATGGGGGAAGCCCCAAACCATACAGCGATGTGCAGACAGGCAAATGTTGCCTGTTTTGGGACACTGACAATAGTGTGGTCTCTGGCAAGAAACTCTTCTTACCTGAATTGCAACATGCCAGCGTACTTCAAAATACATACTGATTTAACAGTGGTTGTGTATTTAACAAGTACATGAGTAATGCACTTGTAGAAGCTCTGCACTACCATGCAGAATTACTGCAGTGATGTGCAAGAAACAGATTGTTCTTTGAGTACAGTTTTCTAAGGGGTAATTTTGCACACTTTATAAATACATTTCATTTTACCTTTAAGCATGTACATCAAGTTAAACCTTTAAGATAATAGGTTAAAGAATCTCTGAGTTTTAAGAAGTTTTTCCTGTATGGGACAGCCTCCTCAATTGTCACCTTTATGCTGGGGTTTAAAATTACGGAGGTTAGTTCTGTGCAGTTCAGAAAGGAAAAGATAGGAATACTGTAAGGAGACTCTCATGCTTCTAGATGAGGAATTTGGTTTACCCTTTAAACATCATCATTGCATTTGTATTTAAGAAAACTTGTGTTTCTTTTGTTTGTTCATTGTGGAATAATAGACTGAAAATTGTCATTTTTGCACAATCCATGTGTGAATTTGCTTACAAGGCAGATAGTTGACTATTTGGCAAAAGCAACTCTTCAGGCACTGTATGGGAAGAACAGAATAAGTGAGATGTTTTCATTTGCAGCCTGCAGTGAAACCTGGGCCTAAAGCTCTGAGAATTTTAGTTTTTTAGATTAATATTTTTTCTTTGGGTTTGTTTCAGTAAGGAGGGATATATAATTTATATATTATATACTAATTGGTAGTCACAAGACATCCAATTTTGTAGTTGTTAGGTTGCTTTTTACCAAAGCAGCTCTCCTGCAGACAGGAGCCAGAAGTGTTAAAATAATGTTGGAATTGAAACACACTTGTCTCAATCTTTTTTTGCTGCCAAATTGAGAAGGTAACATTTGCTAGTGTCACAAATATGCTGTGGTGGTAGTTAAGTTAGGAGAAGTTAGTTATCGCAAACTTTAGCCTGAAAAGGGTCAACTAAGCTAATAATTATATTGGGAATTTGTATTTTTAAGTTCATAATATTTTATTTAAAATACTTTTTAGTAATGCTCAATTCATCAAAGATTTTAATACTTTTAAAGGAACTGCTATTAATATCTCTATGCTTGAAATATCTTTTTCCTTGTTTCCAGAACTTGTATGCCACTCAGACACATCTAGGCAAATGAATTATTTTTGTGCTTGTTTAAAAATATTAATATTGTTAGCAAACTACTTCATTATCATGGTGAGTTTAGTACAGCATACACATATCTGATATTTGCTTGCGTTGAAGGCATGAGGCCATATGTAAGGGGGTATGTTTTACTTAGTACCAAAGTAAACATTGCCAGGCTTTACAGATTAAGTGACTGTAAATCTTTGGTACAGAAAATACAACTTGAAGATTTTTCTTTGGTCTTGCAGCGTTCCTGTTCCAGTAGTCAGTCTAGAGAAAATTCCTAACCTAGTGAAGGCAGATGGTGCCAATGTTAAAATGAATTCTGCAACCACTACCACCATCACCTCCTCCTCAGCCTCTTCATCCACCATACCTGCTCCAACTTTAGTTAAATCTGGTTTGACATCCAAGTCAGTGCCACAATCACCAGAGAAGATTCTGAACGGCAAAGGAATTGTAGCTCCATCAATAGACAAGAAACACCAAAATGGCACTAAAAGCAGTAACAAGCCTTACAAAAGACTTTCAGGTGAGTGATGTTGCAGTTCATCTTTTGAGGTAGTCCGCCTTTATTCATTAATATTTCTATAGCTCAGAAATAATGTACTAATAAAATGCTGTAGCCTGGTTTTGGTTTGATTTTTTTTTTACTGTAAGATGCCAGTTTGCATATATGAAAAAGAAAGCTTTCACACTCCTAGCATGTGTAAAATATTTTCAAAGTACACATTCTGTTTAGCTTGAAATTAGTGTTTAATGTATTTCTCAACTGGTCAATAGGCCAAATATAAATTTTTTTAGGAAGCAAATTCATTAAAACAGAGAGGCAGAAGGTTTCTTCAAGCCATTATGTAATTGGGGTCTGTTCAGAACAAAAGAAAATGTGCCTTGGTTGGGTGACTTTGTATAGTCATGATCAAATTGGAACAGTTGTGGTTTAAGACATTGGATTATCCACCAAGTCTCAGTTTTTTTAAAGAATCTTTCTTGGTTTTAAATACTATAAAATTCTAAGAAGGTATGGGAAATGCTGGGGAAATCTTAAAAGTCACGATTCTCTTCCACACCTCCCCCCCTGTGGTTCACACATGAGCAAAGAAGTCTGTGGGGATCTTGATCTTTCTTGGGAACACAAGATGATGGGGTTGAGGGAGTGACATTAAATGTGGAAATGCTCTGGATAGCCTTAGGCCGGGCAGTATTGAGGGTGTAGGTCCCTATGCAAATCTGCCACCGAATCACAGAACACCCCATCGTGGGAGGGTAGAGGCCCTGTTAGAAAGGTTGCCATCCATTGGGAGAGGGAATTATTTTCTGTGGAGTTCCCCAGAGGTGACCCATGCCAGCTGTTGGGCAGTGAGTAGAGAATTTGCCCCCTAAAGCTGAAAACGTATTTTTGTCCTGAATGAAAGGAAACAAAGTGTTTTGAGGGGGTTTATTTATTTTTTTTTTAAATCAAAAGTAACTGAGTCAAGTTTACAGCTTCAGAAGCTGTGCAGGGTCTATTCATCAGCTGGCAGTACTTTGTGATTTGGGCAGGAACTTCTTGTGTGTACTGAAAGGCTAATTTTGCTAATGGCAGCATGATCCGCATTAGATCGTCAGTTTGGCAGAAAGATTGTTCACATGATTTCTAAATGTGCACTAGTTATGAACCAAGTATAAGTTACACAAAAGATAAATGCTTTCATTTCCAGTTAAAGAGTGTGCCCCATTTTTTTGACTGAATATCAGGGTTTGGGTTTTTTTTTTTTCATTTTCTCAAATTTGGCAGTTAGCCTATGGTACTGCTACCTTGGCTTGATTCCAGACCACTGCGAGGTGTTTGCTAGGGCTGTGTGGGGTATGGAACAAGGCCATTGCCTTAAAGGATTCAGTACACTGATTGCTTTCTTAACTACTTAAAGGTGGCATATAAGAAAACAGAACCATTGTTCATTTATAGCCTTCCACAAACCAAAAAAGTATTACTGGAAAGTAGCTGATTAGGCTTCTAATTACTTTTCACTTGCTATGATCCAATTTGTTATTCTAATAAAAGCTCTCTGTATTTACAGTTAATTTAAAATATTGGTTTCTTTTAACCTGTTATTTCCTTTAATGGTTTCGATGCTTAATTTAGCTAATCAATTCTGAATTCTTACTTGGGCAATTGAAACTGATACTTTCCGAGATACTTGTTTTCCTCATGTCACCACGTACCACCGCAGGGCTGTAGGTGATACTCGTACCTCTGTTGTACAAGTGCTTGCTGAAATGTGTTCATAAAGGAGAATAATTTCTCTAGGGCCTTCCTTCGACTTGCTTGCTTTTTCTGTGGAGGTGACTCCATCACTATTCTGTCTCTAAGCTGTCACTTCCAGTGTCTTCTAGGCTAGGGAATGTTTCACTGGTGGGAATTTCTGCACAGGACTGTTTGAGTATTCCAATAGGCATTAATTTATTTTTATATGGTTAACAAATCCACAGAATTGATATGGGTTTTTTTAAAGCTCCTTTGTCATTATCAGATTTAGAATCTGTTCAGTCTTGCTTCTACTGCTTCATGTATTGATGCAGCAACACAGTAATTTAGCAAAGATGTAAATAGGAGAAGTCCTGAGAGCACTGTAGATGAATTGCCTGTAGATTGCATGTCACTATGATGGATTCCTCTCCATTACTATACAGGACTGTGCAAAGGCTGAGAAAAAGATCTTGGAAGGTCAATGAGATGATTATTTTAGATATCCCATAAATTTCATTCATTTCACATTAGAAGAATGAGACGTTGGCTAGGGGATTTAGGTTTCCCTCAGTCCACTGCTGTGAAACTGTACAGCTGTTAATTTTTGAAGCTCTTTAATAGGTCTGGTCAGTTTACATACATGTTCTTTCCTTTTTAGCAACCTCCACTCTCTCACGCCGTTTCCCTGACTGTGGCTGAATTTTTTTTTTTTCTTTGCTGAGAGCTCATGGTTGTTTGGGTGATGAATGAACCTACCCTCTTTTCAGGAGCGCTGTCATTGGTGAGAGAGAGGAAGCAGCTTGTGGAACCACAAAAGACACTCTGTCGCTGCACAGCATAAGTGGATCAGTGTTCCCTAGTAGCAAACTGAAAAAAACCTGCAACTTTTTTTCCTAAATCTTCCTTAGTTTTTGTTCTCCTTGGGGTCAAGTTAAAGAATGCAGATGCCCAGTTACACCAAGAATCATTCTGTGTTGCAAACAGGAGTTTGAGACAATTCAGTCGTGGCCTTTCCTCTTCTTTTGGTGAGGTTAAAATGAATGCTCTTTAATCCATCCACTGAACATGAAGAAGTGGAATCCATTCTGGAGAAACAGCTTTCTGAAGCTGTGCCTGTGCACAGGAGTCCAGGGATTCCCATGCTACACATTTCCTGATGCAGAGGTAGTCAGAAGCTGCATGTCATTATTGATAAGAAGGTGATATCTTCATTTAATGTGTTGCCCAAACCAGGCACATCTGTAGCTGGCAATTAGATGTTCATGATTTCCCTGGAACAGCCACGCATGCTTCAGCCAGGAGAAGTGGTTCCCTGTTTGTTTATTATTTTCTGTTTCTCAGGAAAAGCATGTTATTTTGTTCTTTGGTAGATGGCGGAGGCTTCCACTTTTTCTGACTATAATTCTCTATGTTGATTTTACCTCTATCTGTTTTCCTAATAACTGGCTTTGCTATAATCAGTCCTGCAAGTCTTGCTTGGTTGGGACGCTCTTACTGACAAGTAGCAATCTGGATGTACCCAAAGGGAGCACTTTTGATTTTTGAAGTATGTTTCCCTGTTGGTCCAAAACAGTGCTTGCTTGGTGACTTTCAGAACATGTTCCACAGGCTTGTAACTACCCTCGGGATTTTTCATTTGAAGGCATATTTATAAATCCATATAGCCTATTTAGTTTAGTTTTTAATTTGCATTGAAGGTTTTTTAGACTGGTGATTCAGGAAACTGTGCTAGGAACATCATACACTCAAAAACCAGGAGTAATTAACTCCTTTAGGTCATGAACATGCATTTTGATCCATTAAGTAGAAAAAAAATGTTTATTATATTTAGTCATACACAGCTACTTTTCTGTTTCTGTTGTGCTGTAAAGGCCATGAAAACTACAGCTACTTGTGACAGATTTCAATCCCAACAATAACTGCCAGCTGTTTTTTCCAAGCTCAGTTTTTGGTATGTCTCTGCTAATGGGTTGATAACATAATCATTTAATATTTCCTTTATCATTTTGAAGTCCATATAGCAGAATACATAAAACTGCTAATAACTGTGATATGTGGATGACAGTTGTCTGATGTAGGCTACTTAGCACCACATTTTTTCTTCCATAGGGCATAAAGCTGCTGTTCTTGCTGTGACGCTGTCATAACATTGTAATATAGCTGTGAATTGCTGTCTTCATCTTAGCCCTGATTTGTTTGTTTATAAAGAATTTTTAGATCCTCAGATTAAATGTTGTATTTGAGTATGGGATGTCTATTATATCTGAGTGTAACACCACTGTATAGTTAAAATAGGCTTTGGCAAATGGTTTATATTCCACTATCAAACAAAAGCAAACCAGTCTGCCAATTAAAACATACAGTGCCAAGGTATATAAAGGTAATGGTAGATTTTTTTGGTGGCATAAACTAAAACGTATATGTCCACAGATTTGATACAGCTCTGTAGTGCAAACCCTAAAATTACATTAACGTAACCTAAAGGAGGTTAGGCTATCTGTGGTACATAAATACTAAAATATTAATGAAAGTGAAACATGCAAATACAGCATATTAAATATTAATGCACTTTTAATGTTAATCATTAGTAGAACTCTTATAAATGCCTTTTTTTTTTCATAATCTCTGCAAACTTTAAACTCCATGCCTCCCTTCACTTAGGGAAATAAGAACTAACATACACGTTATTTTTACACAGATTTAGGGGACAGATTTAGATGAATTTTGTTTTTAAAATGCCACTAGTAATCTTGTATTTACTTTTGAGACACCATAAGTTGTTTTTCAGAGAGTTTCTGAGTATGTCAAAGAAATGGTGTTCAAAGCACTTGTGATACTTAGTCTTTATGTGTCTTAGCCAAACTCAGAAGCTAGATTTGCAAATGCTGAATTTCACGGCCTTAGAGGCAATTGAACTCGCAGGTATCTGGCTTGGTCCTGTGTTTGGGCCACTCTGTTGAGTGCAGCTCTGTAAGCAGACTTATTTCTATGAAGTCTGTGACTGAAATCCTGCTCTAAATAGTTTGAAACATGTAAGGACAAAAAAATGCATGACTGTATGAGTAATGCATGTGGCACTATTATGGGGTGCTGGGGTTGGGATCAGTGGTTCAGGCTAAGCTTGGTTAATTTAAGTTCTATCAGGCAAAAATAGCTGCTCTGGTTGAAATTTCTGTAATAATTATTTTTTCTCCTTTTTCTACCCTCCCCCCCCACCAAACAGAAAGAGAATTTGACCCAAATAAACACTGTGGAGTACTGGATCCTGAAACAAAGAAACCTTGCACAAGATCGCTCACCTGCAAGGTATTTTTCTTAGAAGATAAAATATCAGATGCTTTGTTATAGTTTAAATCCTACCACAGTAGTTTGAGAGGTCATACCTGCTGCTGTCTTACAGACAATGGGTATGGTATTCAGACGCTGTCTTCAGGTAATTCTTTTGAGTAATTCTGTTTCTTTGAATCAGAGCATCTACATTATTCCACTGATATTTCTAAAAAGATTTTTTTTTCCTTGCCATTTTGTTATGCAAAAAGCATTAACGTGTCATGTAGAAGCACAAGTGTTAGTTTAAATGCTCCTGTTTTGATTCATGTGTGCAACACTGTTGAAGTATCGTCATTTCTTAGTAAAAAATCAAGTTGATTTCTGTGTAATAAGTTACTTGGAGGCTGCCCTTGTGATAGTAATAAGTCTCATGTCAAAAAGTAGCAGCAATGTAAGACATTTATAATGAACATTGTATGTGTATGTGCTGCCTGTCAGTAGAGATGATCAGTTAAATTCGCTTTAAAATGTATTCACATTTCTCACTCCAATGAAATCAATTTTTCATTGTAAGTTAAGAGCTACAATGATGTTACTTCTTAATATTTTAAAATTATTAGAATTATATTTTCTGTCATGGAAAAGGTAAGTCAATAGACTATTACATGAAAATTGTTGCAAAAAGTAATTTTAGCCTTGATGTTGGCATTTCTTAAGAATTACTTCATAGATTATCAAAGATAATATGGAATAACAGCTTTATTTCCATAACTGTGGCTTAAGTTGTTTGAAGTAGATTGTATCTTTTAGAGTTGTGGTGTATCGGAAGTATAGAGGACTCATAAACAATGTCATGCACACACAAATGCTTTTTAACCACCCTATTTTTAGACTCATTCACTTAATCATCGACGAGCAGTTCCAGGCCGTAAAAAACAGTTTGACATCCTTCTAGCTGAACACAAAGCTCGATCCAGGGAAAAAGAAGTTGCAAAAGACAAAGAGCATCCACCATCTGCAAGGGAAATCTATCAGAGCCAGCCTGCACCAGCACAAGACTCTCTGTCAGGATCTTCAGTGAACTCTGGGCAAGAATCTAAAGTAACATCTCCTGCAAAATCTAGACCACCAAATTCTGTACTTCCAAGGTAAGCAATTCTCCAGTGTGAAATGTTGCATTCTGAAGGTGCTGTAAGAAATGTCTTAATCTTTCATACAGCTTATTTTATAAGCATTCGGTACTTCTTTAGGCTATTGCATGATAAAACATATTAATATGAGTTTCTGCTAGCAGTAGAAGATAGACTATGCTTATATTAAGTCTGTCCACGGTAGCCTGTGGTCTGATTGGGAATGAGGTAAGGAGTGGTGTCCACCCTCAGCTCAGAATCACAAACTAACTGCATTTTTTGGCTAAAATGGTCAGTAATAATTAGGAAAGTTTACATCCAAGTCATTCTGGCACATTTGGGAATAAAAGTCTACATGAATCAGGGTAGGTATCAGTGGTGAAATTCTGCACGTTTATGTAGAATTTTTCTTTACAAATACTTCACCAATTATATCACTGGAACGTCTTGTAAAAAAGGTGTAATTTGGTGTAAATGACAATGTAAGCAGCTGGTTCTTAGAACTATTGATTTGCAACTATCCATAGCATGTTTTTTTCTCATTTTGAAGATGTTTCTTAGAAAGGACAAATCAGTCTTCAGAGAGACAATGCAAACATCTGAAGACATCCCTTTAGAAAAACTAGTATGAGGTAGTGGATCCTACTGAATTCTAATTGTCCTCTGGTAAACTTCCCATATGTTTTGTTTGGTTTGGGGTTTTTTTGGTCTAGTTTTGGCTAGAGTAGATAGAACTGAACTAGATGGTTTTGTTCATATTGTTTCATATTTCTTTTCTTTGCAGAAGCCTTGATCAGGTTTGGTGCCCATTTTGGGGGCTTTTGTACTGATAGTCCCTATTTCAAAGAGATACTTGTATTTGCTACCTCAAGACTTACAGAGACAGCCACTTCCAATGTTTTCTGTGCGTTCAGCAAGCCATAATGAAATTTTATTCATACAGTGGTAGAGGTGGGCCTTACAGGGTTTGAGTGAAAGGGCAACAAAAGAATACCCATAGATAAATTGGTGAGAAGCCTGCGTAATTCTTGTAAAAGGAGTGACCTTACACAGTCCTTACATAGAGAGGAGCACAGAGGGACAGGCAGACATTTATTTTGGTAGGTATTATAGTCAAAGAAGCAAAATTGGAATGCGATTCAGTTGACAGTCAGCCAAAGAAGTTGCAAAGGTAGTGCTACATGAGGAGGATGATTTTAGCAGTCATACATAGTGTTTGTACAATCTACACTTCCGTTTCTGCTGCAGTGCCTCTGTTTTGTCATCCTGTCTGTTTTTGCAAGCAGCCGTGCCAGAGGAAAGCCTTGCTGCCTCTCTGCAGGGAGTTAGCAAACCTCCAGCTCTGCTGCTGGAAGAGGTTGTGTGAGTGCTCCCTGCTCTGCTGAGACAAAGCTTGCTGGTTTCACTGGTGGTGACTTGGCTTGACCTGGCCAAATTTTCCTGAGGGCTAAGGAGCACTCACAGAATCTATCCCTTGCAACAGCAACTGCAGCAGTTACTTCTAGCTGATGGGCATCAGTGAGCAATCCCTGCTCGGTTCAGAAGAGGGCACCTATCCACAGTCTTAGTGACTGCTGTGTCCTGATGGCATACATTCATGAGATTGAAGAAGATCATCAGATTTTGCTCAACACAGACATCTCCTACAACTTCAGTGGTCCACATACGTACTTGGCTGCACAGACTGTAATTAAGAATCCTTTTTCACCCCCACTTCTAATCCAATTTGTTTCCAAGCTACTTTTGAAAGGCAAGGCACCATTACACCCTGTGGTGCAAAGGCATTCCCAGTTTGTGTTATTGGAGTTTAGACAAAGTTAAAGAAAACCTACATACCGTAAGAGGTCCTCCCAATTACTTCCCTTACTAATGCAGCTGTAAAGGGTGTCAGCTAAACACTCTTACTATATTTATTACACTAATTTGAGTAGGGTTGTGGTATGAAATAAAATTTCATAACTGGACCCTTGGGATTAAGCGAGTAATGGCGCAATGTAAGATTTTACACATCTGATTATTGCTTGCATTTTTAATATACTTTGCCTCTCAAGATCTGAAATGTAACTTCATGGCAAATTTAAAATTTCAGGCAATACAAAAGCGCTTCTGCTAACATTAACGTGATGATAACCTGTGATATATTTTTGACAAGACCAAATGTCAGCTGTTCTGTATCTTTTACTGTCCTTCTTTGTGTGATCATTTCTGGTATAATTTACTTTGATGCTTGACTCTGGCAGGTAGGTTTGCAGAGCCTTTGAACACTGATGAACTTAAATGTATATTCTCCTTCTAGACCGTCATCTGCAAATAGCATAAACAGCAACAGTTCTTCAAACCACAGTGGGTACGTACCGGAACTGCCACTGCCTTCCATGGGAGGAGATTTAACGAGCAGATTGTCCAGTGATGAAGGAGAAGCGGATGGAGCTGAAGAATCTGAGAAATTAGACTGTCATTTTTCTGGACACCATCCCAGACCTCTTGGGGTATGTGTCTGTCTCTGGCATGCCTTGCTGTTATTCTTATGTAATTGGAGAGGGGAGAAAAAAAAAGAAGCAATTTAGTAAAAATGAAAGCAATGAGTACCTTACATTCTGAAAACTGTATTCTAAAGAGAACAAATACATTTAATAGAAAATGGTATGGATGAGATAAGGTAGGAGGAGAAGACTGGTCAGTGCATGTGACAGGTTTCAGGACAAGATGAGCAGCAGAAAATCAGAAGTTCTAGATTTTCCTCCCAGTAGACTGCAACTTGGGTATAATTCTGCTAAACTGAGGGAAGTTGCATTGTTTTAAATGTGACATGAACAGATAATCTCTTTGTTGTCATAGTTCTCAGGAAACTGTACCTTGCAATTGGTTATAGCTCTGAAATTCATATGGCAGCAAAGGGCTATTACAGTGCTTTGTTGATTTTTTGTAGTCTGATTTGAAGCAGTAATTAAATATCATTTATGTGAGTATATGTGGACTTGCTTCATTCGTCTAAAAATGGAAGGTCTAGAGCACGGCATAGCCTGGTGGTGGCTTAAGTATGTGTTTCTGTGGCAGCTGATTTTGTCTTTCTCCCATGTTACTGAGAAATTTCCTTGTAAGCAGTAAGAGCTGCCTTGTGGCATTATCTCCGCAGTGTGAATTTTTTTACACTGTACAAACCAAGAAGCAATGGGAGAACTCTTGAACTTGTCAGCAGTTGATTCTCATCAAAATTGAGCCAAGGAATAAAATTAATGAAGAATTCACTTGTGTGTTTTCCATATGATAGGCAGAATAAAACAAACACTCTGATAACTGTAGCATTGTTTGTATTCCCTAGAACAAAGGAAAACTTGTTATTGTCAACCATCAGGAAGACGTATGAGCTGAACATAAAATGACTGTCAGATGAAATTCTGTGTTTGGTTCTTACATAGAAAATAAGAATTATTATAGACCATATAATACTTTGAAATGCAGGAACCTCCTGCTTCATTGGTACTCTTGTATTCTACTTTGTTTTCGCTGACTGCTTCTCTGTGAATTAAAAACTAAAGGCTCACTGCATGTGCCTCCACACAGTTTAAAAAATAATCTAAGTGCAGAGAGTTATTGTACAGGCATCATCAGTGAGGCATGGCTGTCAATAGCCATTTGGTTTTAGGATCCTAGTTCTGTTCCAAGGCAAATCCCAGTGACTCATCTGTTCTTTGAAATCTTATCATCTCGCAGCTGAAGCAGTTACTGATAGTGAAACTGTTCTTAGTCCATATCAACGTGAAGTCACAAAAAATAGTTTAAATTGCCTTCAGCACAGCTCATGCTAACTTGCTAAATTTCATATTGAAGTAGACTGTTTTCCTTACAAAGTCCCTCTCCCAGCTAGGCCATAGTTGTTGACGGGGAAAAGCTAGAAGCTTCTTAAACTACCTCTTAGTGGTAACTGATCTGTGTCACTGGGAGGTGAGGCTAGTTTATCAACTTAGGTGTGGTTTTAATTAACCTGTTTAACCTTGTCATGAAACAGACTTAAGATGAACAGTTACAGTCACCCCTCTCTGTTGTCCATTAAGCTGAAAAGTACTTTAAACAGATGCTTTTCTGCTGCATCACTAACTTCTGCTCTCAGCCAGAATTCATGTGACTTGGTCCCTGCATGATGGATAGTTGTCTTGTTTTCTAAGGATGATTTATAACAGGTTTCTCTCCCACAAATAGGTGTTGCGGCTGTTCTCTACGTAATGTGAGATCAGTAAGCCTGAACTGAAGAAAGGGTAGATTCCTGATCATACCATATCAGTGTAGTAGGACTTTTCAGGATGTTCTCTGGAGGAAGTGGTGCAAGTACTCCTGAGCTCTGCAGAAATCTCAAAATATTCACTACTCCTCTAGATGATTTTCATACACTGTGAAGAGTGTATCTGGTATTCTGTTGTAGCGCAGGTGCCATGGACAATAATTTATTTTTTTACTAAAATGTCACTGGTTGGTTTGTTTATTAAATAGATACTAAAGATGCTCCCATTGCACCTTTTTTTCTTCAGTTATATTTTTATTCCTGTTAACACGATTACGAGTTTTAATGTGCACAGAATGGTGTAACTGCCTTTCTGAGGCAGTAGTATTAGCCAGAATTGCTTCCTTAGCAGTACCTCAGCATTTATATTCTTTGCCTGTCAGACATAGGTACCTGATAGTAAACTGACTTTTTAGTCAAGTATGGAGTATACTTTACACTAAAATGAAACGTTATGCACATATATGATATATCATGCAAAAAGTATTTATGCTGCAGATAGTGAAAAACACCTTTTTAAAGGTGTTTTATATGCACAGTACAAATTACAAAGGTTCCTTGATATATAAATGATAATTATTTTATAATGTAGAAATATTTTTTTATAAATTATGTTGAAATATCCTTTCTTTCAGTTTTGCTCATATGGCAGTCGCTTAATGGGAAGAGGGTACTATGTCTTTGACCGAAGATGGGACCATTTTCGATTCGCACTAAACTCCATGGTAGAAAAACACTTGAACTCTCAGATGTGGAAGTAAGTGGGATTTTTACACTTGGTGGGTACTTTAACATTTTTAATTTTGTAAAACTTCTAAACTAAACACTCCATGGGAAGTGTTTGTAAAATTACTTCTGTATTAAGGCATAGCAGTAATATGAGTACAAATTTTCTCTTCTCTGTTAAGGAATATGCAGCACAACAGGACAATCTCCTATTCTGATGTAAACTTCTTCCAGATTTTGGACTTTTTTTTTAATCCCTCTGAATCTGGGGAGGAATAATTCAGTAGTTCTGTTAACATTATTTAAAAGCATTAAAGCTCAGTGTTTTCTGGGTTTGGAGATACGTTTTGGTATCATATCATTTTATAACACACAGGTTAGATTTTACCTAGATTTTTATACATGTATCATGCACCCATATCACCCATTCAGACTTTGCTCTGTAAGACTCATGTGTGGTAAGATAAGGAACTTGGGACACATTGCCTGTGCGTAAGATGGAATATGATAGTTTTTTAGTCCATAGACCCTTACTGTCTTTGGGGTCTTAAAATTCTGATTATTACTCACTATTGAAGCACCTCTATATCACGTATGCAATTTCCAAGCACTATAGGCTTTGGCTACACAGATACATTAAAATAGACTGCACTTCTAAAAAAGATGCTAATTCTTTTAAAAAAAAAATAAATACTTGAACAGCTCATGGCATCTGCAGACAGGATTGATTTTGGGGGGGGTATTCTGCTACGGAATATTCATTATTCTTCCAATGTAATGACACTAAAGTGCAGTGTTTCATGTCACTGTTTATTATCAGGACTGTGTTATATTCATTGGATGCCAGCCATTAGATATACAAGGTTTGATTTTTATTTAAATATATTTTTGAAACACTAAAGCTTGGCTTGTCTGACTAACTGGGTAACTTGATGGTAACAGTGCTACTGTGCTGGGAGACATAGTTTGGAAATGGTTGGGTTTGCCATAAAAGGGCCAGTTTCATGTCTGTTTAGAGGCAGATCATGTTTGATCTGCAAGGGGTTCCTCTGTTCTACTTTGTCAATTTGGCTGTTAACTAGCATCTCTTGCCTTCCACAAATAAAACTAAATTGGTTTCCTTAAATAGGAAGATTAAAACTTGTTATCTATTGAATTTGTTTGTCAGGAGAAAAGATACTCAGGCATCTGAGAAAATGTGTCACTAGTACCACTACTATCGTGAAAAACAAAAATAACCTCTGTAGTAGTTACATGATACAAGAAATAAACAGGCCTCATCCTGCTCCCACTAAATCCAATTGTAAATGTTTTCCTAAATTCTAGCTGTTTTCTGTAATCTCTAATATTTTAATAAATTCCATCAGTACTTACTTGTCTGTATAACACAGGAAGCTCTCAGTGCTTAACCCCTAGTGTATTCTTCTACTGTCCTCAACCCTCCTCTGGACTGACCTTTTCCTGTCTTCCCCAAGCAGGGACATGTGTAAAGCTGTTCTTTCATAACTGGTGCTAGTGCAGCTCTGTAGCTGTGGCTCATTCAGTTGAGACAAAGGGTAAAGGGATGCAAGGCCATATTTTGAGAATGATAACATTTACAAAGTACTTTTTATCCCTTGTTCTCAAAGTACTTTACAAAGGTGGGTAAGAATTATTGGCCCTTCATAAAAAAAAACACCTGAGGAATGGATCTGAAAAGCAGCTTTGTTTGCGTAGCAGGTCACAGGCAGTAGGACTTCCTCATTTCTGGTGGCATGGACTGTATGTAATCCCTTATGTAATTGTACCATAAACGGTGTTCTGTCTGAGAGTCTCCATAGGAAGAAAACCAGGAGAGAACACTTGTAATTAGGATTTCATTTATGATAAAACAGCACAGCCAGTGCTGCTCTTTTATCATACTTCTTTGGGGGCAAGAGTAAGCCTTTAAAAACTGAAAAGGTATCAGTAGTGAGGATAACAAGGGCAGAGTTATGGTGATGTACAGCTTCTTAACAAAGAGAAATAGGATTAAACTGTGAATTAATTTTTAGTCTAAATAATGAGAAAAGCTCACGTGATAATTTTCCAAGAGACATGGAAGTCCGGTTCTTTGTTAACACTGGACTAGATAAAATAATAGAAGATGATGGCTGAATAGAAATAAATTTGAATGCATTCTACTAATTTCATAGGTAATATTACTAGATCATATTCTCAGGATAGTATTCAACTAGTTATAAAGCTTATCAAGCATTGTTTAATATTTTGTCTATTTTTCAATATCAGTGAAATTAATCAGTAACTTACCTAGTTAATCCCATCTAAGCAGCTCTCAAATGAGCTGTTAGGAATAGCACTGCATTTGGAAAGGGATGAGCTTTCCTCCTTTCCTCTTTAAGCTCAGTGATTAAGTGCTTCACAGCCCCCCAATCGGGCTCATTTACTACCCTTATCAAATCTAACCTGTGAGTTTAGGTTGGTATTGAAACTGTTCCACAACTTGAACTTTCAAGTAAAACATATGCAATGAATGAAACATAGTGACTAGAATGTAGATCCCATCAGGCATTTTATTTGTGTTTTTAAATTGTTTGGTAAAATAGGAGAGGAGTAATGGAAATTAAATTTGTAATAAAGTGATTAAATTGTAACACTGTGTACTTAGTTGCTACATGGGGCACTTGTGCTGAAGTTCTGATTTAACCGAGTTATACAGTTTAGGGCTCGTGCCATGACAGAATTTTATAGAGAAAATTACGCTGCATAGTTCTTTACCTAATCATCTTCTGTTAGGTCTCCAATGCCTTCACAGTTTTAATGTGCCTTATTTCAAAATTAATTTTTAGGAATATTACTTTATAATCCAGCTTTCCTGAATCTTTACAATATTAAAACATATGTGGTTTGCGTTTTGCTGTTTGTATTAAATCCCAAAGAACCTCAGAATGGAATTGCAAGTTTAAAAAGAGGGGGAAAAAAAATCACAAGTAAAAGCATTTTTAAGCTGTTGTAAAATGCAGAGCTGATTTTGAACTGTGAATATTAAAATATACGTGATCGGTAGAATAGGATTCAAAATTACAATGAACTAGGTTTGCCTTTTTTAATAAGTTGGTCCTTCCCAGAAATTGTTTCCTATCTGTATTTTTCAGGTGGAATTTTTTTATGTATCTAACTCTCTGCCTTTTTTTTCCTTTCTTTTCTTTTCTTTTCTTTTCTTCTCTGTTTAGGAAAATTCCTCCTGCGGCAGATAGTCCCATGCCTTCTCCAGCAGCGCATGTCTCCACTCCTTTTCCAGCATCGGTCTTACAGCCTTTCAGCAACCCCAGTGCGGTGTATATTCCTTCAACACCTATCAGTTCAAGAATCACTTCTTCTTCTTACATAATGACATCAGCCATGTTATCAAATGCAGCCTTTGTGACAACATCAGATACAAATTCCATTATGTCACACACTACAGCTTTTCCTCATGTGGCTGCAAGCCTAAGTATCATGGATTCAACTTTTAAGGCACCATCAGCTGTGTCACCAGTGCCAGCAGTCATCCCTTCCCCATCCCACAAGCCATCCAAAACAAAAACCAGCAAATCCTCAAAAGTGAAAGACCTGTCATCTCGAAGTGATGAGTCTTCAAATAACAAAAAGAAAAAGCCGCAGTCGTCGTCATCATCGTCCTCATCGTCCTCATTATCTTTGCAGACAACTTCCTCGTCTTCATTTTCAGGGTCCCACAAAAAGAACTGTGTCCTGAACCCCAGTTCCACTTTGAACTCCTATCAGGCTACATCCTCCTATAACAGTATGTCTGTGCACAATACAAATAACGGAACAAGCCCACTCAGTGCCAAATCGGAGCCCTCAGGACGGACTTCATTATCAAGTAGTTCAACAGACTCAGTGAAACATATGAGCATGGTAGTAAGCAGTATTGACTCTTCTAATCTGTCTGTATCTTCTCTTGTGCACCACTCAGGGGACCACTCCCTGGGAGCACATAATGCAGTGTCTTCTCTACCCCTTTCTTTTGACAAATCAGAAGGAAAAAAACGTAAAAACTCTAGTTCTAGTAGCAAAGCCTGTAAAATCACTAAAATGCCTGGTATGAATAGTGTTCATAGAAAGAGCACTGCCAACCTTATTTCTGCGGTGCCAGATCCTACAAGCAGCTCCATCTCTCGGCAGGTAAGGGACTCTTCCAGTTATTTTTTTGCAGGTCATGTCTGACTTACTTGAAATATTTCATGCATTCTGAAAACAAAATACTATGTTTGCTTTAGATTGTTTTTCATCACACAGCTTACTTTCTAGGTTAATACAGAAACAAATTTGTATTTGTTTTGTAGCAATCATAGATGTTTTGAGAGTTAAAAAAAACCAATTTTCTTAAAATATTTTAATGAGGTCTTTTTATTCAATTAATAAAGTAGCCATTTGTATCTCTGAAAGTAAAACTGAATGTCCAGAATTTATAAATAATTTTTAGAAATTAATTTTTTATCGTAATTATCTCTCTGAAATAAATTGCCATTAAAACAGGAAGATAAGGGTCAGCATTTCTGTTTGTTTCTTTCCCCAAACTTGTTGCTGATTCATTTCTTAATGTTATGCAAGTCTCCTCATTTCTCTTATGTAAAACACATCTACCTTTTCCCTGGGGAGAGTCTGAGATGCCTGACTTCAGATGCTGTTTCCTGTTTGAAACTGGAAAAGTTAAGAAATTAAGATCTTAACCAGGTGACCGCTAGTGGACTTTTGGTTATCTTTTATAGTGTGCATGTGTTCAGAATATTGAAGTCAGTGCAACAGATAAGGTTACACACTCTTACTTAATTGTCACTAGACTTCTCTGTCCTTGTATAGCATCACTGAAGAAGGTATATGTGAAGTAAAATTTGGTGGAAAAACTGCCAGTACAATCTTTATAATGATCTACTATTTCATTCTGCTGCTGTGTCCAGGAAAATAGAATACCACAGAAAATCCAGAGAAGGTAGCTTAGGAAAAAACTCTCATTTCCTAAGGATATTGCACATAAAACGGAATTTGGAAATGGAGAGGGTCAGGTCTTGGGCAAGGCAATCCATAGGTAATAGCAGACAGAGATGAGAGTGGAAGAAAGGAATAAATGAGTTCTAAAACTGGTATAGCAGACAGAATGAAGGTCCCAAAGAATGGCTTAGCAGGTATATTTTCTCTTTCCTGCTTCTAGCAGAGGTGCAACTGAGATGACTTGTTTGGCTTTTAAAAATGGACACTGGTATCATCTTTCTATTTTAAGCCTTTTAAATGTGTCCTGCAATCAGAACTAATCTTTAAGTCAGTGAAGAATGCTATAAATTCTTCATTCTGTCACACATCTGATTTTTTAAATATGTGTGTGCCCAAAAAGATTAAATTGCCCTGAGATACACAATCTCAAATGGGAGGAAAAAGTAAGTACAAATTGTTACTTTGGTACAAACATCTGTAGTAGAAAATGGATTGTATCATCCTTCCACAGTACATAGACTGTATCTGTAGGTAGTACAGTCTGAGGAAGTCTTATAGACATACGCCCAAGGTTCTGAGTTCAAATTCTGACTCCCCTAGTGATTAAATCTGTTCCTGTGGGACATTCCTGTTCCAGTTTGTGATGTATTTCAGTATGTTGCACAGTAATGGAAGTAAATAAACCACAAAGAATCACAGAGGTCTTTTCTGAATATTTGTAAATATGTAATTCACACTAATATTTTTTCCTTAAGTAAAAGGTTAAATATATGTAATGACTGTAATGATATACAGATTTTTAAACATAATGTTTTTATATACATGTACAGGTGCATACATATATAGATGTATACATGCTTGTATATGTGTGTATATATATGTAAAAGTTGGTCACACTTTCCTCTTATATTGCTGGTTTTTGGAGCTACACTAGTAATCAAAAATAGGAGGTGAAGTGGAATTGATTGTATTTCAGATGTCTGGCTGGCAGCTAATTGTCTTTGTGACAAGGATACCACATTGTATGCAATACAAAATAGACATTTCCTACTTTTTATTTGTACTATAAATAAATGAAATTTGTACCCACTTAAGCATATGGGTCAAAGAATATTACGTACTCTACATGTGAATATTAAAACTCTGAAGAATACAATACTTGAAATCACTTTTAAGCTGTGCTGGTTTGACTTGCTGTGTTCTAGAAATGTAGTCATGGTAAAAATTCCACCAAAAAAATCAGTATTACTTAAAATTTTGCTCCTGTTCCATGATGTAATAGGGCAAATTAAATTAAGAGACTAAGAACACAGAAAAAAGTTCAAGTAACTGGTGATAGGCTCAGCGCTTTGTTTTTCTAGTTTAATTCAGGTCTGGCCTGGATAGATAGTAACTGAAAGTCTTAACCATTGGGTTTTGATGTATACTTTATTTTTAAAAGAGGGGGAAAAAAAAAGGTTTTGAGTCTTGGCCTCATCCTAATCCTTTTGAAACGGTGTTCCCATCATTAAATACCCAACACAACTGGGAATCTTTCTTTCTTATTTTCACTGAGTGCTGTTCAGTCTGCCTGAATTATTACCCTTCTGGCCTGGAGCACTACCCTTCTAGCTCTGAATGACGACAAGGTGGTAAAGCAGCTCCAAGCCAACCACAGTGCTGCAAGCTGTGTTGCTGTTTGCTTTGTGTTAGTCATAGGAGCACTGAATGAACAAAAGCCTAAAGAGGTGTAATATTCCCTCTTGTCATTCTAGGATCTCAGCAAGTTGATTTCCTAGTGGCTATTTTTCCATTTAAAAGATGGACATGTATTTTATTGTGGAAGGGTTTTATGAATGTTGTAATAGCGGATGTAGAGAAGAAAGGTTTGCAGGTGTGTTACAATGTTCTGAAAAGCTAGGAAAGATTTTACAAGGTTGTGTATCTTTAGTCAAGATTTGCATGTTACTACCTAGAGAACAGCGGTGACTTGCAAAACAACAAGTAAAGGGAACAGGATAGGCAGAGGCCTACCCCTTTAATCTTTGGGCTCCATGGGAGCTGCCTTCAGAATTGGCTGTAACTAAAATATTTCTTCTGGATAGAACGTGAACAGAGAACACTATTTCAGACAGTCACTATGAGAGACAGGGCAGATATGGAAAGGGAGACAAAGGCTGCCTTTGACTGTGTATGTGCAACGGCAAAACAACAAATGATGTTGCAGAAGGGAAGGAGAAAACTGATGTTAGTGAAAGCCCTGCCAGCCAATGCCACAGTGCCATCTCTTCAGTAAGAAACTTGCAACTGCATTTCTCACTGTTTAGAAGACAGGTCCTGGCTACCTCTCCATCAAATGATTAAAGTTGACATTACTTGAAGTCCATTGACCTTCTGAATAACTATTCAAACTCCAGTTATCTGCCGTTTGTAGGCAGGTGTCCATAGTTAATTTTTGTCAGCCTTGTAACCCCTGTGACACTACTCCTCTGACTCAACAGCTGTTGTCTCTTTTGTATCGCAACAGAAATACCTACACTATGGTTATGGGTTGTTGTAGAAAAATCGAAGACAAGACTGCTCTTGCAGAGTGCTGTAATCTCTCAAGCATTGAAATATGCAGATTGAATATTGAAATATTTTAGCTAAGTACTTTAAAATGTATGTATGTGTACTATCAGTTTGTGCTCATTCCCAAAGAAATTCTGTGACGCAGTAAATTGATACAATTGCAAATTTAAACCTCTAGAGTTTGATTCTTCTGCTTAATATTTGCTTTATTGAGCAATAAAAAGTATGGAAGAAAATGGAATAATTTAGGGCGTGCTATGGTGCTTGGGCCTTGCTTTAAACTCCCCAGGAGTGCGGAAAGTCCCCTGGGAAGGAGTCTGTCACATTGAGCCCTCTGTGCTCTCTCAGTTGCTGACTAGTTGCACTGCCTCCAGTAACTACACAAACTAGTATTTTGGTCTAGAGAGGTGGGGGTTTACAATCTATATTCCCTCGGTAACTGTTTCTTACGTTGTTTTCTGACCTGTAATAGTATTTATGTGCTTTTTAAGAGTTTATTTAAAGTATCCAGGCCCTGAGAGATAATTATGATTCTATCTGAAGTGCATCTTTTGCAGTAGCAAAATACCTGTGTTCCAAATCCAAAGCAATTAGTGCCACTTTACACAGGAAAGGGAAGGCCATTACCAGCATCTATATTCAACTGACAAATATGCCTCTCAATACTGCTCAATTAATGTCTTTCAGATTGGAAAAAATAGCAGTGTAGCTTTGTCACAATCCAGTCCTTCGAGTACATCAAACCCAGTACACAACAGACAAGTAAGTTGCTTTAAAAAAAAGTGTACTTAAGTAGTTTAAAAAGGTTTTGAAATATTTTATACTGTAAAACCTTAAAATATGGTTTCATTATGAATACAATTCTTTATAGCTCTCTTTTGGTGAACTAATATTAGATTTCTCCTCTCACTTAATTTTTTTTTCCAGCTATTTTATCCTCCAAGGTTTATGAATAACAAGTTTTCTGCTTTTTTTTACCACCTGTAATACACCTCAGGTTGGCTTATGTGCTGCTCGCTGGCTGTTGCTTTGGTGATACAAACTCAGCAGCAGCAGAAACTGTCAGTGCAGGATAGCCTAAGCTGATGTGGTTTTTCTATCCAACTTCCCCTGCTGAGCAAGATGGCAGAGTCCCCAAACTGGCACAGGAAGGACAGCATTTAAAAATAGGCCCGAAGTGAAAGCAGCAAAGGGAGGACAGAAACAGGACAGAGAAGACAGGCCATTTGACTATTCAGAGAAACTAATCTGAAAGCATAACTAAGCTAAGTATAATCTGAGTTCCTCTTAGACTGTGAGAAATCCTTAGCGCTCCCACCATACCTGTTTATCATACAGACTGCTAGTCAGATGATTATAATAAATTCTGTAACTCATCTTTTTTGTGAGGACAGCTGCTTGAGCTGTAATCCAGCTCTCATCTGTCTGGAGGACTGGTAGACTAGTTTATTTTTTTAATACGCCCCCCTACAGTTTGACTCTCCAAGATGAGTAGTTTATCAAGAACTCATTGTCAAGATCCTTGGTATGAAAAGGTTTCCCACCTCAGCAAGGTGTAGTCACAAGTAAACAAAAATTCCAGAGGATTTTTCTGTAAAACCAGTCAGTATTTTAGAATTCTGTTATGTATTCTGGCTAAATTATACAGGACTAGTTATTCCAAATGGCTGTGCTGCTTAGTTTCTGCTGTGTAGACACAGCAAAAAAATAGTAACGATTGTAGTAGTGATAACTCACAACTGTATCCCCATTAAAAATATTCTGAAATGCTCACATCTTGAGATGAACTGCCAAACAGTAATTTTTTTTTTCTCTTGGTGCTGAATGCAGAGCAGTATATGTATGGAAGAACTACTCTGAAGGGAAAAAAGTGGAAAGTTTCTTCATACTTCTAGGGACTGGCATTTTTTCTGTGTGAGATGCTGTCATCCAACTGCCAGTAACAAACACGGGATAAAGCTGTTGTGAATTGCAAAACTGGTTTTGCTTTAAACTCCTGCTCTCATGTTAATATAAAATACACACTACCAGGGAGCAGAGCTTGTTGGGTTCTGTTGCCTAGATCCCCTGGGGAAAACCTAAGAGTGCAAAACATTAATTTTGTGGCAGCCCTATGTAAACAGAGGCTATTGCTGAGCTTTTCATCTGCCTGTTTCCATAACTTTATCAAAAATAGAAGTGTTTGCTTGTTTTAAGCCCCACAAACTATTGTTAAAAATATGTTTCTGTCAGTTTGGTAGTTGAATATGGAGCTCAGAATACAAATACAAAATAAAATCAAGATGTATTAAGTTTTATTAAACTTTTTTTTTAACTGTAACACAGGATTTTAGAATTTGGAACCATGAAAAATGGTTATTAGATAATAAATGCTTGTCACTGTCAAAATAAAGCTGCTTTGTTAACAACTTTCATCTCCAATCTGGCAACTCAGTAGTCTCTAAATAAAATTTTAGCCTTAAACTGTATTTCTACTATGCTACTATAGTATTTCTTTATAAAGGTGTTATTAATTAGGTAACAGTAAGTGGATCTGCAAGTATATGCTGTCAGTAAAGATACTACTGGGGGAACCTGAGCTCTCTTGTTTTTAATGTTAGTGGTGTTACAACCAGGCTCATCAGGGAGTCCAAGTGAAGCAAGATATGTAGGAGGAGACAATCTCTGCTGTACACTGGGGTTTGTAGTTGGAAAAATCAGGCAAGTTTTCACGAGTACAAGTCATAGCAACAGACTTTTAACAATGCAGTTTGAAGCAGAATTGCAGCCGTCAAGCTAAATGTAAGTATAGAGCAGTTACTCTCAACTGCCTCCACTGTGTTACCTGGTCAGGCAACCTGTTGGGGCTGTCTGCTGGGGCAGAGGGGGAGTTAGAAGGGAGGAGATGATGTTGTTTCTCAAGAGAGAGGAGAGGGGTCCTTAACTCAACACAGGGTTGAGTGACTGGGTGAGAGTGAGGCATCCTGGAAATTGCAGTAGGCTGTAAACCCAGTCTTGTTTAAAGCTGCCATTACCTGTGTAGAGTCCTACTGAGAAAGTTAGCTTCCCTGCTCACCTTCCGAATGTCTCCAGTCGGAGCTGAGAGGACATGCGGCAGTGCTGGGAAAGTTGCCTGCCACCAGTAACTGGGTGTTTCTCATTATTGAGTTGTGAGATTAAGGTGCCCCATGGTTGTTTCGATTTCACCTAAGTAGTTTCTTTCGATCATTTGCTACATTTGTTGAAGTACACTGTACTCTCAGCTACTTCTGTGAGGGACTGGTGGATTGTGAGGGTAACTGTTGTGGGCCCATCTGCTCTCTCCCATTGCATTAAACTCAGTCAGGTTAAACTCAGATGAATTGTTCTCAATTCATGTTTAATTTGAATGTTGCTGCATCTGTTTGAGACCTAAACAGAGGCTTGTATACGTAGAAGCATGCCTGTTTTTTTCCAATTGTTGTTGCTGTAATTAAAAAAATACTACTTTTCCCTACAAAAACTACTTGGTTTTCAACAAACATTAATGGAATGGTAGTTTTACAGCCAAATTATTTGTGCCCGTTAACACAAATTACGTATGAAAAGCTTGTTTTCTCCAGATTTTATCCTTGTTCTAGGCTTACAACTAATCAAGTGTTTTTGTCTTCATAGTGCTTTTAGGTGCCTGAATGTGTTAACACTTCAAGACCTCAGTATGCGGTGTTTTTAAAATACCGAATAACTAGATCATTTTATTAAGGGAAGGTGACAATGTGAATGCTATGTGGGGATTCCTTGTGCATGAAAACATGCTGTGTAGAGGAAAAGCTACTTCAGAGTTGTCATCTAATTACTGGTTTTTACTTGTAATGATGCACCAAGTTGATGAACATGAGATTCACCAAAGCTTACTAAAATCAGACAGTCCCGAAAGGAAGTACACTTTATTCAAAGCAGTTCCTTTTCTTAAAGGTCTAATGTAGTGAGTGAATAGGGAGGGAATTTAGTTCAGAGACTTGAAATAAATTCCTGCTTTGAGTTCTGTCAGACATAGATGTTATTAAAGTATTACGTACTGAAAGACATTTTGTGATTTTGAACTTGGCTCTGGTTTCTCTTTTAGAAGACATCAAACCGGACTGGTAGAATAAGGACTCTTCCATAACAAGGAAAAGGAACCAGCCTATAATCTCTAGCTCTCAGCAGCCCTACTCCACAGGGTTTTTCTTTTCTATGTCCTGCAGATGGATTTAACCTTTTATGAATTTGTGGTTTTAACGAGAATTAAATTTACAGAAAACTGTAATAGTGATTTGTTTAGTTTTTCACTTGTATTTGCCACTGATCTGTGCATTCTGCTTGGTTATGTTTCATGCCTTTTAAAGCTGTTAGCGTTGCAATGCTCCCTTTGTTTCTTTACCAGAACACAGTGGACATTCCAAAAAAAATCCAGATCATGATTTGAATTTATTTAAAGGATCTCCAGATTTTTTCATTGAATAAAAATTACAGTAATTCTGTATTTAAGCTTGTCCTATGGATAAAAATTGAGTGCATTTCTTAGTAATTTGCAAACAGCTGGGGCACTGCAACTTTAGGGACTAATCCTGACTGGTGCTCTGTACCTACAGCATTTAATAATTTCAGTGGGAATTCTGAGTGTTCAGCCTCTTCCCGGATCAGGCTCTTAAGGAATCTATACTTCAATCAATGCATAGTGGATTTTTGCACCAAACTGTAGTTAATGTTATCAGGAGGCTCAACACGTAAAATCCCCATATCTTGGTGGATTTCTAGACCCTTAAGATCATAGCACTTGATAACTTCAGTAAACAGTTTGGGTTTGCGAGGACAGGAGTTGAGCAGATTGGCTTGCGTTAATAGAATTGCACTGACAGTGTTTCTTATAGGATTACTGAATGATTTTTTAATAAAATATAGATTTTATAATCAGGAAGCCAATACTAGGTACTGGAACAATAGTACAGAGGAGTAATTTTTATTTCTACAGTGTTAAAAGTGCACTTATATGCTGGTTTATTTACATCTTGGGGAAAGGCGAGAGACTGCAAATAGGGAGATTATTACTACTTTCTTTTTTAAAAAAAGAAGGCTTACGGCAAATTTTAAGACTAAAAAATGCTTAAGCAATTATAAACAAGGCTAGACCCTTTGAAAAAAGTTTAGAAATATTCTTAAAATAAATTTTTATAGTGTTAATTTTGTAATAATTTATGTTTTGCTATACTTCAGAGCTAACTGACTGGTATAGTTTCAGAAACAGTATGAAACTTAGGAAAGTTTAAGCAATGTTTATATTTTTAAAATGTTCCTTGAATTATGTTTTTATTGTACATTTCTTCAGACTGAAAAATGTGTACATATCTTTGTTATTTTTGCACAATTTTTGTCTTGTTCAGTTTTAGGAGCAGTACTATGTTGATTTTTTTAATTTATTTTGAGTTTTAAAACTGCAGGAGTTTAAAAATCTCAGTAACAAAGTCATCCTCTGTAATCAATGAACTGCTATTTCTAGTTGTTGAGGGAACCAGTGGTTGTGAGATTCAGTGGTTGCTTCTGAGAAATAATGCTAATCAATGACTGAAGGAGTAATTTTGTAGTTTTAGGAAGCTTTAGCTTTTTCCATGCATCTTTTAATTGGAAAGCTGGAATATGGAGCCTGTCCTTTGAATGCTGCTTAATTTTTTTTTCAACTGGCTTACACTTGACAGCATTTCAGGAAAGTTAAGCACGAAGTAAAATCTCAGTGTTCTTTATCATCAAAGAATTGTTATTTAATTATATGTATCGAAAATTTCAGCCTGAAAAGTGACATGGAATTAAACATTTGAAAAAAATGGATACAAACTGGACCAGCCTATAATGCATTATTAGTGTAGCATTCACTTGATAGCTCTTTTTCTTACCCATTTGCCTGAAAATCTTGTGATTTGTTTCCAGCAATAGAGGCTCAGAAGCTTTGGTTGTTACACATACGCAATGCATAGGCCCGTCAGCCATAAAAAGCGACTTGGATAACTTGTATGCCTTCTTTTGTATTGATGTAACAATTGTAAATAGTGCTGATCGACCTTTGTAGAGAATAGTTTATACAGCATATTCTATTATTGCTGATTCTCAGTGAACTATTGTTTTAAAAAAAAGAAGAAAAAAAGAAATTTTTCTATTTACACCTTATATTTTGTTATGCTGTTGACCCATGGCACTTTAACAAAACTCTGTGGGTTTTGCATAGCTGGTCAGTCATGGGATATATTAAATAACTGTTGTTGCACAGAAATGAATTTGCACCTGCTATATTGTGCTTTCCTACTACAGATTTTAGAACCTTTTCCAGAAGACTTTTGACGAAAGCATGTCCAATCATTCTAAGAAAAAAAAAAAATGCCATACTTGTACAGCCAATTTCTTTTCTACAATCCATATTTTGTAACACTAAGTATTTTCATTCTTTGTCCTGCACCTTTATGTATTAGCAGTATCAAATAGAATTCATTCCATGCTTGTGATAATTGTAAGCAGAATAAATGTCTAAAGTAGGTGTAAATAGTAAATTCTATGGCTTACAGTTTAAGAAAAGGAAAAACAGAACAAACTTGTATCTGATTGATACTGCCATGGTTCAACACCGGGCCTGGAGATATTCTCTAGTGAGCGATTGTATTTTTGGGGGTTTGGG
>JANZLQ010000005.1:14886009-14911116 GCA_026212715.1 Elanus axillaris | reverse complement strand
CCCCCGCCGCAGACCCGCCCCTGCCGCGTCGGCGGCCCGCACACCCCTGGGCGGGGCCGCCGGCAGAGGGCAGGGCGCACGCGCGCTGCCGCGCGCCCCTGCCCCGCCGACTATCACCCGGGTGAGGAGACCCGGCGGGCCGCGCCGCCCGCGCGCATGCGCGAGGGCGGCTGTGAGGGAGGCTGTTTCCGCCCGTTCGGGAGCCTCCGCCGCTTCTGGCGGCTCCTTGCCTGAGGAACCTAGCGACGGGCATGCAGGGCCTCCCAGGCAGCACGGCCTGCAGCAGTGGTGGCCGGCTCCTTTGTACGCGATTTTAAGCGGCGCACGGTTTTTATTTGCTGAAAATGCAACGTCTTTCTAGAACAGCGTTGTATATTCTACCAGAAGCCCGGCTCTTCCCCTGCCGGCAATGGACAGACGAGATGGGTAAAGGAAGTCGTTGCTGAAACACACTTAGCCTTTTAGGTTCATTTATTTCCAGTACCTGTTCTTTGGTACAGTTATTAGTAACGCTGGAAAATATGCACAAGTATTTTCTCAGTTAAAAGACCAATTAATTAAAACAGCTGTACATCTTTACAGTACGTAAAAAGCCTTGCTAACAGAGTCCTCTACCGCATCGGTGCAAATGCTACCAGCAAAAAACTCCTGTGACATAAATGTTCACCGATATATCAATTTTGCTGTAACTCATTTTCCTAAGCTGTGATGTAATGTATTTGAAGAGACTTCAAGGCGTGCTGAACTCATGAAAACATTCAGTGCTTGCCAAAACAAAAAAGCAAGCTAAACATTCCTCCAGCTCCGACAGCATTATAAGCCTGTTTCTTAAAGATGCACCCATGTTCCAGCTCAAGCAACTTATTCATTAAAAAGCACCAGTCACTAAGATCTATATTATAATACAGCCATCATGTTGCAAATAACTACTGAAGTTAAATGCTAGCACTAGTAAAAACTTAAAAAAATACAAATCTCTCACTACCAATCTTTAAAGATTTGTACAGAACATGTAAATAGGAAAACACTTCATATATATGTTAAAATCTAAGTCTTTTTTGAAGTTTACTCAGCGTAACCAGGTAGTATTCAGTTGTGTCTGGTTTTTTATGCTTGTGTCCATTTTCAAAACTTCTCGAATCGCCATGGTAGCATAAGTGGATGGGGGAAGGGAGAACTCCATCTTTAGTGCCCTGAATTTACCATCTATCATAAGGGGTAAGAGGAGACACAAAGTAAGAAAAAGTTAAGGGCATAAGTAATGCTTATTCTGGATGCCATCTAAACTGGACTAAAATTTCCCACGACCAACACCCCCAACCCATAAAGCAAAGCAACTGCCACCACCATACTCCCATTTTACAATCCACTGCAGAATTTCTTAAAACAACTTCTTTTTAACATATTTCTCTCAGCAGGAGGTGGTGTTTTGGGGGCCTTCTTCCTTTTAAAAGCAAAATAAACTTCTGTTCTTTCAAAACTGAATTCCTAGCCTCTCTTCACTTTTTCTGGAAAGCAGTGTCAAAAGACCTTGTGACCAGAGTTACATAAAAAAAATTTCCATTGAATTCTGTTAAGTATTTGAGTAGTCTCTTGTGTTCAGTGCAAATAATACATGCTCAAGCATATAGACAATTTGTGGCTTAATTCCACCTTTATGCATTTCACAGACATCTACACAATTTTACAGATGCTTCTAAGCAAATATAACAGTCAATTGCTTGCACTCTTGAGAAATAAGGGTACTTATTTAGACACCTAACTTTGGATATCTTTAATACCATTGCTTAACAGACTAGGTGAATTAAAACTCTTCCTTAAAAGAGCTTTCAATATGTAGCAGTTCAAAGCAACAGACAGATCAAACTTCTGTTTTGCAGACATCAGCAGAAAAATCAACTTACCTGTAGGAAGAACTGGTAATGGTTTTCCTTCCAGCTTATCCAAATCCGTAGTAAATAACGGGATTCTGGGATCGTCATATGCAACGACCTCCCTTTATAATATACATAAGATTTTAAAAATTTTTTTTAATTATTTAGAATAAATTTTGTGGTTTATCATTTTATATACATTTATATTTATTATAATAATATTTATTGTTATAATTTGGCAGTTACAACTGAAATGGAATTTATTTTCTAATAAAATAAGGTAAGGCAGCATTTATGGTGCAATAACCAGTAAAGCTTTATGTACAAGACTTGTCTCTGATGAAGATTATTTAAAAAAAAACAAACCAACAACCTAGTGATAACTTTCTCTGCACAACTCATCTCTTTTTCCTCATGGGCTGTCAGGATTGCCAGCTATACAAGAAGTATAGTGTATGAAATTATGGGAAGAATGGTGTCAACTCTAAGAATACTTGGGCAGGGGGGGAGCAGGGGAAGCCTTCATTTTGAAGAAAGCCATTCCAAACTTCTTTGAAATGGCTTAAATACATATTCTACTCTTTCTGCCATTCATTTAACAGAAATTCCATATGTAATGATGAGGCTGAAAAAGTAATGGGAAGTAGATAAGCTTTAAACATCAGCACTAATTAAAATAAAGTATAAACATTTGTATTTTTTGTCTCCCTCCTAAACCCTCTATATTTTTTTCCTATGCATCAGTGATCAAGTCTTTCTGCACATTTGTACAGTCACCTGTTTAAAAGTTATTTATTCAGTTGCCCTATGACAACTAGGTTGTATCTCTAAGAACAGCTATTTAGTAGGTTTAAGTGATACAAATCTTTCTGATTGACAGACAGATAATTGGAGACAAACTTTCTCATGGCAAGACTACAAAAAAAACTGTTCTGAATATTATCTATCATGATTTCAACACAACTATCTATGAAGTGATTAGGCAAGTCCTTGCAAGGAGTCCAACAACTAGACAGATGTCTTGACACGCATGCATTACAGAACCAGATGACCAAGGAAGAAATGAGGTTAAGGTTCAACTGCAACTACACAAAAAACATGCAGGAAATGCACAGAGGTTCCTCCCTACCTGTGCTTCAGTCTACATGTATGTCCCACGTCAATCTAGTGGTTCTTGTACTTAGTCATCCCACATATACTCAATGTTGCCAATTCAAGTCTAATTTCCTTTATTCTCCTACTTACCAGTTGACATTCTGAGGTCGAATGATAATCTTTCTGTATGCTCCAGAAAGTGAATAATCTCTGATTTTATGCCTCATGTTGTTGATATCAAGATTGTCAGCTACTAGCATTTCCTTGTAGGCCTCACCAACTGCAAAAGAGGAAAATATCTAATATGAGAGAGCATAGTGTGGCCGATTGAAATAGCCCATTTTCATGGATCATTCCTTCCCTTATATTTAGTAGTTTTCAGCATATGTGGAGTAAACGTTACACAAGTTTAAAATTACTTACTGCAAATCTTATTACCTACATTGTTTGCTTCCACAACCTGATTAGTAGAGCCAGTAACCAAGAAAGAATCATAGCAAATAAAAATTTCAGCTGAAAACAAAATTTACAAAATGTTTTATTGACATCTCATACACGCTTTCCAATTATCTAAACTTTGCAAGACTAGTCTCAGGTATATGGAGAAAGAAAAAAGGGGGGGGGCCAGAGTACCCACTGCTCTCTTTGAAACAGCAGCAGAGTGAAATGAGTGAAGAGCGCCCTCTGAAGAAATTAGCCGGTAGGGACCTTTAATTACACTGCCAACAGAAGGAGTAATTCTCTAAGTCTTGTATCCTTAAGTGAGGGCTTGTGCATGCACACCTGAGGAAGACAGGGAAGACAATGGAAATACAAGAACGTACAGCAGCTAAAATGCTGTCTGGTGCCTTTCATCTGCAGCGCAGTTGCCAGCATTACTTCATGCAGTTGGGAATTTTAAACAGGAGTAAGTTAGGCTTACTGTGGGCAAACCCCAGTATAAATATATTGAAGGTAAAAAAAATTGCAGCTTTTCTTTCCAATCTTTTAACTCAGTGTCGCTCAGAGCCACAGCTCATCACAAAGATCTTTACCTTCCAAGCATCTCAGAGGTGAGTGATAAATGGGATCCTAGCTCTGGGACTTAGCTCTGACAGGCAGACAGTCTCAAGAGACTTGACTGGTCTTTTAAGGACAACCAAGTACAAGAGCAGTTCAACCCAATATTGAGGAAAACAAGCATACGTATTGGGAGTCTGGTTTGGCTAAGGAGTGAACTCATGACTAAGCTCGTATGTAAGGACACATACAGTAGGTGAAAGCTAGGGCCAGCTACAAAGAAGGAATATACAAACATCCATGTAGGGATAGTGTTAGGAAAGCCAAAGCTCAGCTGGAGTTGAAATCAGCAAGACATCAAGAGCAACAGAGTTAAGCTGCAACATCAGGAATGAAAGAATAAAACAAGGAAAATGTTGGCCTGCTGCTAAACAGGGCAGCTGGTCTAGTGACAGACATAAGGCTGACAGCAAGCTCTCCCAGGCCTCTGTTCCTAGGGGCAAGGTTCAGGAAAGAGCGGGACTATCATTACTGGAAGAAGATACAGGCTGAGAGAGCTGGCTCACATCATGTTAAAGCTTTTCTCCATCATCTCTGAAAGATTGTGGAGATCTGGGGAGGTCCCAGGTGACTGCAGAAAACCAAGTGTTGCCCCCACCTTCAGAAAGGTCAAGAAGGATGATCTAGGGAATTACAGACCAGTCAGACTCACTTTGGTCCCTAGGAAAAATAATGGAGCTAATCCTCTTGGAACATGTTTCTGGGCACACAATAAGAATAGTGGCGAACATGGTTTTACCAAAGAGGGAAAAAGGAAAAGAAAAAACAAAGAAACCCAACAACCTTACTGCCTTCTATGATGAAATTACTACAACTGTGGATGAGGGGAGAGCAGTGACTGTTGCCTACCTTGCCTTTAGCAATGCTGTTGACATGTTGCCACAGCATCCTTGTATCCAAGATTAGAACATTACAGTGGGTGGACTGCTAGATGGGTAAAGGACTGTCCGGCTCATCATCTCAAAGGAGTCACTACTGGTTTGAGCTCTACCTAGAAGATCGTTACAAGCAGAGTTCCTCAAGGAACTGGGATGTGCCCTGTTAAATACCTTTACCAGCATATGTGGAGGAGGAGCTGGAATTCCCCCCAACAAGTTTGTGGACAAAATCAAGCTGGGGTTGCAGTCGATACACTCAAGGGCAGGACTGCCATTCAGAGGGACTTAGGCAGACTAAAGGAATGGGCCAATAGGAGCCTCATGAAATTCAGCAAGGACAAAGTCCTGTACCCGAAAGCGATTAACTCCTTGCAATGGTCCAGGCTAGGGAGCAACTCTGCCAACAGTCACCTGGGACTTCTAGTGGAAAGAAGACTTAACAGAGCGCCCTGGCAGCAACAAAAGCTAATAGCATCAGGAGCTTAGCCAGTAGCTACACAAACAAAAACAATTACTGCCCTTTACTGGGCACTAATGAGACTGCACTTAGAATAGTGCGTCCAGTACAAAGCAGATGCTGATAAACTCGAATGAGTCCAATGGAGGACAACCTCAATGGCCAGGGGTTGTAGCCCGTGTGCTGTGAGAAGAGTCCAAGAGAACTGGGCTTCTTTAGCTTAGAGAAGACTTAGAGACTATTTGTTATTGAAAGTTTCAGACAAAGCCCTGAGTAAGCTGGCCCAAATACAGCACTGACCTTGCTTTGACCAAAAGGTTGGACCAGATGGCCTCCTTTCCAACTGAAATGATTCTACAACTCTATCCTTTAATAATAACAACATGCTCCATGCAGATAATTACAGATCACTCAACCTATTCCACTAAAAACAATTTAGATCCAATACACTGTATAAACAGGAGATGAAAGATACGCTTTTTAAAATATTTTTTTAAACATTCATATTGCTTAATATTTAAACAGATCTGTTTCTTTTTCCTAACTTCCAAGCGTTTGCTTGGGTTACAAATTCTAGAAGTTTGGTTTGTTTTCTAATTTAAAATCAAATGCATACACTTTTCAATTAACATTTCACCATTTTTTTCCATTTGTGCTGAGATAATTTTGCCTCAGTAAATTCTCTTTCTTTGGAAAAGCTAGGAGCTAAAAAGAAACATGAAACAGACTGATGTTAAGTCAAACAAGTTACAATGTAGACTATTATTATCAAAATGGGAGAGGCTGACAGTAATGTATCAGAGATCTGAAATAGTGTATTGTTTTAATGGTCACCAAGGTTGCATAGATCAAATCTTCCTTTTAAGAACAATCTTAAAGCAGACTTACATTTTAAGAATAATTACATAAGTTAACAGTCAGACTTACTTTTATGCTTTGGATAAATAACATCAAATCCAGGCAATGGCATCACTACATCATGGATAGTGTAGTTATCAACATCTCCTTCTTCGATATGAACAGCTGTGGCTACAAACAGGACAGAAAAATGAAGAGTTACCAGTATGGATGTCTGTGACAGTTAACATTAGCTAAATTTAAAATGAATCATTTAATTGAAACAAAGCCTACTTTGAGAGGGGTAACTACAGTGTTTTATCTCCACTTAATAGACAACATTTCCAAGAAAAGAAGTAACAGTCTTCAAGGCTGTCACAGTTACCAGGAGAATCACAGCCTGGTTTCCAGTGACTTTTTAAAGCTGAATGAAATAAGGACTGCTAGATGAATAATCCCCTTACCAGGCATACATGAAGGAGAAATACTGTGGATATTCTCACCCCAGGGAAATGCCAGAGCAAATCCAAGTGAAGGAAGTTTTAACTGAGTGGAGCTTCTGCTTTACAAGACACTAATGCAAACAAAAACTTCTGTGGTTAAAACATTCACAACATCCTTCCATCCTTCCATAACATCCATAGCCTCAACTAGGTTTCAGTTCATTCTTGAGAACAATCAGTCCTTCGTTGTCTCTCTTCCCTATCCAGCTATTTGGGAAAACAAGCAAACCAACAGCTCATGGACATGTAATACCTAACTTATGATTCCTTGCAAAATTTGACTAAAACTGGCCAATGGATTCATAAATCACTAGACCAAAAGGGGTGAGAAGGAAAAGAAAATATGTACGCAGTATCTCAAGAAGTTATGTGCCTTGTTTTCCTAGGAATTTGAACAACACAGCAAAACTTTTTGTTTGTCTGATTTTACCTCCTTTAAGTGTGAGATCTCCTGGTACAGCTCTAAGCCCATATTCTTCTATTCTCTTGCTTACCATATTATTCCACACATAACTCTGGTAGCTATGAATATACATTAAACGATTATTTCTTGGTATCTAGAGGTAAAGAAAAAGAAGTGAAATATCAGAATGATGTATCTTTAGGGGTTTTTTTTCTCAATCATAACCAAAAAGCCATGTATTTGAAATGCTACCTTCTCCAGCAACAAGACTAACGCTATTTCTTCATATACAGATTTGATTTTTGTTCATTATTTGGGAAAAAGGTAAGTGAAGAAATGCTTTTATACATTTGAAATCCACACAAAAAAACCCTGTACTTAAATTAAGAAAAAAAATAATCTATTTTTTTATTCAATGGCTCATCAAACACATGGGGCCATTACAAAACACTGAATTCATATTCAGCTTCCTGAAATCTTAAGTAAACTTTGCAGATGTGAAAGCACAGTGTTACTCTAATTATCTTCTTCATAAACAAGGAATTATTCCTCAGCTCCTACAATGGGCCAGTAGTTTGCTGGTGATGAGGTATTTTCTCCAAAGACTTGATCTTGATTACAGTACTTGAAAGGGACAGTGAATCCACCACCTCTATGCCAAGCTGATTCAATAGCACACTATCAGCTTGATTTATACTTTTACAGCAACAGAAGAATTCTGATACTGAACCTCTGCGCAATTCTCAGGTCTGTATTATACATGGTTACCAAGCATAACTCTATTGCTTCCAACATACCAGAGTTTGTTGTATAAATTGGAAAGCTCATTATGCATACATTAATTAGAGATGTCATCAGTTACCATGTGGCAGTACTTCAAGCAGAAAGACAGGATAAATGTAAAGATTTTACACTTGACCTTCTATTCACCAAGCATCTATGAGTCTATTGCAAATTCATCATGATACCATCAAAACAATGTTTATTCAAGTAAATACCCCACAGCACTTTTCCACTCACTATGCCAAATGCAGAGATTATGTTCTTCATTCCATGCTTTAAGAGTCCACGTAGAAGCTGTCCTTCCACGCACCTTTTTACGGGTAGTTTCTTGAGGGCTGCTGCTGGATCTTTAGTCTTTGCCCATTCTTCTCTGCATTTTACCAAGTACCCCTTTTCAGCTAGAACAAGGATGTAAACCAAAAATATTTTAACTACACACCAGAAAAGCATCCATCTCACCTTTTGTTAAAACAATTGAAAAATTAAAGTTTCAGTCACAGTAATTACACAGTTGAGGCTGGAAGGCTTCACATGGAGTCTGAGCAGATTCTGTGTGTAAGTATTCAGGTCCTTTTTCACCCACAATGCAAGAAACTGCACAGCAAGGAAAGAGAAGCAGAGAGTCTGAAGATTGCTTCACCATTGCTAAACTGGCTGAAGTTTACCACGTGCAAAGCTGTCCTCACAAATGTCCTTTCAAATCAAAAAAATCAAAACCTAAAAGTTTTTCCTGAACATAAGAGTTCTTGGAAGAAGAGAGGCAGAAACACTTGATGTATCATTTTTCTGTCCTTACCTCCTGGTCGTGGTTTTAGTATCAAATCCATTACTTCATTCCAATTGTTCTGTAGAATAGCTCTAAGATTCAAACAGTAAAGTTTATTAAGAGTTGACTAAATATATTTTAAGGAGATTCAGCCAACTTATGCAAAAAAGAAGTATTAGTGTTTAGATTTATGAGTATTAGAAGTAGTGGTATTATGCAAGATTTGTGCTGAAGCAAGTTCAGAAACAAGTTCTTTCTTAAGTCTCAAATTAAAAACTGGCACATGCAATATGCCAGAAAAATTCCCCAAAATACATTAGAAGTTATATAGGGATAAAAATAAAATCTAAAAAAAGAAAAAAGGGATGAAACAACACAAAAAAACCACGTACCTGCCAATTTGATATGTAGGAACAGCTGTGGTTCCAAATCTTTGCATTCCATAGTAATTAATAAATCCAATTTCCCTGAGAGAGTGCATTGCTTGCTCTATCTGGTCATCAGTTCCTGTTATGTTTCTAGTATTTATAAAAAAAAAGTTACAGTTTATTAAGGGCTTACTCTATTTTGTGATCCCCATAATACTGAAGCTCAACATCAACATTATATAGCATTTATCAAATTCAACGGACTCCTGTCAATAGAATGACTTTTCTTCTTTTTTGTAACACAAGATGCACTGATATCCCTTAACTATTTAAAGAGAAAAAAAAAAACAACTAACAACTGTCTAAATACATACTAACATACTACCTGAGAACAACAGTGAAATGGTTCCCTTGCAGTTCTCCTAATTTCAGTGGATGGTTCTTGTAACTGAAATTTCCTAATTTGAAGTTCATCAAACATTTATTCAAATGAGCAAGTCTTTGTGCAGTGATTCTAAAAAGAAACAGACAACAGTGACCAAACCTATGCCTAGAAAAACACAGTTAAATAAATACAGAAATGCCATCATTTCAAACCAAAAAGCAGCAAGTTCAGTTTCCCCCATTTTCTATTGTTGCCTTTTTGAAGTATTTTAATGAAATACCTAAAAGAAAAGAACAGAGAATTCTTAAGGCTACTTACACAAGAGGAAACGTATACCGTGACAAAGACTCTTAGTACTGTCCTTTCACGTCTATGTTACAGTATGCACTCAACAAAAAGTATGTTGCAATATTGATGCATACTGTACCCCACAAGCTAAACTCTGCTTTATTTGGGTAACGACACCATGAATACACTCCGGTTAGCAGTCATAACCACAGAGGTAAGTGATTAGCCACTGTGTAAGCTTAGTGCAGATGAAGGAGTATGAAATCCAGTCTGTCACTGGTATCTGTCATTTTTGTTGCTAGTATTTTTGGAAGCATACCCTGTTCTTTGCATCACTGAGCTGCTCTTTGACACTTCCACTAGAATTTATACCAGGATAGAGAAGTTTATCAACTAGCATGGCCAGTTCACCCAGGTCAGAGTGGGCTGATAAATGGTAATGTCTCCTCTCCTGCACCATCCTTCTCCAAGGCTGCACAGGAGAGTCAGGCACTGCGGCACTACTGAACAGACACCACAAATTAGTACTCTCCTCCTCAGGCAATGCTTACAAATACACCGAAGCTCTTGGACACAACATTAAATGTGATAATGTTAAAAGTAAAGGAACAGCGCCTGAGATGGCTACACCACAAGTTTGGTTAATTGTCATCACTTTGTAAACTTGCCTTGCAGCAACAAGAATCTGGGGCTTCTCACAACTCACAAATCAGTAATTCCTTTTATGTGTGCCAATGTATGCACATGCAAACCACTGGGAAGAGAAATATGAACAGTTAAGTAGTGAATGCCCCCCTTTTAACAAGGATTTGATCAAATTTCTGGCTCTTAAACCTTGGAATTCCTCACCTGAGGAGTGTGGTTTTCAAAGAGCTGTAAATAGTAGTCCAGGCAGAATATTCCAGCTAGCTAAATAGATATTGTAATATATGACTGCGAGGCATCCATCATTCTTGGTTACAGATGTAACGCTAATTTCAAGTGCCTAGAAACCATACAATTATCTTGGAATATGACAAAATACAATTTATTTTTTCTGAGTAGGTGACTTATGCAAGTAGGTTAAGGCAGGAAAAATTCCTCATAATTTTTTGCCTCTTCTGGCTACTCACAGATGAGCAAAGACAGTGGTTAGCCTTCTCTGGAGCTGTTCAGAGAGTTCAGTGAGAAAGAAAATAGGATTCCAGCTGGAGGAAGGGGGAGACAAAAGTCAGGAAAGAAACGGGACATAATTTTCACTGTGTCATTCTGTTTTTCTGCTGTTGCATGGGAGCCATGCAGAGTAAGAGGACGTAGGCAATTTGGCCCACTGCTTCAGCCAAATACATGTATCCAGCCTATGACTCAGAGCACTACTGACTGAAAATACTAGCAATCACCACGGAATAAAAAAGGATTATAGCATCTTCATTAATACATGTGCTTCATAAGATCTGGACCTGAATCTGCCATTTGTGTCACATGCATACTGAGTCTTCAAGGTATTTAGCAAGATATTCAAGCTATCATGGCAGAAGTGCAAATACTCCAGTGTACTTTCACTTACCTAAGAACAGCAATCTCTTGAACTGTTATAGCCCTTTTATCTTTAGTTCCCATGTAGGAAAATATGTTTGGCTTCACTCTTAAAAGCAACAGTAACAGATATTATGTATATTAAAATAGCCACAGATCGAACATAATTTTCACTATAATTAGCTAGAATTATTAATCTCAGTATTAAAAATAGAAAATATACATATATTCCCCAGAACTGGCTACAATTTGACAAGTAACATTTTCTAATCTCATCTATAAGTACATAAAACACAGAAAAAATTATACATAGACAGATTCACTTTTACCACAACTGTGCTTTCAGAATATAAGCTTTGAAGTATTTCTTTATACACATCCACTCAATGCACAAACATGCAGCCACTACTAATTCCACTAAAAAAAAAACATGTTCATTTCTTCTTTAAACATCAAATAGCATGTCTGTTTGAATACCATGCACACACATTATGTAAGAATATGAGAAGTTAATTTAAAATTTGATGCATTTCTTTCCTTGAGTGGAAAATTTCCTTTCCTTTTTCCACCTTGTACTTTACAGCCTGTGTTACACCGGGAATATTTGCAGTTATTCCAGCTATGGGCACCAGGGGGTAGCAGGATTGCCATTACATACATTCTTCCACCAAACTATGCTGCTACCATCCTGTTGTCAAATACAAATACTAGTAGTATACTGGTTAAGAGTCTAGATTACTAACATTTATTTTTGGACAGGAAGGGTGAAGGGAAAAGGAGGGGAGAAGTAGTGAAGTTTCCCTTTAAGTTGATCACTGAATTGACCCAATTTTAAAGTAGTCCTTCCCCTGCAATTCACTGTGTTCACATCACGCCTTTGGCAAGTCTTTGTTGCTGCACTTGATGGGGTGAAAGGAACTAAGACTGTGTTGCCATGGAGAAATTAATACATGGAACAACAGTTTATCAACTGTAACTGCTTAGGAACTGATCAGCATATTATTACAACAATATCTGACAGGTTCATAACATACTTGCATATAGTCATGCACTGGGAAAAAAATGGCTTTTAATTCAGGTTAAGCACATCAAGGCTTTGAGCTGCCAAGCCTTTCTCACATCAGCCAACTTCAATTGTGGACCTTTTTCCATTGAAGTAGTAGAGTACAGTCTTTTAAATCTCTTGGGATCATTCTGTTCCATTCTCACCTCCTTCCAAAACTTACCAGTTTCAAATTTTATATTCTAAACCAACTTTTTTATTTTAAACACTGGCTACAAATTAGGCAATAGTAATCACTCATGTTGCTCTTCCATAATTCTGAAGCATAACATTTACAGTAACATGAAATATACAGGGGTTTAACTTCAGCCAGCAACTAAGCACCACACAGCCACTCACACACTCCCCACCCACCCACTAGGATGGGGGGGTGAAATCTGGAGGGAAAAAAAAAGAAAGTAAAACTTGGGGGTTGAGTTAGAGAGTTTAATAGGATAGAAAGGAAGAAAAGAATAATAATAATTAAGAAAATGACAATAATAATAAAAAAAGAATTGGAATATACAAAACAAGTGATGCACAAGGCAATTGCTCACTACTCACTGACTGATGCCCAGTTAGTTCCCAAGCAGCAATCTGTCCCCACCCCCACTCCCCCCAGTTTATATACTGGGCATGACATCCCACGGTATGGAATACCTCGTTGGCCAGTTTGGGTCAGCTGCCCTGGCCGTGTCCTCTCCCAACTTCTTGTGCCCCTCCAGCTTTCTTGCTGGCTGGGCATGAGAAGCTGAAAAATCCTTGACTTAGTATAAACACTGCTTAGCAGCAACTGAAAACATCAGAGTTATCAACATTCTTCTCATACTAAATCCTAAACACCACTATACCAGCTACTAGGAAGAAAATTAACTCTATCCCAGCCAAAACCAGGACAAGGGGGAGGACTGCATGCTAGCCAGGTTAGCATAAGCAACAGCCTTACCTTAAAAATTTGGATAGGACGTTAATGGCATCCATAGTATCCTTGTTCTCCTTGTACAGTACAAAGTGGCAGTAGCTTCCCCTAGATTTTGGCCAAGAGTGTTTTCTTGGATCTTTAAAAAAAAAAAAAAGTGTAAATTTGTAAAGTGTCAATTTTTAATTTAATTAGTATCTTTGCCTTTGCAGCTACACTTAAAACAAATGTGCAAGAGTCAATTTCTGCTAATTTTCATCTGCTTTAAAAAAAGTTAAATACTGACAGCAAAAGCTGCAAAGCACATTAAAAAAGACCTTCTACCCTTCCACTTGGGCTGTATGCTTTCCTTTAATCAATTCTCTCACCTAGAAAATCTTGAATGAAATGGTGACAGTTCCTTTGTCAAGAAATTATTAAAAATATACCCTAATCATTTAACTGCCATATTGCCTGATTACATTTCTCAAAAACATTATAATTACACTGACTTTCAACAATAAAAGCCACTCCACATTTCATCTAGTGCCTTCTATAATTAACAGATGAGAACCATTGGAGCCTTGTTCGTGGGAAGACTACAATTATTACTTATAGTACTAAGATATTCCTTACTTCTGTAAGATTTTTTCTGTGTGTTGTGCAAAAGCATGGGTCATATGTCTACAAAACACTAAAAAAAGTATACTCATAAGAAATTACTTTCAGGTGAATTTTTTTTTTAAATCCTGTGGAAGAGAGAAATCTGGCACAATAGAGACATTAACAAATAATTCAAGCCAGATATTGTGCCCTGTTTATGGAAGGCCAGAGGGCGAAATAGCTTCAGCTCCAGCAGATTTACAACTTATTTACAATTCTGTACAACTATCAGGCATTTTCTGGAGAGTGAATAAAAAAAACTCTTGATGTATTTGTCAAGCTTTTGTCGCACATAAAAGCCTCCAGAGATAAAACTTTCCTTTTACAATCATCCACTGTTGATGGCATTACTGGGAAGGTGAACTGATTCTATACAGGTTTAGCAATCAGTTTTGAGGTGCTTTGTTTACCAATCTTGCTTTGTAAGAAGAAAACTAAGGATGTGTTATGTTTTGTTTTAAAACAGAAGTCTGTTATCTCTTGGTAGCCACCAAGCAGACATTCCTGGTTTTGTACAAAAAGGGCTTAAGTGTCTTTTGTTAACAACAAAAGCTCACTGAAAAAAGCCAGTCCTGTTCCAGTATATAAACACCAATGCAGAAAAGAAATTCTTGGGAAATTTTGATCTTTTTGTTCCTGTTAGTTTAATAAAGCCAGATATCCCACACAGTCAGTGAATATGTTTAATTTTCAGGAAACTTTCTGGTAAAAGATAATTCTTACTTTTTTTTGAGAAGCTGCCATCCATACACACAATTCTGCAAAAACAGTTTTGGATGCTACAGTATAAAATACTAAACACATAGTTTATAATCACTTAAAAATTATTGCAACACTTGCCTTCTACCATCAGTTTCTAAGCAAAGCCCCCCCCCCACCCGGAGTTTCCTAGGACCTAAACTGAGCAGCATGGTCTAAAGCCCGTTAAGAGACCTCATGCTCCTGCTGGTCTCCCTTCTTAGCCACCACTGCTCTTAAACACAGTCAATGAAACACTGCATTCAGCTTGAAGAGCAAGGTCCTTCATGAAGAACTCGGTAATTAGAAGGGAAGAGAGGAAAACAGAGCGTGATTCACAAGGGAAGTCTTCTCCAGCTGAAATTGTTCTTTAAATTTAATCCATTTTACACACAGTCATTTCAACACCCTTCAACAAGTGAGCCCTAATCTGGGCTAGACTAAAAGGACTCTATAGATACTATACCTACCAATGGGTTCCTCATGCTTTGGGCATCACAGCCACATGCCTATCCACCACACTGCCTGTCACATCCAATAATTCACAAAGTATTCAACTGGGTAGATGGACCAGAATGTAATAAACATTGTGTAATAAATTTGTTAATCAAACAGGTGGAGCAACTTACTAAACTGTTTCTACATTTGTAACCTTGTGACTGGAAGGCCTTCCACTGCTACCTCCTGCTGAGCAGACAACTGTGGTAACTCCCTGTTAAGCGAACAACTGCAGCAACTGAAATGCCCAGATAAGAACATGTGTAGTGCTTGCTCAGCAAGGTCACCACCCGCAATGCAGAGGAAGACTACAGCCTTCATCCTCACGACCCCCAGAGGGCCCGAGACGACCCCCCAGCAGCAGCATGTACACCCGGGACAAGCAGGCTATAACACGGGGACTCCGGCGGGGGTGAGGGTGCGCCGTTGGTGGAGCTGGAGACTCCCCGGCCGCCCAGCGCTGTTTTGCCTGCTTGATCACTTGCTTGAATAAATTCTATCTTGGTGGACAAGGATCCAGATTGGCCTTTTTATTTTGTCATAGCCACTTATAACAAGAAGGACAGTTTGCAGTCCTTATCACTATGTTTCAGAGCTGTTATATTTTTGACAGTAAAATTGTATTTCTAAGCCCTTTTTCCAAACCTTTTACTCCAACTCAAGGGCTGGAAGCTCTTTTTTAATATTGGAATGTATGATACATACTTTTAAGGTTGTATAAATACAGATAGTAGTGTCTGAAATACAAGGCTGAAGGGCAAAGGTTCAGCTTAATTAAGTAAATGGAAAATTTACTATGGATGTCAAACAGTATTGTCAAAACTGGTAATTCACGTCACTTATTATTGGCAGATGTTTTCTGCACTGAATGACTACTGCCTGTACTGCACTAGGAAAAAGAGGTAGCACAAGCCCAATTCTTAGCCGTTTCAGGGAATTTTAAGCATAACTTATTGGGGGGGGGGGGGGGTGTGTGTCAATGAATTAATTGTTAGTAGATTGGCCAGTCTTGCTGCTATTTAGGAGGTCATAATGGTTGGCATTTCATTTTGTTAGCATGAAATGTCAACATCTCTTACCTGTTGCAGTTCTGACCTCTGTCCCAATGCATAGCATAAAGAGCACAAAAGAGTAGCATTTAATTTTTAGACTGTCAAAGGGTTTTTAGAGGTGAACATGCAGGTTTATGGTTATGGGATTGTTTATGCTTTAGGGAGCATCCAACAGTTAGGTGATGGATGACAGCAATTTAGACAGTTATGCAATGGAATCGTGCAGAGGCAAACAGTGAACATATGGAAAGCTTCAATCAGAGATGCAACAAACTTCATTTGTGGACAATGATAAAATAGTTTACTGACAATTTAGTAAGGCAGTATTTTAAGTATTTTGGGTGTAAACTTACTATAGACACAAAGCAGCTTCTAATTTTAAATTTTAGGCAAAGGATGTTTGGTAGCCTTTTACATTATCAACAAAAGTAATCAGGTATCTCAGCTAATGTTCAAATATTCTACATTTCTGAAATGTTTCTTGCCTGGGGAACCTGCTCAGGACTAAGACGCGTTAATGGCTATATAAACACAAAAGATAAATATAATCCTGACTAAGAAGAACTTGCACTCTTAAATCCTACATTTGTAAGCACTTACACACACTCACTGAAACGGCACACACCACCAACATGCACAGGTGTTCGTAGCATCACAGTTTAGGAATCCAAGTTTGAATGGATGATGCTTCTCTGCATCACAAGATGGTGCTCCAGATAATGTTTTAATCCTAGAGCCACATCACTAAATTCTTTTCAGTGTATTTCAAATACTTAAATTCTTTTATACAGTATCTCTTAAATCAGATTGGTCAGCTCAATAACAATCACTTCACTGTAACAATGGTTAAAGAATAGCAGCAGCAGAAGGAGAAGGTGGAGGTAAAACCATTACAAACCAACAGAGAACAAAACTGGCTGAGGAGAATTTTGTGCTGGTAAGTGTACATACTCCATGCAAAAAGCATGCAAACATACAAATTTTCTAAACATGGTTAACAAGATACATAAACATGTAATTGTACCAATTAAAGTACAACATTGCCATATTTGCTTAGAACAAGCCTTAAAAGTAGTAACTAAATTGAATGTGGAGATGGTGTTAATTTCTAATTTTAACTTATCTCCTTATCCTTTCTCCATCTTCTTCATCTTTAAAATGAAAGGGGTAGGTTTACATACTGTCACTTGTAATAGGTTGAAATGACATAGGAATGCAATCAGTTTAAATAAAACGTTAATACCTTGCGTTAAACATGCAACATTCTGCATGTAGACAAACCTCTCGCAGTAGCAACAAATTTGTAGTAACATTAAAAGATGTAAACCACATAAATTTATCCCCAGTAACCAATGCAGTATTTGGCAAGGTTAAGGTAGATAACACTTCATTTTGAAAATCCTTCATTACTTTGATTATTCCAAAATAGTAACTGTGATTTATAATGAATAAAGACAATTCTCTGCAAATGTAATTAGCCCTGGAAGCAGAAGAAGCCTTAAAGATCATGGTAAATATATTATGTTTATAAAAAAATATAACACTGAGAAAACAAATAGGTGCTTGTCTCTATTCACGTCATTGAGAATTTTGTAATGGATTTTCAAGATAGTCAAGATTACACTGACTGACAGTGTAATGTATGCATTTCAACTACAACCTCTTACTTCCACAATGCACTCTTAGACATCCAGATTAAGTTCATGAAAGCTAAGTTCCAATACAGAAAATAAAGCCCCTATTTTGCCTATTCCCACTAAAACAGCAAAAAATCCTCTCACTTCTAATATGGTTTTATTTGATGAATGATTCGGCAAGAAAAACAAGTAGAAATTTAAACTTGAGACATTCCTTCTGTTCCTAGTCATCTTAGATGCACAGCATCAGTTTCTAAGAGGAAAAAGCAAAGGCAGACTACATTAGGAAGTACACTCCGCCCACCTGAAGTAATACTAGCAATTTTTGGTTTGGAGATAATTTTAGCATTTACTTTACCCAACTGCTGTGATACTGAAACTCACTTGCCAGTGCTTTTTTCCCAGCAGCATGGTACGCAATAATGTATTTTTTTCCATCTCGATCTTCTGTTTTAGTCTCCAGTCCAGGAAACAAGGACTTCACAGCCTGATGGATAACTGTTCTTTTTTCTTTGGTGTCTTCAATTACCTGTGTTAATACACACACATGCAGAAACCACATAAAGTAATACAAAATGAGAGGGATTCTCTCAGAGTTAAATTTTGCATTCTTAAAGAAAACCTACCAAAACACACTAAATTACTGAATAGGTATACTTTTAAAAGTCCAGCCTACTTATTAAAATTAGTTTGAAAAATAATAAATAACTTTGCTACAAACCCCAGCCTCAATATTCACAAAAGAAAATTCTCAAGATTTATTCCCCTCTTCTGTGCTCAACAAAATTCCCTCTTCTAATGAAAACTCTGGCAAAACAAAGTTTTTCTATATGCATTGAGGAAAAAAAAAAGGCTACATAAGATAATTTAATGTGTGAATGCATATTTGAAATTACCCAATTTAATCCTACTCATCTGTGTCCCAGATTTAGCTCAACAGTTATTCTTCAAGTATATGGAATATTTGGATGTTTAAAAATACAAAGTTTTAATTTCATTTTTTACCTTCTTATTTTGCTTGTTACAGAAGACATATTTATCTTCTTTTCTATTAAATCACTAAACACTGACCTTGAAATAGTCTTTCATCATGATGGATATTTTATTTAATTCTTCTTACATAATTACTCTATAAAATACTACAAAAATACTGTAGGAAAATTTTAACACCACAGAAATGAAGACATGTATTTGAGTTCATGTGCACAGTCCCGCTGAACTCAAAATGACAACTCATGCATGAATTTGAGTATAACTGTAAAGCTTTACAGAATTAAACCCTAAATTGGAAACAGTTACTACCTGTTGCATCATGTTCAAACTGCTCTTATACCTTACATGCATTAGAAAGTATATCACATATCTTCCACTCACTTACTCTCTCATCCCACCCCACCCCTTCACGTAATTTATTAATTTTACCTCTATGGCCACACTAGTTTCCTTATTCTTAAGAAGCTGGAGCTCCTCTAAACGCTGCTTGTCTTCATCTGACAAAACTGTAAATGTTTCTTCTGATGGGTCCTAATACGTATTTGGGGGTGGAAATACAAACATTCAGTAACCCTCATGGAACATCTTTCAGCCTTTTAACATTTTTGCTTAAGCCATTACCAAATCTTTACCTCAAAATTTACCTCATCATCCACTGGAACAGAAAAGTCATCTAAATGGCTCACACGTCCATCTTTGCCTATTTCATGGACAACAAAGTCCGAGTATCTGATAGAAAGAAACATGCATTAAATTTTTAATAAAAAAAATTAAAATCCCAAATCACATAGAGTCCTTTCCCAAGAAGCTTTTTGTTAGCAGAATTCACTCAAGAATTCCAAATTCACATAATTCAATTCACGTAAAAGAAAATTCAACTGTGAGAAAGCTGTACCTATTCCCATTCCTCAGGATACCATGAGAACACAAAAGAAGGTCTGGCATATCTAAACACAGCAGACTTCTTTGCAGATAACCAAACACCTGCTGTAGTTATTCTGAGTCATTTTCTCAGTAGCTTGCAGGGATCAGTAATGCATATCCTTAATACCAGTCATTACTGACAATTAAGACTCTTCTGCACTGCTACAATGTGAACACATATGCATTAACTCTGTCACTTCAAGTAAGCTACCGAATAAAGCACGTTAGCCAACCTAGGAAAGCAGGACAAATTCAGCTCTGTTACATGCATTCAATTATAAAGAACATCTTTCAAATAAATAGTTGCTCTGTATACTCTATGACAGCAACAAAGAATTTGACTGTGACATTTTCAATCAAGTCACTATGTCCAATAACAAAAATACCCTGACTTCAACAGAGCACGGTCTATGTTACAATGGCTAAATGATTAAGTAGCATTTGCTTGTAAAGTAAAAAAAAAGAAAAAGAAAAAAATATCTTAGTCTATGAATGTTAAAGATGAATAAAACTTCCCCATGGGAATGTTTCTACTGTAGCTCCTCCAAGCCCCCGTTTGCCATACCTTGGGGCAGCCATATATCGTATTGGTAGAATTCCTTCCTCAGGCATGTTATGTGTCTTCTCTCTCTTATTATCTGTAGCTGTCTAGACATGCTAGTAACTGGTACCATAAAAACACCAGGACTAAATTAATGATAGGTATTATAAACTAGGATCAAAGAAAAACCATGAGCCAACAAATGTTTCTACTGTCCAGCTACCTTTGGCCTCCTTGGTTCAAAACTGGCAGATTTCCCAGGAGGTTCAGCACAGACTGTGTTCCCCAGTGAATGATTATGTTAGCTGCTTAATGCTGCATATAAAGATTTAGTATATATATAACACGTACATATCACTTTATTATGTAAAATGATCTATATATGCAGCCAGTATTTAAAAACAGGGACTTCCTGGTGTGTAAACAAAGCACCCTTAACTGCTTTGCTAAGTCAGGGCAACAACGATTCTCACTTCAGTGAGCTTTTGTATTTGCATTTTGGTTTATTCAAAGATGTCATATAATTAAAAAAAAACCTGGAAGTTTCATTAAAAAAAAGCTACTAAAACCCAAACACCTTATTAACTATATAATGTAAAATTCCACACCCTGAGTTATAAAATTCCTTATGTTTTGTAAATGACATTACAACTGACCAGACTATAATTTAAAGTCTAATGGACCATCTGACAATGCACGTGTTTAAAGACATTAGCACAAAAAAAGGCAGAGGAAAACCAAAGAGCAATGGTTTCAACACTGTTCTGCAGTGCATCTTGTGTCAGCACTGAACAGCGGTACAAAAGGTGGGTGTACTGCATAAGGTTTTATGCTGTATGCTACTGCCAGAGAGCAAAACAAATGGCGAACGTCAGTGTAATCGTGTTTCTATCCATACACAGCTTCCTTTTTCAGAGCTCCATTCAACAGGAAAGAAGAAAAAAAAATTTAGAAAAGTCCCAAATTAAAACTAACTTTCAGTCTCAGCACTAGGAGAAGAAAGCGATGAACCTCCCAAGAGGCTCCACATAATCCAGTTGCAATCCTGTGACTCATAAAAGAAAAATGGAGAACAGCTGCTTAACACAAGGAATTAACATACATAACAACACAAAGAGTTACCTCTCTTTTAAGATGCCAGAAAACCCTTTATGAGAGCTAACAAATTTAGTTATGCCAACATCACTTTCTGTCAGTCCATGCTTCATCATATCTGCAAAGCTCTCTGGATCTCCATCTTCATCACTGTCCTCTAGTTCCTCATCTTCCTGCTCCTCACTTTCCTCATTGGGGATTATTTCATTTTTCGTGTCCTCAAGCAGAGATTTGTCAGGTTGCTCTGTTATAGTCTCAATGCTCTGCCCAGAGTCGTTCCCTGTCTTAGACTTCTCTGAGATCTTCTGTCTTTTAACTTCATCTGCATTAGCCACATCATCCTCAGAGTGAGGACGTTTCAAGGATACACTATTCATTTCTATAGTTTCCATGTTTAAGGCACAGTGTAGGATAAAAAGCCCCGAGGAGCAAGAAGAATGGCTTATTTCCTGTCTGTTTAAGAGCAATATCAATACATAGTCTCTTCACTCCAAGGACTCTGCACCCTGCAAGAGTTCAGGAAAAGCACATAACTTTCTGCATTTTCAAGTTAAACATCAAGTAAAGATTTTGTTCAGCTAGAAACAGTATGTACTTGGGAAGAGAGAAGGGAGATGTTACGGGGACTTAATACCCACCCAAGGCACTATGCACGTTAGTCTACAGAAGAGCAGGATTCAATACTACACTGACCATTTATCACCATGGTCACTCTTGCCAACTCTTATCAGAGGTGCACCCATCCAGCCCTGTGCACACCAGGCTCTGCTGTCAACAGCAATTTAGTGCCTAAGTTTTTGTTGCCAAGCCTTCTGTTAACCATCACTACTCTCAGTTATTCCTTGTTCTACCAAGATTCCATCTTGCAAGGATTGAGAGAGGATGGCTTGGTTCCCCCAAACCTGAAATCTCATCTCTTCTAACATACTCAATCCCACCTGGAAGTCAAGGTGGCAGCATTTCAGACCAAAAGATAAGAGGGATGAGATAACAAAATCATTGAATGAGTGGGGCAAACAAAACAACAAGGAAGTGAAATGATCTCTGAGAAGAACATGACTACTCACACTGGTGGAGCAGAGCTCTGAGTCTTCCCTGGCAGCTTGAGCTGCCACCTTTGCATCAGCAGAACTAGTACCTTCAGATCTGAAAAACAGAGGAAAACTAACTCTTTGAGAAAATTTTAGGCAAAAAAACCCAACTATGAAAACATGCATGAATGTGATCATTACAGAAACCGGCCGCCTCTGAACCCCGGTATCAGTAGTTAGATAGGAGCAGACACTACTCAGACAGACAAGTTTATAAGAAATACGATTGTAAAAGTGTTGCCAACCTAGTGACATAACACAATATTGCTATTTAGCATGCTCCAGCAGAGAAGTTTGGGTTCATTTCTACATTTGTGAAAGGAGACCAGAGTTCCTATAATTAGGCAACGACAGGACCTTTCTCCCAGCATTACCCAACTGGCACACAGGTGTGCTGGGGATAAATCGAAGGTTTTGGTAGCCGGCAGCTGCATGGGAGGAGGTCATCAACTGCCCTGTGATGGTCATGGCCAGTTCCAGCTGGCTCTATAATGGACAAAACCTACCACCTGCCAAAACTCTCACTCATCAGATGAGCACACAATGCTCTGCTCCCACTTATTTAAGAAAGGAGGGAGCTGCCAGTGGCAGAAAGCACAATGGGAAGCACAAGAGGAGGCATGTGACGGCATGCTAAAAAGACCCAGGGGGAGGCATGGGGAAGAGGACGTTGCTGGAGACATGGGTGGAGATGCACTCTTGGAAGGAGGCTCTCCACACAAAAGCAGGGACACCCTTGAGTGGACTGCAGCCTCTGAAGGTGCCCACACTGGGGCAGGGAGACCCCTGAGGGGCCTGTGGCCCATGGAGAGGCCCGCATGGGAGCAGTAGAAATGAGAAAGAAGGAGCAGCACAAAGAAACCTTCATGCACCAACCCCAAGCTCCTGAACCAGCGCTGCCTCACCCAAGGGACAGAGTAGAACCTGTAGGGACAACCAGGGGATGGGAGGTGTCTGGAGGGAAAGGAAGGGAGAGGAGAGGAGTCTTCACCGTGTGTTTGTTTAACTGGTTGTCTTCTTTGTACCTCACTAGCCAAATCACTAATTAAAAGCTTATGTTAACTGGCAATAAATCATATTAAATTCCCTGAGTCAAGACAGTTTCACCCACAATAACAGAAAAGTTTCTAAATTAATAGGATTCAACTGCTACGAAGAAATTAATTTAGGCACAGAGCAGTATTTGAGAGCTGCTGATTTAATTGCCTGGACATTCCATTGTAGGTCACAAACTTAGGGTGAAGAGGCAGGAACAACTGTTTTAGAAACACCTGAAATGTTTTGCTCAAATGAAAAACTGAAAATGGACACTAGAAGAAAGAATGGACAAAAGGGAAATAAGGAGAGACTTCCAAAAAAGTGTATATGATGCCTGAAGAGAGGAGCGACAAAACACACACAGAAGAAAACGGAACAATTAGCAAATCAATGTACCTTCAAAGAGGAAGCACCAATTTCAGTTTGTCCTCTAAGAAAAAACACAGTACCTAAAATCCTTCTTTAAAAAATAATTTTTAAAAAATCATACCCAAGTGAGGCGATTCACCAGCATTTCCAGATTCTTCTCCTATGTTCCCAAATTTATGTAGCCAGGGTTATGAAGCACTGATGTGGAAAAGGCTTCTAGATGGTTTATTAATGTCCTTGCATGGCAAATAAAACACCACTTGGCACACTGAAACCCTTTGAGACACCTGCCAAAGAAGGTAACAAGACAAATCTCACGTTTCTAAAATAAAATTATACCTAGTTATTGAACGACACAAACTGTTTGAAGAATTCAACATTGGCCACAAGTACCCCAAAGCTATCAGATATGGCCCATTCTCACAGCAGAGGAATGACTCACATACAATGAAGTACTATCCTGTGCCAAATGGTGGCCATCACCTGGGAAAATTTCTGCAGGATAATTACTTGAAGGAGCAAGCTGAAAGGAGTGGGGCACACACTCTGCCACTTGTGCAGATTGCTAAGTGAGAGGCTCCTATTAATAGGTCCTTTTCCCAGCAAACAGGTGTTTCCACAAAAGCCAGAATTTGCATTAACAGCAACTTCCGCAGCAATTTCAACAGCGACCATGTTTCAGCTAAGATGGAATTCAGTACTACAAAATAAAGGGCTTGCTTCTCCCCAGCAAGCAATGCTGAGCGATCGCTTCTGGTGTGGTACCTGTCAGGCAGACACACAAGCGGGTGGGGGCTACGGGGTCCCTCCCGCTTAGAAGAATAAATAAAAGAGCAGGAGCACGCCAGCGCTGGGAGCGAAGCTGGTTTCTCATGAGACGAGACAGATTGGACGAAAAGGCGAGCGATGAGGAAGGGCAGGGTGATAAAGCAGCCCCTTCAGGCGGGCGCAGGAGACAGCGGGGAGCCCGCCGGGGTGCAAGAAGCGGCTCCCAGCCCCCCTCAGCGGCTCGGCACCTACGCGGCCATGTCGCGTGGGGGGGCGGGGCGGGCAGCCGCAGCGGGCAGAGGGACGGGCCGGAAGAGCGGCGGCAGGTCCCGCGGCCCGGCGCTGCCGGGGCAGGGAGGAGGACGGGGGGCGAGGCGAGAGCAAAGGGCGGCAGCCGCTGGGGTCACGGCACCGCGCGGCTGCCGCCCGCCCGCCACGGGAGCCACGCAGCGGGCCGGGAAGAGCCTGCTGCAAGCGGGGGGGAGGTTGCGCCGAGGCTGGGCTCCCCCGCCCGCCGCCTCGGCCCCGCGCCCAGGCTTGGAGCGGGGG
>JANZLQ010000005.1:14861447-14877604 GCA_026212715.1 Elanus axillaris | reverse complement strand
ATGGTCTGTTCCACCCCCCGCCCCCCCCCCCCCCCTTCTGCTAACCCTTCACGTTCTTGTCACTGTCCAGTTCATATTTTCTCGTTGTCACAATACCTGTTTTCACTGAACCATGTAGGGAAACATTCTTCCATCTCTATAGTGTTCCCACTTTAACTACTCTTTCTAGGATAATGTGGCTTTGGATCCTCTCTATTTTATTTTTTCTCCTCATAGGATTATGTGGTTTTCTTACTGTATTTTGTTCAGTGAGGCTTTATTGGTGACTCATTATGTCACCAATAGACTCTTGTCTTTGTTTTTATTGCTTGGGGATCCAGTCTACCTGCTTTGTTCTGACAGGGAAACATATGTCCTGGTGTTCCTCATCCCCCTCTTCTCTTAGTTGGCCAGTCTTTAGAACTGGAAAGCAGGGTATGGTGGATGGATGGATATATATGTGATGGGGTAAAGATTTTGCTGTGTGCTATGGCAAATGATTCAAGAGGCAAGGTCTTTTCCTTTCTGATTTCTAGAGAAAGAAATAATATTACATCCCTGACTCTGGAGTTTTGGTTGGTTTTAGTTACAAATGATGCCGTGAAAAGCCAGAATCAGAGCTCAATAGGTGGTTTTCCATCAGACTCAGGCCTCATAACGAATGGACTTTTTTTCCCCCTTTGAGCTACATAAAAATAATGTAGCATGAAATGCTGGTGTATTGGTCATCAGGTTTTAACAGTTAACTTTTGTTCACAACCTGTTCTGCTACTGCTGTTTCCTCCAGCATTGTCTGAAAGCTGCATTATGCTTTCAATTGTGTGTATTTGGAGTTACTGCAATGGAAACAAATTTTATGTGCCAGATACGTGGTCTGATTGGATTTGTTCCCTTGTTTCCAAAATCCTTTTGGAAGTCAGTTTGTAACATTAAGTGGATTTGTTTTGCCACTTTGAAAACAAAAATATGTTACATTTTATTGTCACTCTAGGTTCAGAGTTGGTTTTGTAGCTTTCAGTTAAGTCTGTTAACCACAAGGTTATTAATAAACTTCTGTTCTATTTAGAAGATAGAGCATTTAATACACTTCTTAGTGGGGCTGCCTTGGGATGTCTTGCTGAATGAGTTTGTCAAGAGTTTGCTTTCATGGACACTTGGTAAGTGCAGAACTGGTACTTTTGTCATGGTTGCTGAAGAAACTGGCTACTGTTAAGTCAGGGTGCACAGTCAGTAGCTGGCCATTTGCCATACTGAGTCGGCATTTCCAGATGCAATGGCTGAATCTGTTCGCTTGCCTCAGGAAACAGTGGTTTTGCTGTGGTAGACAACAGAGCCATCATTTCTTTTCTATTTATGTTGTCTTTTCTCTTCAAACCATTATTACGCTATTGAGACCTCCTACTCTGTTTTATGCTTCTTTGTGAAAGGGAAACTCCGTTCAACTTTTTGAGTCTCCTTGCATATGGCTAAATAGTTTAGGCTGCCAAAGTAAGACCAGCATTGGACATTATTTCAGAATACAATCTCGAAAAAAGTATCTCTCTTGTCCTGTTCCTAGCCTTGGTTTAAATTAAACTGCTACAGCATGTACTAGTGTATTAGAGCCATACAGTGTCTGTGATGCACATCAAATGCACAGTAGCTGTAAATGAAAATGTTGATTTGAGGGGTGGAAATTCTATACCGTAAGTTCCCTGTAGTGAAGATTTTCAGTACATGAAAACTGTGACTTGGTTTGAATCCCAAGCTATTTGGTGGTTTGGTTTTTTTAAACTGTGGTTCTTAGGAAGACAGTTCTCTGCCGGTTCATAGCTTTATGGAGCAACTTGTATTGTTGCTGGTAACAATGTGCTTCAAAGGAACTGCAGGATTCCTGTTCTAGAATTGGCTAGGAGAGTTATATCGCACTGTAGCTTACTTGCAGGCTTTTGTTTGAAGAGTATTAAGATGATGACACAAGAAGAAATAAAAATTACAATGCTCTTTTAACGCTGAATAGCTTTTTGTCTGTTAAGACCTTAATTGCCATAGGAGTCTGTGAGGTCGGTCCTGTAACTGCTCAGTGTTGACCCCTTAAGTCAATGAGAACTGTTGGAGGTGAATCCATATTTTTTTATGTAATAGGGTGGAAAAATAAGAAAGTAGAAGTTAAGTGGCTCGTGTTCTGAAGAGAAAGTACTTTGTCTTGAATCAAGACTATATCTAAAATTGCATGTAATAGTAAAATCTACTTGGTAGGGCCTTACTTTGAATTCAGTCATCCGTGCTCCTGAAGAAAAAAATCTCACTATTTTAAGATAACAGCACTTGATTTTAGTTACAATAGTTGGACCTGCGTGCAGTGTGTACAAACTGCTTATGTACTTTTTGAGTTGGGCAAAAGAGTAATCAAAATGGTTAATTATTCTGTGAATCATTTCTCCTCAGAATGGAGATCTGTATTGAGAGAGGTCTGTGAAACAGTGTTTTCCACAGATGCCCAAGTCTGTGTTCAGAGATCAGCTTGCTTACAGATAGACAAACCTGTTTACTGTCCTTTACCTAGTGCTGACAGAGCCCAGTTATGTAAGAGATGGTCTCAGGTATGTCTACCTCTTGCATTCAGCAGAATGGTAGGCTCTTCTTTACATTCAGACTAGTACTGGCTTCAACTGGAACAAAATTCTATCTTGACTTTATTTCTAAGTGAATATGACAAAAACCAAGTGAATACACGATCAGAGATTTGTCATCTTCATCCAAAGTTAAGGATAGAGTTTTGTATGTTAAAGCGTCCAGATGATGTATGGATGTATGGAGAGAGGGTTAAGTGTGTTGAATACTTCAATACAAATGCATAAATCCAAATATCAAGATTGACTTTCAAAATTCAGTTTTCTTGTAGAGTAGGTTTTTTGGTTTTATCTTTAAGCAATACTTTATAGAACAGGTGATCGAGACCATGCGGTACTGCTTTACAGTGATGAAGAATATGTATGTTAGATAACACAGGAAGAGCCAGATTTCTGTACTGTGCACTTCCAGATGACTAACTTCTTGGTCCCACAGGTATTGTACAGCTATCAAGGTTCTGAATATATGACATTACTATGGAATCTTAAATGTCTGAAAATCATTCACTGCTTTTGTCACTGTTTTTCTATCATAGTGTTTTTCAGCCTCTTTCAGTAACTCTGAGGAGAATAAAAATAACCAACTCACACAGTGTTACAGTGGATTTCATTAGCTTAGTTTATTTTTTTGCTTGCAAAAGTTTTGCAAACCTTCCCCAAGCTTTTTCATTATTTTTTTTGCAAGGGTGAGAGGGTGAGGGTGGAAGTGTGTATATGTGAAATGGTTTTTTTTGACCACCAGTGGTCTGAAGTCACAATATGTGGATATCCTAAAGTGGATATATATCCTAGGGTGGATCAACTTAGGAAGTCTACTCAGTGTCGTTTTGGGTATTTACTCAGAATGTGATGTTGATGGGAATTGCTACTCTTGCCTTCTTTCTTAACAGCCTTTCATCTTATTGCTGTAGAATATTTTAGTTGGGGCTTTATCTTTCTGTTTCTGTCAAATTTTAAGATTTCGTTTAGCTACCTATACAGTAGGGCTGTAACTTCCTACCTTGTTTTTTTGCCCGCTTAGTGTATGTAGACTTCAGGTGCTTAACATTGTGCTGCCTTTAAGAGTACAATATACTGAAAGATTCAACTGAGAGAAAACAAAGTTGATTTTAGTTGTCTCAGTATAATACTAATATTTCTTTTGTAAAGAAGTAAATAATTGCATGTATTGAGATTACAGAAATGTAAAGAAGATGTTGTGACATGTTTGATCATGAATGCCTGAGTCAGTCCAGTGTTCACCTTTGTAATGTGATAATAAAACACACATCAAAGACTTTTTGAGGGATCCAATGGAATCTAAAGTAAATTTCAGTGTAGAGTTGTACTTGTATTACAAAGTGTGTTCATCTTTCTGTTTAGTACCCTGTGTCATATAGTAAGAAAACATCCTGCAGCTCTAAAAACCTTAATTTCTGAAATGGGAATGGCTTCAGAATTTCTAATATTCTGTAGAGGTCTACTCGCAGATTTGTATAATGAAAGTAGTTATTGTCATGTAAGTGTCAGGACATGTATTAGCAAAGAACTATCTGGTCATACAAATCTGCCAAGGTTCATGCCTTTTTCACAGAACAGAATCAAAGCCCAGGTTGGAAGTGACCTTGAAAGATCATCTGGTCCAACCTGTTGTGAGAAAGGGAGCCTAGATGAGATCGTCTAGCACCTTGTCCAGCCACAACTTTAAAACCTCCAGCGTGGGGACTCCACCATGTCCCTGGGGATGTTGTTCTGGTGACTGATTGTTCTCACTGTAAAAAATTACTTACTTGTATCAAGATGAAACCTCTCCCAGTGCAACTTGTACCCATTGCCCCTTGTCCTTTCTGTGTGGCTCCTTGTGAAAAGAGAGGCTCATCCTCTTTGTAGCCACAAATTAAGTACTGGAATACTATGATGAGGTCCCCCTGAGGGGGGTATCTCCAGCCCTTTGATCATCTTCATGGCTCTCCTTTGGACCCTCTACAGTCTGTCCATGTATTTTTTGAATTGTGGGGACCAGAACTGGACACAGTCCTCCAGGTGTGACCTGAGAAGTGCCAATTAGAGTGGGATGATTTCATCTCTACCTCTGCGAGTAATGCCCTTGTGGATGCAGCCCAGGATTTGATTTGCCTTCATTGCTGCAGTGTGGTGCTGACTTGTGTTCAGCTTTGTTGTCCACCAGGATCCTCCAGGTCCCTGTCAGCAAGGCTGGTATCCAGCCATCCACATCCTTGCCTGTACTGGTCTCCTTGGTTATGTCGGGTTTTGAACAGGCAATGAATAGAGATGCCATCCTGGGACCTTAATTTCATTTGTAATAATTTTATTTGATGAAATAACATTGGTTTTAGTATAACGGTTGTTTTATTAAGGAAAATACCCTGGTTTGGCACAGTTATGTTAAACAAGAGTGCATTAGTGGGGGAGGGAAAATGACTGCATTTCATGCCTGAGATCATAGTGAGATGAGCTGTTGGGGTATAATTTTCATGATGACCAGGCCACTTGTTCTGCAGTGCATTTTTATCTTTTTAACTCTTATTTACTAGCTACAGAGTAGGATGGTAATAAATTTTGTGGACAAGGCTTGGATGTGGATTCTGAAATACAAACATCACTCTCTTCCTTTTGTTCTCAAGATGATGACAGACTGTAGAAGCTATTGAGTTTTTTTTTTAAACTATAATTTGAAGGTGTATATGACAATCTTTACTGCATAAATAAGAATGTCAGGTTGTATAACAAATGTAATTTAGTTTGATAAAGACTGGTCCAAATAAAATTATTTTTAGTTTTGGACAACTTCATTGAATTTGTGTGCATTAACATGAAGGAAAGAATTCCTTTATTACTTGGCTTCTTGATGGTATCCTAAATGCTTGGTGACCATTTTAATGATTTAGTGTGTGAAAAAAAGATTGGAAGTTATGCACACAATCCTTTTTGATGGCCACAGATTATCTAGACATAAGGCAAAAGTAAAACCTGGAGAGAAGCCTGTTCTTTTCATGTCTATGCTAAATACTCAACTTTTTGATTGCTGCCTTACAGCGTGACTCTTCTCAGGTAAAATTTGTGATCATTCTCAAGCATTTTCTGGAGCAGTAAGAGTTGTTTAAGTAAATGTGTCTAGCTAAGCTAGAAATTCCATAAAGAAATAGATGTGTCGGACAATGAGAACACTCTATCAGGACATTGTATCAGATTAAACTCTCTCCATTTCCTTATTTGGAGGAGAACGGCTGGGCCTGTTGAGGAACAGACACAAGTCAATTAAAAGTCAATAATTTGAATGTAGGAGACAAAAGAATCCAGGGCTTCAGTTGCCTTGAGCTATTGTCAATGCTTAGTTTGCAGTTTTCTAAAATGGAAGGGAGAATTCCATAGTTAGAGGTCAATTACATTTTCCTATCCCTGAGGAAAAAAATTTAGTATCTCTGTTGTTCTTGTTGCAGCAATAAAGGTTAGAGCTGTCTAGGTACAATATGTGTATCTTAAATTCTGATATTATAATCAATTGTTTACTAATTTTCAAATTGTACTAAAATTATATTATATTCACGGTTCTAAAGAAAATTCTCTCTTGGGACATCTCTTTTTTTTCTTCACATTGATCTGTTTCTTCTAGTGTCTCCTCTCACCCCAGTGATTTCTCTGTTTAATAGTTGTCTCCCACTCACTACGCTCCTGCTGTTGCTCACCTATATGTGATGTTAACATATATGTTTGTATAAAACCATTATAGAATAGGTTCTCAGGTACTTGCATGGACCCTGGAGATGGGTATGATACAAGTGCTATTTCTGTGACAGGTTGTTCTGAGGGGAGCAAATGTGTGACTGAGCTCTATTTTCAGGAGAGAAGGTACAGTCAGTGGAGCAGGGTGACTCCTCCCTCTTCCAGAGTGCTTAGGAAAGAAACAACTCCAAATTCCATTCCAGGACCTTCAGAAGGTTGGGCTTTGGTTCGTGTTTGTCCTGCTGAGCAGTGGGCAGTTATGTGGGCTGGGCGTACTCTGTTGTGCTATGTGGGACTTTGGAAGTGTGTTAAGGCAGTTGGTTTTATTCCTTTCTCCTGCCAGAGTCTGAGTACCCAGTGGTCACTTACCACCTTTGGTGAGGTACAGTTAGGTGGTTTGAGATCATGTATCCTGTAGAAACAAAACAGTAAAGCACTGAATTCTAGAAGAAAATAAGGCATAAGTTACTAAAATCCAAGTAGAAAGCAATTAAGAGAATGCCAGTTAAGTGCAGCTAAGGCTGTAGTTTAGTAAGGTACATAGCAAGATAACTTTATTTAAACCAGATTTTTGAAATGGCTATTTTAATGTTTGAAAGATAATTAAAAATATTTTAAAAGAAATTGTGCTTCTCTATAAATTGTAGTTTATATTTGTGCTCATGTTACATTGTTCACATTTTACCATCTCAAAAAAGATGATGTAGAACTAGAAATTTCTCAAAGAAGGAGGTTGTAAAAGTAATTGAATATATTGGACAGCTTCATTTATGACTAGTGCTTTTCAGGTATGTAAAGGTGGCTAAGGAGCATTTTGGCATGCCTGAAAAATCATTACTGGTATAGAAGGGGAAGAACGAATAGCTTAACCTTTTTTCGTTACAAAACAATGGTTGAAAAGAGTGACTTTAATGCAAAAGAAGGTACTTTTTTTTGTACAGTACAAATGGCAGAATGTGGCTTTGCAATATGTTGTAGAGGCCAAATCATAGATGGGTTTAAGAAGGCTAAGACTGGACACTAGAACCATCAGTAGTTTTTAAGTATACTACTGTCAGTGCAATTTGACTTTCCAAGCCTGTGTTTGCTGAAGCCCTGTCGTGTCAGTTTGTCCTAACAGAGTGATCCACTTGTAAACTCATCTTTAAACATGTGTGTCCTGGTGTCAGTTAATTGTTTTCCTAGTAGCTGGTACCATGCTGTGTTTTCAGTTCAGTAGGAGAAGAACATTGGTAACACTCTGATGTTTTCAGTTGCTGCTAAGTAATGTTTACACTAAGTCAAGGATTTTTCAGCTTCTCATGCCCAGGCAGCAAGAAAGCTGGAGGGGCAGAGGACACAGCCAGGACAGCCGATCCAAACTGGCCAAAGGGATATTCCATACCATGGGATGTCACATCTAGGAAATAAACTGGGTGGTGTGGGGGTTGGGATTGCCGCTCGGGGACTAACTGGGTGTCTATTGGTGTGGGTGGTGAGCAATTACTCTGTGCACTATTTGTACATTCCAATCCTTTTACTATTGTCATTTTATTGGTGTCATCATTATCATTATTAGTTTCTTCTGTTGTATTAAACTGTTCTTATCTCAACCCACAAGTTTTACTTCTTTTTTCCCCAATTTTCTCCCCCATCCCACTGGGGAGGGCGGGGAGTGGGTGAGCAGCTGCGTGGTACTTAGTTGCTGGCTGGGGTTAAACCATGACAATGTTTCTGGCACCTAGTAGTATAATACTGGCCTAGGTATGTATTTGATCCACATTAGTGTGGCTGCTCTTGAATTTTTAAGGCCATCTCAGTAGATCACTTGCAATATCTGATAGTATGCATAAGCCTGACAGTATCTGTGAGGCTAGATCCAAATGGGCTTGAGTGATGTAATGTGTGGCACTCCTGTACCTGGCTCAGGAAGGAACTGTGAAGCTCTACAGTGAATCAGCAGAGGTGTGTGTTTGAGAACAGCTTTCATAACTCAAGAACAGTAAGGGGTGGGAGGCATGCTAAGGAGTGCAGAATACTGAAGGAATTGGGCATGCCTGAAATGCTACTTTTCCTGTAGACTTTGATGCCATCTGCAGGTCTGAGTTTACCAAAATAAGCCTGGGATTTAAAGTTGTGAATCTAAGAATTTGGGTTATTTCCTCTGTTGCTGTGAACAACTAGCTTTGTTTTAAAGTTTCAGTTCTCGTGCTTATTTAGTAGCTCAATAATACACTCACCTGTGAAATAAGAGTTAGATGCCTGAGGAATTTCAAGCTTGTTATTTCAACCTGCCATGTACAAGGGTCAATCACAGGATTATAGGCCATGCTAGGCTTTGGTGTGTAAGGGACAACCAGTAGCCTTACATCTCTTCTGTGGAATAATTAAGAGTAACACACTGATAGTGTTGGAACACAAGTAATCAAAAGGGAAGCGTTGCTATCAAGTTTCACTAATACACAAGTATCAGTGTGCTGGTTGACTGTGGCCAAGTAACTGCGTTACAAAACAAACACATGTGGTGATTTGGTCAGAATGAGGCTGTTTGGGGTATTAAATGATTTTTAGCATAGCAGTCACAATTCAGCATTTTTGTGAAAGAGGGAGCCCTGAGGAGATCAAAAGCTTAAACTTTCTTTCAAGTTCCCTTTCCTGGTGTCAAAAAGCACAGTATGACAGATCCTTGTTGCCAGAATCTGTTCCCAGGTGTATGTTTTAAAATTTTAGTGGTGTCAGGCAAACTTGGGAAAGACCAGGAGCTTCATGATACTATTATGAGTTCTAGCTGAAAAGAATACAAATCATCTTTACAGATAATACTATCTGGAAAACAAATTTTACTTTTGTTTTGTATATTAGTAACACAGTGTTCCAGCACATGTTGGTGTCCAAGTCCATGATATACTTACTGGTCCTAGACATTTAATCAAATTCTACTCAGATGCTATTAGAGCACTGCCTCTATTTTTTAATGTCAATTGGTGATTTTCTTTTTCTGTTTTTTTGTTTCCCAGAAATGTTTGCTATAAAGCAACTTCTAAGTCTTGGACTGTGTCAACAACGTTGAGGAGATAACCCACAGCAATTTTGGTAGCTGCTTCCAGCACTGTACACTTTACAGAGTCACTCTTTAATCAGGGAGGGATGAGCAGTACTAGGAACTGGGAGCTTTGTGATGAATTCAGTATTGTTGTGGGCAGGCATAATCTGGGCACGCCTGACAGTCAAGGCTCTTGGAGAAGATGGATGTGAAAACACAATGTGTGAATCTCAAGTTGACTTAAAATGTGAGACAGAGCTATAAAGAACTAGGCTGAGGCTACCACTGTATTTCAGATCACCAGATACCTGTTAGGTAACTACTTTGGTCTTTAGTAAGGACCAGTTACTTTTAAGTATTGCATTCTCACTGCTAATCCAAGTTGTTTAGTAAATCCAGCATCTACAAACTAGGTTAAAACTATTTATTCAATAGACAATAACTATTTTTCCCCAGTTGTCTAAAACAAGTATTGTTTGAGAATTGATTAGTTTATCTTAAAATGTTGCAACAAAGCTGGCAAACTTTCTGCGTATTCTATAGGAAACATGGTGCAGAACATTACATTATTTATCCTGTTCTTATTATTGAGAAATAGAATAACTGTATTCTCTAATGTTTATTTCTGAAGCCAGAAAAATCAGTTTTGTGTAATGAGAATATTTGTCTTGGGAATAAAGATGTTACTCTTTTAAAGTGATCATTTGCATCTAATTTTGTGTTTCCAAAATTACTTTCACTAGCTTGTGTCTCACAGGGTGCCATATCTTGCCCTGATTGTAGCATTATGAAAACTTAAGATACAGTGTAAGTAGTATCTTACTTAAATACCATTTAACTTGGTACAAAAAGTTTCTTAACAGTCTACAAAGGTAATAGTCTAATGGCAGGCATGAAGTGTGTAATGTCTTGTGTGTTTCAGGAGAGGCTGAAAACAATTAAGTAGAAAAATTGGTCCCCTCTCACTTCTTTGCCTAGTAATACCACCTTTGTGGATTTGCTTCTTGTGGTGTTCTTATCAAAGCATGACAATGTTATAAGCAAGTGAAATAAAAAGGAGCAAGCTGCCTTGTTTCTGTTTCAAGATGATATGGTTTCCTTCAAACTGAATTATCATAGATAATATGGAATTAAAACTTAATCAAGAATTAAAAGCATCTTCACCCTATTTCCTAGCACAGAATTTAATTTTTGCTTTTTATCAGCAGCAATGGAAAGCAGCAAAGCCCAGATTTGCTGCCAATAAATGTATACCTAGAATATCAGAATGAAAAGTGAGTAAGTGTATAATGACATTTCCTTATATAAGGAGATTTATATTAATATGGTGGGGGTATTTGGAGGAAGGAAATAGAAGACAGGGCAGAGGTTGAGTAAGGGGACCATTACTTTAGCAGAAAAGTGAAATTCCGATTTACCATGTAGGATTTCACTGATGGAGAATAAAAATGTGTATGCACTCCAGTTAGCGTGAGCAAACACCAAAATACTAAAATAAGTCTGTGAAAGTTGGAAACTAGGACTTGGTGAGTTGAAGCGAGCATGTTTCTGTGTGTGTGTATGTATATATAAATAAAATTGCTTGCAGTTTCCCTTCCTAGTAACACATTGTTTGTCTTATTTAGAGGATGATAAATTAAATTCATTCTGAACTCACTGTTTTCTTTATTGAGGCTGGGAGGGAGGGAATCCAGTGACTATTCTGGCTGTATGCTTTGTCAGCCTGAAGTTCTTCACTGCTTATCTCCTATGTTTGCAGGATGATCCTCACTCATTAGCTGCTGAGGTATGGTACTAATGCAGCTTGGATCTGTGTGTTTCTCCTCAGGCTAAATAGCTACTATTGGATCCACCTGTGTATCTGCTCTCCTTCCCACTCCTGAGTCTCTTCTTACTGCTTTGTTGCATCCAGGTTTCAGATAGATTGCTTGAATTTGTTACGCTCAAAATTTTGTCAGAAGCAAAAGGAATCATTGCTGTTTGCAGAGTCAATAATTTGCAGTTAGTCTAGTGAAAATCTTCATGGTCCAGTCAAAGAATTATTGATAGTTGAGTTACAGTGATACTAGTATTTATTTCAAATTGCATACAGTTAAAATGATAAATGCACTGACTTTGTAGTATCTGCTCTTTGTTTGGTGCTATGCCCACCCTTCCAAGGTGGATGGTTTCATTTGGGAGGAGGGAGGGGTATGGCCAGTCATCAGCCTCTTGAGCCCCCACTGGGAGGTCTATGAGGTTGATGTTGGTAGCTTCTTCCTCATTCTGAAGTCCACTTGGGTCACTCTTAAGTGTTTCTACAAGTTGTTCTTTCTGTGCTGCCTTGTAAATTCATGTTACAATCCATGTCAGTCCATCCAGATTTACTATATAATGGTGTATTTTAAATATGTTTGATACTTGTTCTTTGTTCCCTCTGTGAGTGACTTTGCCCAGCTCCCTGGTTGCAGTCCTGCAGCCAGTAACTGACCATTGGTGAGGTGTTTGTAGCCCTGGGCTTGTGTATCATCCTGTGACTTTCTAGTCCTCTACAGTTGTTCCATGTCTTTTCCCTCTTATGCTGCTTTTTATTCCAGCATATTAAATAGTTGACTTTAGATAGAATAATTATTATTGCTATGTTAGTTCCAGATATATGTTTGAGAATAGGTGCTACACTTCACAACTGTACAAAGCTAAGTGATAGCTAAAGCAAAGTAGGTAATAGTAATTTGATCAGTTGACTGTTCCTGTTCAGTGCTAAAACAAATCTCCAGGCAGGCCAAGACACGTTCAGACAGAGCCCAGTAAAATCCCAAAGCTTAACACAAACCCTATGTCCCATTACAAACAATGGCAGCACTGTATTTATGAGCTACACTGTCTTGCTTTGCATGGTCTATGGTGAGGAGCAATCACTGCTCTTAGTTCAGGCAACCTGCATGCAAATACGCTGAATTTGTAAAATTGCTGCCATGGTCTGAACCTTGCTGCTGCTGCTCAGGTGGTTTCAAAGCTTCCAAGAGGCAGCTAGGAAGTGACAAGACATAAATTTAGTGCTGATCTGGTGATGCCTAAGTGCGGTGGCATTCTGGACCTTTTTCCAGGAAAATGGATTACCTTGGAATTCAAAAGATGGCATTTAGATCAGCACATCTGAGGGAATATTTGCAAGTAGCTCTCCTACTATTAAGCAGAAACCGTATCAGAGAAAGGGGCTTTTTATGTATATTTGAAAAAAATTAAGGGGATTAGCTTTGAGTTAAAATTCAAATACAATCTGCTTTGTTTTTAGAGAAAGTCTATATGGTCTTTAAGTTTTTTATTAACATTTTAAAATTATTTCCTTGCTGGGAACTGCAGTAGTAGACAGTGGGACAATCCTGGCTAGTGGGAAAGTTCTCATTTGCAAATTGGCTTTGAAAAGACCTCTGAAGGTTGAATCTTGTTAAAGTAGTGCCTTAAATACTGGTGGTTTGCAGAGTAGCTTTTGGGTTTTTTTACATTTAATATGTAGTTATTCAACACTTCATAGAAAACTGTTAATTCTTCTCTCAGAAGAACCTTTGTACCTGACATCACGAAAGAAGCTCTAGGGGCTTTTTTTACATGTAAGTGGACAAAGCTATGTAGCATTTTGTGTTGAACAGACATTTTAGCTAAATACTTGAAAGGGTCTGAATGTATTTTCAAGGTATGATCTTCCTTCGTTATAGAAATAGTCTCTGTGTACTAAAGTAGATTAAAAATGTGCCGGGAAATAATGGGGAGATCTTTTGAGTGTTTTAGAGAATAGTGTTATAAGCAAAAGACCTTCTGGTCTATATATCTCTTCAAGGTTGAGGAAAAAGAATTGGGTTTTTTTCGACTATGACATCAGTAGCATTTTTATCTGAAATGCGTTTAAAAAAAAAGTGCAGTAATAACCAATCTCTATATTACATATATGTGTGTATATATATATATTTGAGATGTGCTATAGTAATACCAATTAGGTAAAGGTTGAAGCAGGTGTTACAGATAAAGGAAAGTCAATGTAAAGTGGATAACTCAGTACTGTTACATATTTCAATGTGCTGCATAAGTTACAGAAGGTGTATTAAAAATTTTATTTCCATGTGCATTTGTATCGAACATCACCTGTATCTCACCACCACAATAGCCTTGGCTCTCTTTTGCACATGCTGTGGATACTCCTCTCTGCTCTCCACCACAAGTCCCAAATGTGTTCACTTCTCTTCCCATGCCCAACAAGTGGAGTCTCAGTGCCTTTGTTCTCTCCCATTCTTCACTGGGCCCTCTTCAATAAACACAGCTGTTCCTTGTCTCTTAAGGCTGCCTAGTGCTGTACTGAACCTCCCTTGCTGTAATCGATGGCTGCCTGCATGGGGATCTGACCTTCTCCTGTGGCTACTACCCCTCTTTGTGTGATGGGCTACCTGGGCAAGAAGTGTAGTGCTTGTGGTGACTGGTGTGGAGTTCAGTCTGGACTGGTTGATCAGCTAGCAACAGACCGCCAACAGCTAGACAAGCCAGGTGGAAAATGTGAGAAGTGGAATGCCCTGACTGCCCCTCTGTGAGGTCCTAATAGGGTTGTTTGGTTTTTTTTCTCCCCAGCTGCCACAAAACTTGTAGAGACTTAATAGCTCAGAAGTCTCCATCCACTTTTTCAAATGTTAGAACTAGAAAATATGATTTTAAAAAGAAAAAGTTGGATAGCCATACAAAAGTTACATAATCTCTGTTTTTCAAGCAGCAAGAAAAATGTGAGTTATAAAAAGAAAGATGTGAGTTATATTTGTTTGCTAGAAGAAAAATGAATTTAAAGCAAATTACTGGTTGAAAATAATTGTGTTTGCTCAAATTTGATCTTCTTTTGCATGCATGTTTTATTTCCAAGAATACTAAAACCGCTACTGCTGAACTGTTTGGAAACAATATTGCCAACTGTTTGAAAATTTTATTTTTTCATTAAAATGTAATTGATTTTTTTTTTGTCTATTAGAAATAGGGACATAGATGCAGAAAGGATTAAAGTGACATAGATGCAGAAAGGATTAAAGTGACATACACTCTTGTCAGTCAGCTGTTACTAATACTGCATAATAAGCATCTGGGTTTCCACAAGATACTGAAGATGGCTGTAATCTGAACAAAGAACAGGACTATCTGTAACTGTAGGACTCTTGTGTGTATGTTGATTTGGATCAGAATGAAACAGCAATGGAAAAGCTGTACAAATACTAATAACTTCTTGTCTAGTTTTTCTCCTCTTCTACAACTAAGCTGAACTTGCTAGGAGAAATGTTTTGAAAGTTGTTTTCTCTTATATTAGGTAAACTAGGACTTGTTCTGCATTTTATTTCCTGTATTTAGGGTACTTGGATCATTTGCCATTAAGCATATAACAGCAAACCTACAGTAAACCAAAGACCAGACAGATGGGAAATGTGTTCCCCTTCTCTATTTTGTATTCAAGAAAGTGAAAGAAATAAGCTTTAAAAATAGATTTTTAGTAATGGTACTTTTTCTCTGAAATTATGTTTTTGGAGACATTCAATATTGGGTTATTACATAACATAAACCAATTTTTTTGATGATACTGTTTTATTCTGCCATAGAAATAGTTTTATTTTGAAGAGAATGTACTTCCTCAGGCTTAATTCTCGACGTAGTCCTTGGCCATTTCCTTTGTTTTGGGTGGAGAGCAGTATTAGATTTTTCTATATTGGTGAAAAAAATAGCAACGGGTTTTCTCAAACTTACTGTAGATGTTGATGTTCTCATGCTGGCTTTTATGATTATTTAATATTGTTGAAACAAACCACTAGGTGGCAATATCAATTAAAAAGATTTCAAGAAATGCAGTTAAAGTTGTCATCTAAAATGGGACACTAAACAGGAGGGTTGACTGAAGTGAAAACATTAGACTTTCTGTATGTAACATTGTTCTGATCTAGAGAGGAGGTGTTCTGCAAAAGCACTCGGTGTGGGTGACGGGTGACTGAGGAGAGCTAGGTGTATTTGCTTGGATACAGAGGAAACATTTTCACTTTCTTATGTTTGCGATATATATTACACATTTGAAAAGGTGAATTATTATCATGCTACTTCACGATGAAACTTGTTTTAGCCTGCCAGTTAGAAAGAATTAATTGGGGTTGTATCGGTCAGTGCTACTTGAGAAACAAATCCCTACTGGTGTGAATGTAAAACATCTTAAACTAGTTAATGTAGAATCAGTATGTTTTTACTAATGGATGAATTTTTGAAACATCAAATGTTTCTGTTACAAATAGACACTTGTTAATGGATGTGCTAATTATACCTTCTTTGGTGTAGGTGCTGCTGCACAGCCCACAGGCTGTATTTGTATGTGAGGTAGAAGACTGAAGAGACTTGTCATTAAATAGCTTGTGAACGTAGTCTGCTTCCTGCACAGCTTAGCATGTGCAGAAACCATATCCTTACGTCACAAGACTTGTCTTATCCAGAGGCATCTTGTCCTTTTATTTAGATATGTACATACTTTTCCTTTTTCAGCACATTTATTGAAGATGCTGTTGCTAATGTTCCTGCTTAGGAATTGTTTAAGTTTGTATCACAATCCTGTTGGGGTTTTTACTTTGGGGATACATATAATGAAATTGCTGGCATGCAGAAACACTGGCGTTTGTACTTGAGTGTGGTTTTACGGGAGCTCCTGTCTGCCTGCTCTACCACTCCACATGCATTTTTGAAACAGCTATGTAGTATGTTGTTCTCTTGTTAGATTTAAGTAGAGTGTGATAGCCTATCCTTCCCTCCTGGGAGATTGTATTGGGTTTCTGTGGCAAGGTTTT
>JANZLQ010000005.1:14812997-14855189 GCA_026212715.1 Elanus axillaris | reverse complement strand
CTTTTCTGTTCTATTAAACTGTTCTTATCTCAACCCACGAGTTTTACTTCTTTTCCCGATTTTCTCCTCCATCCCGCGGGGTAGGGGGCGGGAAGGGGTGAGCGGCTGCATGGTGTTTAGTTGCTTGCTGGCGTTAAACCATGACAGATGCAAAGCTTATGTAAACTTTCTCATCATTGTGTTTTTAAAACCAAAACTTAAAGCAAGTATTAGTTATTCCAATACTGCTTTATTTTTGGCTTTAGACTATGAGTCTATCTGAATATCTTAACTGCAATGATCAGGAGCGTGGAATTTGGCTTTATAGACATGGTGTTTCAGGACTGCAATATGTACGTTTGGTCTGCTGGGTTTATAATTTCAAAGAAAGGAGCATAGGTATGAATTTTATACTGTTCTTTAGCTTGTGCAGTGTTATTTAACAAAGCGTAGAGAAATAACTACTGTGAGTGAAGCTAACATTGTGTTATTTACATTTTTGAATACCAGGATGATGTCATTGCCTTAGATGCGGCATTTTGCACTTACTCTGAGGTGAAAAGGACAGAGTGGGCAGGAGTGCTTGAAAGGCTCATTTTCAGTTGTGTGAGAAGAGCAATCGAAGTGCTAGTCTTACTATATCAAATTAAAACACCAAAAAATATAATGGAGGCCAGCTTAATTTTAATACCAGAAGAACAGGGAGAGAAAGCTAATTTTACTTTAAACAAATTAGATCACTGAGGAGGCTGCTTGGGAATTATTTAAAAAAAGTAATCATAGAAACTGGCATATTAAATTTTTCTGGGTCAGGTTTGGGGAATGAAGTTTTAAACCAGGCATTAGGGCATTTATTCACATTATTTGCGAAGACTTCCACGGAGATACAAAACTGAAGCAACTAGGAATACTTAGCTACTTATTTAGGCAACGATGGGGGGGGAATCTGACTTGTGAAGGAAAATTTTACAGTAGCTTATAGTGTGCTGAAACATGCGTAATTAAACTATTAAGTCATGGTGGATTATTCCAGCACAAGCCTACTTCTCAGTTTGCTTCATTATTTGATTGTGAGGCTGCTGGTGATGAACTGAAATGAAGACCTTTGGTAATTTAATAAATCCCATATAAGAAGATGAATATGATTAGATTTATAATCTCAGTGTTGTTGTACTGATTTTTAGGTACTTGCAGCAGTGCATATATTTGAATCAAGTGTTCTTGAATTAATATTTTAAAGACATCAGTAAATCAGAGTGTTTTCTTTTGCATGAGACCTACATTTAATTTTGTTTTGGATGCTTCATGTTGCTCATTTTTGATGCTACTTCTGGCATATTGATACTTTTAAATTGAACAAAACATTTTTTTGTCATAACTTACGCTAGGTAAATTGAAAGCCTTTAGCAAAGGCCACATAGGAATATAACCTCAGATTCACAAAAGCTTTAGGCTCCCACTTTCAATTTAAGTGACATGTCAGAGGTCACTTATTGTACAGTCAGATTCTCCATCAGAGTAGGAATTGTCAGATCTAAAGCAGATCAAAATTAAGAAGTGTGTTTAACTCTTGTGATGACAAATACTTTTTTTTTAATCCCTTCAAATGAGATATCTGTGTACTACAGAATTTCCAAAAGTAGAATTGTCAGACTCATTTGTGGGCTGACAAATCTTTTATGTATCTTTTACTATATTTAGAAATTATTTGCTGATTTTGCCTAGTCTTGATATTTGTGTTCGAGATGACTGAATATGTTATAAGTTTTTCTACATAGCAGTATCTTTATCTTAACTGTATAGTTATAGACCTGGAGACCTAATACATCATGGGTGAAAGCAAGCTTTTCCAGTGCTTTGGTAAGAAAATAATTAGCTAACTAATAGCCTATAAGTAAAGGGAAAAGAGAAATTCCTATTAATGTTCTCAAAATCTTTAAATTAGGAGGAGTATTTGATTCTTAGTCTGCCTTCCAAGAGAAAAAAATTTGTCTTTAGCTTCCAAGTTTTTATATGGAAGACTTCCCTGTTGGCATTGATTTCAGCTTTCAGAACACAGGCCACTAGTATAAGGAAGACTCAGTTGTGCAAGGATTGCATGGTGTTACATGTGCATCTGAAATTCCTTTGGCAAATGGTTATGATATGTTTTAGTGCAGCTGCACTTCTGTCTGCTCTTAGCTTCCTCCTGCCCCTTATTATTACCATGCAAAGGCAAAAAAATATGAAAACCAAAACCAAAAGAAACTCTTAACTGAATCAGCAGATAGCAATGCAAAGTCATGTGCACTGTTAGAAATTCTTCATCCTATTTGTGGCTGAACTATGAATTGTTCACACTGGACACTACTGAATGGCATCCGCAGACTGGTATGACTAGGCACTTCCTAAGCACAGTTCTAGTGATCTGGCCAGGGAACATTTGAGTCTCAGTGCCTTGTCCAGGGACCGTTCTTTCTGCTTAAATCCTGGCTGGTTTATATCTTTTTCAAAATCTGTATTTTCATCATAAAAAAAAAAAAAAAAAAAAAAAAAAAGAAGGAAAAAAAAATAAGCATGTTGCCAGTTGAGATGCATTAAGCTATTTTACTGTATATTATGTACATGTTCTTTGTTTTAGCTTTGAGGGTGATGGCTTTTTTTTGTTTCATTTTTCTTCCTATACATGTATTTAATTTTTCTGTTTAAACCTGTTTTAGTGACTTATCTTTTAGATCGTGATAAGCTTTGTAACTGTTTTCTGTAAATAATACTGAACATTGTGATAGCTCACCATCTGCCAGCTCTCCAACAGAGAAAAGTACTTTGCATTCTCTTAAATTACCCTTGTAGTAGGTTTTATATTCTTTTATTTGCCTCCTCCTAGAAAGTAATTTCAAGCTGAGGGCTCTGGAGGCCCTGTTGGACATTCCTTACTCAGGCTAACTCTTGAACTCCCTCATTAGTAACAGCGGCTGTGAATTTTGAGATGTGTTTTCCATATGGAAAAATACCTCATGCACAAACGCAAGTCTGGGGATTGCTTGTCATGTCTGTCTTCATATAGAATTATTATTCTACATTATTGTATTCTTTGATTGTAATGATTAAATGTACAATAGTCCACATTTTTAAGTAATTGCAATAGGTATTGCTTTGAAAATGAATGCTCTTAAGTGTGGCCTTCCATGTTTTGATTAGTGATCTACAAATATTAAAGCATTATCCTGTGAAACCCTGTCCCGTTAGGTTTCAGAAGTTAATTTCTGCCTTTTTAGATACCTTCTTTATTTTTAATGCAATTATAGATTGAATACATAGTTCAGATAAAGAGCTCATTGAAGAGGTAAGGCATTCTAAGATTCAGGCTTGTATGCAGACTACACGTGAATATAAAGCCAGCAGAATCTACGTAAACGTTTTGAAATAAATATTGCAGATGTCCCTAGAACTTGAGTATCTCTGACAGCAACACTTAGAACTCAGTGGTTTGAGTAATTTCATTCCACGTTATTTTTCTTGCTTATAGATTTAGTTTCATGGAACTTCTTTTAATCAATTGCCTTGATACTAGAAAAGCAAGGAACTTGAACAGTAACATCCTGATGATAAGGAGAGTTGGAGCTGTTCTCATCCGTGTGTTGACGACTACTACAATTTGAAGTCTTCAGGGACTCTTAGTGAGCATGTAGTGCTTATGATAGTGATAATGCTACAAGATCATGACACTCAAGTAATGTAATTTGATTTAATTTAAAATAGGGCTTTCTGCTCAAGAATGAGGAGAGATGCAATTGATAGACAAAAAAGGTTTTGATCTTTGTTGTTTATTAGCCAGTATTTGTTTATAGAAAATCATTAGGTGTATGCTCTTTGATTTTTATATATATATACACACATAAAGCTGTTTAATCTTTCTGTTGCATGAATTGGCAAGCCACATGCAGTTTGAAATACTGCATGCTAAGTTTGTCTTTGAAGTGGTGTGTAGAGCCCTCTTAGGTAGAGAAGTTTATTGTAACATTGGATGTTGAGAGTAGATTCAGAGTGAAAGCTGTAGTGGGCAAAGCCTACTTTGATTTCTCTAGTGTCATCCAAGAATTGAGAGGAGGGACTTGTGACCATCTTTTGGAGACCTAGTTGAGTAATTTAGTATCTTTTGTGGTTTGGAGTCAACTGTAGAAAGGAAATGTTAACTGGTTGTGTGACACTGATAATTACTATCAGTCAGTGACACTATGCTGTTACCCATTTCATGAAACAGAAATGTGTGAATCAAGAAAGACATTAAAATATAATATATATTATATATATATATAACATACTGTAGCAGTCTCCATATTGCTGCATACTTAGAGGCAAAAAGCAGATATAGTGTTAAATGTATGCACCAGCATTTTAAAGGTTGAACAGTATTACTGAGATATCACTAGTAGCTTACCATTCAGGCATATATCTCAGTAAATACAGAATTCAGTTGGGATTTAGAAGAAATATACATTTATTTGAGATTGATGTAGTTTTGTCATCCTAATTGACATCACACAACAACTAAGATGAAGGTACTTTTAACTTTTCAAGTGTATGGTTCTAGAAGACACAATCATTTTTTTCATACTGCTTTCTTATTCCTGCTCTGAGGCATTGCAGCAAGGAGATTACAAATCCCTTCTTCAGGATTCTGTATTTTGCATAATATTAAGCTCATATATTAAAGAATACTGTGCTGCTAAAGATACGATCTTGCAGATGAAAATGTGTTAGACTACTAGTTTGTTTTATGTGAAGTTTATATATGGAATCATGAAAGCTCTTTTAAAAGAAAAAAAAGGCTAGAGTGCTCTATGTTTTGCTATCACTTAAGATACAAAATGCAGAAGAGGATCTTAATTGAGGCTGGAAGCAATAAAATATATTTGTATGCTAAAAGGCAGCTTCTCAAGTGGGTAGAACCAATTTATGCAAGAAAGAAAATGTGTATGCTGTATCCACCAACTTGATTACTGCAGACCCATCCCTTCGACCTACCAAGAAGCATGTGAAATGTATTCTTATTTTGACCAAAGTATCCTTTTAAAATTTCTTCATCAACATTCACTGTTAAGCTGATCCAGCTTATTTTTTTCTTATTATCTGCACTTGCCCCACTGCGTTCCTCCCTCGCATGCAAATCTGATTGCATAGTCTGTCTCTTCATATCTGTCAACATTGTAAGCCTTGCCCGCTCATTCCTTATCTCCTATAAATGCTCTATTCTTCCTCCAGTGGTGTTCCTGTTCCTATAAATACCCTTCATCACCAACATTTGTAGCTGCTGCGCTATTCTTTTTCAGCCTCCTTAGCCATTTCTACCATTATACCCATAAGGAGTTGAGGGGATGATGGATATGGTTGGCAATTGCATTACTCTAATTATAAACATTGTCTGTGTAGATGCATTTATAAATGCTTTTATCTCCCCATGCCTGCCTTCTCTTCCCCCATGGTATACTCCTCATATTCTTAGTCTGTAAAGTCTTCAGTCAGGGAAGCAGTCTTGTCTTTTTGTTTTTATATGGAACAGTATGTTCTAACTGTAACTGAGGCTAATGTAATGTAAACACTGTATAAGAATACTTTGTCATTATGTAAGATATTCTGGCTGGTGTAAATAGGAGCCTCAGCATTTGCTGTGAACTCTGTCTCTGACGGCAGTGTTGGAACTTGAATATGGAAAACTGGAGTCTTAGGAGGCTTTGACATCTGTCACAAATGCTCCATAGCTATAATGCTGGAGGAGATAAAAATAAGGACGTAGCATGAAAGTGTATATTAAACAGCTTTAGTACTGTAACATGGGTATGTATTTGGCACACACTTATCCTAGCCTTTCTTTGTAAAGGTACAAAAAAATATTTACAAATGTGCAAAGGAAAAAAACTATGTGATTTTAAATGGAAGGCAATATAACAGTCCTGAAAAGGGAGACTTGTCTCCTGGAAATCTCCCTGACAGATGGTGCTCTCCACATTTTGTATTTTGAATGGACTTTTGCTACAATGTTATGTTGATGAAACACAAATGTATTGTGGTACTTACTGGCCATGATCATAGTTTTTTTGAGGAACTGCATATAGCTGTCTGTGAGATCAGAGAAAAGCAGTGCTTCAACTACATCATCAGTGCCAAATGTCCTCTACAGCATTTTGCTTACAAAGAGAGAGAAGGCAGTATTATAATCAGTCTGCCTTGAGGAATGCCGAATAAAAAAGATGACTAATGATTTTTTTTTTAAAACAGTAAAGCAAATGTTAAGTAACAAGGATTACTAGAGGGATTTAGTGTTAAACATGGACTGCAATAAAATATTGATTTCAAGCCTTTTTCCATTCCACCATACTACTGGAAGTTTTCATTAAGGGTTAACATGTACTTTGTCAAAATGAGTCTTAAAGGGAAGAACTTGGGTCAGTGATAAACATGTCCTCTTTCAGACTGCTGGTCTAACTATTGGTGTGTCAAGGCTGAAATGGTTCACAGTGTAACAAAGCTGTTTGAGAATTAACTCAGCCTGATACCATCTGAAAAAAAAAAAAGAAAAAATTGCTTTCTATTTAATCCATATTTATGATTTTTCTCCAGACTTTACTAAAGGGTTGATCTTTATCTCCAGTGTTCATATTCAGAGTTTGGCAGAAGTGTGTCTCTAATTTTATACTACTGTCACTTCGTAATGTGTACTGTCTTTGAGGAAAGAAAACATCCTTAAAAATGTTATCAATATTTCCACACAACATAAAGGAGAGTAGTAGTCTAAAAGATGTTTTCTCTGTGCATGTTCTCTCTGAGTGGATCTCAAGGGGTTAACATGCAGCTTAAAACATATCGATAGTCTATCTGGTGTATAAAAATAGTCTAAGGACAAGGCAAAAAAAAGAATGGAATCCTTGACATGATTTAAGAATACGTACTCACAGTTGAGTAAGGAAAGACGAGTAAAGGCCTGCAAGAGGGCTTAAACAGGCATTCTGGCTAATAACACCACATGTGAGTAATACATGCAGATCACAGGTTTACTTCTGGCATATGTTAGCAGCTAATGATGCACAGGGTTTTATCTGTCCTTGCATGGCATAAGTGTGGTTATGTTTTATAGTCTCATACTTGTGTCAGTTTCAGCCTCACCAAAACCCCTTTAACTGGCAGAAGGCCAAATCTTGGCTGTAAGCTTTCAAACCTTTAAGGCAAAATTTGTGAAATTAGTGGCAATCTGAAATATTTGTGGTGGGTGTTCCAAGGACAAGAGGGTGAAGGAAGGTCCTCTTCAAAGCATACCAACAAAAGCAAGAGCTTTGTGTGACAAGCAGTATTGAAAAACCAGTTTAAGCCAAAAGCTCTTGCTTGAGGAGAGACCTTAAGAACAAAGAAATATAACTAAGCGGTTACAGGAAAGGTAACCATTATTGTCCTGGCTTTCAAACAAAGTAATCAATAAAGGAAACCTTCCTAACAGAAGCAGAAATAGGCTCTGCTCTAGTTGCTTGTACACTGAGACTGTACAAGTAGGGCCAAATTGTCAATGCTAATAGCTAATAGGTACTTCTGGTATTTTGTAACCTTGTGATGACTAAGAATCCCAAACCTGTGTAAGCCCTCCTCTATTTCAGGCTGTTTTGCAAAACACTGATGTCCCAGTCTCAGAGGATAAGTTAAAAAAAAGAAAAAAAAGTAGAGGGAAACAAATCATCATCTAGTTGACTGTTTTTTGTGGGTGGTGTGTCAGAAATGCACGGAAAGTAGTTGGAGTATGGTTGTATTTCATGTATTTATTTTTAAAATCTGATTAACAGTATCTCATACAACTGTACTTGCTTGGACACTCAATATGCATATACTGTTGTCAGGAGTGTAACGTAGAGATACTTAAGCTTGCTTTGGTACCAAACTCTATGTATGGCAGTATGCAAGACATGAGCTTGCCCTCCCTGATGCCATCACTAGATGGCCTCTGGTTAGCTGCTTTAAAGATATTTAGGTGTTCTGGCACTAGAGGTTAATTGGCAGAATAAAATAATTTATACTTTGTGACATGGTTTAATAATAAAAGCTAGCTACAATTTAGGTAGTATTTTCACTTTAATCACACTTTTGGCTTAAATTTTAACTGTATATTATCTATTTTAAACCATCTGCATACTTTATTTTAGTATAAGCATTTATAATAGAAGTGATAAGTCAGAACTGAAAGACACTGCATGTCAGCACTCTGGGATAAGTTTTGCTGCACAGCAAAGGTGCTATCTTTGTTCATTGGACTATTTCTGGTTTGCCCGTTGCTTGGATTTTGGAAGATTCATTTTTATTCTGTCATTCAGCCCCCTCGTAGTAGACTTCAGTTAAAACCTTAGTTCACGTTACAGGGCTAAGTCTTCTATTTAACTGTTCTATTCAGTCACTTTTCAACTGCTGTTTGCTAAAATGTGCCCTCCTATAAGATACTTAAGGCTTTCCTATGAGTTGCAATTTGAGGATTCTGTTTCTTGAACTGGCAGTGTGTCTAAAATCTTGTCTTCTGACATTAGTTCGCCCATTCATACATTAACTCATAATGTGATATTAGCTTCAAAGTTAAAAAAAAAATATAAAATGCACAGCTGTGTTGAAAAGGGTCAACAATGGTTGCTGTAACTGTGGCAATATCCAGATTCTTTCAGAGCCTGGCCCTGACTGCAGAACACAGATCCCACACAGACTTGCGCTCCAGGAACAATATAGTGCCTACATTGATAGCTCTTTTTTTGTGTTGATGACAATAATGATGTATTTATCCACACTGAAATTTTAAATTCTCTAGGGCAGTAAATAAAAGTACTGATTCTGCAATGGTCTTTAGTGCGTGTATTCCAGTTTTTAAGAGTTTGGTTTGATAACCAGAAGTTTCATATGTATAGAGATTTGAAGAAAATAGGGCTGAAAATGTTTGTACAGTCCTGTATGTATCTCAATCCACAAATACATATCTGCTCAGACTTATCCCATGTAAATTTATTAGCCTTTGTGGACTCACATCACTACTTAAATTTCCCTGTGCTGCTATATACTTCATTATTTATCTTGCCATAATACTTAAAAAAAATTTTTTTCAGCCTCTGTGTTACTTTACACAAATACAAGAATGAGAATGAATGAAGGAAATACAGCAGTATTCTGTTTGTTTTTCCCTGTCTAGTCTTTTCAAAATTCTTTTTCTCAGCTAACATGCCTGTGCACTCTTCTTTCAATGTTTTGGGTGTGCGTTTTTTTTTTTTTTAAAGTGCTTCACTTTTCCTCCACTGGTACTGTCCCTGATTTGTTGTGCCTTTTCTGTGTTCAAACTTTGTCATATCCTTGTTGTTTTCTTTTTCAAGGAAGAATAAATGTTACTATTATGATTGATGGCTTACCTCTATATGGGGGAATTTATGTGCTAATGTAGCTATATCAACACCTGTTCCTAAACTTTATCAGATGTGGATTGCAATGAATAATAGAGATGTGGATTGCAATGAATAATAGCAATTTAAAAAACGTTTTTCAACACCTGAGTGACTCCACTGTAAAACAAACAAAAAAATCAAAGCCTTAGCCTTCCTTCCCTGTTTATACCTTATGGAAGGAAAGCAAGTTGGTATTATTAATACAGAAAGAAGGGTGATGTTAAATGATATCTTAATCCCATGTTAAATTACAGTAGGAATTGGTAACTAAATAGGTGAAGTTAATATGCATTGATAAAGCTACCTGAATCCATATAGTAAGGATGGGATTCACCTGACCTCATGTGGGTGTCTGCAGTGTAGGCATCTACATCCTATCTGGTTACCCAGACTTCTTTATTATTGGTGGAGACACACTGGTACTTAGGGTAATTCATCTTGTTTGGGATTAGATAAACAAACTAATGAGATGACTCTGTCCTGCACTACCCATTTCCCTGTCTACAGCAAAAGGAGCCAGCTGTAACTCAGAGGTAGACACTAACAGGTAGCTGTCTAAGAGTTAGTGGTTGAAAATTGTCATCATGCCTCTTTAGTCAGTGGAACAAGTTACTGTAGGAAGGCAATTTCTCTCTTTAAAAATAATGCTGATTTCCTCAATGATGTCCATAGTACACTAGGGATTTATACACTACAAATGCTGGGTTTGATAGCTTTTGAAACTGTTCCAGCTAGTTTTTTAAGAGGATGTTTGGACATAGCCAAGTGTAATGTAAAATAATTTAATTTACACTTTCTTACATAGTTCTGGATCTGGCCTTTATCTAGTCACCTTACATGCTTTCTCAAGCAGACTAACAAAGGAACAAAATAATTGCAATAATTGTCTTTGGGAGATAAAGCAAGTCTGAACATTTTATCACTTTCAGTCACTTTTCCTGTTGATACTTCTAAGTGAAAATAAATCAGGGCAATGTCTTGCTGTCTTTTTATTCTTGTTGGAGGAGTGGTTTGATGACTCATGTTGATTGGGAGTTTTTCCAATTTTAACACAGCAATTGAGGGTGTTGCATATTTTTTAAAAATAATTTTAAAAAGCAAGCTCTTCTCCCCTGTCTTCTAGTAAAATAGGGATGAAAAACAACAGCAAAAATAAAAGTCCGGAAAAGATCCTAATTTTAAATGGACTTTTTACTTTGTGTCCATGATACCACTCTACTGCCTTATTCACAAGTTCTTTATGGGCAAAAGCTGTATTTCTAATGTAAAAAAGCAGATGCTACAGGTTCTCTAAATATACTTGGACTCTCTTAAAATAGATGTAAATGGTACTCAATTTATTATATTTTTCTGTATATAGGGACCTCCAAAACATGGTTTTAAATCTAAGGTGATGGGTACAACTCATGGATCTGCTGCTTCCTCAGCTGCTTTTGTCATTGCTTAGTTGCTTGTTGGAGTAGAAGGAGCAGTGTAGGGGTGGAGGGAGTAGTAATCTGCTTACTGTCATGTCCCTTTTTGGGGGCGGGGGGAGGAAGGCTGTGTTATTCTGGTGTGTCATGTAGACAGTGCATAGAAGAGCACAAGTTAATCTCCCTTAAAATATTCAAAGTGCTCTTGCCTTCCTTCTCCTAAACAACCACACATCAGCTCACTTGAGTACATTTGCTACATTCAATGTTTTCCCTTGCAAGATTTAGTCCTCGTCTTTTTTTAGTTTGCTTTTCTTCCTACACTCTCCTGAGCTTTCTCATCCTTCTTTGTCTACTGTCTTCAGCTATCTATTTTTCACCTTGGTAACATACCTTTTCTCCCTCTCAATGTTCTTCCCTTCTTCTCCCAGAATTTTTGCTTTATTTTTCTCCTCAATTTTTCTCTGCTCTCAGTGATTTCTGCTGATTTTATTTTGTTCCCTGTGTCTCTCATCAGTCTCTGTACTCTTTTTCATCTCTTCCTTCGTCTAGTTCTTAATTAACATTTGAAGGTAAATTGGTGATTCTTATGACTTAACAAAATGATACTGTTTAGAATTGACTTGTAAGGTTGGCTTATTGCTTACTTTTTATATATGCATAAAAAGGAAAGGAAAAATGCTCTCATCATGGGTATTAAATATGAGGAACAAATAAAGATTTTATAAATCTATTTATATTCTAGGTTTCCTATAAGTAGGGTGAAGTAGTAGTGGCATTTAAAAATACAGTCTTTGAAGTGTGTTTCCTTCACTGTAAGGGAGCCAGGATGATCATTGGTAGGGTTTGTCTGGGCTAGACTTGCCAGTCCTGTTGAAACTTGAATGATCCGATTTTCAAGCACATATCTTCTATGACTGTAAACTTAGATACTTTAGGGAATGGTGAACAGGATAGTGAAACTGGAAAATAATTAAGGTAATTTAACTTTCAGTGCTCTTTCATGAGTTTTTTTTATTTTATTTAACATAGTTTTCCATTTTTTCAGGTGTTTATAAAAAGGGAAGTGCTCTAAGGATGGACCCTTTCTCAGAGATCTCAATGAAACCTAAAGTAGTAGGTAGAATATTACCTGCCAATTTGTTTTTCCTTCCCATTTTCTTTTTTCCTTTTGATGTCTTTATGACTTTGGTCTATTTTTAAAACAAAGTTTCTTGTAGTTCCAGTAGGGTTTTATTTTTATAAGAGACATAACTGACATTGTTGGCAATTTGTTCAACATTGTATATTGTTTAAGTGTTGCTCTAACAGCTGCCAAAATTAGGACTGTGTTGTTAAGAACCTGAATTTATAGATGCTTCTTGCCAACAGTGAAGTCAAGGTGTTTTGTTTTGCTCTGCTCATATGTGCAGAAAAAGGCTGAAATGTATTGGAGTTCTAACTTTATGGTTGGAAGAAGATGTGGACATGTGTAAATGACATTGCTGACCCATTAGATGCTAGCCAGCAGGGCTGAGACCTGGAGCGGAGCTGGTAGGGTTGCAGGGGAGGAGAAGGCCGAGTGACGTACTTCTACACTTTTAGCGGCATTGCTCAACAAAATCTGCTTCATACGATGTAGGAGGAGATGGGAGATAATGAAGGATGGTGACTAGCTACTGAATGATGTCACCACAGATTTGCAGAGTGGATGGTGATGACTTGCCACCTACATCACTGTGTCTTCATCGCAGAAGAAATTATTTGTAGCCAGCTTTTAGATAAGGCAATACCAGGTTTCTCATGTGATTGCTGAATAAGTGACAAGGAAGTCAGATGGAGAAGGGCTGAGGGTGTGAAAAGAAAAAAGGTAGAGCTAAAAAAAAATATCTTGAAAGTCTTAATGTTCAAGAGGTGGGCTTGCAGACCAGCAAAGCACACTCTGAATTCATCATCAGCAATAGCTGATTATGATATAATTTAGATGAGATATCAATGAGGGGGAAAAACCAAAAAAGTAGCTTTACCGATTGCAAGATCAGATCTTATGTCTGAACAGAACTTTGCTTTATATAAATACCTCCCTTATTGTGGTTACTTGTAACATCTTTTCCTATGGAGATATTTTGTCTCTAGCAGCCAGATTTTTTCCTGATAAGATATTTAAAATTTCTTATACCTATTCCTTTTCTCAAATCTTGCAGTAAAAGTTTGTAGATATTTCTCTAGACTCCTTTCCAGTAATTTATTGTTGTTGCATATATATAATGTAGGTTTTAAAAGAAAAATGAAAAATCAACATCTCATTCCTTTGAAGAACAGCGCAAAAGCAAAGCAAGGGGATATTTTGACATGTATTTGCATGTGTATGTTATATGCTTTATCTATAAAATTAAAAACATTCCTGATGGAAGTTCTTCAGGACTAGAAGGCTTTTATAGCACTTTCTTATCTGGAAGAACCTCGTATTTTTAATTTCTGCTTTTGTGAGTATAGTATATTCTTTTCCTATGTATTCAATGATAGATACTCAATATATGTATGTATTATACAGTAATTACATTCAGACTTTACAAAGACAGGCATCTGAAGAATTAAAGGTATTTCTGTTCCTTGCAAAAATGAAAGTGTAAACAAAAATGTCCTTCACTTGAAGATTTTGCCAGGTTATCAGTGTTGGGGTGTTTTAACATCTGTATCAGTTTAAATAAATACTTTCCTGTGTTACCACTATGTCCATTCTTAGCCTAGGGAGAAGCACTATGGAAAAGTCCCCAGTGTCTTTTCACATGGCTATATAAATCCAGGGCACTGGCAATTAAAGAGTGAAAATGGTATATGTGAGAAACACACTTGAAATATAATTAGAAGGTTCTTCCTTTCGTGGGCACTGCATGCATGTTTAAAATTTGTCATCAGTACAATTTTATCTCCAGTAATATTTTACAAATTTAATTTTTCTGTATTGTAGCTTTACTAAAAATACTGTTTCTAAAAGCTTAAACTTGATCAAGATGTAATTTAAGAATAGGTAGATCTATTTAGTTAGCTAAAATAATATTTTAAAATAAGAAAAAGATGCTATATTAAAGGAGAATCATATTTGTGCTCAAGTACGATTGTTATGGCATTATTGTTGCTACTAGCTGTCTGCTACAACAGACAATGATTTCCTTCTCTGCAATGTATTGTGGGTTTTCTGCTTTTGTTGGCAATAGTTATGGTAGTGGGAAGGCACATCCACATGTGAGAAGCAGGTATGATCACAGCGCATGTGCATTTTGGATGACTGGAAAGTGGTGATATTTTTCTGCCAGCTGTGTGCTTCACCTCAGAGATATCAAAGGTGTTGTGTGCCGGTGTCATGATCCAAAGCCTTTTTCTTGCAGTAATTGATGTTGGTCTGACAGGCTCTAACAGAGGATATCTGTGTCCTTCAAGAGTTTATATTGGCCCTTCAGTTGTTGTTTCAACAAGAAACAAGCTGCAAAGAGCATGCTGAAGGATGGCTAACTGATCGGACATGGAATTTTGAGGTTTGTTGTAATATTGGGAAGGTTGCTGTGAGACAAAGCCTTAATATTTCATTCAGTGATGCAGTGATTTCCAGAACCTAGACTACACAGTGGACATAGACAGGCTTATTTACACAGCAGTTGTATGGTGACCAAATGAAGGAACCACAGGTAAAACCAAAAGGAGTATTGGATGTTACTTGGCAAGCGTGGCATAGTACAGCTGATATCAGTATCTTGGTTTTGGCAGTTTTAATGTCTGCTAAGAATGCTCCTCCTGCTGTCTTTGACAGATGCTCTTATTCCTTCTTCATGTAAAAACGCTTTTTTGTTTCTCCCTTTCTCCCCTTACCTCCTTCCTTGTAAACAACAAGGAACATCTTAACTGAAGTTTGACAGAGACAATTCTGTAACCTCCCCAATGTTCCTGAAGAGTTACGCTTTGGGTAAGATGATCACCAGGTTGACCCATGTCCCAGTGGGGCACAACTCACTGCTAAAGTGGAGAGGTTTTTGGCTTGGTTTGTGCTCAGGGTGACATGTACTTCTTTGATGGGGCTTTTTCTGTGAACTGTTTGTCCTCTTACAAGGCTGGCAAGGGTGAAGGAAGTCCTGTCTGTTCTAAATGAAAAAAGCTGAGCGTGTCCTCTTTACAGCTGAGATTTCAAGGAGTATAAGAGCCTGATGTTCTGCTGGATAAGAAATGTTGAAAACCTTGCAAGAATATTTGGAAAAGCCAGTTATGTAGATACTGTGGTGATGATCACAATACAAAACCTCTGACAGAACATACTGAAAAACAACCTGTGAATATCCTGTTAAAATACTTCAGTGTAAAAATATTTCTACTGTAAGGATTTCTAACTGTAGGATTTGTAAAAAAAAAGTAAAAATGTAAAGCTTTTTAGAACAGTGAATGATAATAAAAAGTAAGGCTGAGGAGAAACTCTAACCTGGAGTTTAAGGTTATAACATATATTCAATAATTGTGACCCAGTTTAATCCCTCTGGGTAAATCATGTAGCTTCATCACCTAGGAGAGGCAGGAATCAGTGTGTGCAAGATTTTGTGAGTCATTGCTTTAGGCTTTAGAAGGTAACATATGTTTGACTCAGTTTGGATGAATAGAAACCTGTTTTTTCTTAAGACTGGAATTTAATTTGTCATTCTGCAACATTAGAGCAATTTTTTTTTCTTGAATTTTGAAGAAAAAGCACATAACAAATGAGTGGAAAAATAATAGTATTTGAAAATTTGAATAGCACTTCAGGCATTTAGGCAAATTGTAGACCTGAAAGAAAATGCTATTATCAAAAGAATCCCAACACAGTAACAATTGCACACTAGATTGTAAAAGGAGTAAATTGGAAATACTTTAGAGTAGAAATCAGAAATTATCCATTCTGTCTAGTGAGTTAAGACAGTGAAGATAGTAGAAGTGCTGTAGTTTAAGGGTGTGAAAATACTAACACTCCATCATTATGTTGGAGGTTCAATTTCTTTCTGCTTTGGCAGAAAAGCTGACCATATGCACTCAGCAAAGCATTTGCCTCACTGTAGACAAGATTTGGAAAATAAAGCTAATAATTTATTGTGTTTTAACTAACAAAGTAATAATTTCTTAATTCACTCTGTCTCTAGCTACCTTATATACAAGTGTTCTCATATGAAGATTTTTTTTTTTTTGCCTAGTAATAGGAAGCAGTTGGCAGCTGATTTTAAATGACAGGAGAATACATTTTAACATACTTAGTGAATATTTTTTTTTCTTCCCAGAATGGATAAACTTGTAGGAATAAGCTGTTTTCCAGCAACTCTAAGAAATATTCTCAACTCTGCCCTTGTCCCCTCCAAATAAAACCTTTCCAATGAAGGTTAAATACATATAAATAATAAAATTAATACATTATTGTAAATAATATAAATAATATAATATAAATTATATTGATACATATACATAATAAAGTTTAAGACAATTATTTAGAAAATAGCAAGTACAGTCATATTTGGGTTTAATAATGTTTTCTTTGGTGTGCTTTACTGGTATTTAATCTGGCAAGTAGTTATGGAAAAAGAAGTTTAATTTTTAAATTTTTTTCTTTGAATTTTGTTTTTCTTTGAAGAATAGCTTTTTGTACAACCACAAATTTTCAAAGTAACAATTGGGCTGAGATGGGAGGAGGGAGGGAAAAGCAACAACTTGGTGCTGGGCATGCATCTGATACAGCAAATGCTGCCAGACCCAGGAGAACTACCAGAATGAAGAATTCCTCTTAATGTCATCTTTGTGTTTCAGTAAGCACTTTATTAATGAATACTACAGCCTGGCAAAAGATCAAATGCCAGATTATGTCAACAAGGCTCAGCTAAAGTTAGGTGGGTGACTTAAAAGAAATTCAAATGCATAGTAATGCTTAACTGTATTTCTGTTTCCCTGGGTTTATAATGGACCATTTTTAGAGTAATTGTAGCATATCTTAATGCTTTTCTTCTTAAATACCTAATGCTTCCTGAAGTTTATCTACATACTTCCTTCAAAAATGTCCATATATAAACAAGAAACTCAAGAATTTGACTGTATTAAAAATTCTTCAGAGGTATTTAATATGTGACTTAGGCTGTATATTTATATATTTGGAAACTAAATATTTAAACAAGTAAAAGGCAAACCCATCAGTGTATTTTGTATGCTTTTTTCCCTTTTGGGGAAGCAGAAACAAACTTGACTGTATGGTGGATGTTCTCAAGCTTCTGGTTTCCAGCCTGAGATCTCCTGCAGTGCATGTTTTCTTCCTAACATGTTTCATTCCTTTCTGTATCCTGTGCTTTTCCATGGACTCCTTATGGTGAAGATTCAGCGAAATGCAGTTTTAAAATGATAGTGCTAGTGTTGCTATTTTTCTTGAATAAAGTACCATTGTTCAGTAAGTTCTCAGTGAATGGTCTTCCATTTTCCTCTGCAAAAACAAGGCAACGGCTACCATTGAAAGTATATACTGTCTTTCATATTGGCTTTGGCCCCCATTTGTGTTAATGAGAACAGCGCTGAACAACTTGCTGTGACATCTGGATGAAAGGTATCTGTCTTTATAAGGTAGACTTACCTCTTGGGTACTAACAGGGGGTGGCAGCCATTTTGAAGGAAGATAGGTTTTCCTCAGAATATTTTGTAAAAGTATTATTTTTCAACCTCAGCTCAGGTATGAAAAATTCAGTTTGGAAGGGTAACAGTGATATTCCTATGAATATATTTTTTTAAAAGTACCTGAGCAGATGATTCCAGCAGAGTTTTAAGTATAGCAGAAAAGTGAAAAATCAGTGTTTCTGTATCTCTGAAATCACTAGGAGATGATCAGATGCAGCCTATAGTTTATTAAAAAAAAAAAAAAAGGACTCAGTATTGTTAACATAAAGTCCACTTAATGTACCTGGAAATACTGAGTAAATCCATTTTCCCCTTTATGCAAGGGAAAATGAAATACTTCTTTTAATCAGATTTTTCTCTTGATTTCTGTAAGTATTTTTTTGTTTTCTGGGCAGATATAGACTCCTACTATGTATGCCCGCTGAGCTGAGCATGAGTGGGACCCAGCTTCAGTTGGTGCTTGTGTGTGGACTTCTGCAGTGTATACAAATAAAGGATCTGGGCTCCCCTTTGTGTCTTTCATCTAGTCCCTACTACTTGTGTGTGTGGCAGGGGAGTGTTTTTTAAAATATACTTTTACATTCAGAGCAGTAACTAAAACATGACTTTTACATAAATGTTCAAAAGGCTGTTCATTTTGATACTACTGACTTTTTTATACACCCGTTAAGGAAAGGAGCAGGGTTAGTTTTATGGCGATTTTAATATTTAAAGTATCACATAACCTTAAAAGTTCTATTGTAATTTCCTCATGCCCTGAGCAGAAATATTATTTAGGATACTGAAGAGGAATAATACTAAAAATATTAATGTAATCTCTGCAACAGGAGATTGCAAACAGCTGGTTTTCTGTCCCTTATTTTTCAGTGAAGCAGTCACTGGCTTGCGTATTAGCATTGCTGTTGATGTGCATAAGAGACCTAAGAAGTCCATAAAGCTCTTTTTTTTTTTTTTACTTCAAAAGCTTAGTAACATCTGGAAGAATTATTTATTTAGGATAATTATACTCTTTGTGCTTCCATACTACCCATTTAATACTCACATGTTGATTGAATTTAGTCTTTGTGTTTGTGCCATTTCAAAACCCTTGGTGCCAGAGCCTGTGATTTCAGCAGTTCACTTTGTAGAACTATTCCTTATTTTAAAAGTACATTATCAAAAAGAGATCAAGGAGTGAAACTCAAGTTTTGTGTAAATCTGCCTAATTTTGTCCTGTGATACCCTGTGCCTCATCAGGAGAATTTTAATTTATTGCCTTCTTTTGTGCTGTTTGTCACTTGTGCAACAACTATTCACAGCTTAAGACATAGATCTGTCCACATAAAATCAAGTTAGTAATACTGAAGTTCCTAATGCATTTCATGGTTTCAAGGCTGAAAATTTACTTGGAATGGGTTGTTTGGTTAATTTGTTTTGCATACTTTCTCAGGTCTATCTTTATAGAATTTGGGAAGCAGTATTATTTATTTTAATAGTAACACTGGAAGTACAGTCAACATACTCCAAGGTGAGAGTTTTAATAAGTAAAATGTAAGATCCAAGCAGCTGTACCACTAACATGACGTAAAGATGGAAAAGACAGTGAGGAATAGACTAGGATGGATATTGATGGGGAATGAGATGTTTATAAAGATATTGTAGAACAAAGGCTAAAAGCATCTTGAGCTTGTGTGCTAACATATACACGGCACAGAAAATGGAAGAAAAGCACTGAATCTTCTATTTTCTGATAAGGCTAACATGTGGATGAGCCTACTTACTAATTAAAAATTAAGTATGTTTTTCTTGCATCTGTTTAGTATGATGTTTATTTTAAAAGGGATGTATGGAATTTTGTGTGGCAGGGATTTACATTGCAACAAATCGAAAGTAGTATGTTTGGCTTGATACTCTGTCTCTTCCCTTGCTCCCAAAAGGAAAAAATAAAAGCTGTACTAGTTGAGTTCTGCAACAGTGGTTCTCTGCTCTGGATAAATTTAATACATGCACTGTCAGTAAGATATTTTCATCTTGACTGATGAACGTGTTGTAGGCCATAAAGATAATCTGTTTGCAATAGACATGATTAAGTTTTTAGTGAAACAGTGACTTCTGTCAGTTGACTTTGAAAGAGTGGTGACTCTGATACCTACCCATATGTCATAAGGAACAGTTTGTACAGTGTTCTATACCTTGTCCACACATTTCCATCTGTGCTTAAGCAGCAGCTAGGGTGTTTTTTTTTTTTTCTTTTGTTGTGGAGAACTCATTTGGGTTTTTTTTCCTTATTGGTAAAAACAAGTAAACAAAACTTCAGGCTAGACCTGCTCCCCTGTTCTTTTTTCCAGATCATGTATATATTTGACAGAGGTTCCAAATTCCCATATCACATTCTTTTTCTTCTTATTTCACATTATTGAAATAAACCAGCTTCTCTTTAGCTTGTCTGGAGAGTGTCTTCCTTTATCCTTTCTGAGGTAGTTCTAGATTTGTTGTGGAAGCTTTAGGTTTCTTGGAGCCTTTGGCGTGATGCTCTCCTACAAATCCCCATTGAGTTTAGAAAGTGCCAGTATCTCTGTCTCCATTTTTCCAAGCCTCTGGTCTCCCCTTTTTTTGGTGAACTAAATGGTCTCTGTCTAAAAGGAAATCCCTTCCTGTTTTAACTTTATTTGATGCCTTTTTCTCTGATATAACCCACAACCTACACCTGAACATGTCAGAGGAGGCAAACAACTGGGCAAAAAAAAAATCGTCTGGGCACAGATTCCTCTAAATGGTTAGTCTCTGGTTATGAAGCCATTTTGGGCAGTGCAGAGCCTTTCTGAGCTTGTTTTTTGTTTTCATTCAATCACAGCTTGAATAGTATGGCTTTAGAGACTTAGTGTATCTGCTTTGCTCAGGTCTTGGATGAGAGCCAATTGTCTGCCACTTGATCTGTACACAATGTAAAATTATTCAAAGTGGGCTGATAAAGTGCATGGAACAACTGGGGAGCTGGTGACAATACTGCTGCCTATAACTAAATTTATTGGTATTTTGTAGCTTGGTAAATATATTGTATTAGCTGCTGCTTTGGGCTTTGCAGGCACTAATTTTTGTTTATTTGAATTTTTTTTCAGCCACAGTGTTATGATCTGTTCTTCTGGATGTGGTTCTACTTACAGTGCCATCTTTTTGTTGCCTCTGAAATTAGGACAGTCCAAAAATCTTCAGTGAAAACATAAGTGCTTGCTTGCTAATAATTAGAGGTTCACTGTATGTCTGTGTGCTGATCAATATAGTTATCTAATTAACTCATAAAGCCATTAAAGGTGGTTTTCTTTGAGTCTGTAGTGGGTGTTGGTCCTGAATAGCTGAGCATTTACCTCTGTGCCGCAGCACTTGAGGTCAACTAAAAGTTGAAGTGTTAGCTCTCTGTGTCGGGTTGGAGGGTCTTGAAGTGAGAGGCCTTCAGGAAGAGCTGCTTGGTTGTAAAACTTTTCTTTTTCTTGTTCCTTTTTTCTTTTCTTTTTTTTTTTACTTGGACTTTAGCAAATATTACTGTAATTTGCATTCTTCAGGGCTGCGAAGGCTGGTTGAGTGGGTGGTAGGTAACCACAATTTGGAGTTGTTTTTTTTTTTTTTTATTTGGACTTGGGATGCAATTTGAATGTTCTAATAAATTCTGTAAATGAGCCCAGATTTCTGGATATGTAATTTATAAATAATCAAAATAAATAAGTGATAACATTGCTGTTCCTGCAGCTGTTTTTCTCTTCTGGCCTGAAAGGCACTTAGTGTAAAACTTATCTGTCTTATTTTGGTGATATTATTTCCATGATCAGTTTTGTATGAAGAGTGATAATGATGGTATCAGCCTGACCTTGGAGTTGGAGTATGGCTATGTAAAGGTACAGATTTGCTTTTAAAAGAGAATGAAATGGGTCTGCTTGCAAAAATCTCAGATAGCAGAGACAAAGATAGGTAAATCCCAAATAAAATATTTCAAATTGACAGGAGAGAAGCAGAGAGGGGAAAGAAAGAAAAACCCCAAAACTTTGTGATGGAAGTTTATCAACTTGTGGAATGGAACACTCTATTAATAATGCTAGCTTTTTATTTCTTCTGAAGTCTCATTTTATTTAAATTCTTCTTTTTGCTATATTAAATAAATCTTCGTTGCCACTTTGTTGTGAAAAGTAAAACTAAATTATGTGGCGGAATACCATCAGAAGGAAATGCCTTTGTGCATATCTTAGAGCATCCAGGGACTTCAGGTTTGAAGTGAAGTAACTTATACCTTGGATTTTGTTTTTAATATCTTGTAATGTGTTGTTAGCAGTAAAGTATAAGTGTAATAATCTCTAGTCATCCATTGAGAAGCCTATCTGGAGGCTTGCCTGTGGAATAGGTCAGTTGATCACTTTATTCCAAGCTCTGTGGATTTTGCTTTGCCATAAAATCCTGCCGTGTTAATACCTGTTTATATAATCCTGCCGTGTTAATACCTGTTTATATAATCCATTTTAAATTTCAAGAGGGTTAAGCATTTTCAGAAGTAATTAAAAAAATTGTTGGATTAGGAGATTGAGGACTGTATTTAGTCAGTGTCAAGGATCAGTGGTAAGGGAAATTATCTTTAGTTTGCATCTCCAAATTGTCGATTTTATCTCTGTCCAAAAGTGAGGGTGAGCAACTGAGAGAGCGGCCTTCTAACATTCCTTCATACAGAGGAGGGGTGGGAGGAAGAAATACACTACTAAAGGGATAAGCTGTCCAAAGCTTTAGTCTCCTCCGTACCACAAAAATGAATGTGGTGTAGCTTTTCACTTTTTGTACTGATAACACAAATGTGTTATCACAATGTGTTACAAAGCATCCTGTTCATATTGAACCATATTGGGTCGGAGTATGAAGAGGGAATCCATAAGGAATTGCAGGTGTGCTGGTCCTTAAGGAAAAAAAGTACATAGTTTCTTTTACCCTGTGTAGTATAAAGTAGTCTATATTCAGAGACTTTTCAAAATAATTTTCTTCTGAGTTTTCTTAAAGGCAGTCTCTTTCATGGAAATATTTTTGCAGTGTTCTGAATACCTGGTTGACCCCTGCAGTAGATGTTTTTCATCACACCATGCCACTGTTCTTTGGTCTATTTGATCTTTTGCACTGCCTTCATACAGTTTAAATATAAATTTGCCAGCCACCAGCCTGGACATTCCTGCGGCAGCTGAACTTCTGCCTGTGTTCAGGCATGAGTCTGGGTGGGCAGAGAAGTCGTCTGGTAGCTGTGACTGGAGAAGCACCAGCTGCCTGGGATGGGCAATGGTAAAGGAAGTTTTGCACGGTGCTTGCAGTCTGGCAGTGGAGCCGGTTGTGGAGACGCGGACGTTTCAAAGACATGTCTTGAAAGCTCTGAGAAACAACTACTTTGGATGTGAGAACTGAGATTCTTTATGGAAGCTTCTCCTGTCTGTATGTTTTGGGAAGAACAAGTGGCATACGCTTAACCAGGTGATGATTGCTGCTGACTTGCACCCTTCCACCAGAGCATGAGGGTGGTAAACTCATTCAAGTAGCAGTAACAATTTTATAACTTTGGTAAAAAAAGAAAAGGAAGAAAAAAAATCTTAGTTTCTCTTCTTTCTCCTGTTTTCAGAAATTTCAGAGGCTTCGTATGTGAAATATATGTAAAGAAAGAAAAAAAAGCCAGGTTGAAGCTCTCCTGTCATAGAACGGTTGATCCCTAATTGCTGAAGTTTACTTTGTTAGTAGACAAGTGGACGTAGTCTTAATGTTGCACAGGTCTTAGCAGTATTTCCATAGGTGGCACTACGGTCTCCAGCGAGGATAGGATCTTAAAACGATGCTGGCACCTGTGACATTATTCTTTGGGTTTTTTGGGGTCACGAACCTCTTGGCTCCAGAGCTCCTGGCGAATTCGTTTTTCGTCCATCTCTTGTGCTTGGACAGGATGGTGTGGAACAAGTGACGGGCGGCGGAGGGTGCACCTGCCCCTCAGAAGCCCCCGCTCCGGTGTCCGGTCCGGTGTCCGTGCTGGGCTGCGCTGCCAGGCCCCTTCTGCAGGGACAGCAGTGAGGCAGCAGCCCGGTTTAGCCGGGCGGGCGTTTCCGCTTAGTAATTAATAGATGTTAATAAACCCAAGGAAAATGGAATACTACTTCTCAAAGTATATTTGGAGTCTGTTTTGTAATTTATAATATATGTATTTAGAGGCAGAGCACTAAAAAAAATAAAATCCAGGTGTGCATAGCATTTTGCATGTCCGATTTCGAACGCATGCATGAAAGTAGTGATTTAATACTTCATTCTTTGTCACAAAAAATGATTCAAAGAGCCATATTTTTCAGGGCTTTTGATCTGAAGGGTTTCGAGGGTGTCCAATGCGGCTTAGGCGACTAACCGGGAAGATAATCCGTTCTATAAGTCCTTTGTTTCGTCTTTTTCCCCTCAGAAACTCACCTCCGCGCCCCCGCTGGCAGCGGCGGTGGTACGACTCTCCCGGTAACCGTGCCGGCTCCGGCGGAGGAGAAGTGACCCCCGCTCCCTCCCCCCTCGCCTTCGGAATGGTTCCGCCCGCCGCCGTGCCCAGTCATGTGCGCGGGCCGGCCCGGCCCGGCGCCTCCCGCCTCGTCCCTTCAGAGCGCGGCAGGGCCGGCCCTCGCGCGAGCACCGTGGCTCCTGCGGCCTCCTTCCGAACAAAAGGGCTAGGGAAATAAAATCGCTTGGTTAATAAGACTTTGGAAAGCGAGGGCAGGCGGTCTCGGTTGTGAATATTTTCTGATTTTTCCAGAAATCAAGCAGAAGATTGAGCTGCTGATGTCAGTTAACTCTGAGAAGTCGTCCTCTTCAGAAAGGTACAGCTGCATCTCTTGCATGAACGATTCATGGTGTAGCATTGCCAAGCAGCGGCGCAGGGCTTTTTTCCTTTCCTTGGCAAGTTTGCTAGCATTGTTTACGTATTGCATGCTGGTTATTGTACCGTATCCGTTGAGCCTCTGTTTTCGGTTAAGCTTCATGCATTTTTGCAGAGATCTGTTGATTTCTGTTTTTAATGAAGCCTACTGGGCTGCAGCATGCAAATCGTACTACAGCAGGCTGCTGGTTTGTGTGTGCTGGTGTTGCAGACCATGCTCCTTTTCACTGTCATGCAAGCAGCATCTCGATTTCTAAATTCGTTTTCAAAGACCTCGCGTTTTTGTTGTGTTGCAGGAAACCGTTCCACGGTTGCAAAGGGTTCCTTTCAATTTAGATGCGTAGGAAATGCAACTTGGTGGAACGTTTCATGTCCTCTTATGTGGAAAGGGAGTGTCCTTTGCAAAGTAGCTCAGGAATCGCAAATCCTCCAATTAGTCACATTCTGTAAGATAGATGTGATCCTTGTTCAAGTCTGTGCTAGGAAATGGAGCAGTCGCTGCATGCAGTAATGGTTCATGCCTGCAGGTAAGGACAAAATGACTCAGAAGTGTTTTTAAAGCAATTATTTTATCTGTCAATCAGATTTTTACAATTTCAAGTAGCAGTTTCATTTTAAAGAAATATTTTGAGGTACTAAACCCACATTAAGTTTCCAATGTGAAATAACCTCCTGGTGATTATTTTGTTGATTTTAAATGATCCAGCCCTGCTCACTTCTATTTTGCTTCTGACTGAATTTTAGGAGAGATTTTTATTTTCAAAATTGCTTAAATCCAGAGCAACATTCCCCCCCCTAATTATTTACAGTAATCATGTTGGCTGTATGCAAAAGTCCATCCAAATGTTCTATTTTGCTATTTTAATATTGGGCGTTGGAAAAAAAATATTAATTTTAAGCACTCAGACTGTATGTTTAGCTGAAATTATTATCTAAAGTACATTTTATTAAATGGCTTAGCATAGAAGGGACATAATGCACTGAAAGCTATCTTAAGGAAACAGGCTAAAAGACCATCTTTCAAAATGCTCAACTGCTATGTGGCATGCATGGTTGTAAAAACCAAAATGAGCAGTTTAATTTAATTTGTAAGTATATTTGTGTAAGATACGTAGAAGCAAACTGCATTGCCTTCCACTAGCTGTAGTATAACAAAATATCAGCAATGAGAGATACAGAAAATGGTGGGGGGGAATGGGTTGTTAAGTCACCTTTCCAAAATGGAGAAATATAAGAGGAGCTTTGAGAGCTATTTTATTTATTTATTTATTCAAAATTAAGAATCATGAAAGAAAATGTTATTGTTTGTTTGCTTACCTCTATACCACCCTGATGCCTAAAATTTTTAAATACAAGACTAATAAAATGGTGGTGATAACAGAGAGGATGATGGGGTGAAAATAGTAAAGGAAACAGGTGTTAACTTGATTTTTGGAAAGGCTTTTGTTGGCATTGCTGGGGGGGAATTCGGTATATAATGTAGATATTTATTAATATGAATGTTATGCAGCACCCTAAAACTCATAAGTCTGTTTTTGAGCAAACATGCTCATAGCTGAACTAATGGTGTTCCTAGATGAATAGGTCTCTGTAAAGGATTATAACACATAATTAGAAAAAGATGCATTTGCCTGAGATCCATTTAAATGCCATTCATTAAAAAGTAAGATTTTATAACAGCATGATGCATTATCTTGCAATAAAGATTAAAATGTGAATGTTGTATATGCACATAGATTTCTTTTGAGAATTTAAATTACGTGGTACTGTTTACCTGGAGATTGATTTGACACATCAGCTGCACAATTTACATAGTTAATTATAAATGAAAAAAACTTAATATATCTGAGGGTTTTTTTTAATAACCACATTCTTTTCACCTATCTAAAAATAGACTGAATTTTTTTGCAAGCTGTTATGAAACAGTGCTGTCTATCCTATTAGCTGCCAGTTCCTTTCAAGGCCTTTTCAAAATCACTGTACAAGATGTTTTTAAGGAAAAAAAATAAGAATAATATTGAGTATCTGAACTAAACTATCTGCTGTATAACAAAACTGCAGTGTGTGTTCATACCATACAGACATGAAAATACACTTTTTTTTTTAACAAACAGAAAGGTAATTCATACTTGCATGTTTTTTTATTAACAGTTTTTACCCTTGCTCCTAGTGGTTGGACTTCTTGAGAAGCTTGAGTTTTCTGTGTGGAAATGCTGGGTAGAAGATCTGAAAGAGTCCATGGCTTGTTTCTTATTTTCCACACTAGCAGAGGCTGCTAGACAGTGCTTGCATAGCAGGAGGGGAGGGGAGAGGAGGTGCTTTGTGCATTTACAGAAGCTGATGAAATGGGAATAGGGAAGGAATGAGAGAGAAGCCCTTTACTTGCCTCTTTCTTTGATTGGTCTTTATTTTTACAAGGCAGTTTAGTGTTTGTAGGTTTTCCTGCTCACTTGGCAAGTTCAACATGTTATCCTTTCCTAGAGAAAAAAAATTCTGAGAAGGAAGCTGGAATATAATGGATGGTTTGGCTGTTTTGGAAGCTCAAGATGTTAGAAAATCCTGCAGCATTCTCCTAGGATAGTTGGTTGGGTTTTTTTTAAGAAGGTTTTAGGAGACATAAACAAGGAAGTGAGATGAACCCTTTTATTGAGGATTCTCTGAAATGTTAAAAGACATTGCAGCCTTGAAAGTAAATTAATACAAACCTGAGATTTTTCATAGTGAGATTCATCTTTCCTTTCCCCTTACCCCTCCCCCCTTGCCCAAAAAACACTCCACCCAACCCTGTAATTGCACATGGGGGGGGAATAAGATATCTGTCTTTTGGTGTGTTATGGGGTATTTCATTAAGCAGACACAATGAGACAACATCTGTAGGTCCTAAATTTCAGAGTAGTTAATGCTGCCCTTGTATGTGTTGGCAGCCTGTGACAAAGTCTTCCTTCCTCATTGATAAGGTAATCTGGGTAACTACAGATGTGTTTGTGCACATGGATGGTTACAGTGGATCAGGTAACCTGCTGTAGCTTGCTACACTGAATTGATTTGTTTGGATGTCTGAGCTTTAAGTATACCATAGAAATGTTTTCCCACAGCATGCTTACCATGTGACACACTCCTGGTTTCTTTACCTAATAAGTAGTAATTTAACTACCATGTACCCCCATGTTCTTTATGTAGAGGCTGCATGAGATCGCTTGTCCAAGCATTGCCAGTGTCATTAGAAAGCAAGTAGCAGCAGCCAAACAGAGGATGGTCTTTAAAGAACCCTCCAAGAAAGCAGAAACTTTCATTTCAGTTGTATGAGTTACACAGTCTTCTCCTGTACAGTATAGTCAACCCTGAGCTGTACAGATTTTCTTTTTTGCCTTTTTAAGGGCTTTGTGGAATTCCTTGTAAGTTTCTGTTCCTCTTGAGAAAAGTAATTTCTTCCACCTGGATCACTTTCTGCTCTTTAAACTGCAAACCTAATGTATACAGGTTTTTTTCATACTTTAGGACAAAGACCTGGGTATTTTTTTAGCTCTGATTTTTGGATTCTGAATTTATGTCATCTTAGCAATACAGCTTGACCACAGGGTATTTACTACCAAAGGTCATTAGCAAGGTTGATAAGTCTGAAGTATTTGACCTGCTCTTTTCCTGTCTTTCTGCAAAGGCTGCATATGCACTTTTCTTTGAAATGAATTTCTGCTTCAGTGTTTTTAAAAAAAAAAATTAACAGCAACCACTCATGAGCAGTCTTAAAGTAGATAACAGATGTGTATATAATTCAGTGTTCATGATTTTGAGGGGTTTTGTACATAGCAGGTAAGGGAAGATACTTTTGAATGACAGACAGTAGGACAGCAAAGTTTGTGTTATTCAATGTGTGGAAGTATTTACACTGGGGTGGTGCAGGCAAGGTTTAAGGACAACTGGTATTATTTTTGTTTTGGTTAGGTTTTGGTGTTGTTTTTTTTTTTTTTTTTTTTTTTTGTTGGGTTTTTTTTTGCCTTGGGCTCTTTACACCCTCTCTTCTCTCTATGTAATTTATCTTTGCAGAGCAAATTAATGTATTTCACAATGCTTTTACATGGTTTCTTCATCAGGTCACTCCAAGAATGCAGTCAGGGATAAAGTGAAGGAGGAAGAAAAAAGAGGGAGGCTGAGTACTGTCTGCTTCCTTTTCTAAGAGACCCAATGTTAGTTGATAGAAGAGGCATTGTGAAACAATTTATGATGCTGAAGGATTCCTACAGGTTTAGGAACATGTGGAAATTTTTTGTTCTGGGTTGGTTTTTCTTTTGGTGTGTGTTTTTTAAATTTAATTTAGTCGTGGATGCACTACTTCTCCTAAGGCAGAAGTGTCACTTGTAATGAAGTACAGAAATAAAACACATGTTTAAAAGTAGAAGAACCATCAGCTCACAACATTCAGTATGAGCTGACATTGCTGTGTCATATGAATGTTTCAGAATAATTATTAGATAATAGGGCATTATAAGATAATAATTCTATTGTTATTTATGCAAGTAACATTGAAACAAAAAATAAGTATCAGAATAGTGCAACTGTTTCATCAGTTCCACTAACTTTTAAACATGTTTTTAATATACCATCTTTTATTTAGCTGTCTTCCCAATTGACTTTTTTTTTTTTTTAAGTGTAAAAGAAATGTTGCCTAACTTCCATTTCAGGGCAGTTTAGATTTATTTTTAGTAGTCATACAACTTCAAATTTTCAGTTTTGTTTAAAATAATATATGATCACAATGAACAGTGTATATTTTTCCCCCTTTTTCAAAATTGCAAGCTAATACTGCTATTTGTTGTATTTCATCTCATAAATAAGGAGGAAATCATCCTGTCTTAATCTGGGCCCTAGGCTATTTGTCTAGGGAGTTGCTTCATTCCACCACCAAACTGGTGACAGTGTGCCTGTATAGCTCTCTTAGACTAGATACTTAATTGTAGATTATTTAAATTGGACCAAAATGAATCCTGTGTTTTGTGTATTTTTCATATGAAAGGTTTCACAGGCTCATTGTTTTAGCATGCAAGGCTTTTAAGTGAAGTTTGAAAGAGGCGTAGGGACAAGGAATGCTACAACATGCTGTTGTGCCTGTGTAGGAAAAAAATAACTGGAAATAGCCTATGTAGAAGCAGCCACTTATGGAGCAGCTTTTTCATTCAAGGCGATATTTTTAGGGGACACTGCATTCTTTTTAGAGCTGATATCACCTGTATCAGTTCATCAGTAGGTTTTGAAAATACTTAGAATTTGAAGTGTGGGGGTTTTTTTTAGTGGTAGACATTGTTTATTTCTGTGTCTGTCTGGAATTGCTGCTATATGTAGGAAAATAATGTACTTTGGTATTTAATAATTACTGAGATGTATCATTAGTATCCCTACTATTCAGGTGATCTTCTGTGCACTACTTGATTATTTTTTTCTTTTTCTTTTTCTTTTTTATCTTTAAGGGCTTTTAATCATGCAGTTATTTGTGAGATGTTACTGCAGGGAAGTTTCTAATATACCTTCTGAAAACACAGATCTCGGGTTTTGGCACTTACTGTTGGAACTAAAATAACAGAACTTCGGGAAAGATTTTCCTGTAAGAGAACTGTTCACTGGAAACTAATTCAAGCTATCCAGTGATAATTAGAACACAGTTAGTTAATGGCTAGAAAAAAATATGTAAAAAAATTTCAAAACTGTGACTGGAACAATGTACTTTCTAAGGTAAATACACGTATTGCAGTTCCACTTCAGGGTACAAAGTCAGCAAAAAAGTTAACAGGCCGTTTTAAGCAAAGCTTTTTATTAAAAAAATAAAAAAAGCTTTTTTTATTTTTTTTTAATTTTTTATTCAGTTTGTTTCAGGTTTTGAAACTTTTTGCCTAATCACAGTCTTAATCATAACTTCACTAAAATGTCCATGCCAGGCCTCTAGGCAGATGGTAAGGGACATTACCTGATAGATTGCATAAACCAGTGTGTACCTGTGCCAGATGACTGCATTTCTGTTGTCACTGTGCTGTGTTACAAGATAAATTAATTTGTGATTTTCTGCATCTTCACATTATATGCTTACAAATTAATAATAAAATACTTAAATGTTAATATAATTCAGTAAATTATTGTGATGTGATATGTGTATATTCATTGATCCACAATTGATGTAGTTACCACGAGACACTAAGCAACAGGTTAAGCAAATGTATGCCAGTATAAGCATTCCATTTTGTTGCATGTTTTGTGTATTATAAGCATATTATCAAGAAATTGTGGCATGTCTCAGCTTGTGAGTTGCTGTGAATCCTGCCATACAGTTCAGAGGATATCCACCAGTTTGATTGAAAAATACCTTTTCTGTCCAGAGGATGTTGTGACCAGAAGGTCTTTTACTAGTTCTGTCTTTTGGGATTTTACGCTTCTGAGCAAGTATCTTCCCCAGGTGCTTCTGTATTATCTTCAAGACTCACCCTTAGGCTTGGGTAAACTCTCTGACAAAATCCAGTCACTGTTACCTTAAAAACAAATATTAAAGTTGTCTAATCTAGGATGCCTACCAAACTCATGCTACTAACTGTGACTAGGCAGATAGCGAATTGCTATTTCCCTTTCTTTTGCTTCACTCTTCTTTTTTTTATTCTTTAAAGCTCCAAGCTCTGCCTGTGATATATACTACAAATGAAGGAATGCCAGTTCTTTACCAAGTCTGTCTACACAGCTTTCCTCATCTGATTATAGCTTTAGGTCAGTCAGGCTGGTTGATTGCTTCTCTTCCATGACTGGGCAATGTTCCAGACCAGACCCACATCCCATGTAGTTGTTCTGTTTGTATGAAATTTTGGCCATTGTGTTTAATAAGATATTCAGAAGGCCCTTTAAAGAACTTCTCTGTACTGATGTGTCCTAATTGTAACTTTATCTTGTTGTCTGCTAAAACAACAAATGACTGTAAATTGGTGATCCCCTCATTTACTGAAAGATCTTATTTTCTTCTCTTGAAATCTTGTGAAATGTCTGCATTTTAATGTTGTGCTAGTGAATCTTGAAGACTTTTTTCCAAAACCTGGAGCAGCATAATTGTGAGGAAGGGAGGAGAATTTCTTAAAGCTACTTCTTAGGCAAAACGTCATTGGAGTAACATGAAACATTTTAAGAATTCAGTGCTTTGTTTTCAGGAAACAGCTTCCTATGTCCCAAATCTACTGGGATGTTCACAGCCTTCCTAAGAAGACAAGGACTTGTCCTCACTTCTGTTGCTCAGTACTACTATGCATGGGGATAGAGTAATGTATATCTTTTTGGGGCAAGGAGGGCCATATTAGTACAGAAACTCTTTAAGCTGTGTGTTTGTTCTGTGTTGTCAAAGCTTAAATATTGGCAGTAGTTCTGGCAGAAACTGGGAGAACTGTTTTTTGTCATTAGTACTACTATAAAGAGTATTATTTTCTTTTGTAACCACTGTACCAGAGTATCCAGCAATGCTTTTTCTGTGTAGGTGGAAAAGGGGTCTGAAATTCCTACGGGTTTCAGTGAACAGCTGTTTTGTTTTTCTGTATCCAACATCAGGACCCGCGGATTCTCATTGTCATCTTCAGCTGCTATGGCCACTGTCCACAGAAGCATTCAGTTCCTGCCATGCCCACATACCAAACGGATGTATCAACCTCTGTTTATTCCATGCCATGAACTAGAATGGAAGATGTTTGGAATTAGCTCTGCTCTTTATGAATCCTTCTATAAAAGGATTACCTTACGCATAGGAGACCATGTGCAGTGGTTTCCTCAGAGTGGTGCTTTGTCATCCTCAGTATGACAGTGTAAAGCCTTCTGACAGCTCCTGTTGCGTATGTGACAAGAATCAGGAATTTCCACTGCTGCTCAGTGTCTTAGCTATGAGAAGTGTCTGCTTCTGAGAAGACTGTAACACAGCTTTGGACCAAGACTTCCCTAAGAGATATGAGAAGGGTGATCACCATAGTGATTCTGAAGTACATTTTTATCAATTAAAATGTTTCATTCTAACATAAGTAAGAGTACAGACAGTCTTTATATACTTAGTCTGAAGTCTCACTTGGCTCCTTCCCAGGTAATTAATGTTTCAGAGTATTAGCCTAGCAAGCCAAATAAAAAAAAGATATTGCCTTCCTCAGAATGCTTATGTTTCACAACAGAAGTGAAAGAATGCAGAACTTAAAAAGAAATTACTGGTGATCAAGGAAAACAGTCCTTTCTCACAAGTACTCTTGATATCTGTAGGTGGATTACTGAGATGACAGATTAGCGTAGACCCTATTCCTTGGGTACCTCAGCTGTAGTATGCTGCCAGAGAATGTGTGATTTTTTTGTGCAGACCACTATTATTTAAAGGTGCTGTTTCTCTTTATGGAGATCTGTTTACAGGTTTCTCCATGGCAAACTTACTAAATATGTTCCGGTAATTTAATTTACATCTACTTTGTTTCATCTGTATTTTTGCTTTATTTGTGTTAATCTTCCATTACAATGGTGTACAGTAGAGTCCTGACTTGGAAAAAAAGCCACATAGGAAAGACCCGGTCAAGATTCCTTTCGGATGTGTTTAGCACATGGGAATTTCAAGGGCTATTAAAAGAACCAGAGGACATCCAGTTGAAGTATAATGGTGCATGAGAATGTTAATACTTTTTTTTTTTCTTGCTATCATTTAAATACTCAGTGGTTTACAAAATGCCTTAGCAAAACTCCATGGAGTGTGTCCAGTAGATGTGAGGACTGCTTTAGCAGGTATAGACTACACCAAACTCAAATCTTGGGTAGATTTATACACTTCATCTTCGAAGTGTTACTGATTGCTTTGCTAAGAAACTAACTAAAGGTGTGTGTCCATTTTAGCCATGCCAGTTGTTAGAGGTAGCCAAACGTAGAGGTCTTTGGGTCCCAGGGGCACACCTCCTGTCCCACCTAAATAGGTAAGTGCAAGACTGCTGCACTTCTGTGTCCCCAGGGCCAGCCAGTAATGAGACTTAGTGCTTATCCCCAGTAGGTGTGTGTGCATGCACACACACTCACATACAGAAAATGTGGATGCAGCTGGGCACACAGATCAACACAGACTCAACCAGTGCTTTTATTGGCACCCATGAAAAAATACACAGAGCACTCAAGCAAGAACTGCACAGACAGCCCAGTCCTGTTCCTCCTTTCCATATCCTCAGAATGGACTTCCACTAGTGGAATTTTCATGGAAACTCACACCCATGCTATACGAGTCCCCTGAGTAGCCTATTTTAAATGGTCTGTGTAGTTGCTGAGGTCTCAACCCATTGGTGTCTCCCAGTTGTTGGCACCTAGATGCATGAGCCCCTCTACCTGCTGGCCAGTCTGGCTTGGAGTTGGCTTGAGTTCACACATGCACACTCATAACGGAAAGTGCATCCACAAAGACGACAGAAATAGTGTTTAATGGTCATATAGGGTAGACAGTTGTGATCAAGGGCAGGGCCCAGTCAGGCAAGTGCACTGACCAGCCACCCATTTGCACGAGGTGCCCTGTTTATCCATTTTCCCTGCTGTTTTCCCATACTTTTTCCCTTATCTGCCTTTATCCCCGTCTTTTTCTGCCTCTAGTGCCTTCCCCTAAACATTTCATAATGCCTTGCATGTTCTCACAATCCCACAGTAAGTTTTACACAATCTCAAAATGTTTTTCCTCCCTGCATTCTGTAATAAGTCCTGTACCCCTTTAGGCAATAACCTTTAGTTGTCAAGGTGTTTCTGGGGAGAGAATTTCCTCCTTGACTCATCTTGGTGGGTTTCACACTGGGGGAATATGGTCTAATTGATGGTCTTGGGAGTAGCTGATTCAGGTGCTCCATTTTCACTGATTAGGTTGTTAGGGTTTCTCTACCTGTGCTTGCTGGATCTGTTTCTATTATGATTAGCCTTTAATCAGATAACCAACACTGGTGTCCCAGGGCCCTAGTAGCACCTGTCAAAACTGGATCTAGGTTTGTTTGGATTTATGGGCATCCAAAAGATTGAGATCAGCTGAGGATTAAAAAAAAGCACTATTCCTTTGCTACTACTTCTCAGTCTCATGGAAATTTAGTATTGCAGAGTTTTGTCTACAACTTAACTCCTATTCAGTTTACAGATGTATATTCCTAGACAGGAAAAGTGAGGTATCTTCTTTCAGTGTCTTAAATATATACTCTGTGCCTCAGACTTGGGCCTGCTGGAGATGTTAGGCTCATACATCTAATGAAGGCAAAACTTGGCGATGACCGGAACCAGCTAGTGCTGCTTACTCTGCTGAACTTGTCTTCTGTGCTTGTTGCAAAACCCATGAGAGATAAGATAGCACAGAGATGCACAGTAATAGTAAGGAGTTCTGAAGCAGAAACCAGCTCAGACTAGACATCCTGCTTCTATGCATTCTGGTCCAGAAAAGAGCTGTCTGATAATAGCAGTCAAAAAGTACTTCTTGGATTAGTTTAAAAAAGGCAAAAAGCAATCACACATCCTTGTTTAGAAGGGGAGTAATGTCTCCAAGGTGAACAGGAAGGCCAGTCATTAATTTGACCTTGCAAGCATCAAGAGATTGCTCAATTCCTTTGCAAGGTAGCTGAGGAGGCGAAAAACACAGACCCACAATGTGTATTAGCCAGTGTTTGGCTATCAACATCTGTATTCAGAAAACCTGGCATGTAGTATTTTTATTATAAGAGCCCAAGAGCTAGCTAATGCTTGAGGCTTTGCCAAGTTGCTTCTCTCAGGAAGAGAAGTAGATTGTGATTTGAGGGTTGCGAGATTATTTTTTTGTGTGTATATGTGCAGTCCTGTTTATTTACAAGGCATGTACGCAGAGCTCTGTTTGCTTGAGCAGAGTAGAAACAAAGTGCAACATGCAGCTATTTTGCTGATGTTTTTAAATCTACCTGTCTAGCAAGTACTGTAGTAACCCACCCCCTAAACCTCCCAACTCCAAAAAACAACACCCAAAAAACCCCACACAACTCTCTCCTGGGATCACAGGCAGAGCATATTTTACTGGTTTTTTTTCTGCTTAAAGCACAAAGGCATATATAACTGCAAGTTTCCCCCATCTCCTTTAATTTCATAATTATTATTTGCAAAATTCTTAATTCTTCACACACCTTACAGTCAGACTGGATTTGATGTGTGTGTGCTTTGGACAATGTTTTTTTTTCCTTCTCTTTTTTTTTTTTTTTACAGCTGTTTTTGTAAAACACCTAATGTTCCTTTATTTTTATTTAGACTAAAATGAGGGTATTCAGACCATCCATCAGCCTTGATTGCAGCCAAATACAGTTTTCTTTAGAAAATATTTTTTTCTGCTTGATCACAGACATTATTCTTTTTAAGATAACAATGACATATCTAAAATACAACTTTCAAAACAAGTCTTTATGCATGCTGTAATACTTTTATTCACTTTCTGGACTCCACAGGTTGTTCCCAGGTCACATTGCATGGCATCTGAAGACTCCTGCCCTTTACTGCAAACAGCTCTAGTTGGGCCTTTCCCATGGACAGGTGTGAGCTGCTTTAGGATCTGTCTTCCCAGGTTTCTGCCAGGTCTTCACTGGACTTCTCTAGGGCAAGAGTGTTTAGATTTAGTCTATTCTGAGTGTTGGGTTTTGGTGTCTCTCCCCTCCCCCCCCCTTCTTTCTAGATGATTGCTTTTCTCTAGAAAGCCTGACTCTAGGTTAATCACATGATGCTTCATCACCCCATTCCATTGGTCTAAGCCTATATGAGTCAGCTGGAACTGACATGCACATTGTCTTCCTTAACTCCTGAAAGCTTCTGAGGCTCACAACTTCTTGGCTCTCTAAAATTCTTCTAAGACCTTGTTGTTTTGTCCACAACTGGCAGTTCATATGTGTACTGTTGCCTGCAAAAAGTAATCCGTCATTCAATTGCAGTGGAGTTTCATGTACTAATAATACAACAGGAGGTTTATCCCAGAGCTTTCCCTTTACCACCCACCCACCCCAGTCCTCATTCTTGTCCCTCTTTGTGTTTAGGTACCATCTGCTCTCAGATGACAGTCCTCTGTCATCTGTTTGCTTTGTTATGCCCAGCCTTTGATTTTATGCTGGCTATGTGAAAATTTATTTTAAAGTATTGATGCATTGAAAGAGGTGAGGATTATGTGATGTGAAAGTTAGAAATATGAAAACATGGTAGTACTTCACTTGCTTCTGCGTGTATGAATGTGTTTGATGTATTTTTACAATAATTCAATTTTCAGCTTGTAATGGCAAGAGTTCACAAGAGAAATAACAGAACTTTTTGTGATGTAGCAAAAAATAATCCAAGTATATATTGAAGGACAAAAATCATAGAGGCTTAAGATACATTTAACACTGATTAAACAATAGCAATGTCTGTTGTTTACCTTGACTTTAGCAAGACTTTTGGCTCTGTCTGCCATAACATCTCAATTGGCAAACTGAGGAAATCTTGGCTAGATAAGTAGACAGTGGAGTGGATTGAAATGTGGCTCAACTGTTGGGCCTAAAAGGCTGTGGTCAGTGGCACAAAGTCCAGCAGAGGGCCAGTCGCTAGTGGTGTACTCCAGCAGTCATCCTTTACTGGGGCCAGTACTGGCTGGAGAAATGGGCTGACACAAACCTCCTGAAGTTCAGCACAGGGAAATGCCAAGTGCTGCACCGGGGTAGGAATAACCCATGCACCAGTGCAGGCTGGGGGCCAACCAGCTGGAAAGTGGCTTTGCAGGAAAGGACCTTGTAGATAGCACATTGAACATGAGCAACCAAAGCATGAGGCAGAGCATTGCCAGCAAGTCAAGGGAGGTGAGCCTTCCCCTCTACTCAGCCCTGATGAGACACACTGGAATGCTGTGCCCAGTGCTGGGCTCCCCAGTACAAGAGAGCGCTAGAGGGACATGCTGGAGCAGGTCCGCTGAAGGGCCACAAAAATGGTGAAAGGCTTGGAGCCTCTATCATACAAGGAGAGGCTTACAGTGCTGGGGATTTTCAGCCTGGAGAAGAGAACGGTCCAGGGGATGTCAGCAGTGTACATAAGCAAGTAGCTGATGGACATGTGTAAAGAAGACAGACTTCTTGGTGGTGCCCTGTGACCAGAGAAGAGGCAGAAGGCATAGACTGAAATACAGTAAACTCCATTCAGACATAAGAAAAACTTTTTATTGTGAATGTAGTTGAACACTGGCACCGGTTGCCCAAAAGGGTTGTGGAATCTCCATCTTTGGAGATACTCAAAACCAAACTGGACGTGATGCTGAGCAACCTGCTCAAGGTGACCCTGCTTTGAGCAGTCAGGTGGAACCAGGCGACCTCCAGAGGTCCCTTCCAGCCTCAGCTTTTCTGCGACTGTGTGGTAACAAGAGTATTTGGACAAAGCTTGCTTTCTGAAATTCAGCTAAAGCTATAACAGGAAAGATGCATACTACAATTCTTAAAAGCTATTACTTTGTTTTTGAAAATAAAGCCTTCTTATGTCAGGAATTTGTTCTGACTTCTGTACTTCAACTGTAACCCTAAGACTAGTTGCTTTTTTAGTTGGTTGTCATCTCTTTCTGTTGAAAGCACCTTTTTCTGTAGTCAGATAATTTACATGAAGGGACATAGCTTTTCTTTGATACTGTTATATATATTCTTGTTTATTTGCCATAAAGTCAAACCCTGTAAAAAAAGCCTGTCCAAAAGACATCTGTCTGGTCCAGTTATCTCTCTCTGGCTATTTGTTTTCCCTTCTACAGTAACTGGGGCTTCACTAGCTTTATAATACTAATTCTTTGTCTTCTTCCTCTAGCTGTTTCTAAAATTCACTTTGGAATTTGGTGTTCAGCTGTTTTGCATCTAGGGAAGGGATTGGGTCTCAGATCTACAGGCAGATGTTTTACAGTGGACTTAAAGGTAATCAATAAGGGAGGTATTTGATTGTTGTTCATCATCTGTCCTGGATATTTCAGAAGTATACACTATTCCTGCATCTTAATTTCTGATGCTTTGAGTTATTCATAGTTAATTATGCTTTTCACCTATTAAACATTCAGCAGATTCTAAGATAAGATTTGGGTTGGGAGGGGGGTTGTTTACTTACTTACTTAAGATAAATTGATTGTGGCAGAGAAAGCTTTTTACTGAATTCTATTAATGATGTGATAATTTAACTCCTTCAACACATGTGACTAATACACTTGTCATATGCCAAGCAATACAGAAATGTTCCCTTTTCTTGGGCAATCTCCTCTTTATACACTGGTAACAAACCCATCATTTTGGTTTCTGTGGAAACCGCTGTGAGGTAATAACTGGGTAAACTATAACAATTTCTTCATAATTAAACACCTAGAAAGTTATTTTTCGCTGTGACTTGTATCTTTTAAGTTGGTACCAGCTCATTCTAAGTAATAGAATGCAAAGTGCAGAAACTCAAAATCACAGAAAAAATGGAACACTCAGCTCAGTGAGTAGCTCATTGATAGGAGTTTGGCAATGAAACTTTTTAATAAAAACAAAGGAGGATATGGAATAAATATTTGAACTGTTCTGTCTTTAAATGAAATGAGAACTTTTAATGTAAATAGAGATGGGTAGAAACCAATTCTGAGTGTAATGCAGTTAACTGTCAGCATGGATATTGGTGCCCAAGAATTTACTTGTAAAATACATTGCATTGCTTTTTTGTTAGGATAGGCACATTGTAATAATTACTGGGCTACAGCTATGTTTATACAAATGTAAACCTCAGTGATTTATATTTTGCATACTGTAAGCATTTGGTACTGTCAACTGGAATGTTGTATCCTTCCTTTTTAGCCCCACCTGCATGTATTTTATGTCCACTGTTGATTTGTTTCTTGCCTTGATTGGATAGGAGGATCGCAGGCTCCAGTTAATCAACTTATGTTGTAGCTTTTCAGGTAGTGCTGGTAGCCTGCTGTATGACCTAGATATTGAAGAATCAGTAGGCAATCAAGAAAGAAAATAATTCTTGCTAAGTTAAACTGATTTTTTTTTTTTTTGAAGTGGGATTATGCAGAATACTTAAAGAAAGGTAGCGACAGGATTTTCATGTTCTGTCTGTCTGCAAAGTTCAGTCACAGGCTGCTTTGCGGTATTACGGAAAGTATTTCTTACTTTGACTGTAATAAAATTTATGTGGTTTAAAGATAGCATTGATGATAAACTAAAAATTATGTTCTGTAGCATGGCTTTGCACTAGGGTTTTTTTTAAAGCCATATGTAAATGGATCATGGTGAGTGGTTTAATTGATTAGAGGAGGGAAGGTATGGATGTATCTAATTCAAAATTTTTTTTCTCAAATAATCTAGTCCTTTTTTAACCAAGTCTTCCTGAGTTGGAAATCAAAGTTTTGTAATTTAAAATGGAAGTGAAGATTAAAAGTTTTAAAGTTTCTTTCTAGGTTTTCTTTTCTTTTTTTTTTTTTTTTGGCATGTTTGCTGCTGCTGTTACTATTCAATCCAATAATTTCATAGTAATGCAAAAGTCTGCTTTCAATTACAATGTAATTTCAGTGCACGCAATAGAAATTGCTAGAACTTCAGTGAAATACAGACTGGCTTCCTTGTCCCACATTGGAGGATGCAAATTGCTGTTGTGTAGAGGTGTTGGTGATGCTGACAATGTCAGTGGAGGCGATTCGTTCTGAGTGAATCACTTAACTGACTGCGAGGGTGAAAACTTGAGAGTTTAAGTCAGCCTTTATTTTGTGTGTTAATTTGACTTAAAAATGCAAATCTTGAGGCTATTACTAGAAATCATGAAATGCAGTATATGTGTTAAAGTTGGGGGGCAAAAATATTATGAAATATAGGGAAGAGTTCTTTGTCAATATATTTTTTCTTATTTTTATGGACTTCATGCTAGTTAAGTTTGGCAACTATATCTAGATACTGCTAATTACTGTTCCAGTGTTGCTGAAATGACTAGTTTAATTTTTCCAAAATCTGTTGAATATACTGTGTTTTGCTTAAGGGTTTCTTTTTTATCTTGTTTTTAAAAAAAAAAACCCAACAAACCCACGAGTTTTAGTCAGTTGTACATTGTTGTATTGGCATATTTCAGAACAGTCCAAGCTCATGTTGAACTGGAATCCATAAACATAATTAAGATGATGGTGGTGTTAGCGTGTAATTAGGTTTATTAATGATACAAACACAGAAGTGAATTTTTTTTTTCACAGGAGATGCTAACATCTCTTTGGTTGTATGATTGTGATTTGTCTATTTAAAAGTTTTCTTTCAAATTATTTGATTTTTCTTAAAGACTGGGATTCTTGGCATGGAAGATGCATATATGTTTCTTCCTTACAAAGACGACTAGTGGGAAGACATGATATGTAAACAATCTGAATAGGAGGATTTATTTTTTCCCAGTTTTTGCTTTTTAGAAGGAATGAAACTTCAGTTTTAAGAAATGGTGTTTAATGGTTTCCTGTAAAGCATAAGTATAAAGGCACATGTAAATGCAATATATCTTTAAAAATTTGTTACATATTTAACTTACTTGATTATTTCTTGCCTTTTTTTAACAAAAGGTGCTGAATTTAAAAATTCACCAGGGCTTCTCTTGCACTTGTTTTAAGTAATTCTTAACAATTCAGCATTGTTCTGTTGACTTTTTTCCTCGCAGTCCCCACTGTTACTCCTGCAGTTTGCAAACATTAAAGCATTAGCTAAAAGAAACAGATACTGACTGAGGTTGGTAAAACTCTTGATTTCAATGAGCTTTATTAATTTGTACTCACATTGCCTGTAAGTACGTATCTCCACCTTGCATTCCTGTTTCTAGCTTACTTTTACCTTGGTTGATGATTATAACATCTTCGCCTGAGGAAAGCTTGATGTATCTCCCTCCAGGACTCATCAATAACTGTACTTGAATTGTCCTTAGGGTTTTGGGCAGAGCACCAGAAGTCATTACTCTCCCTCAGGATCTATTGTGCTGTGTCTGAAATGATGCCAGCATATGACAGTCAAAGCAAAAGGCCTGTGTTTGATTATCAAACACTGTTGTATTCATACTGCTTTAACTTCTAGGCCATTTTGTTCATTCTTGCAACTAGTTTCATTTCTATTTTTCCATATTGTGTATGAGGTTACAGATCAGAGAGGAACTAAGGCATGGTTGTGATGATTCTTTACAATATTTAACATGCTTTGATTTACCCTTTGATGTAGTTCATCCTTTCTTGGGGTTTTTTGATGTTACAATGGGAAATAGCAGTTGTTCTCTAGCTTTTAGCAGGTGCTTGCTGTGTGTGTCTGCATGCCTGCAAGAGGCTGAGCGGGCGAGTGTGAGGACTGCTCAGTTAATGTGGCAGTGCTGCTGCCCTGCTTGGGTCTACATAGGCTTATTAGGGAATCAGTCTCTGGTAGTACCTGGATTAAAGATGGATTAATTCTGGATATAGTATTAGTTGAGGACATCCCTTTTCTGTTCACTTTCCTACAGGAAGGCTGATTTCTGGCACAGAAACAAGTATCTAGAGAGCTAGTGATATCTTACACTGTCCCAGCTGTCTCCTAGGTGGATATTTCCGGGATTTCCGGTTGGCAAATTCTTTAACAGGATTTTGCTACTGATGACATGACAAGCTTACCCAGATACCTTATGCTTCGCGGCAAACTACAAGGGATATATTATACTCCGGTGTATGGTTCTGTGTGAAAGGCTCACCTCAGCCTAACAGTTTTGCAACTGAAATGAGTGGTCCTGCCACAGCTTTTCCACTTGTGCCTGCAGCTCACCTCAGCCTAACAGTTTTGCAACTGAAATGAGTGGTCCTGCCACAGCTTTTCCACTTGTGCCTGCAGCTCAC
>JANZLQ010000005.1:14802031-14812897 GCA_026212715.1 Elanus axillaris | reverse complement strand
AATTAAGACAGTCCCCAATGAAGCTTAGACCTTGTAGTAAAATCTAGGCCTATTAGCCCCAAGTGTTGCACTTCAATGAGCTGAGATAGTTCACTGGGGGCATCAGGTAAGTGTCAGAGTGTGCATGCTGGATGGGAGCAGAGAACATGCGGGCGGGACAGTAATTGCATATTACCACGAGATACCAAAGTGTTTTTTTCTTTTTTTCTTAGCATAACATTAATGTTCAGGTTTTAAAACTTCATCTAGGATTTTCTTGTGCTTGTTATAAGTCATCCTTAACACTTCAGCATTGTTTTGTGGACTTTTTTTATTGTAGTTCCCACTATTGTACTTGCAGTTTGCAAATATGAAAGGATTAGCTAAAAGAAAATGTTGTAATTAAAATTTTAGGATTTAACAGAAATTCTGACAAAAAAGAATATGTTGATCTAGATGAACGCATATTTGTTTCATACAGTAAGAATGTGGCATGTTTTTCAATGTATTTAGTAATTAAATGCCTAACAGACTTTGTGTGTAATTCCATATAACAGAGTTATTTAGTAATGCTTCTAATGTCTACCTGCTATGTAGGCAGACATTTCTTTCATTTTAATGATTAGATAGTGAGATTTTCAGACTAGCATATTGCTTGGGTATTTTGGGTTTCATGTACATTAAAATGAAACAATAGTAAGAAAAATCATCAAGTATTCTTGGGTATATGGTTCCCACTCAGAAATTATAGTTGGCCACTACTTGAAGGTCTATGTGGAAGAAAAGCTCACCTACAAAGCACAGGCTCATTGGCTCTTGTAGAGGCTTACCATCCAACTCCTTCCAGTTTGGGGGGGTGTGTGTGTGAAAGTTGAGACATTTGGGGTTTTTTTGCTGGATCCTAGGTGTCCGATAGGAACATCATGAGCATGACATTTTATCACCTCTCTCCAAAAGTGGGTAGGATAGCTGGCTATCCTTGCATTTTGAGAGTTTCTGTTTTTACCATCTCTCTTCAGCATTAATTAATCCAGCATCTTTCTTATCTTCTGTCTCACAGATCAACAGCAACAGTTAATCTGTGTGATATAAGGCATTTAGTTTCTTGTCTCAGGAGTTTTTACTAACAGCAGTGGAACTGTTAGGCTTTTAAAGTATTCTGGTTCTGTTTGACAAAGTTTTGAGAATATAGACATTGATTTTAAAAACTGTGTAAGGTGCAACAGTACCATCACTATTTGGGGACACATCATATATTTGGGGAGCAGTAATTGTAATCCTCCAGAACAGAGACTTCATTATTGAAAAGGGAAGTGAGGAGGAAGGCTGCTAACATCTATCGTCCCATGTTGGCCATGGAAGTCAAGTGAGATTTCCGTTGGTAATTTAGTTTAGCTGTATGTTAGTTACTAGCATAGCATTTTCACGTATGAAGATTGCATGTACAGCATACGTTCTGTGATGCATTGCCTCTCTGTTTCTGAAAATGAAAATATTACTAAGGCAAGGCATTGGCAGTGCTATTAGAGTTCATATCAAGGAATTATGTGTTCACAGTATAACATCCTCCTTAGTGTGTATCATGCATAGCAACAAACAGTTATTTGTGGAATGAGAAAAGGTGTTCTCATCTGTAATCAATACTATAGCTTTTTTGGGCCAGTCTTGGAGCAGAAGATTATTCTAAATACTAACCCTAGTTCAACAGTAACATTTTAAGAGAAGTTTCCTGAATTGAAAGGTGAAAAAACACCCACCAAAAAATGCTATAAAATTATCTTAAGTGTCTGCCCATTTTGGTGATAGGGGTACCTCAGCCAGGAGCTGGAGATCTAAATGCCATCAAAGACTCATTTGAAACATGAAAGCACCCATTATAGACCATAACAACTGTTTCAAGTTTGCTGTGCCCAAAATCTGTTACATTTTTCTTGCAGGAAAGCTATTTAAAGTTAGAACAGTGCATAGCTAGATCATGCTAGTATGAAAAGACATTTGATCTAAGGCTTAGTAACACCAGGAGACAGGGCTGCCTTGTTGATAGTCCTGTTTGGAGGTAGGAGAAGAATATTTGCAATTCACCAAGGTTTTGACAAGGTGACTTAGGGAGGGTGATGGCATTTGCTCTCTCTGGAACAGTTTAGAAGAAGGAGGGACCAGAGAAATTATAGTTCAAATATCAGTGACTAAAAATATTGCACGATTCAGTTTCATTCTGAGAAGAAAGGCAACACCTGGCAAGGAACCCTGTTAATAGAGTAAAACGTATGAGCTTTCTACCTCTGGCAAACTATCTCAGCTCAAAATGGAGATAATACCCATATTTATAAAATTTTCACTCATGTATAGATTCTCTACATTATTAAATGCTTTGTTTCTTCTTTATTGTAATTTACGGTACAGAATGTCAAATTAATCAAGTCAGTAAGGCTTAGTTAAGATGATGCTGAAACCTAGAGAGAATGCTGATGGTTTTTCAGTACAAGGCCATCCATATTGCACAGACCGCAAGTATAAGAAGGCTTATGTAGTGTGTGTATGTGTGTATATATGTATATTTGTTTCAGTGTTGTTACAGGAGAAATGTTGGGGTGAACCACACAGGCTTATTGTAACCTCAGAGTTTTGTTCTTTGTAAGAAGTCCATAATGAACCATGTGTATTTACCCTTTAAGCCATTTGTACTATATGTGTTACTGCACAGGTTTTAAGGATCTGTGTAAAATTTCATGGAGGAAATATTTCGTATTGAAAATGCACATCAACAGCACAGATTTGCAGCTGGCTTAGGCCTTGAAGTCTTACCTTATCCCCAGCACTTGCTTCTTCTGTTCTTCTCTAGTGCTGGCACTAGTGCTTTTGATGCAGTCAGTTGGATCAAGGTTTGATCAGCCTGAAAATTGCCACAGAGGGTGGGAGGAGGTTTTCATCTAGATTAGGGAGCTACATAGCATAGCAGTAGCACCAATGCAGGCAGAATAAATGCCTGGAAATAAACAGAAGGCAGGACAGTTCCTCTCACTGGAAGCATCAACTTGGATCAGTCTAAATGAATTGTGAAGCTTCACTGACAATTTTTAAAGAGATAATTCTAATAAATATCACTCAGATGATCTACTGAATAACAGCAAATCCAAGACCTCATTACCGTTGAAATGACTGATCCATTTTCTGTGCAGTCTTGTCCACATCATCTTATCCCTGCATTTGTACTCACTTTGCAACTTGCCCATTACGCTTCAGCTTGTTAGAACAACCTCCAAAAGAAGTGAATAAATGAGTGCTAGAGCTGGTAGAAGGGAGAGGGTAGGACTGCATGACTATGAGAGAGAGGAGCAAGACTGAGTCTTTCCACAGCCACAGTGGGTTATCAGGTTGACTCTGTACGTATGACTGAACCACAGATCCACTCAGCCCCAGGAAAGGAAGAAAGGAAGAAGCAGGGTAGCACACTGCCACCACAAAAAAGTAAGGAAGAGAAGGTGTTTTATTCCTTCCACTGCTGTGCGTGTTTTTCTGCTGCTGTTTATTTTGTGCCCTGTCTTGCATCAGCTGTATCACTTTGAAATGCTTTGGGGATTTTCTTCCCAGATTTAGCAGGAGAGGTGTGTACAGCTGGAGGCAGGTGAAAAAAAAATGGCATAGGAAGTGTGACCTTCTGCTTTTGTAATGTTAGTATTGATAATACTGATTTGTTCTGGATGGTAAAATGGAGACATTCCTGAAAAAAAATCAGATAAAACTCTACAAGAGGAAGATAATATACATAGAAGTGTGATAAACGTAAAATGAAGCTCATGGGGGAAAAACCTTTACATCTGGTGATGGGATCTAGTGCGGTTATTATCAATATTGGAGGATTACTGGATCCATGGAAGTCACAGCTCAGTACTGTAATAGGACTGTAAGTAGGAGGGTATGGACTGCCAGGAAAGGAATAGTGATCGATGGATAAATAAGCAGTGTCTAGTACCTTAAATATGGCACTCGGTGCCTGCTTGCCATCTCAGAAAGAATATAATAAATGGTTGAGAGAAGTGACATGGAATTTATAAAATTGTGAGTGACATGAAAAGAATAAATAAATGTTTTTTCACTGTTTCTTCCAATACAGGAAGCTTGCAGGCAGTTTCTGAACAAATAAAAGGAAATTATTCTTCAAATGTGGGTAGTTAAGTGTGTGGAAGTCCTTGCTGCAGGTTGTTAATGTTAAATTTTCATCAGCTCAAGAGGTGACTGAACAAGTTTATAGAAAAATACTTCACTGAAGACTGCTAAATACAAAGATCCCATTTTGGCCCAAGAAGTCCCTATGGCAAATTGTTGCAGACTGGGCTGGTGTTTGACTGTTGTCAAGTGTTTGATCATTCCTGTACTTTTCCCAAGATGTCCACTTTCAGCCACTATCAGAAATAGGATAATTCTAGACTTTCTCTTACTGAGTGCTAGTGGACCATATTTGGCACTGATCTGAATATTTTTGAAGTCTTCTGTTAAGAAAAATATTTTTTTGAAGATAAAAATATGCAACTATTGATTACTGTTTCTCTGCAGGTAGAATAACAGTTGTGCTGTTTTATATTGAATTTGCAGAACTTTGGTTAAATCACATCTACAAGTACTGAATGTTGCAATTTCTTGGGAATTTTTCAAAGAACTTCGTCAATGTAGATCTGAGTAAAGTCTCAGGTCTGTAGCGAAGAAAAAATGAATGCATGGGTTTGGAAGTGTTCGATAGTATATAGTGAAAATCACAACCTTGGTGTTCTTTTTCTAGAAAACAATTCTATAACAGTCCTTTATTGTGAAGACTGTTTTGAAATGGTGAATAGGAAGTTGTTGAAGCTAAGCAAAAGACCATAACTATTTTCTCCCTAATTATTACTATTTTGAACATGCCATGTACAGAATAAAGAAGAAATAAACTTGTACCTTATCTTCAAAATGTATACAGAAGTTATGAAGGTGTTCTGGACTGTTCCTCTCCTACTCTCCAAAATGATTTTGATACTCTGATCCAGCTTTTTACATCTTTTAAATAGAATTTCTAGTCTGGTATCTTCTTGTTTTGCTGGAGGTTTTTTTGCGTGAGTCAGATGTGAACTAGTAGTTGTCACTGTTTTAATTAAAATGGCAGAGTTGTTGAATCCCTGTCAAGGCTGACTGGTGTGGAGGGGACAAAACAGAATAAAACCTTACATCTCATCTTGATTCTTAGGTTAATCATCCAGAGTGTCTCTAAAGTTGTAATCACATAATTTTTAACCATCTACAGAATCTTGTAACATAGATGGTAATGTCTATAGTAAGAACAAGTAAGAAAAATATTTAAATTCCAAAATGAAAATGTACAGGTTTTCAAACTTCATAAAAAACTTCAAAGGAGGGTGTGTAATTCTACACCTTCCTGTTTTTAAAGGTGGTGGGGTTTTTTGCTTTTTTATTGTTGTTTTGTTGGGTTTTTTTGGCAATAGACTGGTAAGCAGGTGCAAGACAATTTTTGGTGATGGTAGCAAAGTAATTACAGTATACATGAAATAAATGCAAGGTCGTGGGCTTCCCACAAAACTGGACAAACCTTTTCGGTACTTAACTGCTTTTGTGGTTGCTTTATGTATGTGTGTTATACACTTCATGTGTGTTTTTGTAGACATAGAAGGGCTGGAAGTATGACAGTGTTTTGGAGTCCTCCTTTAATGTGTAGAGAACCAAAGCCGGAACTTTTTTTTGTGAGAAGAATATTAGCTCCTGGAAAATTTCATTTCTGTTGTCTTCCTAATTTGATCAGTTACTGAATTAACCTCAGGGCTTAATGTTAATGGCTTTAGGTTGCAGCCCAGATTTTTAGTTGTTTTAAAAATTAAAAACTTTAAAAATTTAGCAGTTCTCATCTTTGTTCAGTCTTGCTTCTGTTACAGTTGAGAAGGTACCATATAGCCTGTTCCTACAGATAAATGGGGTCCATTTTTAATTTAAATAGATTGAGCTGTTTCTTTCCTGTTTTCTTAACTGGTGTGTAAATTCCATTCCTGGTGCTTACGTATGGTAGCTGGCATTGCATCCACCTTGTCATTTGTGTGTGCTTCAGATCTCTGTGATAATTTCCTAGCTTAGTTTCCACCTCTCTCACAGCAAATTGACTAGAATCTTGCAAGTTAACTTCAGTCTTCATTTGCCATAGTACTGCCATAAAATTTTTGGTTGCGCCCACACACTAATTTATTTACTGAAAGCTACGAGCTATGTTCAGTGATACTATGTTTATCCAGAGCTTTAGCAATATTTTAAAATGCTGAAAAGCACTCTTGCATAAAAATAAGTTATACCTCTCCTTTTTTTGTAGCAAAATGAGAAGGCATTTTTATAAGGTTAGTTATGAAATTTTGACACTGCTCAGATTAGTGACAATCTAATTATATTTTCCATGGAAAAGGCTGGTTTGTTCTACTTGCTCATCTTTTTTGGAAGTCTTTAAAAAGTTTCTTTAAAAAAAAAAAAAGACAGACATGATTGCTGTAAACTGAAGGAAAGAAAAGACTCCTTAAAATCTTCTCCACATGTTTTTAATACTCTTGATACTTACTTTCTTAAAAAAATACAGTATTAATGCAACCCATTTTAGGGTCTGTAAAGGCAAAACCAGCATCTCAAAAAATTAGGAAGTTGTAACTTTATTAATGCTTCCTTGAACCCAGGCTTGTTTGGGATTCTGGGTTTAAAGGATGTATAAATGAGATGAAGCATAGCTAACTAAACAAAGGTGTCTGTAAGGTTGTGTAGAAACTACAATGCAAAACTTTGCTGTTTGGTGTGTCCCTGACTTTGGGAATTGTGTGAATACCAGCTGTGCCTCTTGCACTCTTTCTCTGTGCTTAATAGATACATAAATTATGTGCTTCCTTTTTTTCCTTCAGTTGTAATTAGAAACTAGAAATGAATATTAAGCACATCTTTGCCTTGCATGTCACTTCCATTTTTCTCAAGTCTGTTTTTTTATAGGTGTTAATAGTTTCTTATAGTCTGCTAAGAATTAGAATTCCCTTTCACCATTAGATATGTGCAGCACATGCTGCTTGAATATTGCACCCACTTGTCAGTCTATTTTTTTAAAGTTTTTTAAAATCAGAATGACAGTTCATGACCAGTTAGTAAGATTGTACTCAGCCAGACCAATTTTCAATTTTGAAGGCAGGTAGTGTCACCTTGGATTTAGGGTACTGTAGAAGTTGTGTACCTCTGGACTGCAGTTTCTTCCTGCTGCCAGAAGGCAGAAAAAATCCTCATAAAAATATGGCTTAATTCATTGTGTTTCATTAGACTCTCTTTCTCACAAAATTCAACGTTATTTTTAGCTTGTGTTTTACACGGAGTGTTCTACAGTGTTGTTACAAAGAGCCTCCTCTCTAAGACAGCCCGTTGGCTGTCAGGCCCTGCAAGTGATGCTCTATTTTAACAAGAACTCTTTTGATTTTGGAGAGAGTACTGTATATTGGCAAGTGACTTAAGCTCCAGGCTTTGTTGGATATTAGTGTACAGCCATTCAGTAACCCTATCCATGTCCAGAAGATGCAATGATCCTGTTTCTTACAAGAACATTTTTTTATCTCAGTACAAAATAAGAGTCTAAATTGGATGGCTTCACATTATATTTGAGTCATTTTCTTTGCTACAGTAGTTTCTCTAATTTCTTAATTTAAGAAGGGAAAGAATACATAGTACAAGCAGTCGGTCCTTCAAAAGCCCTCAGCGTTTTATGTTCAAAAGTGGCATCTCCATTTTTCTGCTAAAGCCTCCCTCGTTGTACTGACAAGGCTGCCAATATCTGTAATGGTTTGACCTTACTGCATAGGTAGAGAGGTACAATGACAAGACTTTAGGGGGACTTGAGAGTGCAGTGAGGTGAGCACCCCTTACTGCGCTTTCAGTGTGTAGCCCTGGCAGCTGTACCATCATACCTGGGGATAGCTGTGCCTAGAGCTGGCTGTACTCATCAGTGTGTACCTGTTGACGGACTTTCACACATACCATGCTCCTCCAAATTCGTGGGACCCAGTGCTGAAGAGGAGTGCAGAGATCTCACCCTGCAGAGAGCTGGTGGATGTACTGGTGAGCAGGGAATGGAGCTGAGCCCAAGGGCAGTGACAGAAGCGTGGTGGCCAGCCTGCTTTCTGTATGAACATGGTGGTATTGTTCTGGGGTGGTTGTCCCCGAGGAAGTGATGAAGGGCACTTAATGGAGGAACAGAGATGAAGTCAAATCTGTGAGCCTTTATCTGAAGATATCTGTATTGTGTGTGTGCAGAAGTATCATTGTTAGAACTAACACCTAAGGGCTCAGACCATCATCTGAGTGGATACAGTGTTATCAAGGGGGTGATTTTCTGAAACAACTTTGCTATGCAAACCATTAATATTACTGAATACCTAATGCTTTTATTAGACCAAATTAGAAAAAGTGTCTTTGAGCTCAGAGCTTTTTTTCTCAGCTCTAACAGGAACAAGCCTACTGTCAATCTTGATGAAAAACTCCCAAGTCTGAATTCTAGACTTGTCTGCTTTTCATTCCCAGTATCAAGAACTGTTTATTAAAAGATTGTTCCTAGTTTTGGTAAGCCTTATTTCCTTATATCTTTAGGCCTTTACAGCTTTAACACCACCATGGTGCACTTGCCAGTGAAAGCTGAGTCCTATAATAGATGCCGTGTGACTTGTTTTGCATTTTGTGTTTTGAGTATTCATTTGAAGTTTTCATAAAATGGTTCTTCATCCTGCTGCTCAAGATAACTTGTCCTGTTTTAACTATCTAATTATTTGCAATCTTGTAGTTGTAGATCAGGTGGAAAAAGTTAAGGAGATAAAAGGTTAAGAGCTGTTTGTGTTACAATTTAGATTTAAGGCTTTTTGAAGCGTGGCCTACCATGGCCTTTGAAGTTAAGTTGGCAGAAGAGCGTGTCCACATCTATAAGCTTTGGTGTGGATTAGATCCTGTATTCAGACATGTTTTGATATAACTACAGTCCCTATCCTGGAAGGATTGAGGGCACATTCTGCTGGTTTGAAAGCAGACTTGCAAAACTGTCACTTGCTGTTCTATTCGTACACTCCTGCAGCAGTAGTTTTTAAAATTTACTGTCCTTTTTACATGCTTATTTTAGGAGTCTAGTTTTGCAAATCATGGCCTCCTTTGGTTTAGACTGGTTATTGAGCTGTAAAAACAGGATCTGCAGAGTGTATGTTTAAGAAAAGATTTCTTTTAAAGTAAGTTACTATTTTCAAATTTATTTTATTTTTTTATATTCCTCCAAAGACCTACATTCCAGATCTATTTTTAGTATTTTGATTTAGAGTGAAAATATGGAAGAACACTTTGTTCATAGCCACAGTCTCTCTTTTTGACCTTAAGTATTTAAGTTCTTGCAGAGGAGTGTGTCCAGTTTCTGTAGTCACTTAAGCAGCAATATACTTAATGATGCAATTAAGTGTCCTTTTAATTTCCATTAGAATGATTTTTAGCTTGTAGAAGATGAAATTACTAGTTTTACTTAAGCTCATGCAAGTGTACAGTAAAGAAAAAAAATGCAATAAAAATTCTGTGAAGATTTAAATTTAGCAAATTTATGTGGGTCATTTAGGTGTAGTTCCTAATCATTATTTGTTCCTAGGTAGAAGGAGGAATCAGACAGAAGAACTGTTATTTTATATTCAACCACAGGCTAAATAAAACTACTGTGTTTCTAGTATGAGCACTTTTAGGGAGGTTGCTTCGTAAATCTGGGGGTTTTAGCAAGGGTATTAACAGTTTAGGCAGTCTGCTCGTTTTTAGAATTGTTCCTTCCCATGGGTGAATTACTTCCCATGAGTGAATTTCTTCTAGTCTCTTTTGAAGAGTAATTTAAAAAAAACAACCCAACCTCCCCCAAAAACCCAAACCAACCAATCCCAAAATGTCAGAGCATTGCAGGCATTGTAGGGATGTCTCTTAAGTCTATATCCATAAACCTTTTTTAGACATGGACTCGTATGCTCAATTATTTAGCCTTGCAGAATTGTCACAAGCTGAGAAAAAAAGGATTCTAGAAACTCATTTAATGTATGTTGCTATGGCAATATTCTCTTCTGCATTAAAAAAAAAAAAAAAAAAAGCTTTGCAGGCTTAACCCTTCCCTTGTTTCTGTCCTGTCTCCTCCACCCTTGGGATTGGAGACAGGGGGCAGTCTGCACTTGCCTTTCAGGTGATAACTTGGTTTACAATGCGTGTATGAGTAGGAGAATGCTATAGTTTGAGTTCACTCTGGGGTGTAGTCAAGTGTAGCACTGTACATGCAGCCAAGGTTGGAATTTCTCTAAAGAATTAATAAAAGAACCACTCTAAAAGAATTAATAAAACTACAGTAAGTAGAGTATGGGAAGTAACACAGTGTAAGAAGCAAGTTATGTTTTCCAGTATTTCAAATTTTTCCAATGAACCATTCCTGTACAAATATGCAGCCTGACTGCTGCATTTGAGTTTTAAATTTAAAAAAAGTCCTTCCTAAGCCATATATATACACACACACATATATATATATACACACAAATAACAAGTAAGCTGAAGAAAATTGAAAGCTTCGCATTTTCCTCAGACCTGTTTTCAGGTGTTTTTCTGTGTTTCTTAGAGGGCATCTGGAATAGTCTCAAACTACAATACTTAAAGTCCTCTTCTCCAGCATTTGTGTGGCCCTAAAATCCTAGATTTGTTTTGTAAGGAGCAAATAATATTTTTTTATTTCAATGTGGAATCTGTCCACATATCTTTTGCATTGCACATTAATTGCAATGCAAATTACTGCCATATTTCTTTAAAACTAGCAGCAGTTTTGCTCACATGTTTCTGGTTCCTGAGAATTCC
>JANZLQ010000005.1:14768731-14802009 GCA_026212715.1 Elanus axillaris | reverse complement strand
GTTGCAAAATTTAAGGATGTTCATGTCATCTACAAAATGAATATGATTATCTTTTGCTTTCATTATATCTGATAGAACTGTGCTAAAACTCATCTTGAGCCTAGAAACTGTGTGGTGGCTGTGTATCAAATCTGTTTTTTGAAAAGGAAAAAAACCCACCCCAAATTATGTATCTTTTGAAGCATCTGTATTGGTGTCATGTGTGTACATGCTCCATTGCTTATATATGCGTGCATTCTGACGTTTTTGTTTCATTACAGTACCCAGAGTTATACTGTATTCTGATCCTTCCTTTATACATCGTTGATGAAGCTTTTAAGAATTATGTTTTGCAAATTACTCTTCCATAGGCCATTGTTGAAAAATAATAAATAAATAAAATTATAAAGGCCAGGTCTCCTATGCAGTCATTGTGTTGAATGCCATGAATATTGGAAAAGTTCAGGAAATGTTTCCTGAAATATTTAATCCCTGTTTAGAGTTTACTGACTTTTAATTTGAAGAATGTTGAACCTAGTATTTGCCACTTACTATTTTGATTTCTTTTTGAGTTGCATGCTCTGATGCAAATGCAAGGAGTGTCTCTGGTAAGGTGACATAGGCAGACACAAGCATTAACCTGAGCAAAAGAAAAGTAGTAGATGGAATACTGCAAAGGGAAGGTGCCTTGGCTATCTTGGGAACCAGTAAGTCTGTTCTCAGCTATTAAATAGGAGCATCACAGTAAAAGGTACTTACAGAATCCATAGTGCTGCAGAGGGTGCCAAAGGAGAACCTCAACCTCTGGTGACACTGGCATTGGCTGTTCTCATGGGGTCCTAGTCACAGCCCAGCCACTGCACTCTCGCTTCTGTTGTTTCACTGTCTGAACTTGGAGTAACTACGACATGGATGAATTAATGTCAAATTCACAGTTGCATTTAATTCTGTAAGTAATTTTGTGTGTAATATAACACCATTCAGCAAACCAAATATGTAACTTAACCAGCCTATACCTTGCAAAAGGGGAGGGAGTGCTTAATTTTTGTCTACTCCTGACACTTCCTTTGCTTCCTTTGAAGATTGTGGTTTACTTTCATAGGGATAATGTATTGCACAAGTATTAAACACTTGCCATAGATAAATGCCTGAAATAAATGGCAAAAAAGGAGGGTCAGAGGCCGAAGGGGCAAAACAACATAGGGTTTTTTTGCCTCTCAGCTGAGGCAAAAATCTCTGTACGACTTGCTCCTTTTGCTGTGATCTCTACCCTTGAACCAAAAGCCTTTCTTTGAGTGGAGGCTGTGGTAGCTGCAGTTATCAGTCACGATTCAAAACCTGGCAAGCAAACATGAGCTAAGTCACATTTCTGACGTCTCGTGTTTTCCTTTAATTGATCTAAATACTTTTCTTAGCAGAGTCAGAAAATATACAGGAAATAAATGAATGTATCTTCCTGTTTATATTTTATGACTATTTTCTGCTCTTACTTGGATAGGTCAAATGAAGGCTGTGTACAGAGAGGCTGGAGTTGTCAGTAAGCAAAGCCTTGAAGATGAACAAGGAAGTTTTCTCCTTAGCTGTCTTTCTCCTAGCTTAGATTTGTATTTTACTCTGCAGATTGATTTAAAAAATAACAAACAACTAAAAACACCAAACAAAACCTCACAGGAGCTTAAAACCCACTTTATAATAATAATTTTGCTTCTGGTCATTGAAGATCTGATTATTAGGCAATATCCTTGGAAACCATTTCAACTACACACGATTGAATGTATGTTAGTATATAAGATAGTGTGGCACTATTTCCAGTGCGATCCGAGAGTAAGAAAAATAAAGCAAAGTCAGAGCAAACTGCCTGAGGTTTACCATGAAATTTAATGGCAAACTAATATTTTATATTTAAAAAGCAGTTTTCACTTATGGATTCATTCCTGTTCATTTTGTCATATTTATGTACTTATTACAGTCACTTCAGTCTTTTGCCCAGTTGATCATAAAATTCCTAGTACTGTTGAAAAATGCACACCTTGTCTATGTGCAGTGGAAGATCCACCTTTTGTAGAAGATGCAGTTGAGAATCCTGCTGAATGTCAGACTATCTGAACAAAGACCATGCTAGCACTAGAGTTCTCATTTGCTCAAATGAGCAGCTGCTTTCAAACTAGAATTGTTTTATTATTCATTTTTATAGATCTTAATGATTCATAAAGATATTCTACTTTTTATTTAATGATAGACATAGGTAAATAACAGGCATCTCTGAGAATAACAATTTGTCTGTAAAGAAATAGCTGAAGGAGAAATGATTTTTTTTTAATGTTACTGGGTTAAGTTGCAGCCTGCTACTATTTTGTAGGGTCTTTATTTGAATATATTCTTAACAGTTGAAGAATAATAAATAAATAACATTACAAAGGTTAGGCCTCCTATGCAGTCATAATAATGAAATGAAAATGAAATGTACTACACTATGAAATTTAATAAAAGTTTCGCTATATTGTCCTGCTACACACATGTGGAAGACTTCTACCAATTTATAAATTGCCTGAAGCAACTACTGTCTTCTCTAGACTGGTTAGACAAAATCTGCTTTAAGCTTGGAGCTGTCTGGCCTGTACTGGCTGGGCTGATTCTAGGCTTTTGCAAATAGATAACAGTGAAGCCCATGCAACTGATTTTATTATTCTCATTTACGTTTATGTGTTGTAACTACGACTTTTTTAGGGTAGCTATTTCCAGAGAAGCATTGCTTTTCTGATCAGGACTTAATTTGTAACATGTTCAGTTCATTTTATTCATGTTCTGTGAGTGTAAACATAAATTTAAATAGCCCCATCTCTCAATTGTAATCTTCTGCCCTACCGTTAAAAAACAAAATTACTTTAATAAAGCTTGTTTATTAATGTAGCACTCATCATTCATTTGAAATTAAATACCTGTTTTTACTACTGACCTAATGTGTAAATTGCCTTTTTTTTTTTCTGCTGTTGTTGTAGAGGGAGTTGAAGTCAACTAGGTTTCTAATAGTCTCCTCACCTTTCTAAATTAGGTAGGTACGTTTTACCTTCCTGGCATATGGCTTCAGAATTGTAGTGATGAACACTATTCTTGTATTTTAGTCTAGTCTGTAGCGTCTGCTATTTTCATGTTGATACTTTCTTCCTGTCAGTGACAATTACGGCTACTTTAAACTTGAATTTCTGTGGATTTGGTAACTGTTTTAAAGTCACAGGTTGTACTTGTTGATAAATTGTGTATGTTCTTTTCAAGAGAGATGATGCCTGTGTAGTATCTTTGAGCCAAAGATGAAATTATGTTGAAGAACATGTTTTCTCTGCATTATTTTGCAAAGTATATGTTTTATGGGGCTGTCTGATGTTAACTAAAGCAGAGCAAGAGTCTTTGTGTATGACTTTGCTAAATATTTTTAACTTCAGGTCTCTTTACAATTCTAAAATCTCATTTACTTAAATTTCATGAGATAGATAATTATTTTTATGTAAAATGATATTTTAGAAGGAAATGTCATTTCCTTTTAGAGCTACTGATTAATCTACTTCTATTCAAAGATGTAATAACTCATACCATAATCACACTCTCATTAGAAAATAATTAGGCAGTTCTGGGGAGTCTCAGTTATGTGAGCTAGTCATAGACCTAGGATGTTAAAAACAAGAAAAAACCTGCAATCAAAACTAGTTCTTTGTTTTCCAGAAGATACAAAGAAGCTTATTTTGGTTATATTACCTGGTGGAAGTATATGCATTTTTTTTCCTTTTTATCTTGGTGGTTCTTGGTCAAAAAACTACATTAAGCCTAGTTCACTGTATTCATACCAGCACCTTGGATGTCAAAATGGCAAATGAGATTCAGCCTAGATAAATGTTAGTGATACACATGGAAAATTAATCATAACTTTTCAAATAAAATAATGGATTCTGAGGTGAGAATCATTATTTAGGGAACTACCAATGAAATAGGTGTTTCATAAAAGCATCAGCTTTTTATTCAATAGTGATTAAAAAAGGCAAATACATGATTAGAAACAAGGAAGGAGACGACACAGCAGAAAATAAAATGCCAAAATATAAGCCCATCACATGTGACCTATGGAATATTAAGTACAGAGGGTACAGCATGACAGGGTTTGGGGAAGAGTGAAGGGGAAGATGTTGAATTATGGAGCTGCTTTCCTGTGAGGAAAGACAAAATTGAGTAGGACTTTTCAAGGCTGAGAAACAGATGGTAGAGGCGGATACAGTAGACGTCTGGGGAGGGTGAGGGTGACTGCAGAATGACTGTTCGCAGGCACTATCAGTATAAGAATCAAAGGATGTCAGTTGAAGTGACGAGATGGCAGATACAGAAAAAATACAAGATGATGATCCTTTGCAAGAAGTGTCAGTATATTCTGGAATTTCATGTCATACTATGTGGATGTTGGAAGCTTCCATGTGCTCAAGGGGGAAATGGATAGATCTGTGGAATAAATATCAGGTGGGAGTTACTAAATACATAGGAATCCCATCTGGTAGCCACTGAGCTGCCATTTGTTGGAGACAAGGGACTGCTTGCACGAGGAAGGATCCCTGTTTGCTTAGCTTGCTCTTATAGTTTTCCTTGGACTTCTGCGCATGGCTGTTTTTCTAAATACAGGATACTGGCCTGTGTGGATCTTTGATCTGTCCCAGAAGAGCCCTTCTAATATCATTGCACTCAAGTTCTTGGGTTTGCTCCGTTTCCATGGGATTTCTGTCTCAAGAAAGGTAATTCCTTCTAGTTAATGTTTGTAACTTAAAACATCGGGAGAAAGGCTGTACAGGTGAGGGAGAGAGTAATAACTTCTGGGGTGTTGGCTTATGGCCTAGGAAAAAGCTACAGATACTTGAAGTGAAAATTACGTCTCAGATCATGGAGATCTGGGATTTGAACTTGGCTTTGAGAGTCTTTCCCAGGCTGTCTACATGTAGAGAGTGTGTGTGTGTGTCTGTGTTCTCCCACTCTCATATTTCTAGTCAGAAATTCTTCCAGACAAAAAAAAAAAATACTTAAGACCAGTAATTCTTTTCAAAGCATGTTACCTTTGAAAAAGTGTTCTGAGAAAGTCTTAACAGAGGTGAGGGAAATCAGACTTAATTTTTTTTCTTCTATGTGTAAGAGTCTTTGCAGCATTGACCCACCCTTTAAATAGACTCAGAAGGTATTTTTCATTCTGTCATTTTACAGTAAGCTAATAAAGTTGTTTTGGTACTGAAAACATTTTGGGAGCGTTAACCAGTAGGTTGTTTGCCCTTTAGAAGTTTGAATGTGTCTCCTGATCTTATGTCTGGTGTTGAAGGCTGAGCACTGGCATGGGTTGTCTGCCCAGAGAGGTGGTGAACTCTCTCTCCATTCTTGGAGATACTCCGAATAAGCCGTGTGGACACAGACCTGGGCAACTGGCTCTAACTTGCCTGCTGGAGCAGCAAGGAGGTTGGACCAGATGACCTCCAGAGGTCCTTTCCAACCTCAACCCTTACGTGATTCAGTGAAGGCTAACTGTGCGATTCAGTGAAGGCTAACTGTGCAGGGGCATACAGCTTGTATTCACAAAAAACCCTAGCAACCAAAACCACCAGAATTGTGGGGCAGTCTTTTTAAAGTAAGATTTTTACAGGAAATTTGTTTGAAGAGGGCAGGGGGGAAGAGAAGACAGGCTTGACATCTTTTTGAAAGAATGGGAATACTGAAGGATAGGTTGGCTTTCCTTTGTTTCAAAATCTGTTACAAAAAAGCCTTTGTAGTCTTCTATCATGGCTTTTTGAGAATAAGGCAAAGGGATTGTCTCACTCTTAAAAAAATAAATTAAATTCTATTTTTTTCACAGTACAATTCAAGAACACATGATTTTACTTATGAAATATGGAGCTTGTCTGTCTTCTTGATTGAAAACAACAGGGGGAAAAGAATATGCTGAATTCCACACATGTATGTGTTTTCTATGCTATGATTTTGAGGCTAGTAATATAAATATATTTTGAATGTCTGACAGAAACAGCCTGAGAATTCTTTAAGCCACTTCAGCCAGTCTGCAGGCCTTCAATGAAATCATAAATGTTGTATATATGTTCTCTGTTGCATATTATATAAATATTACTTCAGGTCTTTTCCTGCTTACATGGAACCTATATTGGCAGTAGGAATCAGGGCCAGTTTCCATGGCAACACAGCAGCACTGGGAGAAAGGCTGATACTGTGCTGTGGTTGGTATTTTTATGCAAGGGAAGAGATGCAGACCTACATTTTTAGATAGGAAATGTATTTCAAGGCACAAAAATATTTAACATATTTATAAAAATGTTGAAAAAGTAGATCTGTATAACAATGGAAATGGAAACCTATTGTTCACTCTTTGCAGTAGAAAATGAATTTTTATTTTTATCTAACATTACAGAACAGCATTGTTAAATATATACACAATTATTACTGCTATATTTGCATGGGAATAGCACAGAGTCTTCTGTACTGACAACAAAGGAAGTTTTGTACTGGGGCAAAACAGGGACAAAACAGACTGAGTTTTGGCTTAGTCTCCTAGCCTTTTCAGTCTATTTTTCACCTTCTGAACTTTTAAAACCATTTTCCAAAGGTCTTTGAGGACTTCCTGAAAAATCTTTTTTTTTTTTTTATGGTAGTTTTATCCCTCTGGTTTTCTTTATTTTTGGTGGGTTTTCAAAAGATAATCCTCACTTTTTTGTTCTTTCAACCCTCTATTATCTTTCAGTGGTACTTAGTGTACCTTTTTCTACTTTTTGCATGGTCACAGGGAAGGGGAGTGCTCTGACACTGACCCCTGTATTTTTATTTTCCCCCTCTCCATCACTGAGAATGGTGAGGAAGCCAGGCCCCTCATGCCCCTTCTTTGCTGAAGACTGTCGAGTAGTTCTGCACAATTGCTTCTCCCTGTATATTTTTGCTTGCCATTTGTGGATTAGGTGTCATCATTATTTCTTCAAGAAATGGTTGTACCTAAGGGGAATTCAGATGAAACTGGAGGAATTATGGACATTGTTTTACAAACTGTCTTCCATGTGCTTGTCAAGATGGCTGGTAGGGGTAGACTGGGACATCAGGTGATGCATGGTGAGGTGAAGAAAATGAAGGTTGTGTTTAAGGTAAACAAAAAAAGGCTGCTTCTTATACTTCCCTAGAAATTACATTTGTGGAGAATTAAATCTACAATGATGAGATCTTCAGATAGTTATTTTCCTTTTTTATTAATGAAAAAGGAGTGAGAAAGCATGATTTAAAGGTACAGGGGAGCTTTCTAAAAATGCTACATTTTCTTTTGGGTACTGGGAGTCATTAAGGTAAAGGATTTCTAAAGCCTGCAGTTGCTCTTTTATCTTTGATGGGACTAGGGTGAAACTTTGCTTATCTCTTTGCGTTTCTCTGTGTGCCCGACACTGCAAAGTACTTTCTCCATCCACCTCGGTGAAGTAGGATGTTCTGAGAAGTCAGAACCTTCTGAGAAGATGAACCCAGCTGGAAGCAGTATTCTTCAGAAGTGTGAAGGGCTCCATTCATCTCAATGAATCATCATCTTTCTTTCCCAACCCTAGCACTATACAGTTAGTCTGTATCTGGTGTTGTCTAGCAGGAATTCATCAAATGTCTAAAGCAAACTGATTTATCCTAACTGGGACTCTTGTAGAAATCCAAGTAGATGAAATGTTCACAGAGGAATATTAGTCTCTTCCCTGTGTCTGGCACCCACACTATCAATCAGTATTAAGCTCAAAGGCTTTTTACAGCTGTCCAAGGCTTGGCTGCCTTGTCATGCTGATGATTTAAAGATGTCTCACTTTAAAGTGGAATGTCTCCATCCCATCCTGCAATCAGCATGTGTTTCAGCTATCATCTTTTCAGAGGCTTAGCAAATCAGAGCTCTAAGTGATAGCCTGTGTGTGCAGTGGCACTGACTGCATATACATATTTTCACTGAGGAGTAAAAAAACAACTTTGCCTCTGCAGTAACTATAGTTACATAAGGTGAGATGAACCTGTTATGCTTTTGGTTCCGCTTAGCTTCGTCTCTTGAAAGACAGTGGTTCAGCTCTGAGTTTCCTTCAGCTCTTTTCCATCCATCATTGCTGATAGTCTACATAGCTTCTTGAAAACTTCTCTGAGGCTTGTCAGATAACTGAGCCAATGCTAGAGTAGAGTTTAGCTGGCTTTGGCGTTGACTCAGCTTAGTGAAGTCAAGGCAATACATTGCAAACATATGTAGTGTGTCTTAGTTTTAGCACTAGTCAGATCAGAAGCTTTGCCACCACCATAACACTTTAATGTTTCCATTTTCAGCAGCAGTAAAGTTAGTGTTCCTTGGACCTCAGTTTCTGCTTGTAGTATGCCAAGGGTTTGAAGTCATGATGTCACCATCCTTTACTGTCACTAGGACTTAACACCAGAGTGTTTCTGACATTTAGTGTGCCGTGCCAATTATCCTGGGCATTTGACTTTTGAAACCTGGAATTGAAAAGTTCTTCAGTTTTGCAAACAGCTGTGTGTAGTGGTCAGGTGCAGACACCATTTTCCTTCCTTGACAGACCCTGAGATGGGGTTACTCATGGGTAAGAGCTGAACTGGAGGTGATAGCCTCCCAGTAGTAATAGTTGCTGTTCACGTCCTGTTGTAAATGGGGTTCAGAATTTACAAGAGGAACTTCTTTCCTGAGGTGTACAGTTTACTGACCTGTTAGGGGAAGCTTCAGTCACAGCGTTCTGGTATCAAGGCATAGGATATGGAAAGACCTCACTCTAGGAGGCAGATGCATCTTTGCAGTTGCATCTTCTCTACAAGCGAGAATGTTCATCTGGGATACCTTGACAGCTGGGATTCCTTGAGTGCTTTTTCCACCACGGATGAGACTCTTGCTGTTAGAAAGAGGAATATTCCAGTGAGTGAGTCATCCAGCATCCATGCTGTGAGGTAAAGCATGCCAAGCTGGGATGAGTCAGATGGTCTGATAAACCTTATTCTCAGATTTGCTGACACAAAAGAGATTCTGAAAACCTCATCAGGAATAGTAACAAGTATTTGTTATCCAAAACTGCCTCATCCAAGCCAGCTGAACTAGCTGGATAGGGCTCTAAAATAATGAAGTGTGTTCACTAACTCTCCTGAAATGGCTGCTGTTTGTTGAAGGTTCAGTCAAATGAAAGGACTTTCACTTGCAAGCTTCCAGATAAAATGGAGAGCTGCAAAATGGGCTTTACAACCCACAAGACAAATGGTTGGTGGGAATAAGGGATTGAAAGGCATTTGCCTGGGAATGTTGAATAGGCAACAAGGCACATGGAGGAATCTTACAGACTGAGGAATAATGACAATGACCTCTGCACTGAGGTAACGTAACAGGAGAGGACACTGAATGCAGTGGCTTTTGGAAACCTATGTTGTGAAATTTGCATAAAATAAATAGAAGATGTCATGTTCCATAAGGTGGTTGGGCAAGAGATCAGCTGCATTAAAGAGTATGCAAAGTGAAGTGAAAAAATCTATTCAGATCTAGGCACTTTAAGAAAGATACGGTTTTTTTCTCAGGAACTGAAGTTAATGTTTTCTTCTAGATCAATTTACCAAACAGTTATCCAAACAAAAAGTGTTGTATCTGAACAGTAATAATTGCTACTGCTTCTATGAAGACAAGAAGACAAAATGATCAAGCATCATGAATTGCATAGTGTATTACCTGAGAAGAAGATGAAGGCGGCCTCATTGAGTCAGTCTTATTACCATGTGAAAGCCCTCATACTGGGGATGAAAAACCAGTCTCTTCTGGAGTGTGATTCAGAGCTAAAGAGTGACCATGTTCTTGATTCCTTTTCATCTCTATGAAACTGCTGCTCCAAAAAATGTCTCCCAGAGACAGGAAAGCTCAGCAAAGCCACTGTGCAGATCTAAGCAGACCAGCAAAAATGTACCATGTTTGTGCTTACTGGCAGCTCATTTCTTGGTCCTGGCTTAGCCATGGTCAGTGTCCAGGTTTCAGAATTATGTTCTTGCTTATGATAATACTAGATACAGAAGAATGGATGCCCAGATTTTGTTCACTTCCAGGTATAAGTGCAGCCCTCAAAGTATTTGAGGCCATATTTTAAAATATGGCATATTTAAAACCAGCTGCTCACTGTTTATCTGTATTTGGGTGAGAATGAGTTTTTGTGAAAAACAAGTCTGAAATTTTGCCATTTTCTTGCTTTTGACTGCTGCTGGACTTTGCAATCTCTTTGCTGCTTTTATATATTTCTGTTATGAAAGCAGATACTTAAATTAACATGAACGAACAATATATAGAGAGAAACTCAAAGCAGGCATTTCATATATTGTACTTACGGCCACATATACCCGAAATGGAAGAATTTTAGTAACTTTTGAACACTGGCAAAAAGTTTTTGAATGATAGGCATATTTGCAGCTTATGTCTAATATTTAAGGTTAAGAGTTCCAAATTGCTCTGGTTAAGAGTTCTAAATTGCTCTGGTTTAGCTTGTTTTTATTATTTACTAATACTGCAGCGCAATAATAGGTACCTTCATAAAATGCTAGTAGGAATTGTGAAGTGATTTGTTAAAATTCTTGTAAAGTTACATGGAGGAGGTGTTACTAGCATTTGGAAGTTTGGGAGCAAGATGTACTCTGCTGCTGACTGCATTTGATACTAAGTGCAGGGTTACAGTTTCACTGTTCCTATGAAATCTTTTCTACTAGTCTGTCAAATAGGTGAAAAGGGGTGTCAAACACTGCATTTGTTGATTTACTCATTATTTTGCTTAAGATATCACAGTTGTCTTCCTGTGGTTTCTAACACATATAAATGGAATATACACTTCCTTGTAGTGTATGTATGTTTGTATTAACTCTAAGGAAGTTGTTGCCTTGTACTGATAAACAAAGACTAAATCCCATGTTTCATAATTTAGTTATGAATTCATATTTGAGCCCATCTTTGACTCCAAAGGGTTGTTGACTTAAGGAATTTTGATCCCAAATTAAGTTAAATCTACTAACTTTTCCAGGGGCAGCTAGGGCTGTTGGAGAGCAGAGGGTACTTCTTCCCCCTCCCCTTCAAAACTTGCAGATTTGTTGCTAGTGGCAACTGTAAGATACTGAAGCAACAAAGCATGTTTTCTGATTATCTTATTAATAGAAAGCCTAGAAACACTATAATTTAACACACCAAAGAGAAAGCCAGAAATTAAATACTACAACGTAACATGCCAAAAAGAAGTAAAAAATTAATTTTCATTTATACACTTGTGAGTCATTCTGTTAAAAGTAATCCCTCACACAGCTTAACCACAGTAAGAGTAAAAAGAAGTCAGAGCAAATAGGGGCTACTTCCATTACTGCGTGCCAGTGTTTCCTGTCAGGTCTTCTGATTGTTCAGAAGTGGAGGTGCATATGCAGGGCATCGGAGGAAGGAACTCTGCAATGTGAGAAAGGACTCCTGTTCCAAGAGGATTTGGAGAAGGTGAAGCTTCATATGTGGTTTATGAGACTGGCTTGTCTTTCAGCTAGGTTTTTCTCATTGCATTGAAACAATATTCCTTATCTGACTGACTTCAGGTAGAGACTTCATTTTGGCATGTTAGGATGCATATAGAAGAAACTCTGTTCTCCATTGATCAGTACATATTTTACAGGGTTACGACAGCTGTGTTTCTCCTCTTTGGCTTTTAGGAACTTGTGCATTTTTAATTTTTATTTTTTTTATAACTTTCTCAGCCTTTACAACACTTTACTGGTGACTAGAAATATGGGTAAAGTGCAAGCTGCTGAGAGTACCTCTAGGTATTTTCTTTTTGTGTCACCAGCTGGGTCTGTTTTTTAACTGTTGACTTTTCCTCTGCAAGTCTGTAATGGATGACTGGTCTGGAAAGTAGAACTGTGCAAGAAAAACAGTATTTGAGGAGGAAAACAATACTTTGGCAAGTTCAGTTAAGATTGAGGCTTCCTGGGTAGATTTGGCTTCTGCTTTGCTGTCTTAAGAACGTTTTAACAGAACTGCATGTGTTTGAGAACAAAATTTCCTTTGGGACTGACTTGCAGAGCTTGAAATCAATTACTTCTGGGAACTTGGTGTAACTGTGTCAGAGAAAGCCCAAAAGAGCTACCTCCTGTAATGTCTACAAACCTGGTAGACCTTACTGCTTCATTTTAGTGTGATTTGATATAACGGTAGGCTGTGGCTGCTGGTTCCCCTGGGCTCTACCCTTGGTGATGTGCCCCTCCTGCTTGCCTTGCCTCCAGTGTGGCTGCAGAGGAGAGAGCCCAGTTCATGGATTCGTTATCCAGCGTGGCTGTGCAATCGCTAGATCCTGCACTGAGGCAAGGGAGAGGCTCTATGATAGGAGTGGAAAACGAGAAGGATCTGTCTTTGCACCAGCACTCTGCTGTTAGGCTGGGTGGTGGCATGATAAGACTGCAATACTAGCTGCTTGAAATGGTATTTATTTGTAGTACCTGTTGTTTTGAATGCAAGAAGGCAGAGTTTCTTGGCATGTTACCTTGACTTTGGGTATACATTGAAACCCAAGGTTGTCTCCAAAAGGCTAGTAAGCAAGATGGCAATGAGAAATGTATTCTCTGTCTTGTTTGTTTGAGGCTACAGAAGTTACTGTATCTCAGCCTGCTCTGTTCCAGGAGGGGTTTCCACTGGTGCTTTGATTGATGTTTGACAGTATAATGGTATTTTTTGAAGGAATGTTACCAGTACCAGGAGGAATGGTAATTTTGTTTGATAATGACCAGATGTAGAAACTGTTTCATGCTTGTGACATGCCAGCAGTCTCTCTTCTTATGCATGGATTTTTGAGAATAGGAAATTGTAATATAGTTTTGCACTAGTATAAGAACACAAATAGCGCTTTTCATGTAAAGCAAAGCTGTCTCTGGAATTTCACATTAACAGTTTTTTGGAGTTGGTTAAAAACATATCTCCTGTTCTGTTTCCTTCTGGATTTATAGGAGCTTTTTTCTAAGAACAGTAAGATGACCTCTGGCATAATTAAAAATAATTATAATATTAAATTACTAGTAATTTATCATAACAACTAAAATGTAAAATTATTCAGAATTATAACCAATTAGAAGTCTTACTTGAAATATGCAACATAATTTTGTTCCTTGAGCAAGAACTTAAGGGTTGTTTTGATCTTTCTTGTGTTTTTGTTGCTTGTTGTATGTGTGTGGATTTATTTAGAAAGCCTTCATTTAAGGCTGCCTTTGGTTCAAAGAGCTCACTGTTAGAAGGCACCTGTCTAATTAAGCCAAATCTGCATTTGGGGAAAAAGAACAGGCAAGAGTTCAACTAGTAAAGCAGACACCATTTGAGCAAATGAGAAAGAGATCCAAATAAGTGAGTCCTTAAGCAATTAATAACAGCTGGAAGAAACTTCTGCAAGATATTTCAGGCTTTAAGCTCTACAGCACCTGAGAGCCTTGCCTGGGAGCATGAAAGATTTTGCCTTCTGAAGCTGGAGGGGAGCATAGCTGAAGCTCATTCCAGATGGACCCACACCTACTCATATATTTCTTAAAAGCTCACATCTCTTGGGAGGTTTACAGCACACTTCTGATGTTTACTCTCCCCTGCCTCCTTTTTTTTCTTTCTCTTCAATCTGAAATTCCCTAAAGAGCCTTTATGAACATGTCAGGAGGTTTGTAACAATGTTAGAATACAGTTTATTCCAAATTTTATTTTATTAAATAGATGGAGTCATTCAACTTCCTTTTAATTGCATTTTCTATTAGAAAAAAATTTGGTGTGTTAATCAGAAAATCTTAAGGAGAATTTTGTTTCCCCCTCAGGCTGTGGTAGTTCTTAGCTTAACCACACCAATTTCTGCCTCTCTCCCAGATTTTTTTTTTCATTTGACTCAGTCTGTTTTCCTTCTGAGACAATGCTCTCCTAAAGGTAGGAGAATCAAGTGCAGATTTTAGCCACATTCAAGGTAAAGTTCTGTTTACCTAAAAGTAGTCTTTAAGTTAATAAATTCAGTAGTTCACCATGCCTACCGTACAGTGTTCATAGAGGACAAGGACTCCTGTTATGCATGTTCACCATGGAAAACAGCATGAGGATTTCTTCGAGTAGTCTTGTTGTATAGCAGCCTTGCTTGCAATGCATTATTATCCATTACTTAATAACAATGAAAACACTTTTTTGTCTATGAGGGTTTTGGTTTTTAGTAATGGAAGTCATTAATTTGTTGAAGAAAAGGAAGGAACATCTTAAGATGAAGTGACTGCATGAGGTCAGACCCAGGATGCATCTATGTTTCCTCTGGCCAGGAATAGTTGCCTGGGGAAGAACACTGGGTTGCCCCTGATGTGCTGAGTACTTTCGCAAATCCACTGATACCAGGCTGATGGACTTCATGAGTCAAAGGCAGTTCTGTATTCTGTATCAGTTGATTTTCCTTCTGTGAGTTTTTTCTGAGCCCTATTTGAACTTAGCTAATTTCTCATTACCATGATATCCAAGGAAAAAAGGTGGGTTTAGTTTTTAACATCATGTTGCTTGAGTAATTTCTTTGTCTTTAGATTTTTTTGTCAACTTGGCTCAATTTGTGTGGGGAGAGCAGTGAACAGTCATTTCCTATTCTCTTTCTCTGTGCCTCTCAAGTTTTTATAGATCTCCACTGTCTGTTTTCCTGGCTGAAGAGTTCTGGTATGTTCAGATGCTTCCCATATGGAAGGCATTTTGTGTTTTTCATCACCCTTGCTGGTCTCGTTTTACCTTTTCCAGAACAGATGAATAGGAAACAACCCCACAATATCAACAGCAAAAAACCTGAACAGTTCTTGCTGAATTTCTCATGGTGTAATTTTCCAAGCATTTTCAGGTTTTAATGTTACAGAGATTGCTTTTATTGCTGGCTGTTTCCCAGCTGGAACATGGAGCAATGTGTCCATGTTGGCAAACAGTAAATTTGTCAGTAATTTTACATTTCTTAAAAGAGGGCGATTCATTTTCTCTAGGACTCCGTACAGCGTTTTGGCATACTTTGCTTCAGGTTCACTATAGAGGAGAAATGTTTCTGCTTTTCTTTTGTCTTTTAGTAAAGTATTCCCTCTAAGAGCAGGTTAAAAATCGGATGTCATTGTATTTTGATTGGACTCTGCTGTAAATTTATTTTTGCCCATTTAAAAAAGAGTAATTAAAAGATAAAACATCCTGACTAGTGTTTGTTAATTGTTTGTAATGCTTCTTTCAGTACAATTACAAGGTTTGTCATTGTAGCCTGTGGAGATGGTCAGTTCTCTTCATACCTACTGGCAGAATAATTTGAGTCTAGAAATGGTGTGTCATCTTCCTCAATTAAGTGTTCATGCTTGGGTGGTGATGAATAACATAGTAGTGGTAGACCACAGAGGATGAAGTTATTACTTCAGAAAAAAGAAAAAGAGGTTTACTGTATGCCTCTGCATGCATGTGTTACCTAATGTATGTCACTACACACAACATTTTAGGAAATGAGTAACAACTTGATATAATGCATTGAATAGCTTCTTGTGTTATGGTAGTTTTTGACAATTATGTTTCTGGAAAGGAAATAGAGGTTAGCATACATATTTATTACTCACAGCTTTCTTAATGCCTGTATTTTTAATGCAAAAGATGTTCTAAAGTCCACTTTGAAGAAAAAATAATTCACATTCTAACAAACTCCATACTAGAAAAACAAAATATAAGCTGAATAAAGTATATATTCATGTCATACATTGCAAAGGAAGCTATTGTTGAAACATTCTTCATAGTTTATCTTTCCAATTCAATAAAAGGACTACGAAGAAATAGCAAAACTGGAGTTCTCTCATTGACTGATGTCCTACCTAACACTGTGAAATTGTGTATTGGCAGAAGAGCATGTATTGGTGATGCCAGGATGAGTTGTTCAAGTTCTAGGCAGAATTTAAGCTGCCAAGTCAAGTGTTGAGGACTTGATCTTTACGTATATCCCAGAAATGTAAAAGTGAACAAAACCAAAGAACAATGCTAAGAATCCCTTGCTACGAATCCTAAACTGAAGCAAAAAATGGCAAAATAAACCAATAATGCAGAATTAGCAGACTGATGTAACTCAGCAGCATTTCTTTCCTTCACCCTTCTTCAAGCTAAAAGGACAAATCAAAGATCTTCCTCAGCTTAAATCCGTGTTTTGTTATTTGCAGATAAAATCATAAATAACTCCAGAAGGAAATAAAGTAATATCTTTCCTTCCTTCCTGATGTCCACAAAGGACAGTAAGAAAACACTCCTGAATACCAAATACAACTAGGATTGAAGACAGGAAAAAAATAACCCTTTCCAAAACAAAATCAGATGTACTGGCTTGAGAAAGACTCAAAAGCAGCTCTATTTTCTTTAACTGTTTCCCTAGGAATAAATTCAAATACTGGCTTTTTTGAAATCTTGGACTGTACACTTCCTTACTCTCTTGGAGGGAGATTCTTGGTTTTCCTTGATGTTTATTTCAAAATGAGCAACAAAATGTGTGAAATTCAATGCCAGAAATGCTTTCAATTCTCTTTAAAGTACTATCTTTATCATGTAAAGAAATAGAGCAAGTAGTTGTTATCTTAAAAGACAAAGTTGGCACAACTTCAGTGGGTTTTGAACTTATGACCCCTGTATTGCCCTAGCCTACCCTGTACCATCTTATGTGACCAAAACAGTAACATGGAAACTTGTGGTCAGAATAAAGTAAAATGATGGTACTGTCCAAAATAAGGAGTCCGAGCACTGGTAGATGTTCTTGTGTTACCTGGCACGCTGCTTGCTTTCAGATATATTGATGAAGTGCAGGCTGTTTTACTATGCTTCATTTCTCTTGTTCATCATTAGCATTATTAATTTCTAAGTGTTCATAGTGGGATTGAGTGCACGCTCAGCAAGTTTGCCGATGACACCAAGCTGTGTGGTGTGGCTGACATGCTGGGGGGAAGGGATGCCATCCAGAGGGACCTTGACAGGCTTAAGAGGTGGGCCCATGGGAACCTTATGAATTTCAGCAAGGCCAAGTGCAAGGTCCTGCACATGGGTCAGGCCAGTCCCAAGCACAAATACAGGCTGGGCGACGAGTGCATTGAGAGCAGCCCTGCAGAGAAGGACTTGGGGCTGTTGGTTGACGAGAAGCTCAACATGACCCAGCAATGTGTGTTGGCAGCCCAGAAAGCCAGCCTGCATCAAAAGAAGTGTTGCCAGCAGGTCAAGGGAGGTGATTCTGCCCTTCTACTCTGCTCTAGTGAGACCCCACCTGGAGTACTGCGTTCAGCTCTGGGGCCCCCAGCATAAAAAAGACATGGACCTGCTGGAGTGAGTCCAGAGGAGGGCCACGAAGCTGATCAGAGGGCGGGAGCACCTCTCCTATGAAGACAGGCTGAGAGAGTTGGGGTTGTTCAGCCTAGAGAAGAGAAGGCTCTGGGGATACCTTACAGCAGCCTTCCAGTACCTAAAGGGGGTTTACAGGAAAGATGGGGAGGGACTTTTTACAAGGGCCTGTAGTGATGGGACAAGGGGTGATGGCTTTAAAGTGAAAGGGGGTAGATTTAAATTAGATATAAGGAAGAAGTTTTTCACTGTGAGGGTGGTGAGGCACTGGAACAGGTTGCCCAGAGAGGCTGTGGCTGCCCCATCCCTGGAAGTGTTCAAGGCCAGGTTGGATGGGGCTTTGAGCAACCTGGTCTAGTGGAAGGTGTCCCTGCCCATGGCAGGGGAGTTGGACTAGATGGCCTTTATGGTCTCTTTCAACCCATTCTATGATTCTATGACTATGATCTATTTAGAGTAACTTCTAAGTATCAAGACTTATACCCACTTCCCAGAGCACTCAGTACTAGCTGGGCTGCCCCGATACAGAGAGTTATTAAGTTCATAATTAAAAGATTATGTCTATTTCAGTTCCTAGTGAGGAGGAAATCCATTGTAGGACAATTTATTCTTTGTCCAGATACCTGACTTTAACCTGTTGTGAAAATAACAGCTTTTATTCCCTTCAAACACTAGTTACAATAGGCATATAAGTCCATTTCCTAAAATTTCCTCCTCTGTCCTAACTTACGCATTATTCTTAAAGAACATAATTGCAGAAAACAGCCAAAAAAGCAGAATGGCAAGAACCAGTTGCAAAATAGTAACAGAATGCACATCTGATTAGTTGATGGTAGGGCACATCCAAATCTATTTGTTTAGCAATATGCTCAGCACTATTTGCATTCAATTGAACAATGCACTTTACCATTTTTATGGGGACAGAAGCAAGAAATGATACTGTGAACTCAATACACTGCTAAATCCAGTGGATACACTCACAGCATGCCTCTTATCACTGACAATCCAGGAGAACAGAGTGTGCCTTTTCTGTCTCTTCCTTTGAATTGTATTTGAAATCCATGTGGAAATGTGATGTTGTCAATGGTTTTGTCCACATCACAATCCATCTAATACTGTTCTAGTTATAGCATCTTTGTCTGCCCTGTTCAAAACTTTGAAAAAGGCTCCCTGTCTCTTCTTTCTTTCCCCAAAATAATACATAGTTCAAGATCAAGAATTCTGTTACAAACTAAAGTACCAAATGAAATACTACTGGAAATCTACCTGCAAATAAGAAAAATATGCAAAAAATCTTTATTTGCAGTGAAATTAGCAATACTGTCAATTGTAATGGAAATCTGCACTGCCAGCATACTGTTCTCCTTTTCTCTAGAGCCAGCCTGGTCCTAATGTAAAAGAAGTACGTCTGTCCAGCTGGTCTTCCATTTCAGGAGTGTATGGCTGGCTATGACCCTTTAAAATCTGGAATTGCTTAGACAGCTGAAGGAAGAACCTGATGATGTGAAATGTGTGTCCCCTGTATATCGCATACAGCGTGGTAAAGATGTGGGGACTGCAGCTTATTGAACATGAGGGGAAAGAGCAACTCGGGAAACTATACTTGATTTTGTAACTTGTGTATTCTAACTTTCCAGTTCTCTAAAGTATAGTCAACCACTTTTTCCTTCTTCCCAGCTCCTTTCTCAGTAGAACTCAAGATGCACATTAGGCCTGTGTCCAAGGCTTATTTGCAGCAGGTTATCCTTGAATCTTTGTTGGTTTTGTTGGGTTTTTTTATTCTTTGCTGGATCAGGGTCCTTTTCACCAAATATGATTTTGCCCACAGAGAGGAAAAGAAACACTTTGTGTTTCTGTAACACTTTGTATCATACTAAGCCTTAAATTAATATTTTATGTGTTTACTATGCTTTCATTTCACCTCTCTCTTCTGTTTAGAAACTTTTATATCCCATGCTGCCAGTCTACAGAGCCTATACTATTTCATATTAATGCATTCTTACACAGAAATTGTGATAGTTAGGAGGCCCTTGCTGATGGACTGGGACTGTCAGATAAAAGGGATGTTTACCAGTTAAGGTTTCAAACAGCAGTACCATGAGGATATATTAAGCAGTTGGAGGTCCCAGATTGCAAGAAGAAACAATTTTTCCTGGCATCCGATAGAAGACTATTATAATCTGGTGACCGATTAGCAAACCACTGAATGAAGAGAGCCAATAATCTGTAGAACAGATACAGGAAGTTAGGTCTCTCCAGCAATTTCACTGACCACTGTGATTTTCTCATTATTTCAATCATTTGTAAGACTCATCAAGCAGGAACAGGGAAAATACACAGTTGAACATTAAAAGGACACTGAATTAGGATGCCAAGCCTAGCTAAAAATAAATCTGATTCTTATTTTTTTGGCTGGAAAGCATAGTGTCAACTAAAACTCACAGAAGACTACACACTGCAAGCACAAAATTATTTCTTCACTTAATACAAGTGGGACTTACCATGGACACCCCCCAAACAGTGCTTTAATGCTAGTACCTGTATAACACTCACAGAATTCAGTAGGTGTAGATAAAAGGATAGGCACTTGGTTCTTGCTAAGCATCTAATCCCAGCTTTGAAGAAGTTTGATGGTTACCAGTTAAACCATGGCTAGAGTAAATAGTTAATTTCATAGGTAAATTTTCCCCAGTTGGAATTTATGTGCACATACCCAGATCCCACATGGATCGTATGTGCACATACACACTAGAATAAGGGGCATAAGGGGTAAAAGGAGACGGGAGTGATACAACTCCTGTCTGACCAAAGGAAGGGTCATACTATGCCATCTTCTGTCCCCCACATTAATACCTGTAGAGGTTATACTGCAGTGATGCTGTAATTCTTTCCATAGCAAAGAACAGACCTTTTACCTGGTGGCTCTGTCATCAGTTCTGTTTCTGCATGAGTCTGTCCTTTGGTAAATCCATGGTCTCTATCCATTTGGTTGTTTTTGAGGTCTGCTCCATATCTAGGTTACCACTTCACTACCTTTGCTGCAGGAATTCCCTACAGTACAGCCCTTTTTGCCCCAATCTAAAATCTGAGACAAACTGTTCTGCCTCAGAAGCTGTCCAGTGTGAATGGGCCAGTAGATGCATTTTATTTTCTTTTTCTGGCATTGAATTACTCCCTGCTTAATCCTTTCCTCCTCAAACTTACAAAAAATAATTGTCGTGGTTTAACCCCAGCCAGCAACTAAGCACCATGCAGCCACTCACACCCCACCACACCCACTAGGATGGGGGAGAGGATCGGGAAAAAAAGTAAAACTTGTGGGTTGAGATAAGAACAGTTTAATAGAATGGAATGGAAGAAAAGAATAATGATAATAATAACAATAATAAAATGACAATAATAATAAAAGAATTGGAATATACAAAACAAGTGATGCACAATGCAATTGCTCACTACTCACTGACTGATGCCCAGTTAGTTCCCGAGCAGTGATCCGCCCTCCCTGGGCCCCACTCCCCCTGGTTTATATACTGGACATGATGTGACATGGTATGGAATACCCCTTTGGCCAGTTTGGGTCAGCTGCCCTGGCTGTGTCCCCTCCCAACTTCTTGTGCCCCTCCAGCCTTCTTGCTGCCGGGGCATGAGAAGCTGAAAAATCCTTCACTTAGTATAAACACTACTTAGCAACAACTGACAACATCAGCGTGTTATCAACATTATTCTCATACCAAATCCAAAACATAACACTATACCAGCTACTAAAAAGAAAATTAACTCTATCCCAGCCAAAACCAGGACAATAATAATCTGTAAGAGTGTGCCCTCCAGAATTATCTTTTGGCTGTGCTCATGCCAGAGGACCACTTGTTCCTTGCACAGCTGCCAGTCTCCAGCTAGCTCATAGCATGCTGGAACACAGCTGTCCCAGAGAGTCTCTTTTTGCATTGCTTGAATGAAATAGCTATACAGAAATGGAAAAGTCATGTGAAAACAGGGGCTTAAACTGCTATATGGTCCCTCATACTCAGGAAGTAAATGGGAAATTAATAAATAGACAGATGAAAATAGAAGTTGTATTGAATTGTGCAGGCCCTCAGAATAATATCACAGTGCACATGCCGTGATTCATGTTCACACTGCAAAATAGGTGGGATGGATACCAAGTAAACAAAACATGACTAATTTATCCCCTTAGCTATGCAGATAAGACTAGACTCAGAGGACTTCAAGAACATTTCCTAATAGGACTTTTTCAGGAAGAGATCACAAGGTGTAAATGCATAAGCCATGTTTCCTCTCCCATCTGTTTTTGGACATCAGTAGCCTTGTGTTACTCTTAACTTTTCCTCACTCTGAGAAGAAATGGCTCAGCTTTTCACCATAGCCTAATAATTTTACTTTTTTGTTGTCAGGATCACACATCCCTTCCTGAAAATTTTTTAAACCCCCACTGCAGACAAAGATATAGGTGCAGCTTGCATATGCAGGTCTGTGTTATCTTTACATGAGCCAGCTTGGGTACTATAGCAGCAGCCTGTTACTGGTGACCTGTGGTTACTGTGTGCTAAATTACTGAATTAATGAATTAGTAACCTAGAAAATTAACAGGCTGCACTGCTGGATAAACACAAGCTAACTAGTTAAAGTTAGCTTAAATTTTTTAATACAAGATGCAGTTTTACAGGATCTGCAAAGCTGGGAACTATTTCTGTGATCCTAGACCCTAAATTACAGTCTGTCATGTAGCAATACATTTTGGTCTCATTGGCCAGTAGATCACTGAGTCGATCAGAAATTCAGGACCCAGAAGCCCCAGCTATTTCTCAGCCTTACATTTAAATGAAATCCAGCCACGCTCGACCTTTTCCACCACCTAGTTTTGATGGGTGGATAAGAATTGGGCATGAGGCAAGAAAGCAGCTGTACTGTTCTCTGGTCTGGTCTCCAGTCTGGAGGAACTAAGGAACCAGAGTTAGGGTATATTGTGCAGCACAACACTTCTGAAGTTTAGACAGGACTTGGAAAAAGTTTAGACCATTCCAGATTAATAATGAGTTTGTTGAATACTGTGTGGATGAGAATTCTTTTTTTCTGAATTTCATCACTGCTTAATCATGCCTCCCCAGCAGACAGTAAAAGAGCACAGATATTTCAGATTCTTTCCCTGTTTTTCTGAAAGTAGCATAACATTAATTTCCTGTTTCTTAAGAGTTACTTTTGTGGGGGCTTTCTAGGCTTGACCTCTGACTAAAGGAATAATTTCTATTTGTATATAGCAACAATTCACCCAGTATATTTAAGCACTTGGAATTTAAAAACATCTCTATTTTTACTACTTCCATACTTTAAGGAGGGTTTAATTTAATTAATGAGGTCATGGTACCCTGTCTCTCAACTTCTGTTTGCCATGTCTGAAAACTTTGCAGAACAGCTATCTCAAAAGTTTCATGTTTGTTATCATGCTGCATTTCTGTTTGTTTTCTAAGCAATAAAACAAAGACATCTATTAATGAAGACCAGACACTCAGTTAACCACAGAGGTTTTTATTCAAGCAGTATTTAATTAAATTGGAAAGTCATACTTTTGTAGGGCCAAAAGTGTTGAATCTAAACACTATCTATAGAAAAACTGTATCTACATATTTCCATCTATAGAAATATATGTCAAATTTATCTCCCTTGCATAAATATTATAGCTTACAACACAATCATTTTAAAATGCCAAGAAATGCTAGCATCAGCACATTTGCAAATGCCAGAAATTTTTAGTTAGGTTCTTAAAGTTTTAACTCCAAATCTTATTCAACTCATAACTCATTTAACCTCTTTCTAAATTATAATCTTAAGCTTACTTTTCTGAAGTGGAAAATTATTTATTTGTACTGAGTGCAAGCAATCTAATACTCTAAACTAATTAAAATATCTAAGTGAATAATCCCTAAAGCTACTTTAATTGCTATTTTACTCATGTTTTAATTTTTTTATAGGATTTGTATTAGTATTTTCTTAGCATATTTTCTAAGAAAACAGGTTTTGTATAAAGGGTTGGTCCCCATCTGATACTTTTTTAATTCATTGTCCGATTTCAAATTAAACTGGCAGGTTAGAAGTGTCAAAGTTACTATGAGGACACCAAGGATAGACACTATTAATGTCTCCATTGACAGCAAGGGAAGGAGAACTCAGGAGCCTTCCACTCTATTTGGCAGGAGTTGCTGCATCCTCACCAGTGAGTCAACCCATTCTCCTACTGTGGTCCAGGCAACAAGCTGGAAAAGGGCAAGCAGAGGGCAAAGGTGGTGTCTAGAACAATGTACAAATGAACTGGAAATATCACAAGGTGGGGGGAAGGCATTTGAAATATAGAAGGAAGCTAAGGGTATTGGAAGGAAGTGCAAGGAGGCAAAGAGAAAGAGTGGGACAATATTTTGATGGCATCATGGTGGGAAGATGTAGGGAACACAGGATACAAATTTGTCAGAAAGTGACCTTCGTTATTTTACTACTCATGAAAAAAAGCAGTGGTTTCATAGGCCAGCATCTTAGTACTTTTTAATGGAATCTATCTGCATCTTAATTGCCAAAGTTGTTTGAAAATGGAACTTCTGGCTGGTGTTTCTACATCTTTTCTTTAAAATGTACCTGTTGAATTTAGAATCATAGAATATGTCAAGTTGGAAGGGACCCATAAGGATCTTTGAGTCCAACTCCCTGCTTCTTGCAGGACTACCTAAAACTAAACCATATGACTAAGAGCATCATCCAGATGCTCCTTGAACTCTGACAGGCTTGATGCTGTGACCGTTTCCCTGGGGAGCCTGTTCCAGTGACTGACCACCCTCCCAGTGAGGAACTTTTTCCAGTCTGAATTTGAATCAGTATTTAAAATTAGAAGAAATTGGTATAAATGATTGTGTAATTTGGGCGCTGTCTTGGGACTTCCATATCTTTTTCAAACTTGAGAAAACATTGTTTGAAAATCTTGAGTGATCAGAAATTGGTCCAATTGTTGTCAAATTTATTTTGAGCTAGTGAACAAGTAAGAAAGGTTTTAAAATGGGCACTGAACCCTACTACACTTTGATTCTGATTGAGTGATGCAAGAGAAATTGCAGGTTTGTGATTCTAGGATAATACTTTCTTGTTTTCACCAAGTTCAAATCTTTTCATTTACTCTTTTGTGGACTAGCTGAACTGCATTCCTTCACTGTCTAAATTCTGTTCACATTTTTACCAGTGTGTAAATATATTTGAAGTAAAAAAAATACAGATCTTTTGTGGGTATTCTTAGCCCAGAAAGTACAAATGCCTCTATGTCTGTTATGTGAACTGTCTAGTGTTATAATAGAAAATCAGAATTTGGCATCTTGTTCTTTAAAGCAAACCCAGGGTTTGTTAGTCTGAACTGCAACTTTGCTTAAGGCGCATTGTTTCAATTGCAGCCATGCAGCCAGTCAAGCTGCCTGCTTGTTGACTGTATTTATATGGCAAGTCTTGCTGAGAAAAACTGAGCATGCCTTTAGCAATAAGCAGTTATCAAGCAGGGCTGTATTCATGAGACTTGCCTTTGTCATGTCTGCAGTTTTTGTAAAAGTTATGAAAAATCCTGAACCTAAATTCTTTTATCTTGGGTACAGAACTGTGAGCTGGTTACCTTGAACTACCTGGAGCCAGTTCAGTTTTCCTCAACTTACCTAGAGCAGACCCATTCTAAAAATCTGTCTGCAGTGTGTTGTAGGGCATTTTTTCTCAGTATCATATCAATGGCAAATACTGTACGCTGCTAGAGGATGCAGCTGCTGCCCACACACTACATAAACGCATTTCGTAGAAATACACACTTACTATGGTTTTGTTTTGAAGGGATCTCTTCTGACTGTATCCTAAGTGAGTATGTGACTTAGCAGCTGTGTAGAGGGATGCTTCAAGATGCAGGAAGAAGCTTTGGTGGTTTATTAGACTATGTGGTTGTCAGCAAGAGAGAAAGCATTGGAAACATAATACATTTGTACAAGATAATCCATGTTGTAATTGCCACTCTATCCACAACTGTATTTCTGTAGCAGGAAAACTAACACCAAGAAGACAGGTGGAATTATTATTTGTAGACCAGTGATGACTAACAGTGTCATGAAAACTTAATGGACCTATGCCAATAGTCTATCCAGGCAGAGGAGTGTGCTGTGCGTAGGAAAGTTGCTGTATAGAAATTGGCCACCTATGACTGCTGTGTGATGTTGGAGTGCAGCAGTGAGCCACAGTGTTTCTGTGAAGGTTGTTTACTTAGTATGGCTGTCACCATTTTCAAATGGGACTTTCATACTACACTGGAGAGAGCTTTTCACACTTTCTCAGTTTGTAAAGACCCGATTGTCGGGAGGCGTGTAGAGCCAAATAGGTGCTGATTAATGCCTTCTGTTTTGCACCTGATTAATTTTATGGATCACAGTGAATAAAAGGCTAATTTGTCTCCTAAAGTATATATTGATATAAATGTGATCACTTTTCTGCACTACCTAACTTGCGTTAATGGAGTGTTGCTTCAGTGTATTTTCTGGCATGTTCTGACCGTATCAATAATGTCTTTGTGTGGCCTGAACTTCCTGTTCAGTATAAATGGGTGAACAGCAATAAGCACTTCAACAAACAGATATTTCTTAAGCTGTCAAACTCAAAGCCTGAATAACCTAAAAAGGAGTGCAATCAGACCTGCCAACTATGAACAATGAACACTTCTAAAATGTAGAATGGCTTACAAATCAAATAAACCTCAAAAGTTAGGTTGAGCTGCAACTCAGTTGTAGTTTATGAAAACATTAATACACAAAAGAATGAAGGCAGCACCAGTGCCTGATACCAACTGCCTGCTTTGCTTTCTTCTCTTTTCCCTTCCTGCTTCTTTCATGCACAGCGCAACACACTACAGGCATACCATTTTCCCCATAAAAGGGAAGGGGCTGCAGGATTCCCTGAATTGTTCCAGTTAACTCTCTTCATGTTTGACTGCTACTCCCGTGCATAGAGATTAGAGAGAGACTTGAAGAAATTTCACTGTCTAAGAATCTGTAGAAGCAGCAGAGCAAGAAGTAGTGTTCATTGTTCCATGCAGAGGCCTGACCATGCACAGCTACTATCCCTGTGAGGCTGGCCCTTCCCTTTAGCTTCTACCTGTAAGAAATTCTTCTGAAATTCTTGGGTCTGCACACACTTAAGCCTGAATTTGAAAAGGTAATGTCATTTCCTTAGTTACTTTTTCCCTGTAATCTCCATTCTTGCAAGCTGCTTTCTCTGTTCCTTCCTCTTTCCCTGCAGTAATTCAGAATTCTCTACTGAACTTGGGAGATAATGTTACATGCTGCACATTTCCATTTGGTCTTCTGTGACAGTATGTGCGCACTGAGGCTAGACAGGAAAATGCCCAGGCTCTCCAACCTGGGGCCTCAAACTGCAATGACAGTCCGGTCATTTTCTGTGTGTAGGTGATGGAAACAGACCCCCAAACACACACATCACAACTGTATCAGGTTAGAATTTTTACCCTGATCCACAGCCACAGGTAACAGGCAAATATTGATTAACAATAGAAAAAAATTCACAATATATTCTTTTGTTAATTTAGATATTATTTTTAAGAAAGTTATCCTACTCTGGGAGAAAGCAATATGACTGTCAGTGAAACAGTATCAGGGAAAAGAAAATAAAGAGCTCAGTTTATTAGTCAAGACTGTCTGTCTTTCATAGCCATTCGTCAAAAGCATGCATATTTTGGAAGCCCCAGAATGATAAAAAGGTGTCTTTTCAGTCTTGGAAGAGGAGAGTGTCCTTTCAAGGATACAATGGTGCTTTTCAGAAGACCAGTAACTGTGTGTGTCTGTCAATGGAAGGCACATTTCAGAGCAAACCTTGCTCTACCACTTTAGGTAGCTATTGACTAACATTACCGATTAACTAAAATTCTTGTTGCATTAAAAAAATCTGTAGAGTATCATCTCTTTAATATGAGTAAAAAACAGGGAAAACCCCAGATAAATTGCTTGAGCGACCACTTTCTGAACTGTTCCAGCTGGACCAGACTCCTCCCTCGCTGCAAGTTAAGGGGCAGAGGGAAGAAAACTGTCTGGACTTCAGCATTAAGAGCTTGCTTGTCTGAGTTACCCCAGCTGAAACTGTGACTGGCCAACAGGACTTCAGCCAAAACCACTTCACCTTCTCTCCCCCCTGTCTTTCCTATTCCACTCCAATAGACAGTTTCCACAGAAACAGAGTAGCACGAATAGTACAGGTTTTGGGTGCCTTTCTGCAGAAGTAAATGGTTTTTTAACAAAAGAGTCTGCATATAGTGTTGACTAGTTAACATGTAATTTTGGTGAAAGGCTTTATTAGAGTTTAGATTCAGAGGTTATCTGGATACTAAAAATCATATTTGGAATTTCTCTCTCAACATTTTGAACCGTGTGTACCAACTCCATGGATTGCCTGACTATCTGGCAGCAGAAATATGAAACTAATATTCTATAACTCGGTTTAAGGCTTTTTCAGATTTTCTGTCCCCCTACTATTCATTAGCAACATTGGCAAGTGTCTGACACAAGAAACAGAATCAAGCCAACCACTGTATCAGCCCACTATATGGCTTCCACCATGCCCCACAGCCAAGCTTAGATTCAGAGCTGAATCCTCCCTAATACTGAACTTATTTCATAATTAATAGGTAATTTTGTACACTGAAAAATACAGTGAAGGTGGCTGCTCTAACAACATACTCCATCTTCCCAGCTGGCCACCAAGCAGGTACCTGAGAGACTGGGTTCACTGAAAGGCAAGTTTACCACTGAGCCAGCCTCCTGACCTCCTTACAGACCTACCAAGTGCCTCTAAATAATTTGCTTGACAAAAAAATGATGTCATGCCAGTCACTAAGCTCAATGATTAAAAACTGGCAAGTAGCTCTTGCTCTATGTAACAGGCAAACTCTGCTGGGATATTTCAGGATTCTAGTCCTCATCCTCAGCTGCATAGGAGAGCTTATTTGTGTGCTCCCAGTACCAGTGCACTGGCCCAGTGTAAATGCCCAGCTAAACAAGCTGTTGTGACATGACACTGTGGTGGAATATGTTCATGTTACCTATTTCCTATTTGAAATCAGGAGTGTTTACTGTACTTCTTCTAGACAGTAACATGAAGTCAGTTGTGCTCCTTTTGTCAAGTAGCCAGGAGGACCCAGGGATTACTTATGCCAGTGCTAACCAGTTTGGACAACTCTGTAAGCAAATGAAGGATCAATAGTATCTCCAGGCAGCAGGAAAGAGAAAGGTGATAGAAAGGTGGAGGATTGCTTGTATTCTGGATTTTATCATCCACAAACCATTTGAAGAATTAGGCGTGTGAAGAGGGAATACCACTGTGTGGCTAGAAGTTAACCAAACGCAGGTATCAGGATTTTCTGTATGGATGATGGGGAATAAGATTTTAAAGTCATTCACCGTTATGAGTAAAAAAATACCACGGGTATTGCCATAATCCATTTTAGTTTCACATCTGTCAGTCTTTGGCATGAATGCTATGACTTCTAAAGTGCTTCTAGTGACGATCCGGTCATATTGAGGACAACAGCATTTTACCAGGAGCTTAACAGGGGACAAAATTTCACACCAGTAACAGTGATCAAAGCCAGCCAAAAAAAATAATAATCCCGGACAACCCAGTGTGGCAGCAGGCACAGGCAAGGCAGGCAGGCACACAGAGAGCACACTCGCGACCCTGCAGGCCAGCTTGAGCAGCACGAGCTGCCCCGACCGCTTGTCTTCTCCCTCCGCCCCGCAGCCTTCCCTTCGCCCTCGTAGGTGCCAGGCTGCAGCATGGCAGCATGAGGTGGCAGGTCCACGCCTGCACCGCTCAGCGCAGCCGGCCTGGCTGGCCGCTCCGTCTCCAGGCTCTGCGGCCAGTCTCCGGTGCTGGCCTCCTCCCAAATACACAGAAAAGTCTTGCAGCCCGTGGAGGTGAAAGACCTTCCAAGGGAATTGTGAGTGGGGGCAGAAATACATAATTATTCGTCCAGCTCAGATTCCTTTTTCTTGTAATACTTGCTCTTTACTGTCTTTGCAAAAAATTGAACACTGCCACTCAAAGACACTTGATCGGTGAGCAGTAACATCCTGTTTTGCCTACACTGCTGCAAAGCTTTACAACATCCCAGAATCAAACTTCTAACAGTGGAACAAAGGTACAAAAAGAATATACATTTCACAGTTACCTCCCAATACTATGGTTAAGGTTTTACTTGATCTTCTAGAGTCACATACACTCTTAATTTAAAATTACCATGTACAGCACAGTACCCGATGACTTGTTTACAGCTAGCTACCTTTATATCATTCATTTTTTAGAGAGGAACAAACTTGGTCAAAAATATCCCAGTCCTCTCTGCCTAAAATTCTCATTGTCTGTCTAGATAAAATGCTTTCCCACCTTTCTGCTATTGCAGACTGATTGACCAAGGGGTTTGGAGAGATGAATTTGAAAAACGAGCAGCTTTTAATTTAAAAAAAAAAATACTGGGGGAAGGGAAAAGTGGAAGAATCAACTTAAAGGTGATAGCCTATTAAAGCACTATAAACTTTGGTAATTTGTGTTCTCTGAAAACCATTTTTTGTCATTATTTTGGCCATCTGTATGATTCTTTTTGGACTGTTTTCAACACTCTTCAAAGAAACTTCTCACTGAAATTACTTACCTTGTGCATTAATTCTCTATCTCCAAAAAGCCCCAGTTTTTTTCATAATATTGTACTTTGAGATTTTGCATGGTAATGAATTATCACCTCCACTTTTTGCTTCATGCAAGGCTTCAAAATAAGCATTAGAAATGCAAACAACCTACATATGAAAAATACATTAGGCTTTTAATAGTTCTTTCATTTTAATTCTCTGTGGTGCTATTAGTGACAGGTAAAAATGAGACCAGTTAAGTGCAGCTGGTGCAAAGAGGTGTAAAATTACAACTTATCTGCCTGATTGTCTGTGCCCCTGAGAGGCATAAAACTGAAGAAGAGTGAGTGCAGTTATTGCTGCTGTGTTTTACTATTTTTTCATTCTATGCAGTGGGAACAGCTGAACTTTGTACCTTTGGGTTTTTGAGGAGCATCTTCGGAGGAGACTGACTCAACATGCTTCTCACTTGTGTTCTCTTCCTAGCCAGATTTATGCTCCCATCTGCCAGTATGTGCTATCCTGACTGCCCCTCCTGGGGAGCCTGAGAGTAGGAAGACATTATAAGCTTATTACAGGCCATAACTATGGTTGCTCATAATTTTTTTCCAAAAAACAAACTTCCTTTAGGTTGCATTAAGTGAAGTTTCTATGGGAACGTACTGATACTCACATTTTAATTGAGATGAAAAAATGTTTTAATGATACCACCTGATGGGTATGTTAGACCATTTATAGCAGAGTATTTTTAATTGTTAAACCAACTAGAGGGAAAAAATCAAGCTGAAGTTGCAGCCATATCATTATTTTCTTACATTTTACACTATATTTCTGTAGTAAAAGGAGCACTTGACTAATGGAAAGAGAAAGTGGTGATGACTGCATGCCCTTTGCCAGCCTGCACTTGGAAACCACGCTAGGGGTAGACCATAACAGAAGATGACTGAGCATGCCATCTTTTAAAGTACTGATGGTCTCTGCTTGCCAGAATGGCTCAGTTTTATCTCAGAAGCAGAACTAGAGAGTCCCTCCTTCCAGCTCCTGAACCATAGGAAGGATGGTCTCAAGGATTTTTTTTGTAGATTCTCAGACATAGGCAAATAGTCTTTTAATATGTCAGAGACTGCTTACTGGTATTGAGAAAAGAGTAATAAACACTGCTGAATATATTAGAAAAATTAATAAATGCATAGTAATGATATTATGAGCTATTTTCCTTGTGGTAGCACCTGCAGGGCCTTCAATATGCTGGTTCTTCGCTGCATGAGGCACTTCATACCACTCCAAATTCTATTCAATCCAAGCTAATGATAATGGATGATAGATGAACATAGTCAACAGAGAGAACTAACTGTAGGGTAATTATCATACCAAGCACAGGTTGTAACATACAAGCTACTTAATGACTGACAAGGATTTTGTAGACAGGAATGTACTTAATGTAGGAATTTGAAGGAGGAAAAATAAGTATTTTAGGGAAATTCTCCCATGCAAGATGAAATAAGCAAAAACTTACATGAGAAAAAAAGTCAGACCAACGTGTAGAAGTCTTGCTGAAGGATTCCCCAGCCAGATAATATGTGTTTGCCTGGGAGAGGTGAAGGTACTAGTTTTCAACATCTACATACCACAGCTATAGTAATTGGTCAGATAACAGCAATGTTCAAAGGACGCATAGGTCTTTTTGTATTTCTCCTACTACCGAGACAGGTGGGAGTCGGACAATAGTCATCCTAGCTCTGGATTCCTCAGTGATGCTACAGTCTTCAGAGGTACCATACTCTGCTTTGTTGATCACTAATGTCTATTGCTGTTTCCAGTCCACTGTTGACCTGTTCACAAAAGCACATGAAACCCATTCCCGATACCCCTACTGGTTTCTAGTAGGTTATTTAAATTCCAAATGTGAAGGGTGGACAGGGGTAAACTAAAGCTCTGTGATAAAGACAAAGCTTTGATCCCCTAGTACTTGATAAAATAAATCTCTGTGGATCCATCTCTGCTTCAGAACTAAGGATAGCCACAAATCGGTGCTCCTTCCTTTCTAACTGCAACATGCCTTTCCTTGACGTGGTCTTTTATAAGCTAGCCATAGAGCAATGCACGTGTACCTGGGATTTTTTAAATCCAAATCAAAGCACTCCATTTTGTTACCTCCCCTCGTGGAGTAGTACAAGAAAGTGAGTACAAGGGATGAGAAAATAAGTCACCCATATATGCATAGCAGTTGTAAGTCTCATCACATACAAGTGTGATGAATAGAATACAACTAGAGAATGAGAAGTATGAGAAGCTAAAGAGTGGTGTTAATAGCTTGGCAGAGAGAAAGTCTGAGGCTGGGTAGGATTAAGATATGGCACAAAGGGTCTTAAAAGTAAAGACAAATAATACCTGTTGAAGTTAATGAAAAGACGTTCTTTGCACCACTGCTTAAAATAGAAAGGAGGGTAGAAGATGACATTCTGACAATGTCAGGAATGGCTCATAGTACAGCTCTGGCCTGATTTTATTTAGTTTTAAAATGGTAGTATGATTTGCATATAGATAGGGTGTGGGTTTTGAAATGGTACTCGAACATGCGGTGTCCTGGGACTCGTATTCCAATTAGCACAACCTGTTTTGTACGTTTGGGGAGCTCTGGAAGGCGACCCTCTCACGTGCATGACTCCCTGCTTTGGCTATGGCTGTATTTTGGAAATTCAGCTTTTTCTGTAGAGCTGCTGTTCTGCAAATTCCTGGCCGCTTCCCCTAGATGCCTCAAACTGTTTTTTACTGGTCAAAGGAAGCCTCGGCAGGCCAGAGGTGACAGAAGCACGGACAGCCCCTCGTTGGGTGGGTGGATGGGTACCACCGCCCCCACCCCCCGCCCCCGCCTCGCCCTCGCTGGAAGCAGCCGGGGCCACCGCTCCTCGACACCCACCCGTGCGGCTGGCCGCGCCTGGAAACCCTTTAATTAAACACGACTGAGATGGGGCAAGGCGCCCTGCTAACGGCACCTCGCCGCGAGGCCGCGTCCCTCCTTCCGCGTTAGGACCCGGACGCAGACCGGCGGCCCGGCGGGCTCCCGCCGCCGGCCAGTGCTAGGGCTTCTCCCTCCGGGAGCCGCGGCCGAGGCCCGTACCGCAACGCGGCGGCTCTGCGGGGGTCGGCCGGGGCGCGGAGGCGCCGCCGCCGGCGGCAAATGGCTGCGGCGGGCGGGAACGCTC
>JANZLQ010000005.1:14752769-14766482 GCA_026212715.1 Elanus axillaris | reverse complement strand
GAGCCAGAGGAGGAGATTTTAGGGTCCGACGATGAGGAGCAAGAGGATCCTGCAGATTACTGTAAAGGTGTGTGCAATTCAGCAGTGTTGATGAGGGTAAACTTTGTCATGTAAGTCTTAACTCTGATTCTAGGGAGGTTTTTAAAGACCTGATCTTTAATTACAGAATTTGTTTATACAAGAATTATGAACAACTCATTACAGGTCCCGATGCACAACTGTCTTCAGCTTTGCTTTTTCACTTAGCTTATTTATACATTTTACAATAAACATACGAATATTGCATCCTTGTTTTCTTCCTGATGTCCTAGTTATAGGAATGGAGAAAAAACTTTTCTTGATTGATGATAATTGTAGGACAAACAAAACTACCTACACCAAAATAAATAACCCCTCACACACTCTGAAAGGTTCTAAAATGCCTTGATGCCTTTAACGACATTAACTACATCTATTTTTTAATCTATATATTTTTTTTCTGTTCTACGCTCACCTGCACCAGCCCGAGATGTTACATGCCGCTTTTTTGCATGTTGTCTTTTAGAGCCCTCAGCATTGTCTGAGGGTTTCCTACATCTTCATTTTAGCTCTTGATTTCCTTAATATTTGTAGTTGCTTATATTAATTTTTTAAGTAGCGTTAAGTGCATAAGAACGTGACTGCAGTACAACAGTGTCAATACTTACGTTTGTTTTAATGTCACTGCTGAAGTTGCAAGTCTGTTACCATTAGGGTAAAATGTATACTGTACTTAAATGAAAAATCCTAAATAACAGCTCTGTCAACTTTGGGTTATCTACCATAGTAGATTTCAAGGATATGAGTGTACTTTAGAAAACATAAAAGTTTTATCACTTCAGATTAATGTTTTTGAACAGCTGGAAAGCACTGTATGCACATTGACTATGTCTGTATTCCTCATATCAAGAAACACTTTCTGTGTCAAATATGATGATGTCTTCTTAATCAGAAGTTTCTGTGTAAGTCTGGACATGTGCCATTTTAAGAATCCCCTCTCCCAGCCTGGAACAAGTTGGTTTGTATTTTCATATTTAACACTTGAAAGTCACTATTTCATTTTGGTGTAAGAAGTTTTATTAATATGTGATATTTCAAACATTTTAAGTGGCTTACAGATACCAACAGTGAAAACCAAACAGCAAACTCAAACTACATGTTGAAGTCTGCAACAGGGAAGAGAAAATTATGTTGCTAAAGCATGTTTGTATTTTTTTAAAAATTATTTCTGTTACAACACTTTTGTTCCTTGAGATAACTCTTTTGGTATCTGTAACATCTTCCATCAGTGAGTAAGGATTTGTTGTTTAAACATCTGTTTACTTATAAACATCTGTATTTCCTTGAGATTAAGTGTTTCAAGGCCCCCACTTAATTCTTCCCTGAAGTAAGGGCTGCATTTAATTTCAAACAGTCCATTGTTGTCTGTGTTCCAGTATCTCTTGCAAAATGTCACCATCTGGAGAAGCTAGATCACAAAACAAACAAACAAAAAGTTGAAAAATAAGTTTACCAGCCTCCTTCTGAGTTACCTGTTTAAGTAGAGTCTCTGTAACTGTAGCAGGTCAGTAGTGAGATTTGTATGCTTTTAAAATGAACTACATGTTACACTAAGAGTACTTGCAAATTTCCTTAAAAATTAAAGGGAACTTCTGTACACTTAAAGGTTCTTCTGAATTCTTCTCATCTTGAAGTTCGGAATTTATGGAAGTATATTAAAGATGGTTCAAGCTTTGGATGTTATAATCATTATTTGTTTCTGTGAGAACAGTGCTTTTGTTACTCCAGTAGATGATTTACCCATTTTTTGACTGTAATTTCCTGTAAGACTGATCAGTACGTTTCCTTCTTCTAGTCTGCTGGGGTTGAAGTGAAGGGAAGGTCACCATAAGAATCTGAATTGAATGGCCAGATTGGGATGATCTGGGGCCGTACAGACTTTTTGTTTGTTTATTTTATATTCAATATGGGGAATTAATAAGTTATTTGGGATATAATTACAGGGATAGCTTTTAGAAACATTATTTCCATGTTTTTTTGAGAGTCATTTCCTTAGTTTGAATATGTTTTTCTGGTTTGGGTAATCTTACCTGTATTTACAGTGTGGAAGATAAATATTTGGAAATTATCATTTATTACTGGATTGTCTCTCTTCTTCCTAATTTTATATGCAAAATGGAAGTCTCCCAGGATTCTTGAGTGAGGCACAGAGCATACTTGATCTGTTCTCCACCTCAATCTGAAATTTCATGGGAGGGTAATTTTCAAGAGGGTGTATATAATTATTTTTTTTAATTAATTCAACATTTCACTTGTTAATTATACTTCCCATTGCCAGGCTATTTTTGTTACTACTTTTGGGGTTTTTTTAAGGATATGTTACTATATTGTGGGCTCACATCTTCACCACATTACATGGTGGTTACTAAGTAGTCATGATAGTATTTTTAATCAGAAAATTGTGTTAGTTTGAGTTAGCACCTAATGTGAAAGAGACAACTAACAGCCGTAGGTGTAAAGCAGACTAACCTCTCTTCCCCAGAGGCTTCCTCCAGGGCCTGTTTAAATCTGTGAAATGATTTCTGTGGTGTCACTGGATTTACATTAAATGCTTTCCAAATCTTTGTTTAAGGAATAGAATTATCAAAAGTCCAACTATGTGTTTTTTCAAGGGCTACTTCGACAGTAAAGCTAGTTTTTCTAAATTTCTGAAAAGCCTTGAAACACTTGGAGACTTTTTTCAAGAGCCTGTTGTGTCATGGATGTAATTGGAATTCTTTGCTTCTCTGATCATCTGCTTTGCCCCCTGGAGATGTCTCCCATTCATCCAGTGCACAAAGGGAATAATTCCCTATACAAGCATAGCACTAGCCAGCTACAATTACCAATACATTCAGGAGACATTTAGGAATAATGATCTCATTTCTCTGACCCTCTTTCTTGAGTGCATGTAGCTAGCTAGCTATCTGTGAGAGAGACTTTTTTTCTGTGTGCTGCAGTGAATAGCACAACAATTTTTGTTATTACATTGTCAGCTGTGCCACTTATACGTCATATATTTTCAAAGACCAATATTGTTTTTCGAAAAGTACATCATTATTATCAACCTGTTAATTTTGCATAGATGCTTTCTTGTTACTACTATATAGAAGTATTTTCTGTATCATGAAGAACTTAAATAATTGCATTCATCATAGGATGACACAAATTTTTAAAATGCATTTAACTAAATGTGTTACCTGGTTGTCCACAACCTGTAAATGGGTGTGTTGCTGACATGATAATCAGGGAGTAACATGTACAGGAATGGTAATGGATTATTTCCAAAACTGCTCCTGTTATGGCTTAGGACTGTAGAAAGGTATCTTCTGAAGTATATATACTCAGAGACTATGCTACTGCTATTGGTATCTGTAACATACACTAGTGAATTGCTATAATTAGTTATGACAGTGCTGTAGCGACCAAAGTAACCTGGCTTTTATGTATATAGTATTGTTACTCTTGCAATACATAGATTTTACTAAAATTGACCTCCATTTTATTAACTTGACTTCAGTGTCTTTGACTGATTTCCTGTGTAGGGTGTTCTCTCTTTTGTCTGTGATGGGAAGAAACTATCCCCAGTTTTTTATTATTTTTGGCCCTTTGAAGCAGAAGCATGCCAAAAGCTATCTGCAGAGAGGCAGACTTATAAGGCATTGTTTACCTGAACTATTCTTAGAAACGTTTGCCTGTATTTAAATTCTTCATCATTGAGTGTTATGCTGTTAACATGTTAAAAAAAGCAAATATTTTGTTTAGTGCAAAAAAATGACTTCTGGACATTGTTTTATATATCTGAAGGCTCACTAGCACTCTTCTGGAAGTACAAAAGGCTGCATGAATTGTGAATGTTTTCATATACATCTGGAGCCATATAACTGTTAAGGAATGATTTAATAGGGCTAGATATTTAGGAAAGTTGTAAAACGTTTTATGTAATATATGTAGCTCTTGCTGTCAGGTCAGCAGACTTGATTCACGTCACAAATGCAAACCCTTTCAGTAATGGAAAGGTAGAATTGCTGTATATTCTTTTAACCTTCCACTCACATCTATCACTATATCATCCTGGATAGAGTTTTATAGAAAGAACTGACTAAAAAGTAATAATTTTATTTTATTTTTTAAACCAGTGAATAGCTGTCTTAAAACATGATAATCTTTATTCAGATTTTTTAATATTTTCATCAGCTGTTGCTGCAAGGATGGTTAAATAGGCAACTAAATTAAAGTTTAGTTTTGCTTTTAATGGTTCTATCAGTATGGATTTGTATATGTGACTTTATTTAGCAAAATTTATATAATAATGAATCTCCAATAGACTTGGGCTTCATATGTGGCTGATACTGTCCCTTTTTGCAAATGAAGTGGACAGCATAATAGTCAATGCTTAGTAAGTCTGTCCTCTCCATCCTTTTGTGGAGTGTAAATGTAGTCGGGTGTTCTGAAAGTTAATTAATTTTTCTTGGAAAGTAAGCAGTTCCTGCTTGGCAGTTGTGCATTCTTACTGAGGTTGACACAATTCTGCAGTGGAAATAAAGGTATCTTTTTAGGTTGCTAGGTGAGTTGTCCTGGCAGCTTTTCATGAACATTTTCTTCCCAGTGATGGAGTGGAGGGTAGGTCTTTCCCCAAGGGGGAGTCCTGGGACTTAGTCCTAGTATGGGTCCGTATGTCTTGGTCCTCCTGCAATGCCCTGTACTGCTCCTGAACTAGGGCGTTCGTCTTCCTTTGCTCTTTTTAAACTAGAAATGTGGGTGTCTGTATACCTAAAGTTGTGAAGTGCAATACTGTGTGTAATAGTAACTATACAGTTCTTGTGGGTTAAAAGTTTAAATGGTGTTCTCATATATGGGTCTTCAGAGATTGGCGCAAAATTTTCATGGAGAAGGTGAAACTTCAGTACCTTGCTGCTAGGCTGGGAAAGCTGAGACTGCACTCCCTGCATCTGTCTGTGCTACCTGTGCACATCAGACTCATTTCTGTGCCTGTGAACGTGCTTGACCCTCTGCGATGGTATCCACTGGGAGGCAGGTGGGCAGGGAGAGGTGCCTGAAGTCAGTGCTGTGTATAGCTGAGAGCTGCTCTGCCCATCTGAAATTATTTGTTGCCGTCACTTGGTTCAGGCGGGCCCCTGCCAAGACACTTGTGAGGGCTGCTTCCCTGATGCTCTGGCCTGAGCTGTTTGAGTCTCTGCCAGCGGTACGACGTGCTGGAGCCTGGGCAGCTGCAGCCATGTCGGATGGGTCAGCTTTTGGTTGAGGCTGTGAGCAAACCACCGAGTGTCTGCTGTCTGCTAAGTTTGAAGTTACACCTCACAATACAAATACCAAAGCTGTGTGTGTTTTAGAGTTTCAGTTTAGACATACCAACATCTAAAGCAATACATTATTTAGGCTTTTCCATTCTGTTGAATACATAATCTTTATAGTGCTATTATATAGTTGTGTTAAATTTATTAATCTGTTCTGGAAACTTTTGAGAAACATTCACAAATAAACTCTTGAACTTCTGTTAAGGAAAATGATGTTATTGACAAAGAAAAGATATAAATATATCCAGATTTGATGTCCCTGTTCCACAGATAAAAAGGAGGCAAGAGAGAAGTCCCTGTTTTAAATCCAAGGAATTAAGTGATAAGTTCACATTGTTGTCTTAACTGGGCACCAGTTCTAACAAGATTTTCAAGGGATTTCAAAACAATATAGCAACTTAGAGAAAGTAGTCTGAGGTTTTCCTAATTTTAAGTGGAATAGTCAATAACTGAGGATCCTGCCAAAGGACGGTTGGGCATGCATGACATTGTGAAGGACCAGAAAGAGCAGAAGAATTGATTCCTTTACAGCTGCTCTGAGTCTGATGCTGGTGATGTCCTAGAGGGCTGCACGGTGCAGCTGCATTATTTGTTTGCAATTCAGGCAAAACTCTGGATGTTGTTATTAGTGTGTTAAGGTCTGAATAATAATCTTGTGTGATCACTGCCTTCCCTGTGTTTGACCGGGAGGAAGAATGCCTCTTTAAATATGAAGGAAATAAAAAGCTTCATTACACCTCTTCACACTGCCTAGAAAGCTGAGCTCCAGCCTGCTTTGTCCCCTTTGTCTTTCTGCCTAATGTGGCTTGTGAGGACCTGTGTAGTAGTGTAAGTTAAGACTGCAGACTTCAGTGATTAAAAAGCAGTTCAGAAAAAGCCTGTAGCTGCCTGCTCTCTCTTATTCCTCACTGAAAAAACCTCAGACATGAGAAAAATGCATTGCTGCTATGGGTCAGGAGCCAAGCAGAAGAGCATCAATAAAGTCTGCATTGTTCTTAACTTTTTCTCAGGAAGTATTTTATTGCTGCTTTTATTAGTAGAAAGCAAATGGGAATTAAAACAGTCTCAGTTTCTGCAATCATGCAAAATATCTTGACTAGAGAAGCTTCCAGTATGATAAAGAAATAATGTAGATCTTTCCTGTACTCTGTGAAGTGGAAGAAAAGCCTGGGGAGATAGAGAACAGATGGTAATATTACCACAAATAAAAACCATAGGAGAGAAGGGTAAATAAACTCTACAGTAGTTACAGGACATGAGTTTTTTCCCTCCAGGCCTATAGTAAAGCAGAATTTTTAACATTAGATTAAAACTTTCTTTAGATTTCCTATTTATAGTACAGGACAATTTGAAGAGGAAAATTTATACTACAAGAATTACTTAAAAATGTGGGAACTATTGTTTGTTTTCTGAATATTTTTTCTTTACTCGTTTTTTCATGAAAGGAGGCTATCATCCAGTGAAAATTGGTGATCTTTTCAATGGACGATATCATGTTATTAGAAAGTTAGGATGGGGACACTTCTCTACAGTCTGGCTATGCTGGGATATGCAGTAAGAAAACTATTTATTTCCATTCACTTTTTTCTTAATATTTACTTAATTCTGTTTGCAGTAACTTTTTTTTTCATGCATGATAAAGTTAAGTAAATGTTTGCTATCTTTTCATGCAGAAAGATGTCTGGAGTCTTATTTTGCTCTCGGTTAAGGGTATAGTTTATAAAAGCTCTCAGAAATAAGTGTAATTCTGTTTTCTTTGACAAATTAGCTTTGGTTATATTGAATTTGCATGTTGTCTTGAACGTGCAAGAGTAAGCTAATGTTTTTATATCTGTTGTATCTTTAATGAAAAAATATAATTACACCTTGATTGAATGATAAAACTTTTAACCAAATTCTTCTTTTAAAGATATTGGCATCAAGGAGACAAAATACTCAATAAATCAGACTGTTAACAGAGTATCATTAAAAGTTGGTTTTAAGTGTAATTTCAGTGTTTTTTTGTCAGAATACAGTAGGTATATTCTATTTAAAATTTCCCAACCTTCAGCTCAGAGCATGTGTTGAAAATGGTTTTGTTCTTTTCAAGGGGGAAAAGGTTTGTTGCAATGAAAGTTGTAAAAAGTGCCCAGCATTATACAGAGACAGCCTTGGATGAAATAAAGTTGCTCAAATGTGTAAGTATCACTCCTGTAATACAGTTCTCAATACCAATAATAGTGAGTTTTAAAAATGTAGCAGAATATTGTTTTTTAAAGGCTTTTTGTATAGATTTTTTTCTGAATAGCTGGCTTATTATGTGTTACCATGATTTCTGAAGCTCTAAAATATTAACATCATGTGGAAAGCTAACTAATTTGCATTTTAAAGTTAATTTTTTGCTATAACGTCAGTGTTTACATCTTGGTTTAGGTTCGTGAAAGTGACCCTAATGATCCTAACAAGGATATGGTTGTACAGCTAATTGATGACTTCAAAATTTCTGGAATGAATGGAATTCGTATCCTTTTGAAAACATGGCATCTTCATTTAAAATGGTCTTCTGAGATAAGTAAGCATTTAGTTCTGACTTTTTTCTGTTTAGTCTTACTTTAAATGTGTGATGTGGAAACAGCAAAATATATATAGATACAAAGAGCAGACCAGTGTGTAATGCACTCAGTGGAGTGAAAATAGCTTAGCTTTTCTAAATAAAATGCAAAATAAAAAAAATTCCCATGAATCCTGTTAAGGTCTGTTAGAACTAGAGGCAGTTAATTCACTTAAAAATTGGAGTTCTACTGAAAAGATTTGTAATCACTGAAGCTTATAGGAAATATGTTTTGCTCTAGATGAATAAAGAGAAAGAAGGTGTCAGTGTTCATGAAGAAGATGGTTTCTGTTTTCATGTGTGAAGTGTGAGGGCATGGAGATTCTTCTCTTGTTTATGTGATCCTCTTTTGGCCAGGTGTTAATCTTTTTTTTGGCAGAGGTTTTAAAGCTTTACCTTCAAATGCTTCCTTTAAGAAAAAAAAAAGGGGAAAAAAAAAAGATGAGAGAGACAGTAAAATATGACTGAATATTGTTCTTGGGGAAAATTTTGGGTCTATGACAATACTTGGTTTTAGTTGAGCTAAAGTGAGTTAACCATGCTAATTATATGTGATATTTTAGCAGCTTATATTATTGTGCTTTCATTTACAGTTATAGCTGGTATTTATGTGTATGCTTGTTGTGTCTTGGAGCCCTAATAACAGACCTCATTGTTCATGGTGTCATACTACCAGACAAAGAGACAGTTCCTGCTCTAGAGAGCTTAACACTAAGTTTATTTTGGTGGTGTGCCTTCAGTTTTCAGCAGGTCAGGTTAAGATGCTCTTCACCAACTCTTGTCCTCTAGGAGAGGAATCTAGGGAGGTGACTGTCAGTAAATCTAAATGCCCACTAGAAAGTGTCCTTTCAGGGAGAAGTGTGCAAGCAGTTGTTTATCCCATCCGTCCCTTGACGTTAGTTATGAAGCCTTTGGGTTTGTGGTAAGTGAGAATGAGAGTGCAGGGACAAGTATTTTCAGTTACAGAATGGTGTCTTAACTGCTTTCCCTTTGTCCCGTTTTGATTTGTTTCCTGGTTGCTTCAGTGGTCAGCTACCATGGTAGAAAGCTGCTTAAATGTAGGTGAAGTCAGTATAGTCTGCTTTTTTTGTAGGTTTTATAATCAAATTAAAATGAATTAAAATAAACAGCACAGTTACCAGAAGTAATTTCAACCTGAATATAAGTGGTTTGTGATAAAGGAAATTGTGTAACAAAGGGAGGCAAAGAACTCTGGTTTATGTTTCTTGGTGCTGCTGTTGTGCTACAAAAAATACATTTTCATGTATGTGATGCTTATTAAGATGCATTTTATAAATATCTCTATTGTCTAACTGTTCACAAAAACTAATGCGACCAAAGCACTTCAGGTCTTCAGCTGACAGCTGTACAATTGAAGGATAATTAAAGTTATTTTTAGAAATTAGAAATTTTGACTTACCGTTTTCACTGTAAAACAATAATATGAAATAGGGAATAAGAAAATATATTCGTAACTATACACAGAAATAATCCTTATCAGCTTAACAGAGCAGTTTCCCAATAATGTTCTTACAATTATTGCTAAGATTCACATGTATGTATACATCTGTATTAAAGGTGAGAGCCATTTCTAAGTGTAAAGAGTAAATATTGTTAGTGATAATATTTTGAAAGCATATCTAAACTTTATCTTCCTGAAATATAGCACTTAAGTTGACAAAGCCAAAAGAGACCATGTACTAGGGAAAAATAAGGGTTCAGATAGCTTTGTGTTAGCAGGTGAAAACTGGACAGCTGATACTTATTTATTCCATTTCAGTTTTACCCTCATGTTGAAAACTCTGGCAGTACAGAAGTTGTTTTATGTGGAAGGCAAATGTTCTTGCCTTACTGAGAAGTACAATTTTCAGAAAGGTACAGTGGACAAGATGGGCTAACACTGGACTAAAATTTAAGTTGCAGCTGGAAGTCTGTCAGTCCTAACCACCAGTGAAAAATATGATATCAAGTATCTTATGCTTTGAGTTTTCTTGTGAACAGCTTGTGCATCCTGAGTTGCAGTTGCTTTTTTGAGCAGCAGTTGGTTGCATTGATTATTTGATAACTCCTTTTTGTCTTCTAGGGAAAGTAATCTTTGGTGCAGGTTCTTTTGGGAGGGAGCAGGTAACTGATTTTAATGTTTTGCTGCTACTTGTATCCATTTTTAAAATGCTGTATTAGTGCTATGTTAGTGTTACTGAGTTGAACAGTTTGAGAAAAATAAAGTAATTTGATAATTTTTCCATGCTCTGCTGTTTCCAGCTTCCTTTGAGCAAGTCACTAAATATCTGTTCCTTGACTGTAAATTAAAACAACATACACTTCATAGGGGCTTGATTATTGGTTATGGAATACATTTAAAAGTTAAAGCAAGACAGAGAAGAAGTGAGTGAATCCTTTGAATGGCTAATATCACAAAATGTTGTGGAGCTTCCAAACAGGGAAGCTTGTCAAGAACCGTGTAGCAGAGCTAGGAATGTGCAGAGCCATTGGCCTGCAGTGTGTATAAGAACAGTCATCTTTCTCCTAGGAGCTGAATTAAGTGTTTATATACAGAGGTGTTTTAATAATGTGTGTTATGCTACACTAGACTGGTAATTTTTTAACCACTTTCACATTTTAAAAAGATTGCAATTAGGATTTTTTTTCAGGAGATAAGAATTCTTGAACTGGGGCACAGTGGTGTTTTCAGTAAGCGTAAATTATTATGTTTGTCTGCACTGGGTATTTATTAGAGCCTTAATAGATGTTTATTTCAGTGTAGCATTTTTTTAATAAAAGATTCAGTTAATTACATAATGAAACAAGTGCTTGGAGAGACAAGTGAAAAAATAAAGAAGGAAATGTTCCTGACACAATCAGACATTATAATTGTAATAAACTGATCTCCAAAGAATATACAGCATTAATTAAATGCCATAGGACCTAAATGCTTCCAATCCAGAAGCAACTGAGACATATCCAGAAATGTTCTGTGTTGGTACCAGAGCCTTATTTCATTTAGTTTAACTAGTCTTTAACCCTCATCAGATATCTAAATGTTCCTGTAATGCATGTTTGTAGATAGATAGATAGTTACAGGTAGGATTTTAGTCAAGAAAGAACAGTTTTAAGTACTTAAGCCTGTCAGCTGATTAATGTTATGTTTGCTGTCACTTCTGCTGCTCTGCTCAGTTTCACCCATTCAGACATTCCCCAAGCTGCTTCAAAGAGCATTTCATAAAAGGCCCTGTCTGCTGTGTGGGCTTCAGGTTTCTTTTTGCTGGAGGACTTTTTGGACATAGTCATCTGTCAGGATGTTAGTGCTGTAGGAAGACCATGGGGCTTGCAAGGCTGGTTTCTTAATAGTTAATGCACAGCTTTTCTCAAACTCTTTGCTGTGGGCAGTCTGGCCTACAGTTAATGTTTTTCAGGTCAGGATAGTAAATAAGGTAACAGTCACATTTTTGCATACCTGCTCCAAACAGTGAGCCTCCTGTATGTCTTCTCCCCATCCCATTTGCCTCCCCAGTACTGAGCATGCCTTGAGTTTGTCAGACTCCTCCCAGCAAAACGTTGCAGTCTTTTTCTTCAGGTAGGCTTCACTTCTCTTTCTTACAGGCGTCCCTCTCCTTGTACGCCTCTGCCATTCCTCCTTGGATCTTCCTTCTTAGTGCCCTCTCCTTGCCTCTCAGCTATTCACTTCCCTACACCCCTTTCTCTTCTGGTTACTGGAAAGGCTTAGTACTTCTGTAAGTACAAGGAATGGCAAGGAATGTGCATTGGAATCTGCAGCAGCAGTGGTCTGAAGGACTGTGGGCGTGTGCCCTAAATTTCATTTCTGAATGCTGCAGTGTCTTGCCTTTCTGAAATCTGTGTTGCTGTAGCATTGCAACTTTACTGCGTGGGCTAAGTTAATAAGCCCTGCAGAGCTAATGTGCTCTGCTCATCCTTTTTGATGGCTCTGTGCTTTACTAGTGACTAGTAACCAAGACTGTTTCATCTTCTGAATGGAACAGAGTTTTATAATATTCTGAGTAGATTGATACAATTGGGAAATGATTATTCACTGTCTCCTCTAATACAGGAGTTAAGGAACGTGAAGTGAGATGAACAGGTAGCAGCAATCAAAATGTTACAGTTCTTCACAATGTGCTTAGACCAGCCTTGAGACCTTTTAGCTTTGACCAGCCTTGAGACCTTTTAGCTTTGACCTAACTCCAGCATAGGTGATGTAGATTTTAAAACTTCAGTTTAGCTTTATGCATATAGGTAGGTAAGTCTCATTTTGACACAAGTTAAGACAGTTACTCAAAGGTCATTGCCAAGACTCTAGTTGAAAGAACTTGGAGAAATTAGGTAAGATTTCTCCCCTAACAGTGCAGTTCCATGTGAATTCTCTCTGAGATACAGTCTAATTTAATCCATTGAGGTAATATTCTTTCAGTATCCATCAATTAATTAATTTTCTGTTATTTGTATTATGTTAAATTTTGCAAGGTTATTGCGTCACATAGTTAAGGTTTTAACATGCTTTCTGATTTCCAGGGTCACTAAGGTCATTCCCAGCTCATGTCTGAGGATTAACTCAGTATAGTCAAATTGTGTAATTTCTTGCTGGAATGTTGTGGATGATAAAACTTAAAATTAGCTTGAAAGGTAACCTACCCAGGTGTATTAAGGTGTAGAATCTCTAGCTTTAGGAAGCCCTTGAACCACAAATCACTAAAAGTTCTGCATCTTGTTTTTTCCTAATACTCCTCCCTGATCATGCACTGTTGGCCTCTGTTGGTGGCCAGTAGTAGACGCTGGGTCAAATTAAACTTTTTGGCATTGTGTTTCTTGCATGTTCCTTCCAAGTTCCACGTTTTCTTTGTTCCTCAGTTCTTTGTTGATTGCCATTATTCTCTGCAGTTAAAACTGTAGGTGGTAAGAGATCCATTCTCTTACTACTTTAGTAGTCTTTGTTGTCAAGTGATTCTTAATTGAGCCTAATCAAAAAGATATTTAGTATGGTTCTTTTTCTAAAACACTGTTCTGCAGGCTCTTGTGGTTAAAACCTTCTATTCATAGCAGTTAAAATTTATTAGAAACTAGAGATAATAAGCCAAATCAGTACTTTTAACTGTTTCAAAGAAAACAAAAATGAATTAGGTTGTTGTTTTTTTTACAATTACCTATTTCATTGTTCATCCTAATGCTGCTGTTAACATGTAGAAATAACTGACAAGGTTTGCATAATTAAAAAGTTTTATTTTAAATTGTTCTGTGTTTGGGCACTGTTCTTGTCTATGTTTATATATAATTGAGATGTAGTACCAAAGCATATACCACGTTCTGCTCATTTTAGGGGGAACTTTTTCCTCTAAACAGGGTGATGATTGTTTTAGCCAGTATGCAAACAAACATTTGTGTTGATCTCACCAACAAGTTTATTTGGAAATTATCCTTAATTAAATCCCAGATGTCTGTATGGTCTTCGAAGTACTTGGACATCATCTCCTAAAATGGATTATCAAGTCCAATTATCAAGGCCTTCCCATCCGTTGTGTAAAAAGTATAATTCGACAGGTAAGATTTGTTGTTGTTTTTAATAAGAATTTTCCACCATTGTTAACAGTTTGAAAATTAGAATGATGATATTTCAACTGAACTCTTACTAATCAATATCTAAGACAACGTTATTGGTAATTCCAGGGGGTTTTGCAAAAGCTTCTTTCTGAATAACCTGCATTTCTGCATGCTGGGGTGGGGGGGGTGTGTGGTTTT
>JANZLQ010000005.1:14720574-14752669 GCA_026212715.1 Elanus axillaris | reverse complement strand
GGGGGGTGTGTGGTTTTTTGGTGGGGGGGCAGGGGTGTGTGTTGGTTGGGTTTTTTTTATTTGGGTGGGGTTTTGTTTGTTTGTTTTTAATCAAGATTTTGCCCTGATAAGCGAGTTTCCTGAACTACTTTAGAGAATAGAAAGTTGAAGCGGTGAGTCTTTTTCAGAGATGTAAGGATGTTCATATTCAGTTGCAGTTTTGGATGACATGTCACACTTCTTTATGTAACATCTTTGGCAATATAAAACGTCAGCACAACAGAACAGTGGGAATAATAATAATTGTTGTTGTTGTTCTGGTTTCATCTGGGATAGAGTGAATTTTCATTGTAGGAGCTGATGTAGTGTTATGCTTTGGATTTAGTAGGAGAAGAATGTTGATTACACACTGATGTTTTCAGTTGTTGTTAAGTAGTGTTTACACTAAGTCAAGGATTTTTCAGCTTCTTATGCCCAGCCAACAGGAAGGCTGGAGGGGCACGAGAAGTTGGGAGGGGACACAGCCAGGGCAGCTGACCCAAACTTGCCAAATGGGGTATTCCATACCATGTGATGTCATGCCCAGTATATAAACTGGGGGGAGTTGGCCTGGGGGTGTGGATCGCTGCTAGGGAACTAACTGGGCATTGTTTGGCAAGTGGTGAGCAATTGCATTGTGCATCACTTGTTTTGTATATTCCAATTCTTTTATTATTATTATCATAATTACTATTATCTTTGCTTCCCTTCTATTAAACTGTTTTTATCTCAACCCACTAGTTTTACTTTTTTTCCTGATTGTCTCCCCCATCCCACTGGGTGGTGGTGAAGCGAGTGAGCACTTGCATGCTGCTTAGTTGCTGGTTGGGGTTAAACCATGACAAAACTGAACAAAAAAATGTATCTCTCTGAAAAGTAGGTTCTAAAGGAAAAAACTGTTCTTGGAAAAATTGTTGTCTATCTGTATTTAGGTTTTTGTAAAACTCAAACCAGAAGGTTAACTAGATGAAACAGTTCAGAATGTCTCATTGGGACATGTTCTTTCAAAATACGTTCTTTTGCTATACTATGAAAATCAAATTGCTAAGAGGTGATCTTAAGGAGAAATAGTGTCTCAGCAAGGAAAAATAATCTCTCTCTCTGTGATTTTGTATATACTATAAATCTTATGTGCAGTTAATACCTACAAATGACAAATGAGGTATTTTGGCACTTACGTAACTTGTATTGCCTTTCATCAACATTACCTCTATTTTATTAAGTGATCAGTTAATGTAGTTACTTTCTTTGGAATTATTATTGTATGTCAGCTGGTGAATGTCAACCTATGAGCTCTTTAATCAGAATTAGCTAAATAACCTGATCAATGTGGTTGTTAGTATACAGTTGAAATTTTAGGTCCTTTAATTTCTATACAACTAAGTGGCTCAGATACTAGAAATAAGGAGCTGTAGTAATGCAGTGCTCCAGCTGAACTGAGCTGTCTGCTAAGAAATGGGAATATGTGTGTTTGTGTTATATGTGCATGTAAATACCCACTGTTTTCAGTAAACATTCTTTTTTTTTTTTTTTGTTTGGAACATTTTCACTTTCACTTTGGTTGCACCATTGTCCTGTTGAGTTTGGCCAAAACCTGAGAAATCATGATAATTTCCCGATACACTGGGTTTAGCAGCAAAGCCGGGTTTAGCAGCAAAGCCGGGTTTAGCAGCAAAGCCAGGTTTAGGAGCTCCCTGCTGCAGTTTACTCTTACCTCAGTCAGTTACACTGCCTGTTTGTAGAAACAGGCTGTAAGCCAGACCACTGGATGGATCCATGCTGAAAACAACCTCGTTTTGGAAGGAAGGTGTGAACTTCCCAACCCATCTTCACAACATCTCTGCCAACAGGCTCCTGTAACCTGGGAGAGGAGGACTTTCAGGTGGGATCTTCAGGGATGGTGACCACAACCCAGTGAGAAGTGGGGTCAGCAAGTACAGGAGCCTGAGGGACAGAATTGTGGGGGAGGCTTTCAGGTCTTTCTCTGGTCGTCATGACTGGGGGACCTGGCTCAAGTGGCATATACAAATGTGTACAGCATGGGGAACAAAGGGCAAGGATTAGAAATCCATATGCTGTCACAGAGCTATGACCTCATTATGAGCATAGAGGTGTGGTGTGATAGCTTAGATGCCTGGAGAGCAGCAGTAGCCTGATAAAGGCACTTTAGTAAGGATGGCCAGGGAAGAGGAGTTGAGCTTAAAATTTGAATCTTTGCCATAGGATGGGTCAGGGTCAGAGGGGAGACCAACAAGGGTGACCTCATGGTATATATCTGTTACAGGCTGCCAATTTCAGTAGATGAGAAGCACCTTCTTTAGAAAGCTGGAATAAGCTGGTTCTTACGGGGGGGCTTTTAGCCACCTTGATACCTACTCTGGTGGGGCATATGCGGTCAAGGAAATTTCTGGAGTGTGTTGAGGACAATTTTTCAGCATGGGGTGAGCTGCATCTCAGCAAGGAGACAAGTTGGAGGTGCACCTTGCTGGATTGGTTATGTATAAGGAAGAACTAGTTGAAAATCTGAAGACTGATGGCAGGCTTGGCATGAGGGGTCCTGGTAGACAAGCTGAACGTGAGTCAGTGGTGGGCTTCTGTGATGACAAAAGCTAACCATGTAGTAGGCCACGTTAGCGAGAGTGTAGGCAGCAGAATGAGGGCTCTGTTTTAGTACTTGAGGACTCTACAGTTTTGGTCTCCCAAGTGCAAGACACTGGCTTACTGAATTGAGTTCAGTGAAGGCCATGAAGAATATTGGGGAGCTGTAGCATATGATGTATGGGAGGTCTGGAAGAACTGGTTTGTTCAGTTTAAAGAAGAAAAGGCTAATAAAGGGGGAAACTTCTGATCTCTTCAGGATAGATAGAGAAAATGGAGCCAGACTTCTCTTGTCAATATACAGGGATAGGTCAAGAAGCAATGTATGTGAGTTACGAAAAGATAAATTCTAGCTACATATTAGGAAGAAATTCTTTGTAATGAGGGTGGTCATGCACTGGAACAGTTTGTCTACAATGTTACATAGTGTTATGCAGTCTGCATCTTAGGAAATGGTAAAAAATGAACTGGTAAAGGCTCTCAGCAGGCTGGTCTGATTTTGAGGTAAGATACAACTTTGAAGCTGGTGTGACTTTGGCAGGGAGGATTTAAATCACACAATCTTCCAAACTAAATTGCTCTTTGCATGTAAGGAAAGGTAAAAATTCCAAGATATTCAAACGTTTGATACCTGAAAAAAGAGGAGTGGGTTAATCCTGAAAGATTGAAGAAGTTTAATTTTTGTGAGGGTGGAATGAACTCTTTGGACTAGGGAGAGTAGCATTGACTGGTAAGACTTCCAGGTTGCTCATCTCATTAAATATAACACAGATCCTTCTTCTTTTTTCTACTCAGAAAAAACTCGTGCTACACATGTTCTAAAAACTTGTTTATAAAACTTGAATATGAAACAATTCAATTAATTGCACTGGTGTTATGTATAGCATACCATTTTGTTTCAGAAAGTACTGTAATTCCATGCTACAATTGAAAAGGAATTTTTAATGCTATGATTTGGACAGTATTATTTCCATTTTTGAGTACTTTTGGGCATTGGGACAAAATTAGGTTTATTTTAAAATGCAACTGAGAGTTGAGTTTTTTAATAAGAAATTTCATTTCTGTTTCAAGCAGGTTTTTTTTCCCCCTGGGGTAGAGTTAGATGAACTGTAGTGCAAGACCTTGCAGAATTGAGAAAAAGGCCAGTTGCTGTAGTTCGTTTTTTGCAGTGGAGATAATTTGAACTGTCCCATTTATTTACTTGTGGAATCCTTACTTTGGGTTGTAAAATGTATAGTATCAATCGCTTTTGAGAGGATCATGTTTTCAAACTGATGCTGAAATGAGCATTTTGCATTTGATCAATGAAAATTTTTACTTTTGCCTTGATCTACAGTATAGTAAATAATCTCTTTAATGGGTCAGTATGATGTGGCTCCTTGTATGAAAAAGAAAGAAGAAGTCAACATTAATTAGAAACTACAAATTATGAGCTTACTTATGTGAACCTAACCATGTTACCTTTACAAGGAAAAAAATACAGCCTTCCAATTTACATTTTTGATTGTAGTAACAGGGTCTGTCGTAATTTTTCAGAGTCACAATACATTACCCATTTAATCTTTTCTCCTTTTCCAATAGACAAATAAATAAAAACTGGGAGTGTTTTCCCTGTTCTCCATCATCTCAGAGGCACGGTGCAATGCATGTCCATGTAGTACACGTTTCTGTACTGGTTTAGTGGTACAAATGTACTTCCAGGTTTTAGGATGAAAGAAGTCTAATCCATATTTTAAGAGAGCTAAGAACATTCTTTCCAATTACAAAATTCTAGCAGAATGATCCTTATGGTAAGTCATGGAACTGATGGGGATTCTAAAAAATACTGGTTTTTTGGGTTTTTTTCTTCCCCCAAAAAAGACTTTTCAGCCAAACTGAAGACAGAGCTGTCACCCTAACACTGTTACTTAAAAGGGGGAAAGGCTGTCTTTTTAAAGCAGGAGAGAATCAAATCTAGTTTCATATAAATTCCACTTCTGCATATTGCAGTGGAACAGATATTTTTTTCTCATGAATGTCTATGGCTTTCAGTGTACTCTGGAATCTTTTTTTTCTTGGCCTCAGGATTACAGACATTCAGTGATAATTTTAAGATAGTCTGTAGTGTAGTGGGGGAGGGAAGAGACTTCTATAATCCATCTTCATGTTGCTATTGCTTTTAATGCCTCCAAATTTGAAGTCACTTAACCACTAACTACATTCCCAGTATAAACCAATCTTTCTTCAGCATTTCTTACTTTGAGACATACTGTACGTTCTTTCAGTTGCTCTGGCAAGTAGTCAAGCATATTTTGGATCTGCAGGGGAAAAAATCCAGATTATCAAGAACACATCAGTTTTTAGGTGTACCATTGGCACTGACACTGAGTCCTGCTCAAGTGAACATACAGTTTTTATATAGACGTATAAAGAAAGCTTTTCAGGCGGTAGCTGTTCTAGTCTAGCTCCAGAACTGTAGAAAGCAGAGCCTTGAGCTTGAGGTGTTTCTAGGTTACATTAGCCTGAGCATAAATATCATATGCATGCTGCTGCTTTTCTTCACTTGAGCTACCTTGTGTGCTGGGTGGATGTACCAGTCCTGGTACTAGCTAAGGAATGGGTGGTAGACTAATGTCTTTGTATTCTGTTACTGGTATTTTGAACCAACATGTTTTGCTTTTAAAGTTCACCCTAGCTAGTTAGGTCTTAAAGGATCCTGAGAGCAAGGATCTTGCGAATTAATTTATAAAGTGCCTAGAATGGCAGGATGTTCTTGTAGCTGGAGCTCATGAGTCTGGAGGTCTGTTTGCTGCATAGAAAAAAATCAAAGAAGTTTTTTTTAAGTGGGATCAGCTAGGTTTCTGCTTCTTATCATAGCATTAGCTTGGTTTACACTGTTACATTACGCTGTATTGAATAACTGTAATAATTGACTCCCACAGTTTATCATACCGAGGTCTCTTACCTGAAGTACTTGTAAAATCACACAAACTATTGTATTTCTGTTCCAGTCAGAATTTTAGAATTTTTTTCATTGTGTAAAAATCATGGCTTAAGTTTTATTCCAGAATGCATTTTTAAGACTTTGGATATGAAGGTTTGATAGGAGCTAGCAGAAATTAGACCGCAGAAAGTGTGAAAGACTAGTGGAAAAATACATGTGACAAATAAAGGTAGACAAATCCTTATGTAACCTCTTGGTCACATTAAAGGTGAATTACTATTGGTATTCTAAGGAAAACTATAGTTAGCATTCTCAACAACACATTCCCCTTTTTGCCTTTTTTCTACTCAGTTGTAAGATGGTTATTTACAAACCACAAAACTTCAGTTATAGTATGTAGTACATGGAGTGAGTTTTTTCAAATAACTCTTTTAAACAATCAACCAGTAAGGATTAGTCTTTCTGACTGAGCAGCCAAATTCCTTTTTCAAGGGAATATATACCAAGGTTGTTTACACATGTGCAGATCAAATAAAGAGCAGTTGGGAAATGGAAGTCTGAGAGTAGGGTGCTGTCATCAAGACAGTTCAGCCAGCCATCGTCTTACTCATGAAAGTCTCAATACCTGGGATAATGAGCTAATTAAATTACCCTGTCAGGCCACATATGGACTGCAGGCAATTGGTTGAAAATTGCTGTACTACTAATAAATACTTGTAGCTTGGTCTGGGTAATTAAAATAAACTCTTAAAAAATCCTTTTGTAATTAGGTACTTCAAGGTCTAGATTATCTACACAGCAAGTGCAAGATCATTCATACGGATATAAAGCCAGAAAACATACTGATGTGCGTGGATGATGCCTATGTTCGTAGAATGGCTGCTGAAGCTACTGAATGGCAGAAAGCTGGTGCTCCTCCCCCCTCTGGCTCAGCAGGTACAATAGTATGTTTAAATGCAATGTAGTAAAGTTCCATCAGTATATTAATGCTAACAATATTTTGTTTAATGAAAATTAACATTTTAAATAACTGTGTGTGAAAAATGCACATTGTAGTTAGTTCTTATGCTCTGGAAACTATCAGGGAAATGCTTTCTTCTCAGTTTTGCCCAGCAATTAAAATTTTTGGGGACCCCAGAGACAGAAAAATATTTATGATATAAACTTACTCTTCTCCCACACTACAAGCTTTAATGGCTGGGTTTTAGCTGCACTGCGGCCTAGCATCTCTAGAATTGACAATAATTAATAAACTTACCTAAATTATATGTATAGTTCTATTACAAGTTAATCAGCATCCTTCTGATGTTATCTGCTTTCTCATCAGTCATAACATACTCTCAGAATGCAATGAAAAGTCTTAGAGTCCATAGTTTTCCATGCTTGAAAATGGAATTTATGTACCTAACTGAATTTGTGATTAGCCCTTCTACCTAGCACTGCATGTGAAATGTTTTATGTTACACTTGCCAAGAGTTTAGATAGGAAATTTACATTGTGTTCAGCTAGGAGAAAGCAAGGTAAAGGAAATTCACAGCAATCAGTAAAGACAAGCAAAGAGGAAGTGTGGCTTTTCTAGTGATCTTTAGTACCATGGTTGCTATTAATTTGCCAGTTGAGCTCATCAGCCACAGGCAGTAGAGAAATAATGTTTAAATACCTTTGTAATATTGTCAGAAAATATACCACAGATTAAAATCTCTGAGGTATAGTAAAAATACCTGCTATATCAGGGACAAATACTGTGGTCAAAATCCATAAATATTTCACAGTATTATGTATGTTAAGATACAAAATCTTATAAACTGTGAATATATTGTATTGAATTTTACATAATATGTAATTACATAGCTGAAGACTATGTCATTTGTGTGGGAAGTAACTTGATTTTGTTCATGCAGCCTTTATATTGCTTCCTGACATTAAAATAAATATTGCTTTAAGGAATAATATTGATAGAGTTCTCATCACACTTCATTCTTAGCAAATTGTAATTAAATCCATAGCTTTCCACACAGGAGCTGAAGATGTATTGTTTTTACAGCATTTCAAGAACAGGTTCTACATAATTACCCGTTTTAGAGCAGTGATGGTACTCAAGTTTTTTACTCAATCTTTCTGAAAATCTTGCCCTTTCAGGGGCATACAAGCAGTTTTTTCCCTGACCTTACCAGCAGGAGCTGAAGCTATAAAAGAGCTCTGAATTCTCAACTGTCTCCGCTTTTTATTTTGCATTTGTTAATTGCCATATGCCTATGTGTCTGAAGAAAGTCATAGGAGGTTTTCTTCCCCCATTCAGTTCCTCTTTCTCACTTCCACTTTGCCTCTGTCTCCCATATTTGGTTATTTATATTGGTTTTGATTATTTTGGGGGGTGGGGTGAGTGTGTGGCTTGTATTGCTGTTCTGTGCATTATCATAGTTAGTTTATAATGTCATCAGACCTAGTCCTTGATGGTATCCTTCTGAGAGATGCTTAGGAAAAGGTCCATGCTGGGGATGCTTTTTTTGTGGTGGTGTGCTTTTTGCCATAGACACTTCTTCATGCCTCCAGTCCTAGCAATCAAACTACTACAAGCATTTTCTGTTTAGTGCAACGCAGTCGTTGTCTTTGTTGATATTCCCTGAACTATTTAGAATCAGTCTATACCTGCTTGGTCAGCTGACTACATACATTTAGTCTGTGACAACTTCACTCTTCACTGATTCAGATGTTCCTTTCTGACTTTCATTAAGTCTCCACCAACCACAACAGAGTGAACAGTTATTAATGCTAGCTCCTTCCAATTCCAAATGCTATAATGGGGACATAAATGATTTCACACAGCAGGTATTTGTAAAGAGTAAAAAATCCACCAAAAAAAAAATTCACTGCCTAAGTTAAGAATATTTTTACATGATTTCTACTACTTTCTGCTTTTATGGAGTTGTTTTTGTAAAAATATGTCTTTACATTTTTTTTTTCTTTTTAGTGAGTACAGCTCCACAACAAAAGCCTGTAAGTATTGTTATATATTTCAAGTTAACTATCTTATTTTCTGTGGTTTTGTAGGTATTAGTAGCTATTAGACTGTTGGTAGTCTCTACTCTTTTCAAAAGCTTCATTTGAATAAAGCTTTTATCTTTCAAAGAACACTTTTAATGTATTTGGCCTTACCAGTTTTAAGCACAGTATTTCTCTGATGGAAACTCTCATAGACTTACAGTTCTATAGCAATGTCAAAGAAAGTTAAGTATTGCTATTTTCATCTCTCGCGGAATAATCCATTCCATTCAAATGCTGACAAAAATGGGTGCATGCACTAAATATCATGCATTGCAGATAGCTTAAGGACTTTTAAGGCCTTAATCGTCAAGGCCTTAAAGGAGAGGGGTATTTATGAGGTTTGAAAGATCTTTTTGCCATATAGATACAATAAGTAACTACTGATAATACTGCTGTTTAGAAATATCTACGGTCAAACCTGCTTTCTACATCTGTGTGTACAGAATATATATCATTTCAGTGGGCATACAACAATTAATAGGATTGTCAAATTAACTGTCTTGTTTTGACTGTACCATAGCTTCTTTTAAAGATAACAGGATTTGTAGATAAGCCGTTGAGAAAATAATATTTACCTTTGTTCTTTGTACTTTATTTTTGAATTATATGGGGATTTCTTACTGGGATATCTAAACAGTGAGTGAAAACTGGATAGATTTCATTTATCAAATAGTAAAAACAGAAGTCAGAATTCAGTTAAAATATAAGAAAGTGTTTCAGTCCTAGCTCAGATGTGTTAATTTTTCTTTTCCTTGTTACTGTACCTGAGTTTTTCAATCCTTATGTTATATAAAATGTGAAACTTTCTGTAATGGCCATCTGTTGTTTGTGATTCATGTGTTTTGGGCCAGAATTGAATAATAAAAATGCTTTCCTTTCACTGGGAAATAGCTGAACAACACAGGATTTATTTAAAATTCTTTACTGTTTTCAATCTCTTTGGCTTTCATGTATCATTTTTCTCAGCATTCTTTTGCTGGTCATTACCTTCAATGTGTAGAGAGAGAAATCATGTATCAGATTTATATGTAAATAGCTAGATATGATAGCAGACTATCTTCCACATATGGTATAATCTGTTAATCTAGATTGAAGGTTATTTTGCCTAGTCAAGATTATAGGATCATAGGAATTTTACTGTGGCATCTTAGATGTATTTTGCTCTTGTATCTAATGAACAACCATGAAAAAGCATGTATAACTATATAAAATTTTGATAACTTTTTTGCTTCATATAACCCTACACCATTCTTGATGTGAAGTAAAATGGAAAAAGCAATATATTTGCTATACTAACTGCTGCCCAATGTTTTCAAATAAAAAGTAAACATACTGTGAGTGAATTTGGTGTGAGGTGCCTTGAGAATAATTGTTTAGCGTTTTTTGTTTTCTTTTGTTTGTATTAATATTTCAGGTTGGAAAAATATCCAAAAACAAAAAGAAGAAACTGAAGAAAAAACAGAAGAGACAAGCTGAGCTGTTAGAAAAACGCCTGCAGGAAATAGAAGAACTAGAGCGAGAAGCTGAAAGGAAAAAAATAGAAGAAAATGTAACCTCAGCTGTACCATCAAATGAACAAGATGATGAGTACCACCCAGAGGTGAAACTAAAAACAGCTGATATAGAAGAGGTAGTAGATGAAGAACCTGGAAATGATGATGGTTAGTATTACCTGCTTTTATTGACCCTGAATTTACTGTTTCAGAGGGGAAAGTAATTGCAGCATTGCATCTGGTACAATGAACGAAATCTCCAGACTGCCTTATATCGTTAAGTTTCATTTTCTCCTGTAGGTAAAATCATAACTAGAAAGTCTAAAAAGGAAAAGTAAAGTCAGACCTACTACAGAAGTGAAGAAAAACATGAATAGCAATCTAGCTCTCAAATCCCGTAAAACAGCACACAGATGATTCAACAGAACAGTCAGTTGTCATACCACCTTATGTGGCGTAACTGAGTATCTTGGTGAAATAGAAGAAAAATAAGATTAATTTCTATTCTCTAACAATGTAGTTAGAATCATTGTTGCTTTCCCCTTTTTTTTTTCTTACAATATTTGTTGTAATGATCTATCAGGTAATAATAATAACAGCTTCTTCACTAAAATTCTGAAGATGTCTTGTTAAAATTCTTGCTTAGTCCCGGTGATTTGGAGTGTAATTGTTATGCTCCAGCTCCATTCTGGCTTCCCTGGTTTTCTTGTCAACTGTCTCCAATTCTTATAAAAATGTAACTGTCTTTTGATTTGGTTTAGTTTTGTTCTACTCTTCCTGTGAATTTTCCTACTTCTGTGATGACTCACTGTTTGACATAGATTGAGTTACACATCTGTAAAGCTTGCTTTCAAGACCTCATGAATCTTCCCTTCATAACATTCTTCTCTTCTGAATTGTTCCCTCCTGAACCACTTGCCATTGTTTATTTTTTTCCAACAGCCGTATTATTTCTTTCTTTTGACTTTCATTTAGATTTTAAGGTCTTTGGATATTGCAGTGATCTTGGTGTATGCTATGTCAGAAGTCAAGTAGTTACTGAGTTAAAAGTTAGAGTTAAAAATTATTAATGTGTAATTTCAAAATGCTATATTCATTTATGATCTAATGTGTTGCTCATTGAAATTTTTCAGGTGAGGCAGAAGATCAGGATGAAAAAGAAGACACAGAAAAAGAAAATACTGAAAAAGATGACGAAGTTGAGCAGGAACTTGTCAACACTGATCCAACAGACCCTAAGTGGATAGAATCCCCTAAAACAAATGGCCATATTGTGAACGGCCCATTCCTATTGGAACAACAGATTGAAGATGAAGATGAGGAAGAGGAAGAATGTCCAAATCCAGAGGAGTATAATCTTGATGAGCCAAATGCAAAAAGCGATTACTCTTATAGCAGTTCCTATGAACAGTTTAATGGTGAACTGCCAAATGGACGTCATAAAATTCCCGAGTCACAGTTCTCTGAATTTTCAGCTTCAGTGTTCTCTGGGGCTCTAGAGTCTGTAGCTTGTGGTTCTGCTGTTTCTGAAGGATCAACTGTAACCGAAAGAGAGGAGAGCAGCCCATCTCATGACAGGAGCAGAACAGTTTCAGCTTCAAGCACCGGGGATTTGCCAAAAAGTAAGTATTCCTTCTAGTGGCATATGCCATGCTTGAAGTCTCTTGGAGCTGTAGGTGATGTCTTATGTAGAGTGAACAGTGGGGATAAACCTTACGTATATGTTTTATCTGTGTTCAGTGACACATGTATGCAGATACTACTTTTTACTTGTTTTGTTATTTTTGGTGAAAATTCAGTACAAAGCCTTATGGGTAGGCTGTCACAGAATTCTTTCAGTAACATAAAAAGGATGTTTCTGTAACAAAAGAACTGTATCACACCATTTCCCTGACTTTGAACACAAGGTCTAGCACTTCTCAGTGATGTTGAGTTTTCTCTACCTACAGGTGAAGTGTTTTAAATGTTTTTAGTTTCTGGGTTCGTGCCAAACCTACTAACGTTCTGGCCTGCTTTGTGCTTGAGTCTGAAGAGTGCCCACTGAAAAGATGGTGCCTTTGTGCCAGCCTCTGCAGTCAGAGAAATCTGTGAAGACTGCCCCCAAATGCTTTCTTCCCTAGGCACTGCCCAGACTTGGGGAGGGAAGTGGGATATGGGGTCAGATTAACCATAGCTAGGGTTGGGTTACAGCTGCAACCCACTAATGGGAACCCTTTTTCCATTGCTGGCAGATTTCATCTTCTTGGTTTCATCAACACTGAATGTTTTGCTCATTGAATCATATACATCATGTGAATGCAAAAACCTCGATTATGATTATTTTAAATTTAGTATTTCATCTTAGACGACTTTTAGCAAAAAGGCAGAGCAGATAATCTGGAAACGAAGGGGACGCTTTTAAGTTAGTTTGGTCCCAAACCATCCTGGTGAATTTTGATCTCCTAGGACCAGGTTTCAAGGAAAAGCAAATGTATTAGTTTTGAATGGCTTTTTGAAATGGGAGGCGGCGAAACCGCTTTTGATTTGAGTTGATGGAAGAATTTTTTCTTGTAGCATGAGTGTGTATTAAAGTAAAAAAAACCAAGAGGCAAGTAAGTATAATAGAAAGGCAGTGGTTAGGTTAAGAAAAAATTGTAATAGTCAAATTAAAGGCAGTAGCTTAGCTAAGCTTACTTCAAGTAAATTGGGTGATTTTTCTTGCATTCAAAACTGTGAGTTTGATAGATGCAGCTTGGAATACAGTGCAAAAGTACTCTTGTTAATTTCAAACAAATCTACCACTTAAATTTTAAGAGGAAAGCAGAACTGTGATTTTTTTTTTTCTTTCTTCTGCTGTAGAACTTTGCTTTTAAGGGTATTATATAAGTTATTGTAGATTAAATATTTACATTGACAGGTCAGTCTACACAGGAAAGAGAAAAGTAAGGTTGTAGTTGGAAGTAAGCATTGTTCCCATAGTTTAAGGGCAGAAGGTGATTATGAGATCATGTAACCTGACTTCCTTTTATAACAAGCCAGTAATACACCATGTATAAAGCCCAGTAACCTTTGTTTGGCTTAAAACATATTTTCCAAAAAGATACCTGCTCTTGATTTGGACAAATGAAATGATAAAAAATCTAGTATGGTTGAAGTGTGTTCCACTGGTCAGTAGTCAGAATTGTTTCAGAAGAATTTTCTCAATTTTGGATTTGTCTGGCTGCAGCTTCTAGCTATTACTTCTTGTTGTTTCTTTTCTCAGTCCTTAAGAAATCCTGTAATATGCTATCTTTTCATTCATTAATGGTTCTTTTCTGTTCCAAACAGTTCCTCTCAACCTTTTATTAAAACTCAACAAGATGAAGTCTTTATAAGCCATGTTGCCAATCCTCAACTCATTATGTTTTTTCTGTATTCATCATGGTTTTGGACATTTAAATTCTGGCTAGTAGAACTGCTCAGATCCAAAACTTTAGCCTGTAAATCCTCCTTATTGAAGATATGGAAAGTGAAATCTTGGTGTCATTGCAAAGAGCTGGATTTTTGCCATTGAATTAAATAGCTCCAGGGTATTACACAGGTTTTATTTATAGTGCCAGTGGCTAAATTAAAAATATATGGATTTCAGCTTTAACAAAGAAAATACTGAGAGACTAAATCTGTAAGCGGATAGAAGAAAATGAGATAGCTTAGGGAGAAGATCACCAAGCCTGCATCAGCATTGTCCCAGATGAAGTTACTGAATTTAAATAGAGATGTATTGAAAAATACAGTCGAGTGTATTTCTTGGTTTAAGACTTGGGAAGAGCAATTCACACAGTTACAGAGTCTGACAGGTAGGGTAATCTGCAGGTAGGGAAGAAATGTGAAATAAAATACAACTGAGTAGGGCTGTATTTCTGGAAGATGTCAAGATCTAGTCAAGTAAGTCTTCTAGTCCATCTCCTTACACTCTGTAGTCCCAAAACAATGTGTAGGAGGTTCCTAGATGCCTGGTAGCCTCTTCCTTTGTGCTGCTGGCAGTATATAGGCAGGAAGCCTCTACTGCTGGTTTCCTGGGGTGATGTGTAAAATCCTCATGCCTCCAGAGAGTAAAGCCAGATAGTAAATTCAGTCACAGCTCACTTCTGCAGAAAGAGGAAAAGCTGAACATTTTTAATATTAATGGCATCAATAATAATGTTGGGTTAAACAGTAATAAAACAGATTAAGGTATTCAGAAGAAAGATACAACAGATGCAAGCTAGTCAATATTTCTAAATGGTCCTACTTTCTCACTACAACTTCATTGCCCTTTTCTTCTGTAGAAATAGGCTTTATTTGTTCCCTTCTGTTTAGGCATTGCTGTACATCATTAAGTAACACGGTCTCATCTTATTTTTTCAGGATACTTGCCTCATTCAGTGCACAGACCAGTTTGTGTTCAGTGGATGAGCAGCTATTAAGTTTTTGTCTTTTTTAAGTTTTAACTGCGTGACCAAATGCCCTTAAGATAGATTTATTAATTTCCTCATTACTTTCCTCCTCATTCTAGTGTTTGAATGTTTACCAAGTATACTATCATGCTGAGACTGTGAGAAGAGGAGGTGATATTTCTCAGTTTTATGGAACGAGGACACAAAAAAGTGAAAATCAAAACTGCTTTCTAATTTTATGCTCAGGTTGAGGTTCTTTGGATGCTTATTTGAGAGTACTTACCTAAAAAGTAAGCTCCTTTTGACTTCACTGTCAGTTGTGAATGATCCGTGTTTCTCAAATTCAGAATCCAAGGTCTCATTGATCTCAGAAAATATGGGACATAAACTTCATGAGTTCCTGAGGAAACCACAAAAGTTTAGGCACTTGCCTATTACCTTCTGAGGTCCCTCTGTTAGAAGAAGTTTGAAGAAATCTGTTTTCTAATGTCATATCTAGATGTCTTACTGATGAGGCTTGCTTTTTCCCCTTCATTCTACTTTACTTACTGCAGTCCTTCACCTTCAACAAGACATGTGGGAAGAATTTATCTGGCACTATCTTTTTTTTTCTCCAGGACTACTGAATTGAGAAAGGTCATGTTACTTCTTGAATAATGTATGTGAATATGTTTTAAAAAAAGACTGTACTATGCAGCATGCTTGTAAGGGAACACTTTAATATTAAAGCTTACTAGTTCTGGCTTTTAAGTGGTGGATTGCAACCTTACTCTCTCATTGTATTTTACTTTTATGCCCTATATATTGGTGCTTTTTTAAAACTTGAGTCTTGGACTCTGTTCCAGCTTTTTTAGAGGACTGTTTTGTTGAGGTCACTGCCCTTCCTGTCTTCTGCTCTTCAGTCCTGTCTTTTCTTTCCTTCTCTCCCCTGGCGGATCTTGCTACTTTTTTTTCTAGTTGGCCAGTATTTCAGTGCCTTGATGGTCCCTTCAGGCTTGCTGTCCCAGCAGTTGAAGATCCTCATCTAATTTCAGTCACTTCTAACTCACGATTGGACATCCTATTTTTTCTCCTTGTCCCATGTCTGGTGTATTTTGCTCTACCAATTCTTACTCCCATTTAACAGATCGTTATATCTCCATTGGAGTCCTGGGTGCCTTTTGGACCTAGTACCTCTTTCTTATCACCAGTTTCCAATACATTCTTCGTAGCTTTGGGACAAGGAAACTGAGATCAGTAGTCTACTGCTATGTGGTTTGTTGTAATGGGTTCTGTCTTCCACGTTCAAGTCAATCTGCTTTCTATCCAATGCAGTCTAGGAGCTAGCAGGTGGTATGTCAAAACAAAGAAAAGCAGCAGTACTCCACTCTGGTATGTTAGGGTCAACAGTGTCCCAAGAACCTCTAAAGATTGCAGGATTAATTAGATTAAAGTTCTGCCTTTTTAGTCTAGATCATACTCAATGCAAATAGGACCTTCAGTGAACTTTTGATTCAATGCTGAATTATCTGTGAAATGGGTGACAGTCCCCTAGGCTCTCAAATTAGCCAGGTTTTGGTGAGTCATTTTCCCCCTTGGGACAGATATAAAAAAAAGAAAAAAAATCCAGCCAAATCTTATTTACCTTAGCCATGAATGGAAGTGCAGAATTTATTTTCTCAACCAAACTCTTCCAAGAATGTGTCTTTCATGTGGAGTTGTTGGAATTTGAGTTTTAACATTTTCTTTCTGAATCTGTTCTTGGAAACGTGCACTGTTTTTGCTTAGAAGCTCCTCTGGATATTTTAATAGTTATTTGGCAGTTAAGGAACACAAAAAATTTGCACTTGAAATGTGTAAGGATACTTAGAAATCAAGGTAAGAAATCCTATTTATATTGCTTTAATTTCTTGTAACATTCAGCAATGATTTTGATGTCTTCAATGTATTACAAAACTAGACAAAGTGTCAAGTCAAAACTGCTTAGATATAATGAACAGTATACTCAAAATACTAACTATTCTGCATTTTGCTTGTGTTAGCAAAAACTCGTGCTGCTGACTTACTGGTGAATCCACTGGACCCAAGAAATGCAGATAAAATTAGAGTTAAAATTGCTGACCTGGGGAATGCCTGCTGGGTGGTAAGTAGAAATGCATCATTTTAGCTATTTAGCCTTCACTATTTAAAGCAGGCCTTTTTATTGTTTATTTTTTCCATTAATGTGGTTCTTTCTATTTTAGCATAAGCACTTCACAGAAGACATCCAGACAAGACAATATAGATCCATAGAGGTTTTAATAGGAGCAGGTTACAGTACACCTGCTGATATCTGGAGTACAGCATGTATGGTAAGAACAATACATTGTGTATTTTACAAGAATAAACCTCCTAAAAACAATTGTTTATTTAGTGAGGAAACCTGATGAGGATGGTTCTGACATTTTGACACAAATACATTTTCATAAATTATGTCATATCAGATAACTACTGATGATTTTCCCCCTTTATTTCAATTTCTCAAGCATTCTTAATCAGGAAGTATTTTGGAGAACATTTCTAACGTTCATTTGATGCATTTTAAACCTGCAGTCAAAAACATGCAAGATTGGAGGGAAATATATTTATATTTTAAATTACAAAGTCTTAACTGAAATAGTACAACTGCATGTTTCCTTCCCATCTTAGAATCTATGCAACTGTTTGCTATGTTTCCATTCCTTTTTCTTGCATAAAGTAGCAAAAGAGTGAAATACTTCAAATTCTTGCCAAGTGCAGTGAAAACATCAGATTAGGCTTGCAAATCACAGCTTTAGGTTCTAAACTTTGAAGAGGAGTTAGTTTATTAGTAAAATATGTGGTAACATTCTGTTGAATTAGTTTTAACACAGTAAAACAAATTACAGATTTTAAAAATCTTTAAAGAATAGAAAAAGTAAAAACAATCACTCAACTTTCTGAAACACTCTGTAATAACTCTTTGAGAACAAATAAGTTACAATGATCTCATTAAAGATAGTTTTGGAAATACATTTAGAAGTATCTGTCTATTTTAAAAGTGAAAACCTATTCAAATCTTTATATTTTACAAATAAATGTCTAAAAAGAATAAGTGTGTGAGGAGGAGGAGAAGACTCAAATACTAGACACAGTTTGGAGCGTGGGTGATGAGAAGAATTGCAGAACTCGGGGAGGAGGAGGATTGAAAGGAACATAAAATCCTACAGATATTATAAGCTCAGCAAGCCATGTGCTGGAAGTAACTAACCCATAAGTAAAATTGCAAGTATGTTTTCTCTAGAGTTTAATACTAGCTTTTGCTTTAGTACACAGAAAAGAACATCTGTTTCCAAATTTACTTTTCCATTTGGGGGAAAAATACTAAATTTTTCTATTACACTGAAAACAAAGTGTAGAAAATATTCCACAGTTTTGATCCCTAATTCATTGGATGTTTCTTTTCTTAACTAACTACAAAATTACTATAGAGACTTCTCATTCCTTTCACCTGATATTTTGTAAACCTCAGTTGAGTTTGATACCTTTTTATGGTATTGAATACCCTATATTCATCTTCCTTTCAGGTTGTACCTACCCCCTACTAATTTTATATACAGTTGTGTAGCTAAAGCTACATTAAAAATGCTGAAGTCTGTCTATGATTGTGTTTAAAGAAAGTGGGGTAGTTAATAGCAATATCAACAGCTAGGGAATATAATATTCTTAGAATAATTTGGGTCATCCAGCCCCTTACACTTCAGTTCTTTTCCATGTTATATAAGTGTTACTGCTTTCTTCATGCAAGTCCTTTCTCAAATGCAAGAGGAAAAAAAACCGAACCTAAAGCATCTCTGCCACTAGGGGTATCTTAATTCAGATTCACGATTATTTATGAAATTTCAGTGTTTTAATGAGAAAATTCTACTTTTTTGTTATGTAAGCTTTAAAGGTATTAAAGCATTTGAAGCAGAAACACAGGAATTCTGTCTTCTGCCACAGAATTTGTTTTTTGGTCTTAAAAATTGCTGTAGAAATTTTATACTCCACTGACATACAGTTGTTGAGTTCAGTTGTCATCATTGTATAGCCATGTAGAAAATAGAGATCACCCCCAAAACTGATAATTTCAAAACCCCTCAGGATCTGCTTTTGTTCCACTGTGGTTGAGAAAAATGGGTCAGAGCACTGTGAGTGCCAATACTCTGTTGGATGGAAAACAGCTCTGAGGGAGGGGTTGACTTGAAGACCTTAACAGCTTTTTCTGCAAATACCTGTAACAAAGATTAACTGCCAGAGCAGTGTTGCTAATGTGGAACTGCAAACTCCCAATTAACTTATTTAGGCTGTCTTTGGAAATTAATTATTTGATTCTCTCCAGTCCCTAAAGCAGCCAAGAACCATGAAGTATCAAAATGTTCTAAGGCCATTGTAGTCCCACTTGCTTTCTCAGGTTTGGACTCCTTGTTTTACCTAGGTGTGGTTCAGAAAATGGCTGTCTAGGTTACCTAGGTCTTGTTTCTCATTTAATTCACTTTATTCTGTAATGTTTCCTGTTTGTATGTTTTCAGTAGGGTTGTCTGCTGGAGCAGGAGCTGGAGGTGTTTACTTTCAGTCAAAATACAGCTCAGATACCCCGTTAGCCATGTTGTCCAAGACTCTCAAAGGAGAGCAAGGCAACTTCCTTGTCATGTTGCTTTGCTTGTACAAGTCTAAAGTCATTAAGTACATTTTTGGAAGCAGTACTTTGCAAAGTGAATGGTCTAGCAGTATTGCCATGAATTTTTCTTGGCGAGTTTCCATCCTTCCATACTTGGCCCAGTGTGACAGTACCAAGCACACGTGAAGGGGTATCCTACTGGTTGACTCTGTATTGACTGCATATGGTATTTCTCATTTCCTCCTTTTCTAAAAGTAAAGAAAAAAAGTTTGTCCATTAAGGGTTAGCTGTATGTTAAGTGACCTAAATTTGAGGTTGTGTTCAGGTTAGGTAAGTAATTGCTCTGATTGTATTCACCTTTCAGAAATACTACATTTGTGAATGGGTAAGGTGCCACTGCTTTGCAGTGGGAGCAGTGTTACATAATTACAGATCCTGTCCTTCATTTTGATTATCTGATCATGATTTTCACTGGATGAGCTTTCTTGTCTCGCTTTCTCTACTGAATGATAATGCACATATTGCAAAAGTGTGTGCCTAATATGAATGATGTGAATTAATGTGAATGCAAAGTATGGTAAGGTAGTATCAAAGCAGAGATGAGATATTATACTTTTAAAACCCTCGCTTACAACTGAATCACTGAGCTAATTCTCTGAACTGGCACTTGAAGGAGGGTAAAAGATATTTTGACCTCATTTGGATGGGATTGTGTGCAAATATGTTTTGTAGATCTGTGTGTACCCATGACCTTCAAATCAGAGATTTCTGACCAGTATTCTCACAGAAACAGATGCAGATGTGCTCTCCACTCCTCTGTGTAGCTCTTGCTGACAGAAGACCTGCTGCCTCAAAGTCACGGTCACATTCTCTATCTCAATGGGCATTAAGTTACACAACATGGCTGCCAAGCTCTCCTAAAAGGGCTTGCTCACAAGTAGTCCAGAAAACTCTGCTTAGTAGTAAATGCCATACATGCTTAGCTTGCAAAGTAGAAGAGATTCTTCATGTTATGTATCCACTACTGTGTCAGATATTCTAGATCATGTCTCCACTAAAAAAAAAAACCAATAAAAACAGGTCTTTCTTTGAATTAATTTAGGGTCCATAGGGTTTCCGTGTCCAAGGTTTATGCATACATAAAATTCATCAATCCTTTCATGTCTCTTGGATTTTATGGAGGACTGCTTGGAATACTTGGGACCAGGATTCACCTGGGATCTTGGTCTTGTGCTTTATGGGTTCCCCTGGGATCTTAACTTGGTCTTGTGCTTTATGGATCTCCATTTGAGCCTAAGGTTTTTCACTGCCTTTTGCTTGCTAATGAAATAATCTTGCTCACTGGGAACAGCATTGCCTGTGAGAGTAGCAGAGCTGCTAGTTCTTGTATTGGCTTGTATTTATGGCATAAAGTGTTAAGTCGAGCACAGAGGTTGTGTTTTATCGTAACAGCAGCAGACTGTCTTTTTTCATCATACCATTCGCTCATCAGTTTTACTTAGTCTTTAGTAATGAGGATGGAGACGATGATGGTGACATTTTTAAACAAAAGCCTCTGATAACAGTGCCCTGAGCATGCAAAGCATCTGTGTTCATGTGTGCATAGCAACTTTCAGAATACCCCCGTTATGAATCTGGCCTTTAGGACATGGTGTATTGTGACTACATGGAGCGCTCTCTTCACCTGGGCTCTGCTAGTATGGGTTGGCTTCATCTAGCCATCAACCCTGTGGTTTTGATGCAGCTTCCAGTAAATAATAGTCTTGTTTTATTTGTATTGTCTTTACTATGGTAGTAGCCAGAAATTCTGGTCAGGATTGCTTGTGCTGGAAGTGTACATAAACAGCACCATATAAGGACTCTACCCAAATAGCAAAAGAAGGAGAAATAACTCGGTGCTAATAACCTTACAATTCTGTTTGTTTTGATGTTATGTCAGTGAATAAGTACCATTCTAAGCCAGCAGCCTGTGAGTTGAATCTTGCAGTTTTAGATGATTCAGCATGGCCCAGTTCTTGTGCCCCAAACCTCTTTGAATCAGATCTAAAGGATGAGAGTATCCTCAGGCCAGTACCAGTCCTCTGCTCAGGTGATGCAAGTCTCAGAGTTTTTAAGAAAAAGAAAAGAAAGGTGGGGGGGAGGGAAGAAGATGATGCACATATCTTTGGAGGCTTATAATCAATGCACGCACAATGTGCCGTGAAGCTAATGAAAGAAGTTAGATGTCAGTGGGCTTTTCCAGACTATGACAAAGTTGTTTGCTTGTTCTGTGCTCAGCAAAGAATGCAACAAAGTGTAACTCAAATTTTTTTCCTAGACATTGGTGACCTAGGTCTGAGTGATTGTTGCTGTCATTTGCTGGACATTGATAAGTTTTGCTAAGGAAATTTCACAGGGCCTTTTATTTTTCTTTTAACAATGTGACCTGTTTAAGTGGGGTACTCAGCTGCTCTCATGGAAAGCTAGACACTGGGAATCTCTCTCCACTTTTATTAAATTCTAGAAAATTCTTGCTGTTCCCTTGCTGCACTAACTCTATTTTAATTCTACCAACAGGGAGGTCCATCTCTCCTTTTCACCCCCCCAAAAAGCAACAGATTTGGAGCCAGCAGTGCTTTTGACAGGATTGAAACCACCCTTGATCAATTGATTTTTATCAGGCTGAATGTCCACATTTGCAGTATTGAAAGAGTTGCTTTCTGTGGTGCACAAACTGAACAGGCACTGCATGGTTTATCATTTCCTAAATCTCAAAAACCATGGAACATAGTACTCCAGTGATGGTGCCAAGAATCCTAGCAAGATAAGGGCTTTAGTACTGGCAGAGGACATCCCTTTGTATTGCTCCTGGAAATGACTGCAAGCATCATGATTCCAGTGCTTTTCTTGTTTATGCTCTTTGGATTGGAGGCAGGAAAAGCACTGGAAACGAGTCTCCTCATCTGACTTGTGTTGTTGATTATGTACAGTCTTGTTTGAGCTGTGGGGAGGAGATGGCTGTGTCACAAGCTAGATCATTAACAGGACTATGAGGTGGCTTTTGTGGCGAGTTGTGATTCCTGAAATATCTTCTTCTTATAATAGAAAATAGATAATAATATAATAGCAAATATTATAATAGCAAATAGATCATAGCTGTAGATCGGCAGGAAGTCAGAGAAGGAGAAAATTGCACTTGGTTTTTTATCTATCCAAAGAGAATACAAATGATGAAAGAAAATACTACCAGGGTGAGAGGGAAAGTGGGCAGGCAAACAGCTTTCAAAATGAGAGAGATGCTACTACAAGGCAAGCAAGCTTACATGGGTGCTTTTTATTATGAGCATTTCTATTCATGTGAGAGAACTCTGAATGAAAAAGAGCAGAATATAGTAACTTGTGATGTTAAAATTAAGCCTACATGTAAGTGCTTGTAGTTCGGCCCCCAGTTTACTTCTTCGTATGATGTTCTCTAACATGGGGTGGAGAGGTAACTGTCCTTAACTATTCTTCCTGTGTTGTAAGCAGGGGAAAAATGATCTTTTCTCCATGATATCATGAGTATCATTATGCTAGTATGTGCGAGTAGCAAACACCAAAGGTGTGGTGGCAAGCCTCAGTCTGCACAGAAGCAGTATTTTGAGGAAAAATGGAAAATCAAAAACCTGATTGAGAGAAGATAAAAACTTCAAGTCACTATGCACATATTTTTCAGTAGGCAGATAAAGTACAAATTGCTGTTATTAATCACTGTACACCCTTTTTGAAGGTGGTGGGTGGACAACCTGAAACATTCAAAAGAAAATTATTTTCCAAAGAAAATGACTTTCCAAAGCAACTGCTCAGCATGTGCATGATTCCAAGATAGGAGTACAGCAAATAATAGAAACCTGTTTCCGTTTCAAGCATCCCATGCATGTCTTTTTTTGTATATCTGTCCTTTCTTACCAAGCACTAACCATACAAAACGCCTTTTATAGTCTTTCCATTGCCTGGCTCTTCAGAGGGAGATGTCCGTGGGAGAACAAACTGTCAGCTGGTGTGTGTTTCTCAGAAAGCTTTTTGCTTTTCTTTCCATGCTCCCACTTACCTGTGGAACAGTGTTCTTAAAACTAAGCCCATTTTTAAAGCAGTTACAATCTTCTCATTCACAGCTCTTAATTTCAGCTGGGGTGGAGAAATTCTGGCCAAGAGCCAGATCTCATCTGTCAAAATAATAATTCTGGCCTATAGCTTGTTGTCCTTTTTCAGCTGGGGCTTCATAAGAGGAATTCAGGGAGACTGATGCAGACCAAGTGAATTGTTCTTCCAGTCCTCTCCCAGACAGCTTTCTCTAGGCATGCATCCATTTTCAGTCACCAGATTGAGTACACAGCTGTCACACAGTGAAAATGGAGCTGTTTCCAATTGCGTGATTAGACATGGATCCATAATACACAATAGTGATTCCAGCAGTTCAGTATTGTGGTAGGTTTGTATACAATTGCATGGTAGGTTCATATAGAGTCGCCTGGCAGAAAAAGAGTCATAGCCTCTCCAGAGCCTACAAAAGCAGCAGTGTGAACATTTATATGAAAGGTTCTCCATCTGCAGATTGAGAAAAGCAGTCTAGAGTGTTTTTCTGCGATAACCTTAGGAAAGTGGTAAGTAGCAATTGCCAGTACAGTCAGTAAGGAGGGATGATTGCCTTGGGCTGTTGTGCCATATGTTGAGTGTGTTTTATCTCATTTGTTATCTCCATATAATAATTGAATTGCTGATTTCTGATGACGTAAATGTCAACATTAAGTAAAAAAGATCATGGTAATTCAAGGTTGGGAGTTTCTGTCAAGAAACTAGTTTTTATAAATTAATACTTTAAAAGGGGAAGTAAGTAAATATGATTAATCTGTATTTGTAGCATCATAGAAATAACAGCCAAATTTAGGTTGAAAGAGATCTCTAGTAGTCCTCCAACTGAGGTGTACATACCTGTCAGGATGGCATTTCTACAGCCTGAGTAGCCTGTCCCAGTGCTCAGCTAATCTTGCTGAAGAATTTTTTTTCCTTGTATCTGGAATTTCTGATCCTGCTGCTCCTGTCTGTTCTCTGTTGTCCTTATATTAAGAAGAGTGTATCTCGGTGTTCTCTGTTACTGCCTTTCAGGCAGTGGAGCACAGCAATTAAATACACTCTTCTCCTCCCCTTCTGCAGCCTGACCAAACACAGCCTTATCAGCCTCTCCTGCATCCTCTGCTCAGCCTCCTAATATCTCAGAGGTCTTTCCTGGTCTATCTCCAATTTGGTGGAGATTTTGGTCACATACTGGTGACCCCAAACTGGTCACAGGTCTGCAGATGCAGATTTGTTTGCTGAGGAGAGGGGAAGTCACATTCCACCTAGGGCTGGTAACATGCTTGTTATGTACAGCCCAGTACATGGTTGGCCTGCATTACCACAAGAGTGCACTGCTGACCTGTATCCAACTTGCTGTCCGTCAGGGTCTCCATCTCCTGATTTTATGACAGTGTCAGCAACTTAGGAGTTGGAGACTGAGTGGTTTTGTATATCTACAGTTGGGTGCAAAGTGTTGATAAGTACTGAACAGTGCTCAGGAAGTCCAAAGCACTAGTGCATTGCCAAAACTAGTTCTGAGTATTAGCAGAAGAGACCTCCTCTTTTGGTGGCACTGGCTCAGTAACGGGACTGCACGTGCTTTCTGGTGCAACACAACTTTGGACATCAGTTGAAGGAGCAGAAGAATTCTGATACAATCCAGAGGTGTCATTGTCCTTCTTATGGCTATTTATGTGCTTATTACTGAATTTTAAATGCTGATTCTTCTACTTTATGGTAAAAACCTATGACAAGGATTTATTCTTTTATGAATAAGGCCCAATTAATTTCATTTATCTTGTGCTATGTAGCCAGTCCGTCCTACAGATGTCTAGGAAACTATTACCAGGTTGCTACAGATAAACCTGCGAGACATTGTCCTGTATGAATGCTAAGAAGTATTATTATAGATATTTATCACAGCACCCAAAAGGTGAGGCTGTCTCTGGGCTGTCCCTGTGTGCATCTGAGTCAAAAGTTTATTTGCTCTCGGTGCAGAGTCCTTTAAGGAAAGTCAGGAAATCAAATGTCCGAGATGCTGTGGCTCCAGCCCATGCTGGGCATGGAGTCAAAACTATGCAAAAAGGAAAAAAGGAGCATCAGCATAATTTTGGAAAGCTTCGTTTCTCTTTAGCAAAAGGATGATGTAAGTACCCAAATCTATGAGAGCTTGCAGTTCTTATTTTATACAAACTGATCTAAAATTCAGTGTATCACAGTGGTATGCTTACTTCTTATGCTTCTCTGTGAACATTTTTACAGTTTTTCCAATTTAATCTTCTTAGTCCCACGCAGACATATCGAGCTATTAATACTTCATTTTTGGGGACAGAAGCTGTATTCTTTTGGAGTCTATCTTTGTGGCTAAATTCAACTACATTCCCATTGTTCTCCAGGAATCTGTGTTAAATAGCAATGAGTTTCTTAATGTCCTCAGAAATCAGCCCCATCAGTGTGTGTTCTAGGAAAGCTGGTCCAGCTCTTCCAGTGAATATATTCTCATGAGATACAGAGGGGATTCTTGGGGCTTCTCAGTCTCATCTCAAGAGAGTAACAATATTCTCCATGTTGTGTTCAGAGATCTCTACCAGTGATCCCTTCTAGCTAGTCTAAAATTTTCTTCAGTTTAAATACCTGGTAATTTATTAAGTCCTTTAGATTTTTTTTAAGCTGTAAAATGAAAACACTCAGTCTTGAGCTAGGAGTAGAATAAGAAAAAAGGGAATGACTGTTTCTTAGTGCTAGTGACTTTAGAAATTAAAGGCCTGTTCATACAATCAACAGAAATGTCAGCAAGGGGCATTCTTGCTTTCTTGGCTGTTGTGTGTGATTGCAATGAATTATTTTGGCTGTAGCCCACTTGGATGACACTGCAGTTCACAGCTTGAAAAAGCCAAGTGCCCATACATAGGCTAAATTTACAGGTGATTTAACAGCTCCAGATTACAAATTGGAACACAAAAGTGTCTATTTTCAGGAGACGAATATTTTGTAGTAAGTGTTCTAATGGAGTGAAATCCCATCCTAGAACTATGCCAGGAAGTTCTGCCTGATTTTTGGAATGATTTTTTGGATCAGATGTTTCCGCTGGTCTTGGAGATAGAAAATAGTTTGATGGGAGCAGAAAGAGAATAGCTTAATAAATTAGGCTAGTTGAATCCATGTTTGTACACACGTATGGGCTCTCTTAGTTATTTCAGTGCTTTGCAGCTTTTGATATGCATTACGCCTGTAAAGAGAAGCTCAGTTTTGTCCTGACCTAACACAAGGTTAGCATCCCATTGACGCATTGCGATGGCCTGAAAGGATTGGTCATCATGGTGTCTGTTGTGGATTCCTTCATCAACATCAGTCTCAGTATAATTGCAGTATTTACTTTCTTGACTTCTAATTCAACAAAAATACCTTTTTAAAAACTGTTCTAGATTTAGAGTCATCAAGGAAGCTGACCCTGTTTGCTAATTTCAAGTGATTAATTATAAGTGGATTTTATTTCTGTTTCAGACTTTTTTATTTCGGTCCCCAACATGCAGTCTGACATAATGAGCCTTCAGCTACAAGCGTAGCTCTTTATTACATATTTAGAAATACCTCTTTATCAGCTTCATTAACTTACACATATTCAACATGATCAAGAGCCAACACATTAGTATGTAAAAACATGTTTAACGTCAGCTTACACTGATGCTCCCTTCACACCCCAGTACAGCCAACCTGTTCAGAATCGCTTCCTTCGCAGCATGACCGAAATACTCCCTGGTCAGCTGGTGGAGCCCTGGGGGTTGCTGGGGAGGGACCGCAGTTCAACAATCCTTGTCCATCTCCTTTGTTCATCCTGGCCGAGCAGGCAGAAATGCTTGGGGTTTGGGCGTGCTGCCTTTTGCCAAACCTCCAGCCTCTCGTACTGACAGGGTGTGCTGGGGGCTGAACGTGGGGCTCTCTCCAGAGCAGTCGTTGCAGTGCAGGAATGATGGTCCCCAGGTAAGTGGCCTCTCCTCAGTCTCGGATCCAGTTGTAGGCCTTGAGCTTTGAATGAAAATTTGCTCTTGATTCTGAGATAGTTGTGATGTTTTGCTGACATCTTAAGATTTAAAACATTATTTCTGAAATACCTGTAAATATGTTTTGTTATGTTACAGGCTTTTGAGCTAGCAACTGGAGATTATTTGTTTGAACCACACTCTGGTGAAGACTATTCCAGGGATGAAGGTATGAATCTTTTGAGATATACGAGTTCTTGTATGTTTTCACACTCCTTTTAAATTTCCAGTGAGCGTACAGTGGGGTTAAGTTTTGTATTTGAGTGAACTGTTTGTACACATTGTTTTCAGAATATAAATATGATTTTTTTCTTTTTAGTTTTAAGTTCCATCACTAGCAGTGGGTGGGCAAAAACTCCCTTCTGCAGATACTCAGCTACTTAACAACTGCCTGAAGGAATTAAACTGCCCTTCTTGTAAGATTGCATATGTGTGGAAACCTGATTGAGAATAACAACATTTTAGTTTAGAAAAGAAATGACAGATTTGAACTTTATAGTATTTTCTCTTTATAAGAGTGACACTGGAATAATGTTTACATTATGTATTTTTATTTGAATTAGGCAATTACTAATTTTTTTTAAAATTAGAATTAACTCCTGCTTCCATCTGTATACCTGTCCATTTTCATGCTTGTTTGCTTGTAAATGCTCTTTGCAGTGGTAATGTGGGCATCATTCATTGTTCCTAAATGCTACTAATGATGCCAGAGCTCTGCTGATCCTGGAAACCTCTGCATGGATTTGCTGCAAACATTGTTGATTTGAAACTATTTCTGATTTTTTACTAATTCCAGTTTCTTTCCTCTTCTTTTTTATCCCATCCTTTCCCTGCCCCTTCCACTCCCGTATCCTTTTTTTCTCTCCCTCATAGACCACATAGCACACATCATAGAGCTGCTAGGCAATATCCCAAGGCACTTTGCTCTATCTGGAAAATATTCTCGGGAATTCTTCAATCGCAGAGGTAGTACCTCTTCTTTTTGAAAGGTGCCGTGATGCAGACAGAAGTGGAATTCCTGTTGTAGCATGTCCCACTGAGGAGCATTTCCTGAAATCACACAACCACAATTCTTTTTTTTTTTTTTAGCTAAATGTTCTGAAAAATAACTATTGATACATTTTAAATTACATTGCAAAACTTCTTTGTAGCAGCTGATACTCAAATGTTTTGAGAAGGAAGTTTTGCTGAAAATATCTTTCCAAATTAGCCACTGAGCAGTATGCACGTGTCTTTTTTGCCAGGATCGATCTATTTCTGTCTGTACCGGGCCAGTGTTAGTGTGTGCATGCAATGTACTGATTAAACTGTTGTATGTTTCTGTTTTGCTGGCAATGTTCTCCAATGCAGACCACATAGCATTGATCATTGAACTGCTGGGAAAAATCCCTCGAAAATACGCTATGTTGGGGAAATATTCCAAGGAGTTTTTCACCAAAAAAGGTAACGGTATTTATGCAACACTAATTTAAAGCATAATGCTATCCAAAAGGAGAATATGTTCATTTATGGGTACTGAAGAAATACATCCATTTAAATGGAGAGTTCTTACTAAAGAAGAATTTTGGTGTAAACTTGACTTTCTGAGAAAAGCCACAATTTGCAGTATTCATGTCAATATTTCATTTAAAATTCATTTTGGGATGTACTCAACAAAGTGTGGATGTTAACAAACGTCTGTGTGAATCTGTTATCCAATGTTCATGTAAATGTATGGAATCAAGTGATGATGCATAGCTTGTAACGTGATGGAAAATCAACTGTCAGCTGCTTTTGATAATATATATAGTGGTCCAGCAAATGCTACTGATAAGGAATAACTGGAATGGGAAGGGAATACCTGGGCAACAGATACACAGATGCGTGCAGTCAGTCCTCACACTCGAACCTCACTGAAGAGAGAGCATGCAGAAAAGATCGCTCTGTGACAGCAGTGGAGAAGCTGCTCTGCTGTGCACTGTGCTGTCTCACTTCAAACACTCTGAATTCCTGTAATGCATGAGTGCCACAGCCATAGGCAATGACTTAGTTGTCTTTGCTGTTGTTCAGAAGTGCAACCTCTCTAAAAATAAAACCCTTGTCAATTGCTGTAAGAAAGTAATTAATCTGAGCAAATGCACTGGGTCTTATGGTTCTTTAATCTTTTTATACTTTGTCTTTGCTCAGGCTACTCTTTAAGACAGGCTTTTGACACGTGAGGGAATGCGGTGATGCTTCAAGTGTCTTTTGTCCCCGCAGTGCATGGGACAGCACTGCGTTGTATCGAGGGACAGGGTATGTCAGGAGCATCCCATTACGTGGTGGGAGAACAACTGGGGCCATCGACCCCAGCTGGCAAGCGTGCTTTCCTGCTGAACAGCGCTGCGGCTTCCCTTTTGCCCGTGACTCCACATGCCTGAGCGCGCAGCTCATCGGCAGGGCCAGCGCCGGCCACCTGACCAGCTGCGTCGGGCATGTGGGGTGCCGGGGGGGGGCTGAGGCGGCGGCACTCTGCTGTAAGAGGTTTGGGTCATGATGCAGGAGACAATCCAGTGATTCATCCCCCCTTGCACGAGAGCCGCCTATACTGTGCGTGGATATTTCTGGTACAGCAGGGACCTCTGCATGCCTTCATTGCTTTAAGGAGGATGTAATGGCATCAAACACGGTGCGAAGAAGGGCAACAGTGATAACCAAGGAGACAGAGCAAATGCCATTTGGGGGAGTCTAAAATGCCTGGGGCTTTTTGGTGTGGAGGGGAGAAGGATGCTGAAGGAATAATAAAGGTTTACAACATCAGGAAGTCAGTGGATAAGCTGAAAGCAGAGCTGTTGTTTGCCAGCACCTGCCATGTGAGAGCTGGGGGACACCCAGTGAAACTTCCAGGGGGTGGCTTTAAAACAAGTGCTTTCCTACACAGCAGGCAGTGAGCTTCAGGAGCCTGCTGCCATGGGGCGCGTAGAGAGAGGCTGTATCATCAGCAGGCGCAAAACCAATCTCATGTTAACTGAGATGAACAAACTGAGGGCTGACACATCGTAAATGTTCCAAAGCAGTAAAGGGCTGGGCAGGAGGTAGCCTCCGGCACCCCCAACAGGGATTGCAGCTGCTGGAGTGAGGGCAGGGCCTGCAGAAAGGCTCCTTTGCCTGCCTTCTCTACCCTTTCCTGTGGCCACTGTCAGAGGCAGGTACTGAATTAGAAAGACCCCTCAGCCTGACCCCCCTTAAAGTATATCTCATGTTCCTAATTTTCACTTTACACCAGATGGGATGGCATTTTCTAGCCAAGTCATATAACCTTAAAATGACTTAACAGTTTTACAATAGCCACAGTGTTTGTGGTGCACAGTAGAGGGCAGTTTGTAAAACTCCCACAAAGTGAGTTTCCCATGCTTCCATGAGCATCTTCCACTGCAAAGTGTCGCTGTTGTCCTCTAGGGCCTGAACTTCAGTGACATTCCTCAGAGGCACCAACTGCTGTGGCTCTGGGTGGGATTTAAGCACTTTAAAAGACTTCGTTCACCCTCCACACAAAATCTAAGTGCACATTTGCTGTGGAAGCTTAAGTAGACTGGATCCCACCTGTTCTACTCAAAACAGAAAATCTCAAGTGCAAGACGAGGGAATAGTAATCCAGGCTGTGTTTTCAGATCATACCAGTTGCTTTGGTATGCAAGTCAGGAAAACTGGAATGCTTTGTGGAGGAAAAATGGAGGTGGTGAGTTTCTTGCTCACTTATATGAGATACTTTTTTTGTTGAATTGGGCATCAGATACCCTCTTCCTTTTTCCTGGCCACCCCAGTACTGCCAGCCTCTCTGGAGCCCCCAGGAGGTGTTTGCATTTGATGGGCTGGCAGGAAATGGATAGGCTTAATAGTTGGCCAGCAAACTGCTGCATTTTGTACTTATCTGCTTGTGGCCTGAGCACCTGAGATCAGAGGCCATGTAGTACAGGCCTGAGGCTCTTCTGAAAATTTCACACTGTGGTGTAAAGGTGGGCTTAGAAATCTGACTGTAGGCTTCTAGTTTGAAAACATCACCCTTGGGTGAAAATCAAGAAATCACTATTTGGGTGTTGCTTCTGTCTAAAAGCAAGTTCAACCCGAGAGAAACTTTAAACATTTGAATTGTTCCACTGAAGTCACAGGCACAAAAGGAAAGTGCTGTCAGCTAATGAGTTTACAGGTATGAGTTCCTTCTTAGTAACTGCCTGAAGCAGTTTGTGACATTCAAATAGGAGGGTGCATTTTAAAAAGGAAAAGCATTTATAAGTTACTTCTTAGTCACTATAACACAGATGCTCACATACTTTTTGTAGGGTCTCATCTTGATTGAGTCCAGTAACAACTCCACTGAGTCCTTTTCTCCCATGCCTTCATGAAAGCTATTTTGCCTGTAAAAATGATTAATATGTTTTGGCACTAAAACTTAAAACCCTTCTGTTTTTTTTTTTTAGACCATGGTCCCTTCTATTTTTTCTTCTGGTATTTGCTAGCCCTGTTCCTTGTGAGCTAAACCTGTGCAAGATGCTGGCTAGGTACTGGCTTTGCCTGTTGGAAGTTGTAACAAGGAAAAGCACTGCTGCTTATTTACCATGCTGGAAGGAAGGAGAGGGCTCTTCTCCAAATCCCTCGCTTCCATCTACTGTACCGTAGGGCCTCACCAGCAGTTCTTGTATTAGTTTTCAGGAGCATGTCCTCAAAATACATAGTAGCAGATTATATTCCACTGTTGCTTCCCCAGTCCTTCACATTGTCTGTTTCTTACTGTTCAATATTCCATCCTCCTCTTCCCTGGTGACACATCTTAAATTTGTCTCTGACAGACTTCATAGACTAGCTCTGTTTTTTTTGTATTACGGTCAGCAGAGAAAGCTTTAAATAGCATCTCCCCC
>JANZLQ010000005.1:14700136-14720474 GCA_026212715.1 Elanus axillaris | reverse complement strand
CCCCCCCCCCCCCCCCCCCGGGTCCTTCAGAAATTTCTTTTTTCTGACTCAACATTCCATTTTTCAGAGGGTCTGTTGCTGCCTCTGCTTTGGCCACAGGGGTTTTACAGTTCTGACAACTCCATTGTCCTCTCTGGATATTTCCTGTGTGCTTCACTATCAAAAATCTAAATAAAGAGCTTCTGTTAGGAAGTTTTCACTTAGTATTAAATTTTTAGCATTTCTTTGAAAATTCATGTTACTGCCCTGACTACTGACACTGTCAAACCGGTGGGCCTGTGCTTTTCATTTCTCCCTTACTTAGAAGTACTGTCTTCGTGTCCAACTACATGGTACAAACCTCATGAACTAGATGAAAATATGTGTTGCCAGACACCTTGATTTCCTGTGCTGCTCTTCAGTGGTTTAGGATGGAAATGAGATGGACCTACCACGTTAAAATAAATTCTTTGAGGTTTTTGTCCACCTCAGTTGCCTTTTACTTAACCTACTTCGATACCATGGTCAGTGTCATGATCTTTCTTGAAAACCGAAGCACTAGTTTAATTCTTGCCCCCCCCCCCTAATTTTTACTGTATCCCATCTTCTTAAATGTGTTTACAACCTTAATGGAATTTCTTGTGGAAAATTTCGGTCCTTAGTGCTAAAACAGTTTGTTCCTCAGCAGAAAAACACCACAGAATATTGTGCTGCACAGAGTATGCTGGTCTCCACTTGGGTATTTCAAGTTGAGCCTCCACTTGACAAAATAAGGAGTATTCAAACAGTATGAACTCGCCTTCACAGTGACACCAGGATACTCATCTTGCAATCTTACTTCATACAGTCTGAGGGAGGAAAGATGCTAAAACGATGTAATCTGAGTACAAAGGTGAAGACAGTGCTGCATGGAAACACGCACTCCCCCAAAGCTAGTCTAGTTTGGTCAAATGATCATGGCATTTCTTACAATGAGTGCTGTAAGCTGGAGAAGCTAAGGACACAGCCTGCTCTTTTTTTTTTTTTAGCCTTTTTTTTTCTTGCAGTCAATAACAAGTCACTATTTTCTATCGCTGTTTAGCAATATTTGAGTTTATGTGTTCCTATTAGATAGTTTGCTACCTGTTCTTGTTAGTAGTTACCAATACACACTTTTGGAAACCTTCAAAAGGGTAAGATTTTCAGCAGTTAAATTTGAGTTACATAGAGATTTTAAAGGGCTGAGAGTAAGCCTGGAAATGAATACGCTTCTCCAAGATGTGCTGTCCTTTCTGTACATTCATACAGACAGTATGGGCCCAAAGCAGAGCCCTTTTCTGTTAGATTTGTGGGTACTGATGAGATATGCTTGTACTGTAAGTGTGCAGACATAAATTGGCAGGATACACCCACTGCTTTCATTCTACTCTGTCTCAGTACTCCTCCTACCCTGTGAGATGGAAACAGGACAGTGGGCCAACTGTGGCCATCACTTCTTGACTTCCTATTACCAGCAGGTCTCTTCTCTTTCTTTTGCAAGTGATTGACTGTTTGCACACTTGCTCTTTTGGGGTCTTTCTGGTAGCACTTGGAGAGCTGCTTTTTCAGGAGCGTGTCCTGCTGGGTCTGTGGCAGTTCAAATCTATTGCATTGAGATGCTCAGACTCTCAGGGCACGCTGAAGACACAGGTTTCTTCTGCCCTGGAACTTCTATAGCTACAGGGGTGTACAGAAACTCAGACCTGTGTGCTGACGTCTGTTGGCATTTTAGCAGCAGTAGATGACAGCCAGGGACAATAATCAAGATGCCAAGCCACTTTGCTTAAAAATAGTATGGCCTGCATGCCGTCATACTGGATGATGGGTGTAGCGTGCTTGTGAAGCTTTGGGTGAGTCATGTTCAGCTTCCAGTGTTGGGTGAGAACCTGTCACCTTCCTTAGCAGCTCAGGGGACATCACAGAATCACCACAGGGGTCTCTGAAGTGCTTTTTGTAGCATCACATGGAGACTGTCTGGCTTGGATACTTGCCTGGGAAGAAGGGAGATGGCAACAGAGGAGGGATGGAACAGCGAGAAGAGTCTTTTCTTCCTTATCGTGCCAGATGTCCTGTGGATAGATCTGGATAATATTGCTGGTTTGAATGGCAGAAAGGTTCTCGCCTCCTTCGTCTGTTTTTGTCTGAAACACGTTGCCCCGTTGGCTGTATGCCCCTTCTTTGATGGAACTCAAATCTTGCAGCTGCTGCTACCATTTGTGTTGGTGGTTGGTTGAAGGAGACAGCAGCAGCAGCATGTGCTGCCTTCTCGGGAAGGATTCAGACCAAGCCTCTTCAGGGTCTTTGCCTGGGAGATGGAGCAGAATCTCTAAGTGCCAAACCTCTGTGCTTGGCTTGGGTGGGAATGAATTGCTGCTCTGCTGCATTGTTGCAAATGCTACATAGTGAGTCACTGACCTATGTTGCTGAGACCTCCATCATAGGATTGGAGCAGTTTTTGTAAAATTGGGGTTCGTTGGCTGATTAAGAAGGAAAGGCCTGTGGTGTTCTTTGCCCACAGCGTGAGCATGCATGTGAATGAGTACCTTGGTGTGGAGGAGGCAGAATGAAGGCAGCAGGAAAAATCAGAAGTGATGCATAAAGTGGAGTCCAGGTGTGACATAGTTTGCTGTAGGTATGATTTCTTGGTTTTGACATTGGACATACTCATCTCCTTTGAGGACCTCAAGCAAGCTTGCAATGTGCTGCCCTTCCTAAATTATGATTCTCAGCCTGGTCAAGGTGCTGGGAATGCAGAGTGGGAGAAAAATAAAACAGGGATTAGTTGCTAACAGGGGTAACAAGTTATTTTTCTAATGCTAGTAATATTTGTGTTTACAGGAGAACTCCGACACATTACCAAGCTGAAACCTTGGAGTCTTTTTGATGTGCTTGTGGAGAAGTATGGTTGGCCTCATGAAGATGCTGCACAGTTTACAGATTTCCTGATCCCCATGCTAGAAATGGTCCCAGAGAAACGTGCTTCAGCTGGAGAATGCCTTAGGCATCCGTGGCTGAATTCTTAGCAGAATCTCCCAGCTGTAAAAAAAGCCAGCAACCACTTTCCAATGCATCGGACCTAAATGGTGACTGTCACAAATTCTTTAGCAGGATCACACGTGAGCTGGCTTCAATCCTCAGACCTTTATTTTGCTTGAGGTACTGTTTGACATTTTGCTTTTTGTGCACTGTGTTCTTGGGGAAGGGTAGTCTTTTTGTCTTCGGCTAGTAGTTTACTCACCCACTTTCTTCAGAAAACACTTAATGTGTCTTTAAGCATTGTTTCTTGTGTTGTGTGGCATTCAGATGTCAGATTTTTGAACAAAGGAAACTTCCCCCCATGTGTTTTGGCAAGTTTTGTAACTATTTATGAAAAAAAAAATATTTTAGCTGATGCATATTATATAATTTACAAGCATAAGAAATCTATGAAGTCAGAACTGAGTTATGGCGAGGAATTGTACAATTTCATCTTCCAACAAAGGGACGTCATTCTTGTATTATAGTGTAAGTAAATGCACCCTGTAAATGTTTATTGCCATTTAAATATGGGACTGGGGACTCAACTTCAGAGTAAAGCGACTAAGTTTTAGAGAGCTTTATAGCAAACCAACTGCATGTAGTGGACTTTAAACTGCTTTAAGGAATTGTGTAAACTTTCTATTCTGTAGCAGTTCCCATTCATTGGATTTTAAGCGAAGTGGCTCTGGTTTACAGGATTTCATTCCCCAAACAGCACTTTAAAGGAAGGCTAGACTTCTTTCTAATAAAGTATGCATTATCATTTAGCACTCCCTTTTAGAACTTTTGCCTATTTTAAGTGCTTTTAAGAAAAGAAAAATAGCAATTTCCCTTACAATGTGATAGTGAAGACATGGTACCATATGGTGTTGCCTTTTTATAAGCACTGTAAGTTGTACTATACCTTAAGAAAAAAAAAAAATTAAAAGTCGAGCATGAGAACCACTCTCTGTGTAGAATTACTGATCTTTTATAATAAAAGTGTGTGCTTGGCATCAGTTAAGGAAGGATATAGCTGCAGATATTTACAGTGCAGTGAGTCAAATAATCCAAGAAGCAAGATCATACTCATTCCATTCATAGCTTTACATGTTTCTAAAACAAATTGCACTAGCTTTATTCTTTCCCATAACAAGACATATGATTACCTGTTGTAAGTTGCACGCAACTATTACGTGTTTCCTAGGAAAAAAAAGCTGCATAGGCTGAAGCTTATAGGCAATACAGATTTTAGAATGTACAGTACGGAGGTGTGTTTTGGCCTCTTTTAGAAGTCAGTGGGATGAATGTAAGCTTACTTCTGATCTTCATGTAACTACGGTGCCACTTTTTTCTTGACTTTGTCCATATGAAATCTATTCACATGCCTTTGCAATAACTAGATTGTGAGACGATAGCCCCATGCTGTAACAATAACCAGTTGTTTGAGGTGCTTGCAGTTGTCTAATTAAAGTGGTTTGTTTTTTCAGACAGTGTTCTGGTCATTGGAATCTTTGCTAGCCATGACTCCAACTGTTCGCTAGAGGTCTGTGTCGTGCTGGTGGTGGTGGCGGGCGGGAGGGCTGCTTTAGCCTGGCCAAAGTGACAGGCAGCTTTCTGTCTTAATTTATAAAGTACATCACCTGGAGTAAATTGGAACATCCTGAAGGATAATGTGGCAGGAGGGGCTGTGTGTAACTGGTTGCTAGGTGAAACATGACAAAACCAAAAACCAGAGGATTTCCTGCAAGGCATTTACTATAAACCAGCAAGCTATTACCCCGTCCCCAATAGGCCAGTGCAGCCATTCCTCCAAAAAGAAACTGCTAAGCCACCAGAGCATGACACACATACACTGCGTGGGAGAAACTCAACCCCTGCTGAGGCCCTGCCAGCAGCTGGGTTTCAGCCTTCACCCTCCAGGCCCCAAGCACCTCACATCGAACAGCTTTTCATGGCCACAAGGATGCTGCTGCAATGGACTCCAGAGCTGGAGGTAAAAATTGTGTTTGGCTTCACACCTGGCCTAGCCAGTCATAGTGCCTAATTGCTTGAACTAATTGGAAGCTTATTCTCAACTACATAAAGACTAGCACTTGAACGAAGTGCCAGTTCAGGTGCAAGCCTAGCGAGGCGAGTAACCGTACAGTGCCCTTCACTTGACTGTGGCCATACAAGGGAACAGGGGAGCCTTGCACAGTACCGGTCCTGTTGCATGACCCAGCATCTCAGCTCCTTATGCTGCTCCGAGACCTCACCCCCTACAGCATGTGTGTTACGCTCTTTTGTATTTGAGATGATGACCTACTTCATAGAGGGATGGAAGGGGGGTCAGGACAACCAGGTTTGAACTTTGGGCTGTAGAGGGTGATGGCAAGTTTTTCAAAATCAGTGTCTGAGCAGCTGTGTAGGGCGGGTTGGGTTTTCCTGCTGTTGTTGACAGCCTAATCCTGTTCTACTCCATGCTAATGCACAACCTAGTGTACCCCATACAAGGTATGTTTCCATAGCCAGGAGCTGTTCAGGAAAGTACTATTTTTACGAATAAAATTCTTCAGTAATTAGAGGCAAATTAGAACTAAAAGTAGCACCCATTTTTTTCAACATGTTAAAAAGAATCCCCCCCTTTTCTCATTAAGAACAGCCCCTTCCCATCCTACTCCATGTCAGGTTTCCTTGCCCACTGCTTTTCTTCTCTGATTCTGAGGTGGAGCCATGGGGCACAGGCCTGTTCTTGGATCAGAAGTTAGAGCAGCCACCTGCTGAGGAGTAAGGGAGTAACTGCACCTGGCAAGTGCAACACAGCACTGCTATAGCTGCTGCTGTTCAGGAATAAACTATCTTTTTTTTTTTTTTTTTTAAAAAAAGCTACATAGTTTGTAACATTCCATACCCCATTTTAACACCACTCACATGGCTCCCTTTTGACAAAGAGGAAGTGCTGCAGAGCATGGTGGGCAGTGATGAAAAAGGCTGCATTAGAAATAGTTTAGCTTATTTCGAAACGTTCTGGGAAGTGTGATGAGGCCTCGGTCCCCACAGTCTGCACTAAGCTGAGGCTCTGCAGATCTGCTAGAGGAGAAGGTGAATGTGCTGCAGCCAGGTCTGTAGTCTATAACCCAGCTCAGTCTAACTTCCGATACAGCTTTGGCTCACAGTGGTGCTGGTAGGCTACTGCTGTGTAATGCATCACTACCTGCCCCCCAGCCTATTCCTAAACTGACACAAGAACCTGCTGTGCTTGGAGCCATCCTTCCTCACCTTTAGACCCAGCAGGGGAAATAAATACCCCCCCTCCTGCAGCCAGTCCCACAGCTCTGGGCTACAGCAGTGGACCCAAAGCTGGAACCTGCAGGGAAGCAAACAGCCTCACACAGGCAGGGGCAGGGTGTTCATTTTACAGGCTTGAGGCCACTTCCCTGAAGATATAGCACCCTTGCAGGACAAGTAGTTAAAACTGACATAATTGTGATTTATTAACATGAATTAAAATGCCCAACCAGTGCTGCAATGTGACAGTATATTAAAAAAAAATTAAAGATCATATACTGTACTACTTTCACAAAGATCACACTTTTTTTTTTGCAAAAGAGACTTATTATATACAATACTATATCAAATGAAAGAAGCTTTAAGCAATTTTACAAGCAAAAGAAATACAGTATTTACAGCACTCTTCAGAGACATTAGAAACGGTCTATACATTAAATTACAATTTCTGCAAATAACTGATGAAACAAAATGCCATGTCCACACCAAAACTATAAAAATTTGTATTGCATCGTTTTCTATCTCTATGCACACAAAGAACTGCTGACAGAAGAAAATGGAAAAAAAATAAATTGTTAGTGCCATCACTTAGCCTGTGTACTTACTTAATTACATATGTATAAAAGTAATATAGAAAACATTCACTAAATGAATTTAACTGCAACAATAAAATCTTAAAGATTATGCAGCATCAAACCTACTGCCAGAAAAAACAGCTGGAATGTTCACTTACAAATAAAAAGAAATACCTAATACTGGCTTAACAGCACATTTTCAGGAATTTTAAAAAGCAAAAAAAAATGGAAAGAATACAATGAAAGAGCACTGGTGTTCGCTTTTATACAAAGTATCATGTACAAGCTTTAAAAAGTACCTTGAACAGGTACATATGAAATATACACAGTTTATCTTACAGAACATCTTAAAAATGTTTAGAGTTAAAGGGATCAGTGCCACCCTGAACCATGGTAATTGTTCTGAAAAGTGGGCGGCACCTGTGCTCTGTGAATGGGGATCTGTCCAGGCACTGGTGACGCCTGCTGTGGCCCTTGCACTCCGTGGGGAAGGGTGACGGAGCCAGGGTGAGGGCAGAACCCTGATGTGGTGGGGGTTGTGATACTGTTTGGTCCTTGAGGTTGGATGTGAGGACCCTGACCAGGGAGTGGGCAATGAGGTCCTGTTCCAGCAGGCTGATGTTGAGGTCCAGGTCCTAACGTCGTGTGATGCGGGGTTTGTGGGGAATAGGAGGACACGCTTGCATGAGCATTTGAAGGAAAATGGGGGGGTCCTTGGTGAGAGGGGTGGTGTAACCCTTGTGCTGATGCTGGGTGATGGCCCGAGCCTATAACATTCGCAGGTGGGGGGGGAGGCGGGGGAGGTGCTGAGTTTACAACATGCTGGTGTTGTGCTTGCAAACCTTGGTGTCCGGTTGAAGGATGGGGAGGTTGGTGGTGGGGGAGAGGGCCCGGTGGCGGAGGTGGTGGTGGCAAATGGTGACCAGCAGCTTGAGAATGAATGTGCGATCCAGGAGCTACTGCCACAGCGTGAACTGGACCAACGACGTGTGCTACAGAGTGCTGCTGATGAGTACTTTGCTGCTGTACAAGGTGAGGTCCTGGAGCAGGTGGCGGTGGAGGAGGAGGTGGAGCAGCAGACGCCGATGCCTGGTGATGAATACTGGGGTTCTGAGACGGCAAAAAATGCCCTGCAGTTACATGGTGTCCTGGCACCGCTTGCTGACCCGCAGTGCCAGGAAGTGCTTGGTTTGGTCCAGATGAGAACACAGTCTGTTGGGGTATGCTGCCCTTCAGCTGACTGTAGCTCTGAAAATTTCCAGAGGGCTGCTGGCTTTGATAGTAAGTAGAAGAAGGGGGTGGGGGGGGTGGGGGAGGTGGTGCATTGCTGTTCAAATTTTGTTGGTTAAACTGGCTGTAAGAAGCTGAAGATTGTCCTGAAGTTGTCTGGGTGAACAGGGGTCCACTAGCCTGCTGCTGATTACTGGGCTGAAGGGTCGGTGCCGCTGGATAGAAGTTTCGGTGTGGTTCCCTCTGGGGCGTTCCAACTTGAGGTGACTGTGGATGATGAGGTCTGTATGGAGATCCCAGCTGCTGCGAGTGAGGCTTTGGTGAAAGGTAACCGTGCTGCACAGGCGCGTGAGGCGTGGAGGACTTGGGAGGATTTTCTACATGAGGCGAAGGGGGGCAATGCAGCTTCAATGGTGCAGAAGGCAACTTCTGTGAAAGTTGCTCAGCAGAACTGCGCAGATGTGGTTGAGATGGATGATTTTTTGAAAGTGCTTGGACATTGTTTGTCAGCTGTTTTTGTTGCAGCTCGGATTTTGGATGATTCGCACATTCAGCCTCAGGCGCACTAGCTGCAGTTTCCCAGTGCGAATCTGGTTTTGTGGGTGTTTTCCCAAGCGACTGCGTTGAAGCTACAGGACTCGGTGAAGAGGGCTAGAATGAAAAGATAATCAGTCAGTGCAAAACATTCAAAATACTCGACTACGTGTGCATTAGAATGAAAAGAACTTCTCAGAATATCGTTCTCTCCCCTGATGGTGAAAAAAAGTGTTGAGTCACAGGATATATATTTGGTATAAGAAAAACAGCAACAACAGGAAGCTTAAACTTAGCAAGACACTATTTTTAGCAAGTATTTATCAATCACTCTTCAGAGTCAAAAGATGAGCAGGTCTGTTTTAAAGTAGTAACAGATATATGATCCATCAGGTTGGTCAGAATCTGTTATTTGCTGAAGTTTTAGATTTCCGAGTCTGAAAGTTTCAGACAAGATCATTTACAAAAATAAAGCCATTTCTGGAGTGATTTAATATTTTAAAACTGGTGTAGTGCCAGCAGACTAAACATTACAACCTGAATTACTTCATTTAACTCTGTACAGACAGCTGCTCAACATCCTTCTCCATATCAGTGCCTCTACTGACAAACAGTGCCAAACCCTGGCATGCCAGTTCTTCAGCATTCACCCTGCAGAACTGCAGTGATACTGAATCCACTGATACAATCTCTTCTGTGTCTAGAGAATGTGAGATCATATATAAACAGGTACAGCTACTGAGAGAACAGAACATAAACCAACTTTTTAGCATGTATGGACTACCACAAATATTCCTACAAATGTTTACCCATGTTGAATTATTGCAGACAGGTTATATACATACGTGTTCATCTAAGTAGTAAATAATGAGATTACTTTTTCTAAGAAATCAGAGATGTATGTACGTATTCATATGTGTATTATACAACACACAGATGCAAACACACACACCTGCATGTACTATGCATTACCTTGCTTGCTTTTGATGGACTCTTACAAGTCTTTTGTGAAGGATCTGGGGACGGACATTCAGAAGTAGGCTCTGGATTTTCAGGATCAGGTTCTACAAACAAAGCAGAGACAAATATAAAAGTGGGAAAATCAAGTCTTTTGCAAAGACCGCTAAGCACTTTATATTTGACTTTAGAAGAGCTATGAAAGTTGTTGTAAGAGACTATTCAATATGTCAAGTGTCATACAAGGTCATCTGCTTACTGACCTTCCATAAATTCAGTGAAAGAAGGGACCTTAAGCTGCAACTGGGGAATGAGATTTGAATGAGATGAAGGTGGACACTGAACATGAGACAGTGAGCATGGGCTACAAGGTGATTCTCCCCCTACAGATGAAGCAGACCCAAACATAATATTAGAATGATTATGGACTACCATGGGGGAACTGGTTAGATTTATCAACCTTCAACATGATAAATCAACTCACCACTGTCCTTGTCTTTCCTATGATCACTGAGAAGTAAAGCTCTCTGATAACTTCGTTCTCTCACTTGTTCCACAGAGGTTGATGCAGTCCTGCATGAGAGAAGCACGTTTTAAATTTAAGAGGATGCACTCCCCCAGATTTAGGACAATGTATAAGCAAATACTGGGTCAAAGAAAGTTTACCATGTTGACTGCCTGCAAGAGCCAAATAACTGGTTGCACATAACGATTGTGACTTAAGTATTTTTTATCTATTTTCTCTCACTTTAAATATACCAATTTCCTGCAACCTTGTTACATTACAAGAACTAACAGTTCCTCTTAATGTGGAAACAATATCTGTAGATCTGTGGGGTTTTTTTTTCTAAACAGTTGAAAAGTCAAAAACTACACTGCAAAAAATAAAGGTTGCAGGTGCTGCTTCGTATTCTCCATCTGTAGAAAACTGTTTTCTTCCAAAGCCAGAAATAGCCTTTTTTTTTTTTTTAAAGCATTTGCTCTTTAATAGTGGATCCATAGTTGTAAATAGTGCACAACTGCAACTGTATCTCTGTTTAAGCTTCTACATTTAACTTGTCAGAAGTGGGTATGAAGCCACAGCTGTATGTCCTCTCTTGTAATCAATTATATCTGACAGTCACAACCTGATCAAGAAGAAAATAAATGACAGCACTCTACCTAACTCAGTTTTTCTTTCAGGCAAGAATATACAGCATTATTCTACAATACTGTTGTACTAAAAGACATTTTGGTACTGTCTGCAGGATTACTGCAAAAACTTCCTAATAAATTCTTCCCTGATCAGCCTGTTTCCACATTCTTTGCTTACAATACAGTAATTGGTTTCTGTATAGTGAACTTCCAGCCCCTTTTCAGTGAAAGTTTGAAGACTGCACTTACATTCTCCCTTCAACTGGCTCTATAAAATCCTTCTATTCTGGAATAGCTGGAGCATCTGAGCAGAATGATGTTCAACTCCTCAGCCCATGTTCATCCCCAACACTGTTAAGCCTTCACTACAGCATAAAAAACATCTGCAGGGTTTATTTTGTGACAGTAACGTTCTGGAGACTGCGTCACCACAGTTGACCATCTATCTACCTTAGGGCTACCAAAACTGCAGTGGAAAATGTTGTGCAACATTTATACAGACTGAAGTCATTCTATCTCATACCCTCCAGGATTTTTGGTTGTTGGGAGTATCTGGCCTGTCATCTAACAGAGCATATGGTCTACACACAGGGGAACCATTTAATGATCATAAACAACGATGCAAGTATCACCACACACTCTCTACCTGAGCAGAAGGAACCATTAGGGAGACTGCATGCAGCCCTGCAAATTGCACTTAAGCAACAGCAAACACCACAAACACATTCCATCCAGGTCACTCAAAAACAAACTCTCCAAAAACTTTCTAGAAGCTTTTGCTGATCAGTACAGATTATTCAGTTCCACGCTTTTTCCCTACTTGAAAACATTTTAAGATGGAAAATACTCTCTCCTGCCCACAGACAAAGCAATGGGCTGCTACAAGGACATGAGTGCAGAGCCAAGGCCATGCTGAGAATCACTCAAATCTCTCACAGCCATTACAGCATCCTCTCCATTGTACTGCTGCACTCTTCTCCACACACCTTGGCAAGCACACTCAACCCAACCTGGGCAATGGTAGAGGGAGCACACCTGCTCATCAATGCCATTTTCTACATATTTACAACTGTGCTTTACCTATGCAATTTTATAGTCTACTAGTGAACTAGTCAACTTGTTTTGCTCTTAGAAAATAAAATAGCAGAGCAGAATGAAAATAAATTAACCAGTATCTTACAGATAAATATTCTGATCTTTATGAGGTATCTGCTACTGTTTCTGAGGGAAGTGGTAAAACAGCTCTTCACTAATCTGAAAGAAGGGCTTCCAATCAGTAATCTGCAACTGCACCTTTATCAATGAAAACTAGATTTCAGATAGAAAAGACTTAAGTAAATAATTCTTCAGCACTTCAGTCCTCTAGTTTTGTGGCTTACCACTGAACTTCTGGTTCATTCTTCTCACTGGAAGAAGATTCCTTAATTGCACAGTTGTTGCCAATATCTTCTGGAGCTGCATTATAAACAGTAGATGGCAGTGGTAAAGGCAGGCTTGCAGCATTATCGGTTTGCTCCCCATTTTCACCACTGTTGTTATACCCATCATTAGCACCATTATTACTACTTGTATTTCCTCCACCAGCAGCATGAGGAGATACAGTAACCAGAGGGAAGCTTTCTGTCTTTGAGCCACTTTTTCTAGCTTCTCGTTGTCTCTTACGGTATTCTAGTAAGGATACCTATGGACAAAAAAAACCCCAAACACACAAAACATTAGAAGGGAAGTTCACTTGTTTCCTTTCTCACAGTTTCAATGAAATGTATTCTTTCAGTAAGACAGACCATTTACTTGGTTCTAAAAGAAAACGCGGACAGATTAATGCAACATGTTTCATCATATCTGTAGTGAATTTAGAGAGTACTGAGCTACTAGTGACTGTGAGGATGATGTTTAAAAAAAAACGCTTCTGCTGAGAGAAAGAAATATGCTTTCTGCATCAGGGAAGAAGCAGAAGATGATGCAGGTCAGCAAAAGGTTCACTGCTGAAGTCCTACTGTTGGTTGAAGCTGCAAGGGACTTTACAGTTTCTCCTGGAACTGCAGCATTAATAAGGCTATACTGATACAGTAAAGCTAATTTTAAGAGCTGTCACATCCTGCTCTTTGTCTGACTCACATGAAAAACCCACCACGCTTCTGCTTCAACTCTACTGCTCTTCATACATTTTTCTTAACATACAGAATTTCCAACTTCAACTTTCATTCTTTTCCCAGTTTACTTTGAATTTGTCTTTACTGCACTCTAAGAGACTGATTAAGAAGATATTTTAAAGCTAAATTCCAAGTAAAGATTATTACAAAAACAAATGACACATGAAGGGAAAAGTGGTTTCTACTTTATATATTTATATAATCACTACACAGAAGCTTCCATAGAATAGAAAAAAGTTTAAATGTTTAGTAAGTTACCATCAGTGAGAAAAATAAATTTTCAAATGTTCTCACTATGTATCTTCAGGATTTGGAGCAGAAAGCTGAAGTATTGATCTTCAGACCTACTTTATTCAGTAATGACAATAGTTTGGTGGAAATAACATTTCTATCTTTTTTATTCTAGATGTTATCAACAACCTACTCTGAACCATATAGTATCCAAAATGAGAAACTAAAGTGCAATAGTGGAAAAAAATTCACATTTAACTGGCTTAGTCCTCAATAAAAGCAGACATCCATTTCTATACAGAGTGAAAAACCAAGGCAGCTTGCTTTGTTTGCAGTCCTAGGGTTTTTTTTTGTTTGTTCGCTTTTGAGCAGATCTATCTATTAAAGACTTATCTATATGTCAGGGTAAGAACAATTTAAAATATTTTTTCATAAAAGAAATTTTAGGTTAAGAACTTGCTTTCAAAAGAAGTTCTATTATTTCCACATCACGTGATTAGAATCCCCCGAAGAATATTGCTTTAAAGAAATCTTAAATGTTAAGAATGAATGAAATTATGCACTGTGGCCACTATGTACAGGACTGTATTGAAATAGGATGAACTTGTACAATGGTGACAAAGTAGAGGAGCAAATGCCTACAGAAATGTTAAAATATGGAAAAACCTCCTTAAAAACTGCATAAGGACATTCATGTCTTACATGATCTTATGGAAAGGCTTCTATTATTCCCCTACAAAGTTCCTGAATTCTCACCTTCTCCTTTGGTAAGATTCCCCCCCCCTCCCCTTTTTACACTGTAAGAAGTTGCATTTAGAAAGCTTAAACCCCATTCTTTCAGGGGTTCAGATACAATTTTCTTTGGTTGTTTCTTCAAACTGAGACTTTTAGACAGGAATCCTGGGTGGGAGGTCAGGAGGAAGCCAAATCTTTTTTCATTTGGGGATTAGTGTAGCATAAGCCCTCAGCAGTAACACCTGGAAGAACACTTGTCAACAACAGAAAGGGGGAGAGTTACTGAAGCACCAAGTGTTGCTGGGATTTGAAAAGAAATTCATTTAACCTTCAGACAAAGAAGAATGTGAAGCTACAGAAATTTTGGCTGCTTCTATGTTTTTCCAGCTTTGCCAAAACAGCAGGGCTACAGCAACACACATAGGATCCACAAAATTTTCAGTGTCAGGAGCACATAAGGACAGAGATCCTACCAACTTGCTTCAGTTATGCCTCTGTTTGAAGCAAAGTAAACAAAAATCCAGTTCTGATGGAGAACTTCAGAAGGAAGAATGGTGAGTGCTCCCTAGCTGCATGCCCCAAGAGCACAGTGGAGGAGGCACATACAGGGGTGTGTAATGGGACCAAACAACCAAAACCCCATTGGGCATGCATGTACACACACAGAGTATTCCTCCCATCCCTCTCATCATTACTTCCATGAAGAAAATAAATCGCATCTTTCAAACAAGAAAGATTACTACTGTCTGAGACAGAACTGGGAAGCTGTTGCATTGGAGGCTATTGACCTCCCAAGTTTGTCATCCTTTTTGCAAGGAGCAAAGGGAGTCTAACCTGACAGTAAGTGCAAAGACAGTTATGCAGAAGTACTTCCAATTCTGGTTCAAGTTGCCCATGATGACACAACTTACCTACAAGAACTGTTTCATGAGTAGCAAATTTAGATTGTGCTTGTTTTTCAAACACAGTGTTTTATAAAGAAAGAAATTGAGCCAAGAAAAAGAATTCTTGGAACTAAGGATTTCTGTGTAGTTCTAACAGTAAAACCAAGATACTGTATGTATATGAAAATCTGAATTTTAAAGTCTCAGTATCATAAATCTGTTAGTGCAATTCCTTACAGTAATTCATAACAAATGTTCAGAGTATATTATCTCTATGCTAGTAGTATAATAGAATATTGCAATAATTGGTGGCATAAGCAACCATTTTCAAACCTGAAAAGCAATTATTTATAGAGCAATTCATTTAAGACTCATACAAAATAGAACTGAATTTGTATCTATTACTTGGAAAAAATAAATTTACTAATGGGTGTATGCAGCTTTACTCTTTGGTCTTCATTATTTCCCCTGAACAATCTCTACTACATTGTAGTATCTAAAGCTGAGCCATCACTTGTTTTGTACTATATTATGGTTCTTTCTATTATAGAAATGGCAATAGTAGACTAGGTAAGACAGAGCAAATGATTCTTAAAATTATAACCTTTTTCTTTTGTGGAGGATTCTGGGGTGTGCAATTTCCATCCATCAAGTTGTCGTTATTGACAGTCCTTCCAAAGCCAGATGCAATTCCATCTTCTGAAGTACAAAAAACAGATGCTTCCATGAACATGCCTCTAGCATCGTCTTGAATCAGGCACTTTGACTCGCTTATTCTGAATCCACCTCCTACCTCCAACTGATGTGAAGGGGTCAAGTCCCTCAAATTAGAATTCATTGAGAAATTTACACCTGTCCTGTCGGGACTTTTTACCCAGGAAGAATAAATTGTGCCCCGTCCACAATGAGCAGTTTCTAATTGGCTGTTTGAATCAGTCCTATCATGTGGGGGGGCTTCCAGGTTTTTATGCAGCGCACTTTGCTCAATTACTTCGAGTCCCAGCTGGAGGTCTGACACAGATTCCATTTCTCCAGTGCACTGCCGTGCGACATCAGTCCTACTCCTAGGACTGGAATATCCAATAGTCTTTATTTCTTGCAGGCCCATTTCTGTCAGGTTGGAATTTCTGAAAGAATTCAGTGCTAGAATCGATGCTCTGTCATATCCCTGCATGAAGAAAAAGCATGTCAACTCTTTTTCCATACTCCAAAACTGCAAGTGTTCTGACAGTCAGGTGTGCCTTCAAGTGGCATTAAAGTCCTTCTACTATGATGAATTTTTCTATTTTTAAGAACCAGCTCTACAGCCAGACACTTTCTACTATTGCTATGTGTTAGATAAAGGCATTTTAATAAAATGCACATTAACCAAGGTCAAAATAAACTTTAAATACCAGGTTTTATTTATGACTGGCAGAGGAAGGGGAGGAGCTTCAATTAGAACAAGTCCCAGGCCAGGAAGTTACAAAGCACTTGCTTCAATTCAACATAAAAGGGATCCTCAGTGCCAAAACATTTTATTACAAGGAGGGCTGTGTGGGGGAAGCTTTTCTGAGAGCCTTTTGAATTTTGAGACTGTGCAAAAACCAGTATTCTGTAGAGGGGAAAAAAAAATTTCTTGAGTTATAGAAACTCCTTCTGTACTTCTTAAAACTGTATTAACCATGAAAAACCTAGCACACACACATGGTTGGAAGTAGCTTTTCTAAACCAATGTGTTTTAAGATTTTCATGAATCCTTTTAAAATTATTTGTATTAAAAAGCTAAAGTTCATAAGTAAAACCCCTCTTTTCAAGTCAGGTAAACAATAAATTATTAAATTACAATAGTTTAGAAGTAACTGATAAATTCAGTTGACAGCTATGATTGTATGAAGAATTTTGTATGTTTCAACATTTGTTAAGATTTTGACCTAAAAACATATACATGTGTGTGCTCAACTCCCAGGGGAGAGTATCTGGATCATTCATTTGCATGACTCACCAGAAGTGAAAGTCTCCATTAGTAAGTATAACCCGCTAAATCTTTTTATTGTTACTTATTTCTACTGATTCCTTTTAGGTACCATTAAGTTTACAGTTCAACATCTTCATGCAAACCCTGTAGTTACCAGCAGAATTCGAGCCCCACCTCACTGTGGAACATTTCCTCACTGGTTGGTGCAGGGCAGAGGGTCCCTGCAGAAGTTCTCAGGTTTCAGAGACCAGCGGCCCAACAGAGCCAGACACCTCATCCCCTGGCAGGGAGCAGCCGACACCATCCAATGGCACCTGCTGCTCCCAACCTAATCCACCCAAACCCATTTTTATTGCCCTTCTGCTCTGCTCTCACTCTGAGCATAATTAGGCTCAACAAAAACAATTAAGAGATACTGGTAACAAGGAGAAATGTTCATTTAAATCTAACTACAGCCTGAAAAGCACAAGCATTGTTTTTCTGTTCTTGACTATAAATTGCAGTAGTTACTCCTTTCTGTGACAGCCATCAGGAAGGATTTTTAAGTGATACAGAAAAAGAGGAAAGAGAAACCCTTTTGAAGTGGAAAATGAAATAGCTAAAATGGAAATATACAGTAATAAGCAAATGAAATGTGTAGGGAAGATACCCTTTGCATTCCAGGAAACTTGCAATGGCAAGTGAAAAGCCTTTACTAAGAACGGTGCAGCCGTACAGGTGAAATCAAGATACCATTTGCAGTTTTTGGCAAAGATCCTTACCTCTTGACTGTAAGCTCGCCTTTTTACTTCTGGGGAACTGTCAGGTGAGGAAATATTCTAAATAAATAAGAAGATATTGCAAATCAATTTCTTTTTTAGCCTGGAGAAATATAAACACCCCCTTGTAGCAGGAGTACAAATACTGATTTGCACCAGAATGTCTAAACACATTCTCTGAACACACTGAAATTCATTGTAAATCTCACCTCAAAGTGCATGGTATTTCCATGTATACATGGAGTTACAGGAGTAACTGGTGAATATATGGGTTTGTAACCATTTCTACAAGCTTCATCTTCTGTTTTTACCCTAGGAGGAGTAGCAAACAATGATGGCTCGGAGGCAGTGATGTCAGCATGAGTTGGTGTGGCATATGGAGAAGGAGTAGGTGTAGAGGTTTCTGAGAAGGCAGACTCCAACAGCTGATACAGTCTTCGTTTTTTTAGTGGTGTGGTTAGATCTGTGTGTTAAAATTAGGAAAAAGCATCAGTAAGATTACAAAGATCTCTTAAGGGCAGGCTTCCCAAAAAATGAACTCTTAACAGCCTACAAATGCATCAGTAACTGAAATTTGTGTGCTCCCATGATGGGAAGAACTGTCGATGTTTCCAGAAAAGGGAAAGTCAACTTTTGTGCATTTTTAAAGACTGTTTAGCTAAAGTGGAAATTCCAAGTTCAGGACTGTACACAAAAATGATCTGACACGGAACATATCTTTACAGAAATGTGTTTAGTTTTTAGCATGTTCCCATTTTGTATTATGCCTACAAGATTACACAGCTTTTCCGCTGTGTGCAACAGAGACCCGCTGAATTTAAAACGAGTTCTGAATACATTGAACAGCATGGAAAATGAATTTATCATCTAACCTCCTAATGCTAATAGTCAAAAACAGTCTTTTATTGACTGTTAAACTCTGAGATATACTGCTTACTTATCTAGTATCAATTATACATTAAAGGGGGAAAAAGTCCCAACCACTATGCAACTAAGTATTTCTTTTGAAGTACCAGGAAACAGTGCAAACACCCCTGGAATTTTCATTAACTGATCACTTTAAAAAACACAGTCCTCCACATTTAAACTACTTTGACATAGCTTTCTGTACTGTTATTAGTAAAAGCTTCACCTGTTAAGGAACAGCTGTCATTCAATAATAAAGGACTTTTATTTTCACCATTGATGGCTGGACTTCTAGATCTTTCTTGCGATGGTGAATTAAATCTATCAATCATTGTTGAATTTTCTTCTTCCAAAGCCTGCTTCAACCATCGCTGTAATAAAACAAGTTCAAATCAGTGACTTCACAGTTTAATGATAAACATTTCAAAACATATTACACATGACAGAATTGGTTTGCCAACCAGCTTTTTTCTGCCTGAATTCGTGCTAGCAAATAAAGACTTAATTTTTAATTAATACAGGATGGGGAACCATAATGAAGGGAAGCATTACCTTCTTACAAGAGCCAGTAATGTTTTCCACAGGTTCTTTTTTCCTCCTCTTTTCTGAAAGGAATGGTGAAGTAAAACGAATATAGTGCTTTGGAGTTGAATATACATGTGGACTGTAAGTGAGACCTGGTAAAGAATTCAGTTGAGTAGCCAGAACTTCAGGGTCGGTAGTTATGCGTAGAGGCCTTTCTGACAGACTGTCTGTAGGCTTCCCTGTTTTATCATTCTTTTCACTTAACCATTCACTGACCAAGTGCTAAACAAAGAGAGAGAAAAAAATTAGCGTTTTATGAGTGTTTTTATCAATGGCTTTTAGAATTTTTTTAGTCTAATTATTCACCTAGTCAACTGTTACACAAACCAGAAAACAGCTAGTTTCCAGGCTGCAAGTTTAAGAATACACAGGACAAAAACAAGGACAGTTTTAGTGAAATATGGGGACAGCAGAAGGAATCGGTATAGATTTGCTATATATAACGAAGTTTTGGGGGTTCTGCTTTTTGGGGTTGGGTTTTCTTTTGTAAACTAACATTTAGTTCTTTTGTATTTAATTCTCACTGAATATGCTATAAAAAGTGCCCAGATAAACCGTACTTATTATGTGAATTTATGAACAGAATTCCAAGAAAACTTCTAAACTTGTGCCTGAGTGCCTAAACTGAGGGAACAATGTAACATTAATAGAACAAAGTTAAGTAAGTTCCTCATCAGATTTCCATATTGTCAGGACTGCACTTCTGTCAACATGTCAGGCAGATACCTTGAACATTCTTCACTATTGCAGTTGTATTAAATTACAACACCTTTACCAAGGTACACTTTTCAGAAAAGGGTATTCTTTCCTAGTTAGTCACTGGTTTTGAAAAACATGCCAGTAGGTTTTAGTTCCTATTAACAGATAAACTAACCTCCTCAGTTTTATAATGGTTCAACAAAGTTAAGGACATCCAAATTAACACATTAAATATTAGTAATATAATAAGGCTTTAACATAGATTATAATATATTTAATTTTTAAGCTGCTTGTCTTTTACAAACCTATTTATATTTATCAATTTATTTCTAAAGCAGGACTTTCTCCTCTCCTAGGGTATGTAGGGTACAACACAATGAGACATTTCACAGACATTTAACCTTAAGACTATGAAACAGCAAAAAAAGTGCAGTAAAATTCAGACTTCTCAGACATCTTCCTTCTTTTTGCTATGCAACATGCAAAAAAGGAAGACAGATTCTAGTTTCCCTTCTAACAAGAATTTAATAGTAATGCAAAAGCAGTTTTACAGGATTACTTGGGTGCCTTTTAAAAAAAAATAAGTATGTTTGGGGTGTCCTGGTTTCTGCTGGTACAGTTAATTTCTTTCTGGTAGTGTCCTGGTTTCAGTTAGGATAAGAGTTAATTGTCTTCCTAGTAGCTGGTACAGTGCTATGTTTTGAGTTCAGTATGAGAAGAATGTTGATAACACTCT
>JANZLQ010000005.1:14636119-14699269 GCA_026212715.1 Elanus axillaris | reverse complement strand
CAAGAAGTTGGGAGGGGACACAGCCAGGGCAGCTGACCCAAACTGGCCAAAGGGGTATTCCATACCATGGGATGTCACATCCAGTATATAAACTGGGGGGAGTGGGGGCAGGGATCGCTGCTCAGGGACTAACTGGGCATGGGTTGGCCAGTGGTGAGCAACTGCATTGTGCATCACATTTATATTCCAATCCTTTTATTATTACTATTGTCATTTTATTAGTGTTTTTATCATTATTAGTTTCTTCTTTTCTGTTCTATTAAATCATTCTTACCTCAACCCACAAGCTTTATTTTTCCTGACTTTGTCCCCCATACCAGTGGGTGGGGGGGTGAAGTTAGTGAGCGGCTCTGTGGTGCTTAGTTGCTGGCTGGGGTTAAACCACAACAAGGGGCGCAAGAAGTTGGGAGGGGACACAGCCAGGACAGTTGACCTGAACTGGCCAAAAGGGTATTCCATACCATGTGATGTCATGTCCAGTATATAAACTAGGGGGACTTAGGCTGGGGCAGATCACTGCTTGGGAACTAACTGGGCATCAGTCAGCAAGTGGTGAGCAATTGCACTGTGCATCCCCTGTTTTGTATATTCAAATTCTTTCATTATTATTGTCATTTTATCATTGTTATTATCACTATTTTCTTCCTTTCTGTCCTATTAAACTGTTCTTAACTCAATGCACACGTTTTGCTTCCCCCTGCTCCAATTCTCTCTCCCATCCCACTGAGGTGTGGGGGAATAAGTGAGCAGCTGTATGGTCCCTATTTGCTGGCTGGGGTTAAACCAGGATAGGGGGTTTAAGATAAAGCCACCTTGAAATTGTTATTGTTGATTTGACAAAAGTTTCTACCTGTAACTTCCTCCCCCTTCCCCTTCACTGAATAAAAAGTATTCAGAAAAACTTGTAAAGCATACTGAATAAAAGTCACTTTTTAACGCAGTCTGTAGAATTTTATAGCAGAAAATTTATATTGTGGCATTTCTTCAAGCCTTTTGCAATGGAGTCCAATAAAAAATTTAAAAACAAAGTACTAAAGAAAGTAAAGCATCTCCCCTCCAAACATGCACATAAATTTTGAGTCTTAAATCCATTCACTTCAGAACAGACATCTCAAAAATAGTAGAAGTTAATGATTTCCTTTCAGATACTGTTTGCTACCATTAAAATACCTTCTAAAGCAAATAATGAACAAAGGAAGGAAAGGCAACTTTTATTTCCTTTTTTTTCCTTTTAAATTAACAGCTTTAATTATGTTTTGATTGTTATTTCAGCGTACTTAGAAAGCACTTCCCTTACAAAACATTTGTTCCAGAATTGTTCTGAAAGACAGTGTCTTAAAATCTAAAATAACTTCTACCAATGAATAGCATATGTACCTTTTTTAATCTCTTAATTTATTACCAGCAAGTGGCTATGTAATGGTGATTTTTAAAGAAATGAGTCAACATTTTAAAAAACCTCTCTATATAGTTGCATACTAATGCAGCAGTCTATGATTATTTTTAAAACTCAGGGAGAAGCCACCTTCTTCTCCCTGTCCCTTAACAGACATACCTTCTTTGTTTTAGGATACTTAGTAGGGCATTTATTAAGTGCTGGAGCTTCTGTTTCAGTAACCATTTCTGTAACAACAGTTTCTGTTTCTGGCTCAGTCACCAGTGCAGCATTCTCAGTTTCATTATGCTGTGAAGTTACTTCCATGTCAGGAGAAGATGGCTGGATGTCTGAACACATGCTGACAGTCCTGTGTCGTCTACGTTGTTGTCCAATGTGAGTTCTACTCCGCGAGAAGCTTTTTCTCTGTTTAGCTCTATTAACTTTGGCTGGGGTAGGTTTGGTGGCAGTTTCTTCTTTTGCTGGTTCCTGGTAAAAAAGAGAAGTCTAGTAAATTGATCCCCCCACACACATACCTTTCTTACAACAAAATGTCAGTTCCCCCTTCCTTTACAGGTCCAAAAAGCCTCTATCTCATTATTGTGGTTAGAACTAAAATACTTCAGAGAGTATTTCTATCCTTCTTCAAGGCAAGCTACAAGATTTCCTGTATTTTCCCCCCAAGCACCTGCTATATCATTGGCAGAGTACTGACACACATGAACAGGTCAGATCACCCCAGATTTGTGCGATACCACATTCATTCACAAATAAGCTAGAAATCAGCTGCTTACATCATGATGCCTTTCAGTCCAATATTCTTTTTATAATGTATAGTTTACTAAGTGTTTAGCATTGTCACAAAAGGTACTTTACAGCATGCTAGCAATAATTATCCAGGGAAACAACCTGAACTGATAATCTGTAGGAGTGTTTGCAAGGCAAGAAGCATATGAGCATCCAGCAACAGAGTAAGAAATTGTTCATGAAATACTATCATCTGCAAGAACTCAGTACAAACTATGCCTTAACAATTCCTTTCCTTTAAAAGAACAAAGAGATTATAACCTGTTCCCAAATAACCCACTGAAGAAGCAAGTTGTTCTCCACTGGTTATAGAATGTGCCTAAGAAAAGCCACCTACTGTGGCTGAAGTCAGCATCGGTAAACACCTCCTAACTTCTAAGAGAGACTGAGTAACACAGCTGGTGTGTGTTTGCACATTTGCATAAACTAATGTAACTGAAATTCCTCAAACAAATTCTAAACATATTTTCTTGAAGAAACTCAGGAGCTACCATAACGTAAGTGTCAAAGAACTATACAGATTTTGATCAAATATATTTCAGTTCAGAGGGGGAAAAAAATTTTCATACATCTTAGAAGTGCAGCTCGACGCCCAAATCGATGAAATATGCCATGTTAAAAGCAAGCTTTAAAATAAAGTTCCAGATAACTACCTGAATAAATTCAGCATCATTGAGAATCTGTGCTTCCTTGCATTCTGATTTAACCTCAGTTTTTGCTGTGCTGATTCTTTCCAAAGCCTGTTCTCTTCTTTTTTCTCTTTTTTCTAGTCTGGCAAAAGCTTGCAAGATAGCTTCCATTTTCCGTTCTTCTCTTGTCTGATGGATTTAATAATAATCATGATCAAGTTTCAGTCACAATCTTTCGCATATGTAAATATGTAAGTAAATACTTTTTTTTCCCAAAATACTTCAGAACACATTCAGTGGATGTTGACATGGAGATCAATTTCAGCAGAAGCTCACAGGAAACGGAGATGTTACAATGACTGCAATTATTACAGACTTCTGTAATAGTCTGAAGGCTTGCATTCATACCAAACCTGACAAACAAGAAGAGAGTCCTGCTTTGGATTTAAGAACTTGCTAATAATAGTGATTTACTCATGTATCACTGGCCTATAAGCATAAAAGCACACATATCTCTGAGCCACTGACTTGCATAGTATTTAAAAACAATGAAACACTAATGACCAGAAAGATATGAAATACTAATACATGTATGAAACAACAGAAAGCTCCATTAGCCTCTGACCCCATTTTCCAAATTTCACAAACTACACCAAAACATACAATCAACATCCCATAATAACTATTTCAAAGTAAGATAACATTAGGTCACACAGAAGCTAAATTTTCTGTCTGTCCATAACTCAGGTCCTAGTGCTGTACAGAGACAGATCTCTTCATCTGCATAGAGCTCTGCTTAAGACAATAGAGAGGTGGCAGAATTGAGGGCTTCTACTGCAACATTTTTTATTTTTTTTTTTAATAAATGCCTGCAGCTCATGAGTGCATTGATAGCAACAATGTGTTTATATCAAAGAAAAAATACCTGCAAATATATTGCTCATATGAGCAAATGAGGAACCCAATTCTGTTTTGCCACTGCACTTGTCCCTGCTTGGTAAAATACAGGCCAACTTGCAGTTATATGCAATCCTCATAATGGAGCTAGAGTAATAATTACATCTTTAACTACTACAGCAACTCTGCTGTAACCAAGTTTCACAGAGAGCATTGCTTTAAGAAGAATATAAATCTAAAATGGCCCCCCACCCCCAAAAAAAGCCAGCACATCTTCTACCAATACATGTAACAGTGTTTGATGAGAATCATTCCTCAAAAACATCACAAGACGCTGTTTTATCTTAATATTAGAGCTCATGCTGTCATTCTTCAGATTTCCTATTAAAATACAGGTTTTATTTGAGAAGATTTTGCTTTCTGATGTCCAATAAACACAAGTTTCATTAATTTTGCTACTGACAGAGTTGTAGGGAATACTGACCAAAAGGAATGTATACCCCATCCCCCTTCATTATTTTTTTTTAAGGTCTGGCAGATGCAGGCAGTTTTGGTGCCACCCTGAACTCCACTTATCAGAAGTTCTGAGCACAAACAATAAAATGAAAGTTCCAAGTATCAGTATTTCATTATACAACTTGGTCAAGATTTTGATTTAACTAGTAATTTCAACTATCTCACATTCTGAATGCCTAACAAGAAAATCACATTTTAAAATGCCAGTTTTTATAACACTGTTCTACCAATCTCTGAAAATTAGGATTTCTGAGCCTTTACAAGTTGGGAACTCAAAAAAATAATTAGTCAGGCAAAAATCCTGACTCCCAATACTATCTATAAAATTGACCATTACAAATAACAAGCAATAATAAAGAGTGAAAAAAGTAAAATCCTGATGATTTCTACAATGTCTTTTTGAAGGCAATAAAAAAATTATATGCTGTTGAAAATAAAAGCAGGTTTTTGTCAGAAAGCAATGATCAAGCTAGATGAAATGCTATGAAATAGCAAGCCTTGCATTTTAAGTTGAAGTTCATGTAAGGATCTGATTTCACACATACTCAGATTCTACAGGCCTACAAAAAGGCAGCAATCAGCATGGGAAGAACAGACATCACTAAGCCTTAGTGACAACTTTAGGCAGCTACTTGCTTCCCAACTTACCATCTTCCTTTTCCTTTCTGCAATCTGCTCCTCTGATTCCATTTCTACTTCATTGCTAATGGGAGTTTTTTCTTCTATATCATCGATAAAATCTGGCTCCTGAAAGATAGAAGTGACTGCTTTATAGAAACTCTACTACTCTTTCAAACTAGGGAAAATGAAAAGCTACACAGAATTACAAATCCTCAGATCACTACATCAAAAGTAACCAAGACAATAAATCAAGACAAAAATGTGAAAAACCCTAATATCCACTAGTACCTTTGTACAAACCTATGAATACCATCACTGGACTAGATCTTTTCTATTCTGAGCTTAGACACATATGCATCTTTTTTCTTTAGCATATTGATCTTCCTGAAATTCCAGGCTCCATCCACACTCCCCCATCCCACCACCACCACCACCACAAAAAAAATCAGAATTAAATCTCCAAACCAGCAGAAACTTTGGTCACTAACACTGGCCAACTGATCTAGCCACTGTATAATCAGTTAAAGAATAAGGAGCTTTACACTACACACGCATTAAAAAAAAAGAGCACTAGTTTTAGTGAAACAGAATTAATGTCAAAGAGATGTTAACAATTACACAGATGTTCTTCTCAGCTCAAAAGTGTATTCTATTGAAGTCACATTTTCCATTTAAACTCTCACTATACAATCTAATGACAATGCCATACCATAAGGAAACACAACAGTTAGCTAACTAATAATGGTTTTCTGTTTTGAGGGAAAAAAAAAAACAGACAAAAAGAATCCCCACCACACAACCCCCTCCCCTGCCCCCAAACAAAAAAAAAACGCAACCAGTTTTCACTAGTCCTATAAGCAATTTTACTTTTACATAAAGGACTAGACAAAGCGTCTTTTTTAACATGTCTTAAAAGTACATTTACATTTTCCCATATGTTTTCTTTACCTTACCATTATATACCTCACCCCAAGAAAAAAGCTATTAACTGACTGGCTTCTATGTTTATATACATGTTTTAACAGCTTTATTCTCACAACTCCGACTGTTTTAAGTTCAGTTTCGAAAAACAATACTAGTTCTCCTGTGACTGTTCAATATAAGCACCGTATATTGCATTAAAAGCTCAGGAGAAGGTTCCAAATGCCAGTTATCACTTGTTAAAAACAAAAGACAAAAAAAAAATCACTTAAGAAAGTCTAAATGTTGCCTCTCTGAAGATCATCATTTGTAACAGTCACATGTCATGCCTTCTAGACTTCCAAGCATTTTTAAGCTATTTAGCTACTAAAGCCCCAGAACAATTTGATCATTTTATGAAAACTGGGAGTCAGTAGGCTCATTTTTACCTTATTCTTCCACTCCTAAGTGATGTCAAAAGGACTAGGAAATAACTCCCTCCCAGAATAACTCCTTTTTCTCTGCCTCTAAATCATCATCAAAAACTATCTGTAGCGGTTTTGTCTGGGATAGAGTTAATTTTCTTCATAATAGCTAGTATGGGGCTATGTTTTGGATTTGTGCTGAAAACAGTGTTGATAACACAGGGAATTTTTTACTAATTGCTGAGCAGTGCTTACCCAGAGCCAAGGCCTTTTCTGCTCCTCACCCCACCCCACCAGTGAGCAGGCGGGGAGGGGGGGCCACAAGAATTTGGGAGGGGACACAGCTGGGACAGTTGACCCCAACTGACCCAAGGGATACTCCAGACTCTATGACATCATGCTCAGCATATAAAGCTGGGGGAAGAAGAAGGAAGGGGGGACATTGAGAGTGATGGCGTTTGTCTTCCCAAGTAACCATTACATGTGATGGAGCCCTACTTTCCTGGAGATGGCTGAACACCTGCCTGCCAATGGGAAGTGGGGAATGAATTCCTTGTTTTGCTATGCTTGTGTGCACAGCTTTTGCTTTACCTATTAAACTGTCTTTACCTCAACCCACAAGTTTTTCCTCACTTTTACCCTTCTAATTCTCTCCCCCATCCCACCAAGGCAGGGAGTGAGCAAGCAGCTGTGCAGTGCTTAGCTGCCAGCTGAGGTTAAACCACAACACCATTATATAAGGAAAAAAAGAAAAACAAACAAACAAAAAACCTCAAAGCCCCCAAAGAAAGAAAAGATGGATAGTTACTAAGGTAACCATCTGCTCCTGTTAAATTTTTACCTTTAATAGTTACTCTGCAAAATTAAGTTAATAATTAGTCTCACAGATCTCTCCCGCTAGTTCTTTAAACTGACATATTAAAATAAAGACTAAATTAAAACTGACTACCACGGTATATTACCAGGTAGCTTTACCATACTATCCACCTATTATCCAGTATTTAGCTTCAAAACAGTCCTTCCTCCTCCTGAGTCCTCAAACTCCACAGAAAAGAGCTGCAGAGCTCTATTAAACACAGAGCTGCAGCCAACACTTAATATTCTGGGTTGAAGGTTTATTTGTTACAGGAGCAGGGCTATTCATTCTACGTTTAAAATACTATGCTCCGAAGTAACACATCCAACTAACTGAATGACATTTCAGAATGGACTGAGAGCTCCTGAAAGCATGACATGAGGCTTTCACATTAGAGATCCACAAAGAAATTGAAAGGAAAAATCTATAGTTAAAACTGGTATGGGAACCAACGTTTCTTTAAATACAATCAAATATTAAGGAAAACTGAGAATAGTATAAAAATATTCTAAACAGCTTATCCATCCTCATGATTTTTGATAAATCTGCATACCTCCTCTTCCACTGACTTGTTAAAATTCCTTTATTAACATTAAAAAGAAACTATTTGGTTTAAAAGCTTTTCTTTCTGATCATCTTTTTGTCAATACCTGATTATTAGAAATGGACAGCCTGAGGGGAGAGAGCTTCCTCTGTTTATTATCTGCAATTTTCATTTTGGTGGCTGCTCCTTCACAGTCCAATGTGATGTTCTGATTTTGAGTCTCCTTTTCTCTTGAAACATCCTTCTCTTTCTTTCCCTTTTTCCTTCTGGTTTCATATCCAGTATTGATGTTTTCTGTAGGCTCAGAACGTCTGAGAACTGGACATTCAGGATTTTCTTTGAGACAAGCACAATCCACTTTGTATTTACTGAAATTAAATGCAAGGCAGCATATTTTGATTACGCTGTATAACAATAAGACTTTTCAATACTAAATTACACAAGTTGATACATTTCACAATAAACATCTGCTATGATGCAAACCAACCATATTAAAAGTAGCTGACTCAAGTTTTTGCCAAGATATACAATGTTGCTGTAATTCAAATCTCATCTACTGGTTAAAAATTTGTGGCTGTCTGCCACATGGAATTCCTTTAAATTCAAGGTCAGTATTTGCTTAAAAGGTGGAAGACATCTAAAACCCAAGTACATCCTGGGTAGAAATATAACCACAACATTAAGGAAATTAACACATGCATGGAATGCAGAAAGTTCCTGCTTTATACAAAGCCAGTAGACAATTGTCAGAACAAGCACACTGGAAAGAACTCACAGTCACTTTGTACAATTTTATGTTCCACTTGGATGCACAAGAACTGTTACTGAAACACATTCAATTTGTACAGGCTGTCAGCTGCAGGTACTGAGCGCAACTACTACATACTTCTAAAAGGATAAATAAACAAAACCCCAAAACCCTATCAACCAGGCAATTTCCCAGGTTGTCTTAATGTGAGGTACATAAGAATATGTCAACAACACTTAACAATGCGAAGTATGTTGAGCTACTGTCCTGGTTTTGGTTGGGATAGAATCTTAGTAGCTGGTACAGTGTGTTTTGGATTCAGTGTGAGAATGATGTTGATAAACTAATGTCTTAGTTGTTGGTAAGTTGCACTTATCTGTTCAGTTAAGGGTTTTTCATTTCCCATGCTCTGCCAGCAAACAGGTGCACAAGAAGCTGGGAAGAATCACCAGAATAGCTGACTGGAACTACCCAAACAGATAGTCCATACCATAAAATGTCATGTGTCTCCGTAGTGCCTAGTTGCTGGCTGGGCTTAAACCATGACAGCTAGTCTGAACTCAAGTTGATTAATGCAGGCAGTACTCTATAGTCATAACTAGCTCAGGTCCAGAAGTAGTGAAGGCATGTCTGCACCGCACTGCACCCAAGCTGACTTAGAGCCAATCACAGAAAAGTGTTATTACCTTGGTGTAGCAAAATGTGAAACAGTTGGACTGTTTCTGGACCCCATCAAGTGCATGTAAATAGGCTCTTCAATACTTCAGTTTCCAAGGTTAGTGTTAGCCTAGGTATTCCTGCACAATGTACCTACACGCTAGAACATTTCCTACTAGCCAAGAGAAACCATTACTAGATCATATCACTCAAAGGCCTTATTTTGCCATCATATTTCAAAGAGGTGTTTGAATAACAATTCCTGCATGTGTAAATGGAACTTAACCGGTTATTTCCTTTACCATTTCAAAACAACGCTTACAGATAATGGCAACAGTTTATTAAAGCTTTCCTCAATTCATCAAAGGAACAGCAATTATATTCAAGAAAATCTGTAATAGGTTACAGAATCTGAGGCACTAAACATTCACTTTATTTGAACATTCTTAATCACGTATTAAACAAACACGATTCATAACTAAATTGCACAGACACCATCTTCCTGAAGTTACACTAGAGGCACTCTACTCTCCCCACACTGTAAGACACCTGTATGCAATAAATTTTTGTAGTACATCTTTAATCATATTCATCTATGTTTGTATCTTTTCCACATCATTTATAAGTAACTGCAACATTGCTGAAATTAGGAACAGATATGCAGTAATAAAAATATAGAAGAAACCCTGCCCACACACACACTGTTCATTGTAAATACAGTGTGCTTAAGGAGCCCCGTGTCATTAAAGCATGCAAGAAAGTAAGTGATACAAAACCAAAGCCACTCTGAATTGCAAGGTAACTTAAAAGGCATTAGATGTATTTTAGAACAGCATGCTCAAATACTTACCAATTTCCATAATCAAAATCAAACGCTATAGTAATCTCTGCTCCCTTTGGAATGTTATGGATGGAGTAAATATAAAGATGAATTGTTCCATCTTCAATTACATGTCTCACCTACATCCAAGAGAACATTATTATATTATCATGAATTACTTTGTTTTCCCCTTTTTAATTTTTAAATTACCTATACAGAAAATGTAGGGATCGCTCAAATTATCAGTTGGGCAACTCAAGGAAAAGGGGACTTCTTAGTAAATAAAACCTAATTTAACTTCATATGTATGTTTACCTCTGCATTTGGGCTACATGAACGCCTGATGAATCGAGCTTCATTTCCAAAAGTCCTTGCATCAACACACATTTCTAGCCCATGGAATTTGGAATAAAACAGAACAAATGGGTATGGCCTGAAAAAGATATAAGAAAACAGGAGCTTTATCATATTTAAAGATGCTAAATGCCACTTATTCTTCACATTAGTTAGCTCTGTAACACTATGTTTGGCACGATACACCAAATTTGTGGGTTAACCTGAGAATGACACATTTGTATTTAAGCTTCATGATTCTAACTGGGTACATTCTCCAAATGTATTCTCAGAATACTAAGAGTTTGAGATACAGCCCTGAACAGTAACAGGGTAAGCACTAGACATGGAAGACACAAGGTTAAGATTATTCATCTTAAACTTTCTTATGGCAGGTCCTAAAATGAAACTCAGGTAGAAATTAGGTGCCTCATAGAAACACCTGAAAAAACAGAATAAAATAACACCTCCACATCTCTGCCTAACACCTGCAGTGTCACTGGCACCCAACCCTCCTGAAGAAAGGGGGCATCTAAGGCCTGTCTTGGCAAAGTATTTAAGTTCTGCTATGACTATTACAAGTGCCAGGAATGGTTATTCCACCTTTACTGAGCAAAAGCTCTATGTTCTCTCTCCTCCAACAGGCCTCTTGCCATTTCCCAGGTAGATGTGTCCATGCAGTTAATGGCAGCACTGAAAATGGTCCACAGGAGGAAGGAAGTAGTCACACATTGTTCAGTAACTTAACCAACCAGTGAACTCTAGCAGTAAAATGGTCCCAAGTTAACCTGTGTCCAATTCCATTCTCAGCCTGATGGACTTAAAATCAATTTCTCTCACAAAAGAGAATATCTTTGCCATTACCTTACTGAATTAGTTTAGGATGGTAGAACCTGCCAATCTTTGGTTTAAGGTGCACAACTACCCAGTTGAGAATGCAGGAATCCTGTAACCAGGCAAGAACAAAGAAAGAGGAAACTAACTCCTGAACAGATCTGTAAGGATAACTGGAAGAGTGGGGGAAGACAAGATTCCAGCTACAATTATTTTTAATCAGACAACAGTAAAACGCATGACATTGCTGGTAACTAAGACCCACCTGTATTTGAGGCAAGAGTTTGGCAAAACAGTATTTTAACAGTTACCTTATTAAAACATACGGAATAAACAAACCTTTTAAAGAAATATCCATTAGCTTCAAATTGTTCTCTCAGCATGAACTTTCCTCTGTATTCAATAATAAGTGCATCAGGAGGCAAGTCTTTGGCAGCTTTTAAAATTTTCTTGTTTTTTTGCACATAGCTCTATAAAGACATAAGTTAGTCTATGAAGTATCGTTTTCTACTATTTTTCCATTATTTTTAACAACAGATTATACTTTCACATTACTAAACAATTCTGTACGACCTAAAATACACTCCTTTTTGTAAATAAACCTCCAGACTGATTTGATCAAACTGTCCTGTTCTCCTACCAATGCAACTAGTTACAAATTTAGATTCAAGGAATGCTTTAGCCCTAGTTCTCCAGTACATGGCTGAAAACCAACATATTCATGTTCTCACAATTCAAGTACTGTATCTCTTAGTGCACTTAACTCTCACCACTACTAGGATGCACTGCCACATTGTTTTGCATAACACTTTCAAAAGGTTTCTATTCCTTCAAACAAAACACAGACATAGGAAGGATGCTCATGATTCATTCAAGGAAAAACAGAACAGGAAAATAACAAAATAATAATAAAAGAGAATCCTGAGAGAGTTTCCAAATTTGTTTTCATATCTTTAGATAGCAGGATGGCTTTTAATTAAAAACCAATACATACCCTGACAATTAGTGAACTCGCACCTTTCATAACTGTCATCACCAATCAAAAAGGAAGTAGCCTCTATGTAGGCAAAAGGCTCTGTAAGCAGGGATATTCCTCCAAGGAGGGTGTCCCATATGCCATGATGGTCTTAGAGGAAAAGAAGCAAAGATGCTTCCATTAATCTGCTACAGTATCTACTTCTGGAGATTCCTGCTACAAAATGCTAAGGTCTGTTACATGGCTCTCATTTTAAGCTGGTAAGTAACTGATGTTAAGGATAGAAAAAGACATTGCATCATTTCTGCATAAGTGAGAAATTACAGGATCGCAAGAGTTAAAAAAAAATTAAAAAAGAACACCAGTATTAAGAGTATCACCTACCATCAGAAACATCCTTCATGAATTAGTAAGTTAAAATTCTACTCTGAGTACCTAAACATCCAGAACACTTACCATACCTTAAGAAAAATGTGGACAATAAACATGTTGATACACACAGCAGGAAAAAAAAAAGACTCCAACTTCAATGCTTCTATCTACTCTAACTGTTCCTGATATTCCTCACAGAGCAGAGAAACAGCAGCAAAGTTTACTGTGTCCACCACAGAAGACAGTCTAAGGACAATCTAACATTCAGGCTCAGAGTAACTAACACCTTAGCTATTTTTATGACATACAAGTGTAAAATAACCAGGGGTGATACAAGATGCATAAAAATCAATTACAAATTCTGAAAAAGCTATGATGCTTAGAGCTGGCGAGACAAAATACAGAAAATGAATGTTAAGTTCCAGCCCCCACCCCCTTTTTTTAAGGGCATCTAAATGAGTGTCTGCCATGGCACAAAACCAGCATGTGGTAACACAACATGGCGCAGCTCATTACCTCTACTGGAGGTTTGAAAATCAGATTGCTGGTGCTGACTTCCTTTTTGTCATTTCCATTGCCTAATCTCAGGGCTATTTTTTGCGCCTCCCTCTGGACACCCTCACTGTACTGGTTATTGTTTGCCTCTTCATAACGATCCATCCATGCCTTGATTTTAGTTTCCCATCCAAAGTTCGAACTGTCAGTAGGATCAATCTCTGGAGCTGAGCCCTAAAAATTGAAGTTAGTGACCAGACATTACAAGGTAAGAAAAAGATAAAGTAAAAAAAAGTCTACAACAAGACACAAAATGAAGGGCAAAGGTATGCCATTGATTTAAGGTTTGGTTTATTGGGGGGGTTGGGGATGGGTGTTGTTTTTTTTTTAGGAAGCTTGGTATGAAATTCTGTGTTACTTAAAAGCATTGAGTTGAATTCAGTAGCATTACATTTTTCCTTTTAGGAATTGTATAATTCATAAATATCATCCAAATTCAGGAATACATTGCCCCTTCAACAGGGATTCTACATTTTAGTGGGACGAGAATGGAGATTGACATTGTTTCCTCCCACAACTGCAATGCATCACAAATCTACAAGTGCAGGAGTTGGAGGGTCAGATCTCCCTGCCTATTCAACTTTTGTGAACATATGCAAATACGAAGAACTCCAGCTTCCATCCTATAATACACAGATTTGATTTTCCCCTTTCAACTTCAAGGGTCATGCTGTACCTTTTACTAAACATTACTAATCCTACACCTACTACATTCAGGTTGTGACTCTAATGTTACAGGCTTTGCACAGATAATTTTTCTCCCCTTATCTGTTCCTTTTCTTTTGCCGTGCTTCAAATCCTTTCACTTTCTTTAAAAGTGCCACTGTACCGCCAGAGCTCACAAGCAGCAGCCAGGCTGCAGCCAACACACGCTCCCTTTTCTATCCACCTGAGCAGAGACTATTAAACATTAATAAAACAGCAAGTAGTTCAGCAATTCAATTTACCTGTTTACATTTCTTTTGTGCCTGAAGAGAACCATACACACAAACAGCATTAAAAAAGGTTTGATGCCAAAAAAACCATGAAAAAACACAATGGAACCTTACAAACACCGTATTCAAAAAGCACAAAACAGAGATTCTCTTCCCCAAATCTGTCTTCACTAATCGCAAGTCTCATCTTATATATTTGAAGTGTAAATTGTATCCCACTTGGTTTTGTATATGCCAAGGATGAATAAACTATGGGAAATACCTAGTTTTCACACCATGTATATTTTTATCTCACAGAAAATTTAGACTGCTGTAACACCTAAAACTTACAAAGCAGTCATAGCAACACAATTCCTGAAACTATGCCAGCACTAGTGAGTAGAGTCCCACCAGATAAATACATGGAGGTATGACAGAGCAGAACTACTAGTTTAGCTTTCAAATGCAGTATAGCCATTTCATTCTTTTGCTGCTTAGAGCTATGAAAAGCTGGAGCTACTAACTTCAAATGAGGTGTGCCACTCAACTTCACTCCCCCACATAGCACAAATGGGCCCCAATTCCTCCACTGGCTATTGAAAACCAAGTATTCTCAGAATAAAAATTTACACTATATTATTTCAGTAAACTTTGCAGGACATGAGGACGTAAAGCTCAAACCTTACTTTATTATGGTATGTACATAGTACATTAGTTATCAAGAGTATTTTAGTGCTTAATGTATAGCTCCAATTGCATTCTTGATGCTTCATACTATTTAAGTAATGCACAACTAAGCTTTAGAACAAAACCCAAAGTCATGTTACCTTTACTCGTGAAGATTTCCTGGATCCTTCTCGAAATGCCTGAAACAAAATTAGGTACTTATATTCTTTGGATGAAATACGAAATCTCTTAAGTAATTCAAAATCTATCAACAAATGAACAGCTTTTCAGTGTGGGACATTCTCAGCAAAACATGCAAGATAACAACAACAGAACAATCTACACTGAAATATCAAGAAGGCAACAGGTTACATCTCACAAAACGTATTTTAAAAAACAATTTATCATTCCAAGCTAAGTGCAAACTGGATGTCAGAGCTAGTAGTCCAGGTACTCCTACCTTTTTCCTGTATTACATGATGACTCCAGAATTTCAGAATTCAAGGCAAAGTAACTGAAAATTTACTTACAGACCACCCCATGCTTATCAGGTAAACTTGTAAATTGCCCACATCCTTCACTACACTATTTGTGGGAGGGGAGGGGGAAGCAGGTGTCACAGATGTCTTATCATGTTAACTTTTGAAAGGAGTTTGCCATTCTACAACAAGATTTCATTCTTTAAATCATCTCACACAACACTGGGAAGTAACAGACGAATTTGTGGTATTAAATTTATATTCAGAACCAACCATTCATTCAAAAGGAAACATTTTATTCAAGATTTCCTAAGAGATACTGATAACTAATTCTGACTTCAAGTTTTAAAGCACAAAATTCTCATCCAAGCCAGTGAAACTAAACTGCAGGAAGGAACTCATTAGTTTAGGAAATTCTATGTACTTTACTTCTCCACATGTATTTTATTTATGTTCACATGTATTATATTCTTTATACCTGTAGCTAAACAGTATAATGTCAATTTCCTGTTTACCTAAGTAGCTTAGTGGCTAACTTTCTGACAGCACAACTTCCACACAATTTCAACTCAAATAAATGGACATGAAGTCACATCAGGACAACTGACAGCAAACATTTCTGAACTTACAAAAACCACAAATTAAAACTTTCAGACACAGAATTCTTCTTTGGGTATCCAAAACTTGTTCTGCCCCACTTCTGACTGTATCAAGTGGTACAGTAAATGCAATTCCTCCTTACAAATTCTGCCTCAATTATAAATTTGAACTTTCATGGCTAGTACATATTAACTTGAAGGGGGTGGGGAGTATCATTTACTACACAGTATTACATTTCAAGCTAAGCCCAGGTAGTAAAATATTATTAGTAACAACAGCCCGATTTTTAAAACCAGTGTCTCTTGGTAAGAGATGTCACATAGCTGTAATTTGTTACAGAATTATAAAAAGAGACATTACATTCACTTACTTTTTTACATTTTGCTATGTTCTGTTCTTTCTCTCCACTTTTTTTCCTTTTCTTATCACTGACTTTTGTAACTCTTGTAGGATTTACAGTAACTGCAGTTGGTGCATGTTGAAAAGCAGTATACAGTTCCACAGGAACCTCGTCACCACTCTCTGTTGCGCTGGTATCCCCATCTTTAGGACAAAGAACATTCCGTAAACAATCAAATACTGTACAAAGAACATTCACTAGTTACTTTGCACCTGCTTTTAAAAAACAAAAAATGCATACTGACAAATGCTTCAAGCACTCAAATGCAAAATTCACCAGCAGTTGCAACGGCATGAGAATGAATGACCAATGAGAAGCTGGTAATTAACAGGTGGTTGTAATGCCAGGTAAGAAAAAGATACCAGATTAATTCCACTCAAAGAACATAATTACATTATCATATTCCCCTATAAGCAAAATTAGAATCAGAACCAAAACGGTAAAAAAATTTGTTAACTCATTTACTTATATATAGCTTTTACTTGTAATATGGCTTTAGTATTCTCAAAGATGACTGTACTAGAGGGGATGAAAATTAATGACTGTCCAGTATTTCTTGTGAAGCCCTATTAATCAGTCATGTGTAAGTCATAATCAACTATTTCAGCTGCAATTTGCCATGTCAAGTACCTTTTTCAGGCTAAATATGTTAATTTAGCCAAAAGCCTTCTCTCCACAAAATCACCTAAGAATAACATTCTGCTACTTAGGGAAGAGAAAAGTGATATATATTTTACTCATTAAAACAAGATCACACGCAAACTGATGGATATTTTTTCTCTGTGCTGTGCACCCACACACCAAAAAGCCAAAGCCTGAAATTTAGCATACGTCAGCATTTATGTCAGACAAATAAATTTCCTGACCTGAAACAGGATTACCCTAGTTCTGTCAAGATGAAAGGCTGTGAAGTAAGGGGAGGACTGCAAGAGAGATGATGCACATAGATAGGAGACTGCTGTTCACATGCACTCAAGTACAGACTTCTCAGATTTTAGCAGCTTTTCCAAATACTCTGCCTTCAGTAAATAAACTTCACACTAAGCATTTCTGAAACTGCATAGAAGCAGGCTTTACGAATACTTAATATGAAAGCAAAGAAAACATTCCTTCTGAGCTCAGAAGGACATTGCCTTAATCACTGCACTCAACAGCCCTAATTCTTGAAACCTTCTTTACTAAATAAAGAACTCCAGCTAGTGGTTACTCCAGATTTTTCTTGCTCGCAACATTTCTTAACAGGATTCTTCTGTGTATAGTAAGCAATCCAATTTTACCATCTTAGTTTCCTTTTGAACAATTTATTAGGCACATAATTATACTTTATATATTAGGAACTGATGATGTTTTCTGAATTTGTTTACATCTCTGCTGGGACTATTTTCTGAACTAGCATTAAAAAAAGCACACAAATGTCTCATCGAAGGAAGAATGAGTAGCAGAAAAACCAATGGTTGAGAAATGAAAACTCACTCTTGAAATTGTCGATGTTTGTAGTCCATACACTAGTGCCTACAGAGAATCATTGTATCACAGCCAAACACCTCTCCTCATCCCCCCAAAAACCCACATAACACCATCTTCCCTACAGAAGCAAGATTTCAGCATTGTTGTCTACACTGTACCCTAACTTACTGTAAAGAATAATTACCTCAACAGAACATATAATTACACCGAGTTGCTTTGAGTCACTCCTTCCTAACCTACATAACCTGCTTTCATTTTGAAGAGCCTTAGTAAAGCACACTAAGGGAAGATTTTGCATCTTGGAAGGCAAGATACAAACTCTCCAAATTTCGCAAGTTAGGGGCCCAGACTCATTGCCCCATAAGCAGCAAGTGATTTCATCAGCACTAATTTCAAGACCAGACAGCTTGAAGCAATATCCTTGAACAAGCTACAGATCTAGATACTGTATCTTTAAAAAACAAACCAACCAAAAACCAAACCAACCTCCCCCCCAACAAAACAAACCCAAACATCCAGGATACAACAGAGTAGGGGCTTAACAAAGGTGCTCGCTCCACTGAATCATAGTAAGCAATCCAATGCATGCTAAGCCGCATCAGAACTATACTTCTATACCAGAACAACAAAACCAACACCACCACATACAACCACAGGCCCCAGAACAATGGGCTATAAATGTTGCCAGGAAAAAGGTGATATTGTTATGCATAAAAGTTTAAGACTCTCACCAAATTTCTTATCATGAGAACTGTTCACTTAAAAGCTCTTTCCTTGAGGCAAACCAACTGATCTACTGCTTGCTCCCCATTGTTTAGCTTTGGATGCAACATGGCTATAACAGCGACTCTTGAGAAATGTTTACAACAAAACACAGTATACTGTAAAGTATTCTCATATCTAAATGAAAAGCCTATTATACATAAACCTAAAGAAAAGTCTTATATATGTATCTATATGTAGTCATCAAAGAACATCCAAACAATGCAATTTTACCTTTAATCAAACACCTGTGACATTACTAAGTTACAAGTAACATTCTGCTGCTGTTGAAGACTTAAATCATTGAATAGATACATTCAAATTGATGCCACTTTTGCTTTCCTACTTGGAAACTTCTATGAAAATTGGCTATTTTTACTAATGTCTCATGGTAGACAGTTCATACCCAAAATTACTTTAAGTCTGATTGAACCATGTAATATCAGTCAACATACAAAACGTGCATTTAGCCAAGCAAATGTATTGGCTAAATGAAAATTAACTAGAGATGCAAGCATTCATTCATTTCAAGTATTATAAATTGCAGTAATTAATACTGCACTTCAACCGAGTCTTGGCTTAAAGAGGATTAGAATTCATCTTTGTTTTTACTCTGTTTTGATAGTTAAGATTCACCATTTAGTATCTTTTCCTACTGAATGCACAGAACAGATTTAAAAAGACGGATCATCAGGATTAAGGAAGGCTGAACACCAACTTCAAAGGTAAAAATTCCTTCAGCTCCTGCTACAATTTTGACTCTCTCCTCCCTTAAGTTTGTAGTAAATGATCAGATAGTATGGCTACAAATCCTAAGAGATGTTGTAAATAGCTCAGACCATCAACAACACCTATGCTGTATGTAAATTCAAATTCATCCTCACAGTATCATCATACCATTTAGTGGACTCATTAACTCCAAATGAATTATAAACATACTTTTTTTTTGTTCTATTACTTTAGTAGAACCAGAAAAAATTAACATTAAATTCTAAAAAAAACCCCTGTACTATCTAGCAGGTCAACTGAAACTTTACTAAGTAAGTCTGGTTTTCTTAAAATGAAAACAGACAAAAAAAAAAGATTGTATTTTTTTAAGTAAGTCATCAATGCCTTTAAGGGACTTAAGACAGCTTAGCACTGGACAGCACAAAGTATCAACCGCACCAAGAAGCGCTATTAAGCCACGCTTCAGAATTTTCTGAAGGCGTATGAAATAGGCAGCAGGACCTTATCTACATAGTATTTTTTGAAGGTATCTTAACACACACACACACTTGCACATACTCCAGTACTTCACAGACATGATCTGAAAGTAAAACATGTCAAGTTTAGGAGGATGACTTCCTCCCAAATTATTACTTTTGTAATAGAGCTTGAAAGTATCACCTGTCAATCAAGAAACCCACAACACATTTTGGTAATGGCTAGACAGAACTCCCGACAGGTTAGGCCAGCTGAGTTTTGCAACTCTGTAAGCGGCAGGACACCTAATTTTATAAAATACAGAGACTGAAATAGGTAGTTGCACTACTGTCCTCATCTAGTTATCAAAGGAAAAAAAAACAACCCAAAACTTCATATAATTGCATTACCCAAGTTTAACAGTTTTTTCTCATTGTCAAAACAAACCCAATAACATACCAATACACAAATCCAAATCTACAGCCAACAAATCAGAATTAGGATTCCCTTTCAAAACCGTGCTAGATTGTTTAAAATCTCAATTTTGTAATTCTTAAGAGACAGGAATATCACCTGCAATATAACAGTTTTAAGAGATTAGTATGAGGATATGAGTGCTCTATACTATGAAGGAAAAAATGAGAGAGCTGTGAAATGATGTTTCCAAAAAGAAAGTAAGACTTAGTAACCCTCTCATCACAGAAGAAACCTGAACCTTTTCCATCTTATCCTCAGTAGCTTACTCTAAGCAGTCTGGTTAGTATAAAAGCTGCATTCATTATTAAAAAACTTTAACAATGTTCAGACAGATTGAATTATTCCACAATGGTAAGAAAAGGCAGTGGTGACAACCTTTAATAAAACATGCGCAACTGCAACAATTCTGATATAATGTTATCTTACTAATGATAGTCAAGTAAAAGGCATTGATTTATCGAACCTTAGATGCTGAAGGTCAGCTATCAAAAGTGCAAGAACTGTGTATACCCTCTTAAGTCTATACAATTATATATGTAGTTTTACAACCTTTATTAAGGAAAAAATCTTTGAGCCTTACTCACCTGACATATTTTCCCTTTTCCTTCGTTGCAACAGCACTGCCCTTTCTTTATCTAAACTCCTGAAATAAAAAAATAAATTTTATTCCATTCTTCACACTTATGCATCAATACATCTAAGTATTAAAACAGACCTTTTCACAGTTACGATCTTCCATCCACTTACAGAACAAACAGTAGGCTAGCTGAATGCTTAGGTACTTAGAAAAACATCAGTTGTGCACTGCTCCATTCCACTGAAAGGCAAAGCACATTCAAGTATCCAAATCACTTGAAAACATAATGTAACTTGATAGCTCAGAAGTGTGACAGTTGGTCCATGGATTACAGATAAGCAGGCATTAAACGATTTTTCTGCAGATTCTTCTAAACAATTGTCACAATACAATACAAAACAAATGTTACATGACAAGAAGGTCCAAATATTTCTCAGAAATAAAAGAATCATGTATTGGCAATTAAAATGTTCTGAACATGCATGTCTTTCATTCACTGTTTAATTAAAAAATCTGCAATGTAAGTAACAGGCAGCATTTTATACTCTACATCACAGACAACCATGACAGCCAGGTATAATGTACCTACCACAGTCAGAACAAAATACCCTCCTTGTCGTGTCATATGACTTCGAGTTTGAGGAGGGCCATACAAATACTCATTCCAGAGCAAGAAATCCTCAAAGTGAGCACTACAGCATATTGGAATGGGGCCATAAACACAAAAGACACTGAGAAATACTGGTGGGGCAATTGGCCTGAAAACACTGCTGTTAAGGGTTCTCAGCATATGACAGCCATGAAATGAAATATGGAATGGATTGTCTATGTGCCAGACAGCCCGAGAAAGGATCCAGGAATAACTGCTATTTCTCCCTGCTGCCTAGTGAGGTGAAACAATGACTGCTGTGAATAAAGGAATGAGACTAAGATCATCTGCATCAGAAATGTAGCTCTATTAACTGGAATAGTCAGGATTATGCTACATAGTCTGTGTTTTATCTGTTGGTTGTGCCAGTACCTCCACTTTTTGTATTCTCTACTCAGTTATTTAGAGTTCAAACCAAACTACTCACCTTGGTTGACAACGTTCACACAGGTATATGTCAGGAATATGCTGCCTGTCAATCCCCATGCAGTCAATGTGCTGCCAGACACTTGGAAAAAAAAACAAAAGAAACACCTTTTAAAGTACAATTTTTCAAATTGTGTGCATAATATATACACAGAGGGAGAGCTAGAGCCATTTTTATTTTCATCATGGTCTTTACTCAGATTGAATACTGCCTAAAACTAGGTATCAATCACTGTCTTCACCACCACTCTGCTAGCTGATTTTCTATTCCACTGATCACTGTAATTCCAATCTTGTGGCTGTTTCCCGGTGTCTCTCTGCTTCTTTAGACTCATTTTCCCTCTTGGAAATTTTTCTCTAACACTGGAAATAAAAAATGGTAAATTATCACAACAGAGAACTAGATAGAGACAAATATACCCAGCAATAAGACTTATGCTTTACATAGTAACAGAAGTTTTGTTTTTAAACAAAAGGATTCAACTTCTTGTTAGAAATATATGTAATATTTTTATTTTTCTATACAAAAATATATGTATATATGTACATATGGTTTTATTTACTTATATGTTTTAATATAACATATAACTACATGTTTTTATATACCCACACACATGACTGGTAGCACTGTTGTGCAGCATAGGAAGAGCTTCAACTGCTTCCCAGTCAGGGAAGAGAGGCTGCTTGCTAGACTGAAGGCTAACCTAGTACAGTAGTTTATGCTCATCCCCACATTGCTAGAAGGAACTGGGACACAAAAATCATTATCATCTTCCCACTTGTGGATTTATCACAAGTCTCTCCAACTCCTCACAGAGAATCTCTTCTTCAAAAGAAGCAGACTCTACCTAACTGGTGACTGCCTACAGCTCCACTGCTGAAAGAACATCTAAATACATTTCGAAATAAGGGAAAAGGTTATCAGAATCAAGGATCATCAAAAATTAATAACAAGCTCGTTATGTAAGCAGATAGAGGAGTAGAGCTCAAATCAATGTTTTAATTAGCCATAACAATCATTTTAGAAATACACAACAATCTAATAAATTCAGCAGCATTCATTGCGTGTACTGAATGTAAAAATACAGGCTAATACTGAGTAAATCCAGAAACATGGGATTTGTCTTCTCTTGTTAAGTGTATCAGCTCTAAAAATTTCTAAGCTTTTTTCCAAGTCCAAGTATTAAATAGCACCCGCTTATCTTACTATGATGAAGTAGGTGCTTAAGCATGAACACAGTTTAAACGTTTAACTTGAGCTTCTCCACTAAGTTTCTCCAGTAAGAGTTCTTTTCAGAAAGATCATGCACGAAGCCAATATTCAAGAAGTTTCTTTCAGGTTATTTTGCATCCTGCAAGTTACCTGGTTTACATATACGTAATTTACCAAGATGCTTTATTATTCAGTACATGCAGATTAAGAACCAATCTGTAAGTCTTTACTTCACCATACTAATAACCTGGACAAAGTACCAGAGATACCTTTTTTAGAAGGGAAAAAGATATACCCTAATTAAGCTACAATGCACAAGTAAAGGCATGAACAAATGAATATAAGTAGTCAAGACAGACTGGAATGAAGTATAAAATTCTCACTGGCCTTAACCAACCACCTTGCCTATTAGAAAGCCATACAAACTTCAAACACTGTTTTCACAGAAGAAAATTTCCTATGACTCAACATAAGTAAACCACCATTTAGTTACACTTACTTTCAGTGCCGCTTTAAGTAATTTTTATCTTTTTAATTATTTTAATATTCATTACCTGCATTTGTCACAACAGATCATATATCCATCATCATGTGTAAAGCCACAAATGCATCTGGTAATATCAGTTCCATAGCTTCCATCCTCTGATGTACTGATGGTAGTAGCACTGGAGGTTTCATCGAAGTTGGGAGTGGTAAATATGCCTACTTCATTCTTGCTTATAAGCACTGATGGAGGAGGAGAAGCTGGAGGTGTTGGAGGAGGCCGAGCACCATAGTTATGGTCCTAGATTTTTGTTGAATGACAAGTTATAGCTCTTAAATATTCATATACTGATAGTTATTTAAGCCAAAGAATTCACTTTGTAAAGAACTTCAGAGACTTCTTATTTTCTAGTAATCGTTTAAAATTGTTTGTCACTGCACATTCTTCTCTCCCTTCTCAAATGTTTTACATATAAATGCACTATGTTCTGTATTCTGCTTCTAATAAACTATCTTTAGTCAACTTAACCAACTCCCAGTAAGATATAAAAATGTAAGCATTAATCAAGAGTTTTTCCAGTTAAGAACAGCAGATTATATAAAATCAATTTTATACAGAATACTTAGCATGAAACTTACTGCATAGGGCAAACCAATGTAACTGTGTGAATGCGAGCTGCTGGTATACAACTGGTGCGGATAACTGTTCGATTTTTCAACTACCACAGGGCTAGCTTCTACAGATTCTGGTCTGCAAGGCAAAAGACAGAAGAATAAATGCAATTAATATGTAATTTGTATTAATATAAGTTAAAAGTACTTGTTGCACAACTTCTAATTAATTGTCTGCTAATCCTGTGTAAAGCAGCATGAGGGGGGGACAAACTTGCACACAGACACATCACATTGCACACACACCCCCAAAAAAAGAAGAAAAAAAAAGGAAACCCAACCCTCTTTCATTTAAAATGAAGCTTCCAGAGTGGTAGAGAATTTATGCCTCTACCATAGGGCTACAAAAATGTTCTCCAAAAAAAGTGCATGCTGAATCACATGATGTAACCTGGAAATATGGGACAGAAAAGTGTGACACACTTTGTCAGGGAGGCATCAGTCTTCGTGCCCAAGTCCACAGAGCTGTAACAGAAGCTGCAGAAAGGACTTCAGCTTAATTATGGCAGAAGATAGAAGCAGTAATTCAGAGAGTTGCAAACCAATAAAGCCCTGCACTATCACCTACCCTGCTCAATTCTGCAATGACATCTAGTGGTAGCATTACTGCACCACCAGCACTATCCATACCAACCTGTACTCAAGGTAGCAGAGTACTGTTTCTACAAACAGAAACTGTAAGTAGGGCAAATCTAAAAAAGGCAGTTTATCGTTTTATCTTTAAATAGAAAGAAAAAAATTACAGAAATTTGCGAGAGAAGGTTCTGTAGTGAAAGGCAATGTCTTCTTTAATATACAAACAATGGTTTATACGCACTAAACCACAACATGAAGGAGAAAGACAGATAAAAGGAATACTAAAATAGGAAGATCTTTTTGAGCACAAGAAATTATACCTTCTTTACCTTTCCTCAGAATTTACATTCATGTGTGCATGCAAGTATTACATACACACTCTCATGACTGAGACACTTTTAGTCAGCAACCTGCAGCTTTTTCGTTGCACCGTATGATTTGATCACACTAGGACAAACTTCAAATGAACCCAGGGTTACCTAAAGTTTTGAGGTTTTTTGTTTGGGTTTTTTTTTGCATTGAAAGGATAGGCAAAATATCCATCACAATCCAATCACAAATCAAGCCTGGTTCACTTTTCTAACTTCAGTTTTATTACATCTGAAGTCTACTTCCCATCAAAAGTATCTTAATAATCCTTTGAAATGTTTTTTTTTTTTTAAATAAAGTTGGTATTTCTGAATCTTAAGTTAAAGAGTACCAGTGTTTTTTCTTAGACATTAAGATATTAAATAGAGGCTTTTTTGTTATGCCATGAAATGATACTAGTTTGATTTAAAAGGATACCAGCTACTTACATTTGTTGGTAACATTTTTCTAAGAACATAATTAATCATTAGCTTTCTGAAAACAACATGCAATATTTTTATGTCTACTTGAAAGTATCCTACTAACATTTCTGGTGGCCCATTTCTTATTAGCTTTTTCCTATGTGAGGTTACTACACAATAAAATTGGTTAAAAAGAAACATTAGTTAAGAACACTACTGGGTGAAGACTGTGTTTTTTAGAGTCCAAAGACAACACAACCTTTTTTAAACATTAATGTCAACAGTCACCAGCTGTATTTTTTTAGGGTGAGCAAACACGTGAGTGCACAAAATATTGGAAGTACTAACATCAGAAATATAACTTCTGACTAGCATGAGACAAAAAACAATTCTGACACTTGCCCTTCATTTCCTCATAAACTGAGAAAAATCCTCATTTATTCTCTTACACCACTTCTGAACTTGAAAATGTTATTCAGAGTTTGTTGGAATCATCTTCTAGAAGCAGCTCAGAATTTGCCAGGTTCATCATACCCATGACAAAAACAGACAGAAGTTGGAAAAGCTGTGCCTTTCCAACAGATTTGCCTTTACCTATTTACTGACATAATGCATTTCTGCAGTAATCATACACCATTCATGTCATCCAGTTAACCCTTCTGACAATCTAGCCAATCAAAATGTCAATGAACGAGGCATTGACTATCCATCCATCATGGCTAGGACAGAAATTAACTTACCTTTCTCCAGTTCAAGAGGGTCTTGACGACTGTATTGCTTCTGCTGTTCTGCAACACTTACTGAATGAGACAAGCAGTAGCACAATTCTCTTAGCCACTATGTGTTCAATGCTCAACCTAGGTCTTCTTTGCTTCAGTATAAGGAAAATACTCAGTTTTCAGAGCAGGAAGACTTACGGATATGAGGGGCAGGAAAATTCAGGTACAATCCATCCTTCAGCAATGCCACAATTAATTTAGGAGAGTTTCCTTCATTAAAAAAAAAATTACTAGCACGACCTAAATACCAGCTACTTCAACATGGGAGCACTGAATGAAAGATACCAGAATGGAAATGTCCTAAAAAGAGCAGTCATGCATATTTAATCAACTGACTACAAAAATCAAAAAGGTATTCTAAATCTTGCAAAGTACGAGGCAAGACAATACAGGCTACTCCCTAAATCCACTTCTACCTACTCTAGCAATTTATAAACCACTTAAGAGAACCAAGTTGAACATTTAGAGGTGCAACAGTTGTGGGAAGCAGAAGCATTAAGCTTCCAAAACCAAAATACAGAAAACAAATGCATTTATCCACAAGTGTTTTAATACTCATAAAACAGATTCAGAGTACTGGGTTAAAAAGGAAAAAGCACAGCTTTACACAAGCAAGGCAAGCCAGAAAAAAAGTGTGGGAGAAAATTTGGTGAGACACAAAGGCAATTAAATCTCTGTATTAAAAAAGTTTCAATACAAAATTAGAGCATAATCAGCTTTCAGCAAAGCTTTTTCCAAATGCTTATCCATGAAGGGGGCCACAGATACTTCTTTAAATTATAATAGATGCTCACCAGAACTTTGAATGTAACTCTTACTGTTCCATTTATCCATTCAAATGCTAGACTGGGGTAGACAACAGTGTGGAGGAGACTAGGAAATATGGGAGGAAAGTGGTGGAACGTTCACCAAAGCTAGAAATTAATCATCACAGGTTTCCTTTACAGTCAATAGAAAAGTGATATTCATCCCATAAGCAGTACAAAACGAGTATCATCTCTCCACAGAACTACAGACTACCTTCTAACTTTGGCAGACAGGTCTGCCAACACTTTAATACGCCCTTCACCAAATTCCTTGTTGCCACTCTTCTGCCCACCATGTGCATGACCCTGAACTTAAACAGAAAACACACCTTCTGTACTATCATTTGTCCAAAGATCAAGGCTGCCTTCTCAGTCATCTTAGAATTTGAGAGTTCTGTGAAGGAATGCCTCTTGGTAAAATATTTAGTTGTACAGCCGATTAAAGCATGAGGTACCACTTCATTTAAAAATCAATTTTTAAAAAAATATATTTTTTTTCTCAAGTACCAGGGCACTCACTACACTGTTATAAACACCCACCCTTATCACACCATTGGCATTCTTAAGGGCATCCCAGAAATCAAGTTTTCAGGAAGAAAAAGGGTAAGCATTCAGATCTGAGAGAATACTTTGAGGTTTTCCTTGCTTGTATGTTTGAACAAAAGCCAGTCTTTAACAGACTGAGGTACTAGGCTTGACAGTCTTCTAAGCATACCACATTTTCCAGCTTCACCTCAAACCTTTACACCCTTAGTGTCTAAGGGGGGTATTTACAGTATTTTTAGTTTTCATCCAAACTGAAATGTTTTTATTACAATATACATTTGAAGTTAGACTAAACCCCTGATTACACCCTAAAATAAACCAATATTACCACAATAAACTGACCGTGACATTTTGCTAAAATGTCATATATATTTGTTAAGTATTGCAGCTAGCAATTCAAAGCTGTGCAACATCATCACAAGGAACAAAATAAAAAGCACCACAAAAAAAGTTTCCCCCACACTCTTGGGCTGCAAGGATTTAAGACACTCCTGTAACTTCAAAACAAGAACATAGTTTTTTTTCAAATTAATAAAAAAGCAAAGATACCCATATTTTTAAAAACCCATCAAATATTTTTCATTCTGCAAATGAAACAGCTCTCATGTTCTGGGTCATTTCCTACTGTTATATTCAAAAGTACAATGCAAACTGAAAAATTCTGCATGTTGCCAGCAGATGGCATTAGTAAGAAACTAAATAAGCAAAACATTAGATCAGACAGTTCACAAAAACTCAGTCCCCTACAACCTTATAGTTAACCTATATTAAGGGAATCAATTATCAAACATTCTAAGCAATAGTCAATTCATCTTTTAAAAGTCCCATGTCCCCCACCCCAAACCTTTTAAAAACTGTTTTGTTTCTGACCCTGTAATTAAAAAAAGGGGGAGGAGGAGTGGTTTTTGACTAACACCCAAAATACAATCAGTCTTAGAATGTAGGGCCATCAATCACTTCTATAAAAATGTAGGTATTCCAATGGAAAAGAAAATCTTACTAAAAATAGAATTTTCAAAGGCAGGTGGGTATCCAAGCTTTACGCTATGAAAACTTAGCTAACAGTACTTCCTGAAAACATTTGTCAAAACTCCAAATGAAACTTGCTTCCAAGCATGCTTCAGCAGCATCAGTCTGTCATATACCAGTTTGATGGGTCTAATTTTCAAGAGCTCAGGTTTGAACCAGCACACCTCAGCAGTATCTGGCTGAAGGTCAGCTCAGACAAAGGAATGTAAAATATTTTGTGTGAAAACCAGTATTTTATATTTCAAAACGCTTCATCTAACCATCTAACACATCTGATGGGCTTCACTACCTAGACAACAAAGAACTGAGCACTACTTCCCTACCACAGGGTAGGTTCTGCTACCTAAGCATCTCATAGCAGGCCCTACAAGAATAGGCTGGCCTGACACCATCTGTAGGGAAATGGTAAGCTTTCCATTATCCTAAAATACTTTAACAACAACAACAAAAAACCAAAAAAACCCCAAAAACCTATTTCAACAGCAGTTATAGGAGGGTAGGTTTTAATTTATTTAAAACTACAACAATGTTCATAATCTTTTCTCCTGGATATTGAACTCAATACAATGATCCACACACTGTGGTGGCTAGGTTCATTATATAGGCCTTCACTCTAAAAAACATATATAGGTATTAAAAAAAAAAAAACAGGAGAGCAGTACCATCCCTAGCATTTCCCAATGGGTAGCTTATGCTCATGCTCTAAGCTAGACTAACACTCCCTTAAGTCAGGAAGCACATTCTAAACCTTCAAAAATGGCTGGCTCTGCTTACTATTACAAGGTCTTTAGCAGTAACAAGTCTTACATATTCACCTTTAGGAAGCCTTTTACAAATAAAGGCAAACTACATATGTGTTCTCACTACTATGGCACTATGAAGATCAATCCACCACTGGAGAGCTCACTTAAGTACAAGCAAGATAAGAGACAGACTATTTCACCCAGTATTTTAAGACATTCAAACCTTTTAATAAGAGTAATTCTCCACATAGCTATTTGCTGTAATTACTTAAAATAATACATTAAACTATGTAATCACATGAACTATCCATCTTTTTAATGGGCTTATCCCTTAGTTTGACACATAGGAAAAAATCTCTCAGCACTAAAAGACTGCACTAAGCTAGAAGGTTTTTCCCGGGCTCCTTCTACATGATTAGGTTTGCCATTCCCCCATTCTTGTGTTTGTTCACACCTCAGCAACTGATGAACCAGTACCAGACCTCTCAGCTGCAGTGAAGAAATTCCAACTCCTCCCTTTCAGGAAAGCCCCAGAACTTGGTCAAAGACAACCAGTGACCACTACCAATACAATCTATATCCAGCATGCTACTCTCTGGAAGAAAATGTACAAAAAACACGTAACATCACATAGATGGTGACAGAAAAGGTTTACAACTGTATAAGCTGGTAGGTTAGGGACACACTTGTGTCACACTTCTTCTGACAGTGACATGGCTTTTAAATAAGCTTAAGCCAATTATGTAGCTACACATTTTTCAGCATAAGTATGGCAGGGATGACAAGAATTAATCTAACTGGTAACAGTCACTTAACATCTGAAGTTCCTAACTGGGTCGCTATGCCACAGCATCAAGCAACACCCTGTGAACTCTATCTTGTTTATACTGACAACTATATTTATTTATTTAAACTTCAGCATGGCATGCTGCATCTGCAAGGAACATCAGCAACCTCGGGAACCACGACCTTCTCTAAACATAAAAGAAAACCACAGGAAAAGACAATGAAAGAGCTGTGAATGTGTCACTCAATTTAAAAAAATTTCTGCACCAAGTAAACTAGTGTTCATGATATGAGACTTCAACAAAACAACTTTAAAAATCTAATGTGCCAAAAGACTTCAAATTGCAAATTCTTGGTTTTCTTCAGGTAAGTGACACAAAGTTAGAAGAGCCTCATATATAACTGAAAGCACAGAAGATAAACTACCCTTTAAAAAGCTGTTCAAGAGTTCTGCTCACAGTGTGTAACATTTTCAAAGTTTGGAAGGAAAGCCATTTGCTTCTTGAATGGAGTAACATCAATTCACACGCTCTCAAGCAAGGACTGCATGTAAGCTATTTAAATTCATGTTATTTATTCACTGCACCTGTTAAATGAAGGACCACTTTATGAAATTTATTTTTTATTTACGAAAGATTGCAAGCATGTATGTAAAGTAAGTCTAATCCATTGTTTCAATATCTAAAACAAGCAAATGGATTTTTGTGATAACCAAAGATAGGGAAAGTATTTAAAGTTGCTACAGAAAGGCTTAGAGGAAGGCAAAGAGTAACAGCACCTCAAGTGGTAAAAAAAACCAAACCAAAACCCAATTTGATATAAATTATGAAAATAACATTTTTTGTTAGATCTAAGAAATGAACTGGGTTTTTTTTCCATACGTATATGCAAAGAAGTATACAAGATTCACTGTGGCTTATACAAACTCTCTTGCTCTTTAAAAGTTTAGTATCTTTTGACACTCATCTCTTCCCAACAAACTCACCTGTCATATTCTACTAATGCAAAAACAACGGAAAAAAGCAGAGAAAAAAATCCAGATACTATTCTGAAATATACAGAGCTGAACAGAATGATCTACCTATGTAACTGGTAAAAGCTGAAAGACCACCTTGGCCTTTCACCTCTCAAAGAACCAAGCTGTCCAAAATGCTATTTCTCTTCTCATAACATTTGACAGCCAGGTCAATACCACATACATGTAAAGATGTTTGACAGCAAAAATCTCCAGCCAGAGATCAACAATACCTACACTCTAGCCTATTGATACTCTACAGATTCAGACACCACTAAAGAAGAGAAAAAACAAAACCAAACAAGCAAACAAAAAAAAAAAATCACACACCAACCCCCCCCCCCAAACCCTTCCCAAAACAAACCAAAAAAACACAAACCACCACCCCCCAAAAAAAGCCAAAGCAAGCCCCCACCCCAAACCCCAGAAATTCACTATGCTTATTTCATGCAAAGGGAGAGTTCCTTGAATTCAGGATTTCATTGGCTCTTTGTAATCCTTTATACACAATTACTAACTGAAATGAATGATGAAGTGAATTTTTACTAGCTTTTCAATATAAAATAACTTTGTGAAGAGGTGGTATGAGACAATTAAGCTAGGCCTTCAACTTTCATAAAGGCACACCCTTGTCTAATTACTACCACTTTCTTGCCATTTACCACACCAAGTGAATTTACCTTTCTAAAATGGGAAATCAAAAATATTTTTTACATACAGTTAAAAGGAAACTGAAATGACAAAATATTTTAAGCATGAAAAGCAAACCAGGCAGCATCTGTATTTCTCAGTCTGATAAGCAAGAAAAATATGCATCTGTAAAACAGTTTAACTTCTCTCCTTTGCTCTCCCTGAAGAGGAAGAAACTGACTTAAGAATAAAGTGACAGTTATTAAGTAATTAAAAATTTAGTAAAACTAAGGAGACTCCTAAGTCCTCTCCGACTGAATTCAAAAAGTACTCACTAGGGAAAAAAATGATAAAAAGATAAGAAAACTTACAAATTATGTTCACATACTTACTCTGAGCCTGCAGCCATTTCCAAATAAGAAGTATCTGCTGTGTCAACCCCCAATGGGATCACTATGCTCATGACGTTCGTTTCTGATAAATTCGATTACTACGGAGTCCTATGCATTGGTATCCAAAACACTGGGGCATGCCAGCCACAGTGCTCATTGCAAACATCTAAGTGCATCCACAAACCCTGTTAAAAAAACCACCAAAACAGAACAAAAGCAGATGAGTCAATTCATTTTAAAACCAGGCAATTTTACATCACATATTAAAAAAAAAAAGTAAATCACTTTTATCTGTCACAATGATTTCATTTTTTTTATTTTACACAAGCAAAAGGAAAACAATCTTTAAAAGTTGGTAACTTCAAATACACTTATTTTAAGACTGTGATGATCTTAAGGCCTGAACTTAAAAATATTACAAACCAACAAAAATATTATCATTTATGATTAAAAGTAATTTATCACATTCACTGAGGTGACAAAGATTCACTTTATGGCAAACTTACTGAATTTGAAGTACATCTGCTTACTGCTCTGTGTTGTCAGAGCCCAGCTGCTGTACCTTTCAATAGAAACCCCGTTACAGAATTTTTCAAGTATTTCTTAGACAGCATTGTTCACTTCTGCTTTGCACTTTGAAAAAACCAACTTCCAATGTCCACAATGCAAAGTATGTCAAAAGAAACAGTGTCGTAACTTCCATTCAGTATTTTTTTAAACCAAAATCATTCTAATGATTCACAATAATGATATAAAACAATTTCCATCTCATTGTAATAGATCACCATCAGAAGATATTATACCCATCGAGTGCCACTTTTAGAAGTGATTTTTTTAAAATAGTAAACTAAAAAGAATCAGTAGTATTTTTTAATTGTAGAGAAAAGCTACAATCTGCTTGACTCGCACAAGTGAATACACCAATCCTACCTGTATGCCAGTTACTACTAGTCTCCCACTCCTCTTACCAAGTAAGGCAGAACACTCAAAGAAGTGCAGGAGAGGATGCATTTTTATAGACTAATATAGACAGGGTTTTCCACAGGTGACTAGGTAATTGAAGCAAAATACCCCCATCTTCAATACTTGCATAATGAATAATTGCAAAATCCTTCCGTAATGTCAAAATTGCAAGGACATAGAACACTTCGCAATGAGGCACGTATAGTGCCTAATAAATACACTTCTCCCATCTGACAAAACGTAGTACCTTACTTGAAGTCTACGAAAGCCCAATGGTTTTGAGATCAACGTATTTTAAACACACTCATCCTTGCCAAACACTAGATTGCCAAGAAATAACTAACAAGTGAAAAATGGGGTACTTACAAAAAGGACTTCAGAAAAGCATTGTGGACTTAAATATGAACTTGTTCCTTTTACTGATAAAGTCGGTATCTTCAGGATAACGAAGCAGCATCTACAGGGCTTCTCTAAAGTATGAACTGGCACCAAGGCTTCATCTAACTTCTTCAATTTTATCTCACTACTGTAGTCGGCAATTAAGATCAAACATCTTGCCATGCTCTTAAGCACCTAAACCTTCATTTTCCCTCTAGACAGTGGAAGTTGTGTTTTGGTCACATTACATGAGGCACAAAATACAATGAACTGGAAAGCAATCAGGCCAACTAGCTTTTGGGATATCTTGTTTTTCTCATTTAAACACCGAGCATTTTCTTATCACATACCACAAATGTCAAACTGTATCACTAGTGATGCATAAAATCAAGGAAAAAACTATGTTTTCAAGAATAAGCAGCAAGAAAAAGCTGTTAAACCAAAGGCAAGTATAGAATATTTTTAGTAGATGGCATAGGAGAAACCCCAAGCCCCTCTTACAGATTAAGTGAGCACTCATTCTGCCACCATATAGTTTACTCATAGGGTAGAGCCTTGAATGGCCTCATCTACAACTTACAGGAAACATCAGCTTACTATTTAGTTCTCTTCTGAAAAATTAAAAAAAATTCTATTAATTCCCACCCAATAAATGAAAAGAAACTATTAACTTTTTTAGTCCAAGTAAATCAGCTATCACAGATTAAGGGGTTGTTCCACTAGCAACTGCAGTTCTACCTATGTTAACAAATCATTAGCATAATAGAGATTTTATTTTATGCTTGTTTTTAGATAATTCTAAAGAACAGTTTTAGTGTGTTTCAAAGTAGGTCTAAAGACATACTGGACACCACTGCCTGGGAACAAGGTCCTCACTTAAGACATTTCTCATACTTAAAAATGCTTTTGGTGGTGGTGTGGTTTTTATTAACTGTATTTTCTTTAAACACTTCTGAGCAGGCAGAAAAAATGCCCAGGACACTAATGGAAGTGAAAAACCTGCCTTAGCTGCCTCACAGGCTATGACATCTGCAAACTTATGTAGAACAACCAAGGTTAACCAATCATCATATATTCAAGTGACCATCATTGTCAACACAGAAAGATGTTGTTACCAAATCTGAGAATGAAGTTAAATTTGGGCGTTTTTTTTTTTTTTTTAAGTAATGCAGAAAAAGAGCTATGTATGTGTTTTTAGAGCTATGTGTATAGACAAAATTAATCTGCTAACGCATGGCCCAATTAATGCCATCATCTCTGACCAAGCAAATACATCATGATTCTCTTAAGAAAAAAAAAAAGTGGGGAGGGAACAGAGCCAAGAAAAATTCTTACCCTACTGCAAGCTACTGAAATCTTTAAGCCTTAGTCAGAATTCAGTCAAAAAGAGATTAATCTATATTAAATAAAATTAGAGATTTGAGGAACTCAAATTTATTTTGCCAAACAGCATTAACCAGAAGTTGTTTCATCTAAGAGGAAGCAGAATATGATTGTACTACTACCTCATTTTTTTTTTACCACCTTAAGATTTCGGGTCTTCACCACGCACACACACACAAAACCCTCCAATGCTTTTCCTCTGCCCATAGTTAAGTATGGAAGGATGGAGGCAGCCACCGGCTCGCAATACCTACACAGACAAGTTAATTCAAACAAAGATAGCTCATTATTTATGAGTAGCCATCCTCAATGAATTCCTGTAACCAGGGCTGGGGGAGACCCAGGATAAATTCACTATATGCCCGCTTATTAATAAACTGTGACCTTACAGGCCATCCAGTGAAGAACATTACAGTGATGTCAGATTTGGGATGAAGGAATGATTTTCTGTCATGTCAGAATCGGAAGTATTGTCATGACACACTATTCCCAGTATTTTTATTGGATTATACTACAAAAATTTGAAAGTTCAGAACAGAAAATAATGTAACCACTGGGGAACTTTCTTCCTTATCCACCTTCAAAGTGATTGCTTATCCTTTGAAGCTTGGTATTTTAATGAGTCATAAAATACTATCTGTTATCATAATACAGTACCTTCCAATTTCTGCAAGTACCCATCTATTTCAAGTCATTATTCTTTCAGAACTCTGACAATCTGTCACCCATGGCCTTCTAAAGAAACTGTTTTCATAGATACATTTCATTTAAATAACTGGCCAGGAGGAGTGGAAAGAAGGGTGCTAGATAAGAAGACTTCCTACAATCCAAGCAGATTATACACAACTTACTGTTTAAGAAAGTCTTTCTTCAAGCAGTGTATGAATTTGAAAGGTAGAAAGACCACACTGGTTTGTCCAGTTAATTTCAGGGTCATATAGTTAAAAGGCACTGTATAAAAACTGCTGGTCTAAAGTTCAATGAACAGCTCTTTATTGGGCAAAGTAGCTCATCTACCATACCTTCATCTCAACAGTAGAGGACCTCCAATTTTGTTAGGGCCCACTCTGTTCTTCTAGTGATAATACACTGTAAAAGCTTTGAAAGAGTTTTGGCAATTTCTTAAGATTCATCAGATCTTCTTCATCATCACCCTACCAGCACAGCTTTATTATATGAAAACACACTCCTTATTTGAAGAAATTTTGCTTTAATTCAACTGCAGTTAAGAAGTTTACCTTGTCCTAATAATACAATTTTCATTGAAAAAAAACAAACCCCCTTTTGTTCAATCTCATTAAAATATTTATCTTGCACAAGATCAACCTCCTGCAAGAAACTTCTCACACTTCACCATTCAATCATGTTGGTTTACATTTTCCATGGCAGTACTTTTTCTCTCGAGAATACACAGGAGCTTTTTGACTTAAAAGCCACATCAAATCTAAAAATATTTGAGGCCTCACCATACTTCTCATGATCCACTTCATTTATGATACCAGAACTATTTTTTAAATGAATTGTGCTCTAACAACAGAAGTATAACAGCACAATACATTCCAAATTATTAATCTGTATGACTTTGTAGAAAGAACATCATTTATGCATTAAACAACTGAAAATAACTTACATATTATCCCTGAGGTATTCCATTTACACAACATTATTCTGTGGTCTAACAAAGACCATGTGTTTCCTTTCTGCCATGTCCTTCTAAGATCAAGTGTGTGACAGCACAAGAAAAAACTTAGCTTTTCTACTGGTACACAGAGGAGGAAAAAAAAAAACCAAATATAGAGGGCTCAGCTCTTGAATCAGAAGGTAAATGTGTCATCTCCTGACATTACATCAGTATTTCTAAACCTAATCCTACAGGGTCCAAACATTCAAAACAAAATCCAGTTGCTATGATCAGATGTTGGCAGAAAGGAACTCCAGGCCTACTTTATCAGCATGTCTTTTTCCCTCCTTCCACTTGCTTCTTGTAGGACCATCAAAAGCTCTATAGAACAGTTTCAGGAAACAAGCAGTTGACAGATCACCTAGACTGAAAGTACACTTGAAAAATAAGAACTTGAAGTCTAGCCAAACTGTCCAGATGACTCCAACAAGGTTTCATAATCCCAGCTATCAATCATCCTCTCTAAGTGTCAAAAGAGTCCAGACAAATTCTTCCATGGCATGTTCCATGTAATTTTCTTTTTGTTTCATTTATTTGTGTTTTTTTTTCCTAAGAAGATAGGAAAAGTATTTTTTAAAAAAACATTTAACTACTTTTACTTGCATTTTCTTTTATAGATTCAGAAACTTGAGTTCCCAGTACTTACATTCAAACAGAAAGTAACAATAAAAATCTGATCAGAAAACTCTGATTTACCTTCATTTTTGCTAATCATGAAGCATATTTTTCAAGCCAGAAGAAACCAAACAGTACTTGCTGTACTGGGAAGGGTATAACTCACACGGTTATTTACTACATTGGTAGCTCACCTCTGCAAAACTACTAACCTTTTTAAGAAAGGAGAGGGAAGAGTAATAGGACTAAGAAGCCTGCTAGAACATATGCTGTATGTGTAAGAATACTAAAGCTCCCATCTGGGTTCGCAGATGCAGAACTTTTCATAAAAATCAAAGGCAAGAGGTAGTGGCAGCACCAGTAACAACTTTTTTGCCTTAATGATAAAAAAATCCTGAAGACAAATTAATGTATCAAGATAATGTCGTATATTTATCACAACAAGGTGTTTTTTTTTCCTTTGGTTTGGGTTTATGTTTAATCTACATTTACCCCTAACACTACAAAAAACAAAGAAGAAAAAAAATTAATGAAATCTGATTTTACTATTCTTCTTAGCACACCTGACAGCTTCTTACATAGACAATGTCATTGTTCCTTGTCTTTCCTTCCCCAGAAATAAATTTCAAGTTTTTATTGTCACATGATAGATACTAAAGATAAAAGCATTTAAAAGCAGAAAAAAAATCCACTATGAAAGTTAGAAATAGAATTCAAAGCAAGGTGCAATACAACATTTGTTTTATGATTTATAAAGGGACATAAGTGAAATCATGATTTAGCCTTATGATTGTTTCTTAGCTCAAATCAAAGAATCTTCCACATGCACAGAACACTACACTAATTTTAGCAAGTTGATTCCTACATGACTTCAAATTTCTCACATCACTAGGCATCACTAGGCATTACAAAAATATCAAGTCTTTTGTTCCTGTTTTTATGACTTCAATATATATCTTCAGTTCTTCAGTAATTTTTTTCTAGCAATTGCCTCTATCAGTCAACACCCTTCCACAATTACAACAAAAAAAAAGTAGTTACATAGTTTAGACATTTCAAGACTTAGGGATTTCATCACAGAATGCCTCTGCAGAAAATTACTAGGGCTTTCCTAAATGCAAGGGGAAGTTTAAGGGAGAAAAATCTAAATATTATTAGATTAGCTTATAATTAGGCAGACTATTTCATGAGAGGAATTCGTGCTGGTTTTAGATAAGTAATTATTTAGATATTACACTGTGATGGGTTGACCCTTGCTGGAGGCCAGGTGCCCACCAAAGCTGCTCTATCACTCCCCTCCTCAGCTGGACAGTGGAGAGAAAATACAACAAAAGGCTCATGGGTCAAGGTAAGGATAGGGAGAGATCAAGCAACCAATCATCATCATGGGCAAAACAGACTCAACTTAGGGAAAATTAACTTAATTTGTTGCCAATCAGCCAGAGTAGGGTAATGAGAAATAAAACCAAATCTTAGAACACCGTCCCCCCACCCCTCCCTTCCTCCCAGGCACAGCTTCACTCCTGGATTCTCTACCTACACACACACACCCACACCCCAGCCCAGCAGCACAAGGCAATGGGGAATGGGGGATTATGATCATCAGCTCATCACACGCTCTCTGCCACTTCACCCTCTTCAGGGGCAGGACTCATCACTCTTCCCCTGCTCCAGCGTGGGGTCCTTCCCACGCAAGACACTCCTCCATGAATGTCTCCAATGTGAGTCCTTCAGGTATGGACTGCTCCAGCATGGGTCCCCCGCAGGTTCACAAGTCCTGCCAGAAGACCTGCTCCAGCATGGGCTCCCCTCTCCATGGGGCACAGGTCCTGCCAGCAGCCTGCTCCAGCGCTGGCTTCCCACAGGGTTGCAGCCTCCTTTGGGCATTGCCCTGCTCCAGCATGGGGTCCTCCCTGGGCTGCAGGGGAACAGCCTGCCTCACCATGGTCTTCCCCATGGGCTGCAGGGGAATCTCTGCTCTGGCACCTGGAGCACCTCCTTCCCCTCTTTCTTCACTGACCTTGGTGTCTGCATAGCTGTTTCTCTCTGTCCTGGGTTCAGCTGGGATAGAGTTAATTTTCACAGGAACCTGGGAAGGGGCACAGCCAGGACAGCTGACCTGAACTAGCCAAGGAGCTATTCCATACCAAGTGACATCATGCCCAGTATATATATAGGGAGCAGGCTGGGGGGTACTCTCTCGGCTTTTGGTGGGAAAGTGGCGGAACACCAGGTTCCAGGTGGTAAGCAGTCGCACTGTGTATCACTCGTTTTGTGTATTCTCTTATTTGTATCGTTATTGTTCTAATTTTTTCTTTTTGTGTTGCCCCAGTAAATTGTCCTATCTCAACCCTCGAGGTTCTGGGTTTCTTTCCTTTTCCCTTTCTGGTTCTCCTCCCCATCCCACAGGAGCGGGGTGGGGGGAGTGAGCGAGCAGCTGCGTGGTCCTTTGTCACCGGCTGGGCTGAAACCACGACACTCTCACATCCCACTCCACTGTCTGCTGCAGGCTTCCCTTCCTAAGTATGTTCTCCCAGAACCGCTACCACCGTCACTGATGGGCTTGGCCTTGGCCAGTGGTAGGTCCACCTTGGAGCTGGCTGGCATTGGCTCCATGGGACACAAGGGAAGCTTCTAGAAGCTTCTCGCAGAAGCCACCCATGTAACCCCCCCATCAAAACCTTGCCACACAAATGCATTACATATACCGATGCATGCACCTTTACCTCAAATTCCTTAACTAATGTCACTACAGAAAGACATGTCTGCTCTGCATCTTCACAAGGTCTATATACAGAATATACATAACTAGAGGGAAAAAATTTAATCAAAACCTTCTAACCTATCTACATATGCCAACTGTCTTTCCTTAATCACAAAATTATATAACTTGAAATACATATTACAAAATACTTAGAATGTGTAAGTGATAATTTACCCATATTTAGTGAATTGAGTAACTAAAACATCTGAGAATAATTATTACTCCTGAACATATGAACAGTTACTGCCTGTGTTTCCTAACTTATGGGGAAACAGGCAGTTCATCACTCCTGAACATATGAAAAGTTATAGCCTGTTTCCCAACTTATGGGGAAACGGGCAGTTCACCCCATGTTTAAGCAGAGCTTATTTCCCCTGAGCACAAGTACAGAAGAGGCTCTCTTTTTCTAAACTAAGAAGTACTGGTAAACCCATTGCTTCACACCCTTTAAATACAGGCAAAAAATTAGTAACAATTTCCTGGAACAGTATTTAAGTATCAGAATACACACAATATAAAGATTAATTTTTAAGAGATGTGTACAAAAGTAAGGGAATTAACTTGAGGCTTACTGGAACCAAGAAATCAAATTGCTGAAACAAAGTGATCTGTACAGTCAATTTTCCATTCATGCATGGGCCAAGGAAGAAGAGGAAAGGTATAGAAGAGTTATCAAATTTACAGATAAAACCAATTCAGATGTAAAATACACAAACTTGTTGCATGAGTCTTGAGTCAAGCAAGACCTTTCAGTTCAACCAGCACATGGTTGACTGCAAGTCAATTTGAATGTAAAAGCAATCTACCTGTACTCATACAGCACTAAGCCCAAACCAAAACTCTAACTTCCATTTGCTCCCAGTAGAAAATTCATGTTACTGTGGGTCCAGGTTGGCCCCAGAATCACACAGGATCACTCTGAAACTAACTACAGTTTCTCATCTCAACAGGGTCTTTGGTGCAAGATCCAAAGACTTGCAAAATTGTACTACTGCTTTCAGACCTCTGCTGACTCCTGCTGATCTTGTTATTAATTGTTTATACAAATCATCTCAGGTAATAGAGAGAGACGACCAAAAGGTAGTATTCTGTTTGTTTTTCTTAGCACATCAGGAAAAAATAGTCCCCAAGGCATGCTGGTGCCTTCCTTCCTCTTTAAAAAATGCTTTCTTTATAACAGGAGGTGGATAAAAACGTATTTGAAGTCCTGGTACTCAATACAACACACAGGAACAGTTATGTACCTTAAAATTGAGACACACCAAATCAAGCCTACTACATACACTGGAAAAAGTGAAAAACAGAATTTACAGGACAAACACTTAAAAACTTCTTCTATGCATAAGCTGCCTTTTATTGAGCATGCAATCTGAACATTTTCCTCTTCCCTCCTCCCGATTACATCATATGCGTACAAACATTTTGCAATCATTAGCAAAAGCAATTCTTGTCATTCCTTCCTTGAGATTTAGAGGCCAACAATTTTAACCTGTGGTCATGGGAATCACCCTTCCCACAAAGAAATCCACAAGAACAGATCTAAGACAAGATGATATACCTATGCCCTAGCACAATCTATACAGGAGAAATTTCTAAGTAAAAATGCACCTACCAATACAGTGTGTCATACAGTCCACAAATCCAGAGTGAAAACTACTACCCTCAACTGTCAGAGCCAACAAACTGAGCTTTCCTATTCGGCTTCCCTGCCTACAATTTTTTTATCCAACTTTGTACTTTTTTCTTTTTTTTTTTTTTTTCAATTGGGGGTTTTACAGAGAATAAAACATTAAAATTTTACTAAAAAAATGTGTTTTGCTAAACTTCTGCTTTCTACTACTGCTCTGAACACTTGCATCTTCTCTATACAATAGTTAGGTTACTCAGAAAACTACTGATAGAAACTAACATTTTAATGGTATACTCTAGATATCCTTCAAATAGTGAACTACTCTGTGTGCACATGTGCATATACATACGTGTATCTATGTATCTACACACAAATCTGGAAAAATATATGCAGCATATATATGCTTAACAAATACATATATCAAGGTAATCTGAATATTTATTTATTGCTGGCTGTTTCCAAGGTGATAACACATCTTTAAGAAGACCTAGAAGCGGAATACATGAATAAATGACTAATCTTACCCACAGGGAAGTTCCTTCTCTGTTTCCCCTGACATGCTCTACCATGGTACAGATTTTGCTAAGAGATCAGGAGGGATATCCAACTTCCAAATGTAACACCACTGCAGTTGCAGTATGAAGTATGCAGGCTTAGAAACAACTATGAGTCCAGATGCAGACCTTTGCTACTGTTTGCTGCTCTCTATGGTAACCTAACAGATAAGTTAGCAGTCTAATTCAAATTTGTGCTGAGAAAAAAAAAAAAAAAAAAGAGTAGTAGATAAAAATAAGACACAGTAGGCACGCTCAAATACAGTATACAAATTAGGACCCATTAATGACCAACTCCTGCAAATCACATGTAAGAAAAAACTTGTTCCAAAAGAAATCTGGTTTCGTATGTATTTATAACTTGTACCCAAACATTCCCACTGACCTCATATTCTCTATATCCCTCTCATAGCTCTATCTTCCTCCCCATCTTCATCGTTACAGTATTAACTGGTCCTGGCCTGACTCACAAGCCCCTCCATAACCTCCTATGCCATCCACACTGACCTACATATTGTCAGTAGTCAGGTCCACCTCACCTCCTTCTCATGTGCCCTGTCAGCCAGCCAAAAAAGCAGGGGGATTGGGGGGTGGAGTAAAGTACCTGCTATGGCTGGTTTGGAGTTACACACATAACAGATAATGGCTAAAACCGTTATGCTTCCTCTCCCTGATTCTTCCAGGGCACTGCTCATAGCTGCCCCTTTCCATCCCTTTTGGGATTTTCATTAAGCTTCAGACATCTCAAGGGTACTATGTTCCTAACTGTATCAAATTTTTGGTCTCTAAGTTATTGGCTGTACTGACAGAGACCTAGTGATCATTAGACCAACTTATTTAGGAAACATGGCTATTACAGCCAAACTACTACAGGGTAAGGCTCCTCCTACTTTCCTTTTAATCCAGTGCCAATACAGAGTAAGAACAAGCATGGTGAAGTGAAGAGTTCATTAGCATACTTATGAACATGCTGATACAATAAATACAGAACTTTACATCCAACAAAGACCTCAGTCATGTTTGGAATGACAGCCAAACTTCATGAATTGGTCTTGAGTTGTTGATCTTGAACAAAGAAGAAAAAAACTCTGCTTCCTCCATGGCATCCAAGATTCACACATAAAAACTTGAGTTGCCAATATGTAAGTATCAATTCTTCAGTATACAGGTCATTACATGCATTACACCAACTCTAGTGAGTGGAAAGAAAGCTGCCCTTTTAAGTATAAACCTGGAATCTGTCAGTTAGCAAAATTTCTGCCATATAGAAGGGCTAGTTTCCACTGGCCATAGTCTATCTTCCCTTTACTATCTGGTTCAAGAGTGCTCTTCTTGTGTATTCCTGAAGAAGTGATGGAAAGAGATCTTCCTCAAATATTTATGCCAGTCCATTAAAACATGGAAGACTTCCCCTTACCTCTTCTCTCTCTTCACTCCTCCTTTTCTTCTCTCAGTGGAAGTTAGACAAAATATGGGACTAGGAAGAGAAAAAGAATGAGTGGTAGAAGGGAAATAAAGGTAAATGCAGTTACAGAAAGAGTAAGAATTAGTTTATTGAATGGAAATCTATCCAAGAAGCAGTAAGCAGAGGTATACAGAAAAATATAATGGTTACCTATTTTAGTTTCTCTATTTACAGAAATCAACCCCCAGAACTGAAAATTAACTGCCAATCCCTGGATGTCTCTAAGCACCTGCCATACTTATTAAAATAAACCACACACAAAAAGGTCTAGCCATTCAAAAGTTATCAATTATTTGAGCTGGAGAGTCAAGGAATTGTAAAATATGAGACAAATGGAAGTACAGCAATGAAGAAGAGTAAAGAGAAAAAATTACTTTTTGGTAACAACATTGCTTATTGCTCAGAGAAGTATATACTAGCTACCCAACATTAGTGCATTATACTGTATCACTGTGAGATGTAAAATTCCTTTTAAATAGAAATTCAAAGGTTAAGAAAACAAAGTTTTCCAGTAAAAAGATCTTGCCTTTAAGTCATTCTTTCTATCAGCTGTTTTACTGCAAACATTTTTCTCCACCTACCACAAAATGCTAAATAACTGTTGATTAAACTTACACAAAATGCCTGTGACTTACCAATTATTCTCCAAACAAACATTATTTATACCTGTTATTATTCCTGACAAACATTTCAAAATATAAAGTGTTTCTACAAGTATATACAGTCCACATTCTGGAAGAGTACTCCGTAAATCATGTCTACAACTGTAAGGGCTAAGTATATTTCTTTTTTATTAAATGTAACAGTATACCTTATGGTATGGTGATTCACTCACTGGAAGGTCTAAAATCTGAAGGCCCAATATTCATGTAGGAGTACATATTGGCATTGCCTTCAACAACCCAAGTATTTTGCTGGCTTCATGACATCAAATAAAATAATTCATTTCAGTTATTTTTTCCACGCTGCTTAATAAAGACTTTGGAGTCTACTGTAACTATTGGATATCCACGACACAAGAAGTATTCGTTCGACTTATGTGAAGTCTGACATTTCAGCTAAGCAAATTTCTATTTTGACATGTTTTCACTTAGATTCCAAAAACTAGTTCCCCTGTTTCATCAGTGGCATTTGACTTACATGAATAGCACAACAGCACTTCTACTTTTACTTGTGGAAGGGGTTTGTAGACATTCACCTAATTGTTACACTTATGCCTAGGAATCTGAACACAAGCGAGTCAGAAAGCTGCACTCTTTCAAATAAAAGCCTTAATTCTTTCTAGCAGTTAAAAGAACTCTTTTATGTAATTTTAACCACAGTTCCAACCTGGACTACATTTCTTAGCAACAACTGGGCAATATTTCAATACTCTTTATTAAGGTTTTGGGAGAAAAAGGGCAAGAAAGGGCGAGGGAACAGCTGAAGGAGACCATGTCATGTTCAAGGACAACCAAAAACACACAAAAGTTTAAGATCAAAAGATCTTTCCTACTTTCAAGAAAACAAACCCCATTTCATTTTCAATTGCAATTATCTTGCAAAACTATACTGACTGATTTAAGAAATTTAGATTCCATGCATTTGTAACTTTATACCATTGTGTTTTCAAAGGTGGTCTCAGTGTGTATTTTTAATTGTAGTAACAAAGATATGAAATATGCCATCTTAGAAAAAACACAACAAAGAAATTCTGCCCAGCAATGAAAGCACAAAACACAGCTTTTAACTGTCAATATTACTGCCACACAGGAGCAGAAAAAAGATGCAGTTTGTCTTTTATTTGTCTTCCAGTACAGAAGATGTGACTGGAAAGTAAGAGACAGTAGAGAATGAATATTGTAAAAAAAAAAAAAAAACAAAAAAAACCATCACTACCGTCATTCATTAAAATCCAGCATAATGATATTAAAGAGTAAGAATCTCATCAAGTGTTTCTACCCTAAGCAAAAAACAACAATTGGCTGTATCGCTTGGTAAAGCATCTGAGGAAGGAAACTTATCCTCATAACCAGTAAAATAACTGCTGTATTGTTTATCAGTTATATGTAAAAATATTCACGTTTCTTTCACAATTCTAGAATGGTAAGTTTGGAAACCAAATGAGAGGTGTAATCTCTCTATACCTTTTCCAAAAGCTGTAAATTGCTATAATTTTCAGATCTTCACCTTCAGTTTAAGTAGAATGTACTAAAACCATTCCTCATTAGAAAAATTTCTTTAAAGCAACAGTTAAGACAGGATTAACTGTCTAGACTTTGAATATCATCTGTCTTGTGATACGGTTTTAAACACAGCCCCATTATAACCATACAAATTAGGAGTTAGCTCCTTTTGTCTACTCCAAGGCAAGTTAAGCACATCACTCACTGTTAAAGAAAAAAAGTATCTTTAGACCCAGTCAACTTAGAAGAGTTAGAGTAATGAACACTAAACCAATTTAAATATTCAGAGCTCCTCAGGGTAAAAGATCCAAACTTACCATCCTGGATACATTTTAAATTCTCACTTTGTAAATATAGGATATTAATTTCATCACTTTCTATGACTGATGAAATAACCAGCCATCTAAGCAACGTATGAATTATCACATGAAAGGAGAGATAGCACTCTTTCAATAAAATACACAAAACTAACAAACACATTTTACCTGCACAGGATGAAATGTCTGTGCTACTTCAATATATTCTTCATTTGCACTTTTGAAACACATGACTTGAGAGGACACTGATTTACCATAGTTCTTGCCAAATATTTTAATTTGAAAAAGTAAAGATAGGAAAGCACTTAAGCCAGGCATGTTAAAAAAAATATACTTTGTACTACAAAACTGTCTTCAAAATTTTACAGATAACCTTAATTAATTTTTTCTAATAACCAGCAGAGCTTAAAATCCTGCCTGTTTTACTAATACCACATTAAGATTTGTAAGAGGGCATAAAAACAATCTCAGTATCTCCTAGCAAGTATACGAAACCTTGACAAGATTTCTTTTAAAATAATTTGTTTGTTATGCCTTAAAGGTAACAACAGTTTTTGTCTTTCAACATACTACAAAAAAAACCCAAACCTGCTATAGTTTTGAAGGTCATGAGCAGAATTTTGGACCCTCAGAGAGATTAGGTTAACTTTTGTGGGTATGATTCTCGGCTAGTAATAGAATGTGAACACTGATGTAGTTAGAAATACTCATCTTGCACCACTGAAAAGCCCACTACAACTAATATTTTAAATAATCTAGAATTTAGAAGAATAAAAAGTGTGGTGGGTTTCCCTTTACATTCTACCTAAACTGATTTTTTTTTTTATTCAGAGATGCCTTAAGTTTCATTCTTAGCAATAAATCAAAACTAGTATTCGCACAGTGGAAACATTTAAACACTGTACCTGTTCCAACAACACTGTCCAACAAAATTTGCTTTTGAGAGATTCACAAATGCTCGTTTGTATGGAAGTCACAAGGCCAGTAACATAGATGGACTTCTTCAGGATCTCTCCAGAAGTCTGAATTGGGGTTTATTTTTTATCTCCACCGATCTACACCCCCACCACCCACTTTGTTAGAATGTTACACAAACACAACAAAATACTTTCATTAAACCTTCATTTACATTAATCTATTTAAAACAATGCCACGATTCTACAATTAGGTATACCACTCCTTAACTAAGTCCCACAAATAGTCCTTACTAAAATTAGTATTAGCATGCAAGCAAAATTAACACTGTCCTTAAATCAAACTGAGATCAGGACTCGTGAGACACTATAGCCTTCAGTGTGGCACTGATTTCTGTATTTCTGTTGCTTTCCAATAGAATATGAACAGTTGTGTGTGCTGAAACTGTACCAAAGATACCAACTGCTAAAAGTAATTTGAATTTCAGTGCTAAAACTTTTCCTAGATGTAATGTATAAAACCAGTATTATTTCCCCTCTGGAATTTCCCAGATGGCAAAAAAGCTCACCCAAAAGGCTAAGTGACAGTTAAGCAGATTTCTCCTTGAGATATGAAAAGCTTGAAGACACATAAACGGTTTTAGAACCACAGTCCCTATTATTGCATTTGTAACACCATGTTTATAAATCAGAACTGTCTCCTGAAAAAAAAGAAGTTTAGATTTCAAACCCTCCCTCTTTCAAGATGTTTTTATTAGTTGGGAAGGTGTATGCATTTAATTTTTTATTAATATACTTCAACATATCAACATCAACGAAGTTAAAAAATAAAGGTAGAATTTCCTTTGTAATATTGTCTCCTTAAAACAAAACACAGATCTGTTTGTACAAATGGAGAAACTGAGTCACAAAGGCAAACTGACTCACTAAAACCAATACAGGGAAACTCTGGAAGGTCTGAAAATTCCCAAGAGGGTCTTACGTGTATAAAATTTGCAGTCTACAAGATAAGCTGTAAAATTTGAGTATGATTATTCCAATCTTTGGGTTTATTTCATCTCCCCCCTTGAACACTTTTTGTAAAGTGTACAAAATTATTTTCATTTTAATGTTGAATCAGACATCTGCTTGAGAACATGACTGAGGCCATGAAGTTAGAGGGCTACACGGCTCTGCAGTCTAAGTCATAATGTTAAAAAAAATTATTCACAAGAACAGTAGCTTTAAACCTTGGGAGCGGAAAGAAAAACGTTTCCAAAAAGGCTCTTTAGAATCTTATTCATGTACTTTTAAATAAACAAAGTAAGGCACAGTTTATTAAAAAAAATCAAATCTATATAAATAAGGAAGGTATGATGGGACTATGCATTACTGGACTATTAACACATCACTTGGTGGTTGAAATCACTCAGCCTTTGGCTTCAAAACACATGAAAGACATGCATTAACAACACTCTAAAAGTCTTACTATCTTGTTGTTAAACTTCAGATATACCTTAAACCACACGAGTGCTTCTAAATGGTGTCTAAATTAAAATTCTTGAGATTGAAGACGGTTTTGCTGTTTCAATGCCTCACTTTTGATTGTTTAAATCCAGAAGGTTCTAAAGCTATACTAGAATAGGAATTCATACCTCATTAAACCAAGGACAAGATTAAAGACGGGCATACAAAAAAAAGTGTGAAAAATTAGTTTCTTTTTTTTGTTGCCTAAAACATAGAGCTCACAGCCTCCATAGTTTGTATCAGAGTACACTACACCAACTACCAAATAATAAATCCTTGTGACCTCCCTTCCCCCACCCAAACATATTTATAGTGGTGGTACTAAAAGGTTCATATTTCATTTAGGAAGAAAATTAGACGTTAAGAACTGCACTTTCCCTCAGTATTTGTATATGTATTATCATACGGAAAATTTATACAGCAATATACAAAATGAAGAAAAAATGTGTTACAAAGATTACATGGTAGCAGAAGAAATTCTACATCTTAATAAAGTAACAGGTTATAATCTCACATGCATTATTTCTGTAAGTATTAAGTTCTTTTAGTATTCTCAAACTATGAATACATGGAACTACTACCTTAATGTCCAGCAAAGGTATTTCCTGGAAGGTGAACATGACGTTCACAAACGAGATTCCACAAAGAATTTAGCTGACTGTTTTAGTGATCTTAATCCACTACTTATTTTTGTAAGTATCACTGCTTTTATGTCATTAATAGGATGGACAGACGTACAGTATCCATCACAAACGCAGGAGCTTTTCCAAATTATTAAATCAACAGACATGTTACCTCATAGTAACCTATACACACCCCTCAAAAAAGCTGCTCGAGTCTGTTGCCTCTTTCCACCCCCCTTTTCCCCGACAAGAGTGGTCTCGTTCACTTGCCTTTCACACACATAACCAATAAAATTAATCAGCTGGAACACAGCATTTTTAAATTGAAGTAAAGTCAAGAGATGTTTTGTACGTTATTTGAAGGGAACAGCCTTTTCATTTAAACATAGTAAGACTCTAATATGCTGCAGACAAATGCACTGCATGGGGTGTGGAGGACCCGAGCTGATTAGATTACCACAACATCAGCCTGAGGCCGCCATTTTTAGAATCTCTAAAGGACAAAAGAGGGAAATTAAAAAATTTGCTCCACATTTTTTGAAAAGTAACTTTGAAAGTACAGTGATTATAACCAATTAATCACGCATTTTAAGTACAGCCACGGATATCTCTTTCTTTTCTCTCACCTGAGCCCTGGATAACAAAAACGTTTCGTTATTATTCCTTTAAGGTACTGTAAATAAACAGACTAAAACATTCCTAAACCTAGATGCAGCACTAAACTTCTGCTTTTAACGACACGTAGTATGTACCATTTTAGGGACCTCAGGGCTTTTAGCCACTGCACGTTCCCTAATGGCTGAGTATGGGGGAATACAGGACCTTTATAATCAGGCTATATTATGTTTCTCTACCCTATTTAGTACTACACAGTGAACCGTTTGTTTCTCCTCCCCTATGTCTGCAGCAATGGGGTCTACCCCACCAATATTTATTTAAGAAAGAGACTGAAATATGCCACTCAAGGAACACCAACACTGGCTGCAGAAACTAAAGCAAGAAAGGTATGCACCAATATAACTACTTACACCCTCAAGAAAGGGGGTGGAGAGAATGATCCCCTTTTAAATTGGCACAGAAACTCTTGAGGACTGCTTTCCGTTTGTCCAGGTTACACCACGAAAAGGAGATATTAGCAGGGAAGGAGGAAAAGAGGCGGGGGTGTGGAAGGCAGAGAGATTAGGCCTATAACGAGCCATTTTAGTACCACAATGCAAAAATTTACAGGATGGAGAAAGAGAATAGGTTTTCCCAAGCTTCTTAAAACTCAATACGCAGTCCCAGTAACACACAAACCCATTCTGAAAACCACCAGTCTAAGGAAGCGTATGTTGTCACATAATAGCCCCTTCTGGCTCTTTTTCCAAGCATAATGCATAAATCTGGCGTAACTGCCAAAAAATTCTCCTCAGCTCCTCCAGTTACAGTAACCCGCCATATTCACAAGATATAGCGACAGCCTGCCATTTTTCAACCAAACCCCACAAAAGCAAAAACAAATTCAAGGCAACTTAAACATAATTTAAACACGTTTCAGGGTGGGAAGGAGTTATACTCGCACCGAAGGTAATGAGACGTTCCCATCTCATTTCACTCCCTTTTTGCTACCCCCCTCCCCAAAGCACCCACAGCAGAATACGCTGGTAATAACCGAAGACTCACCTGTAATGGTCACAGGCCAGGCAGCAGGACCCCTCAGCTGAGACCCTTCTCTATCCCAACCAAAACAATGCAACAGCCCCACTGCGGATATCCCTACCTAGGCAGGAACCCTCAGCAGGCTCTGGTAAAAGAAAGAAAAAAGAAAGGAAAGAGGAGACCCCCCCCTCCCCCCAAACCTAGCTCACTGCGCAGAACCCTACAGGGACGAGCTCTCAGAAGCGCCTTTGCCTTGGGACCTGTGTACAAACCCCGCTGCCGCCGCTGCTCCCGTGTCTCCCTCCTTTCAGCCTCCTACGCTCCCTTCTATGTCACTGCCTCTCTCTGGGAAAATGGCGTCCGCTCTCCCCTCCCTCCCACTGCACGGGGCTCACCCGCCCCGCCTGGCAGGGGCAGGGTTACCAAGGCGAAGCCAAACAGCCGCCATTTTGCTTATGGGCTGGGAGTGCAGTCTGCGCCCGCCGAGTGCTCAGTGTCCATTTTGCAACAGCGCTTTGCACGTTACGCTGAGCGGCTTCTGGTCTGGGCGCGGCCGAGACACCAGACTGCGGCAGGGGCTGGGCAGGGGGGCTGTGAAGGGTGTGGAGGCAAGTAGGGCAGCGGAGGAGGGGCGGCGGCAGCTGGGGCTGGTGCCGGGGGCGATCCGCAGCCCCGGAGGCGCAGACCGCGGGGGAGGGGCAGGGACTCCGTCCCAGGCTGTTGTGGGACCGAACGCGGGCGGGAGCATGTCTGACTCAGAACTGCATCCTCTGAAGCAGAAACGCCAAAACTCCCTCCTCAGCTGCTCTCCCCCCCGCCTCCGGCTTCCTCCTCACGAACGTCGTTACTCTCAGCATACCTATTCTTTATGAATCTCAACCTGAGGAGTAAATTTTCGCCACAAAGTACGCGAAAAGCCGGGCAGACCCACCCGATCTCACACACGCAGAGGAACTTGCTTAAGGGGCGGAGAAGAGGGGGAGCGAGAAAGGGGAGGGAACGGGAGCTTTAACCGAGACCCGTTCAGGACAATGTGGAGGTTTTGACTGAATCTGTCCTGTCAATGAGACAGTTGAGGCCGAAAGGCTTCCCCGAAGCGTTTAAGGCCCACATATAAGGCAAGTGGGAGAGAGCTTCGGTTCTTAAAGCGAGCGGGACAGCACTAGCTGAAGGCGTTTCTTTTCTGCAGGGAATGAGACGAGCAGTGAACAAGCCTTGTTTCCCCTTTAGGGAATGGCACCTGGGGAGCAGGGTCGGTCTGCTTTTATCCGGGCCAGCGGGAGCTGGCAAAGCGAAAGGGTCCCCAGACTCTCAGAGCAGACGCAGCTTCTGCCGTTTGCACCGAACTCCTCTCCCTTCCACCATATCCCCTCCCAGCTCCTGTTCTGCCCGCACACCGCCCTGCCTCCCCTGCCCGACTTCAGCCCCTCCAGCGATACGGCTGATTGAGGGAGGGGAGGCGGTGGCTGGGGTTTCGTTCGACGCCCACCAGGGGCTGAGCGAGCCTCCTTCAGTGCGCAAACTCGGGGCACCAGATAAAAGCTGGGCTGGCAGCTCTTACCCTGCCTCGATGGAGCCGCAACAATCGGGTGACTGGAGAAGCAGTTAGCAGCAGCGCCATAGACTAGCGTCCCCCCACACCTTGGGCAGAGAGAGTTTGGGGCTCTAAACAGCTGCTGCTGCGGCAGGAGGGAGCCGAGGTGAAGGGATCTGCTAGCTGGTTGGACGCAGAGGAGGCGGCTGTAACGGGGCATTGAGTCTGAGGGAGGAGGGGGGCGATTAAACGTCTTGTGATCACGGCGGAGTCTATGGGTATTTTTTCCTGTCTAACTCTTCTGTGCGTGTGTCTCTTGTTTCTCTCTCTCTCTCCTTAGGGCGCTTGGCTGGGGCTGCTCGCTCGGGTTCTGCCTGTTGTTGCGCGAAATGGCGGCTGGCGTCTTGGTGGGTTTGGTTGTCGGTTTTTTGTGTAGGTTTTTTTTTTTCCCTTCCCCTCCTATTCCCCTCCCCCCACTTGTGTCTTGGCTGCGGCTCCGCAGCGAACCGCGGCGGAGACTGAGTCGGGGGGGAGGGAGCTGCGCGGGAGCCAATAAACAGGCCGGCCGGGCTAGTCCGGCGCGCCCCGATTGGCTGGCGCTGACATCATCCTGCAGCAGGGGCAGCCGCAGCTGGGCAGGGTTGGGGAGCTGCCGGGGGAGGCTGGTGCAAAGGGAGAAAACGGGCGCCATGATCCCAGCGCGAGAGAGGACTTCACGGGCGGGGGATACCTGAAGAGCTGGTGAAAAGGAAAGCAGGACCAGGCCTTGGCTTCTCCTTCCCAAACAGTGCCGGGGCTGTGAGGAGAGGAGCGGGGGAAGAGCGGGAGAGGAGCAATTCGTGCCTGCTTTTGTAACTGCGTCAGTACAAGATGGCGCAGGGTCTCCCTGGAGAGGGAAGGGAGTTGCACGTCCGCCGGAGGTCATGTGACCGCGTTGCATTCTTGTAGGGTTTGGCTGCAGACCAAGCTGGCTGGGGCGGCGGCGGCTGCCCGGGAGAGTCCGTGCTTCCCTCCCCCTCCCCGCACAATGCCGTCGGTGCCGCGTTGGTTCCTATTTCCCTTCCCCCATTAACCTTATGCACGAGGGTGTAGCTGCCGCCGAGGAAGGTTCTCGCTTCTCTCCTTACTCTCCACCCATCTCCAGGGTGTAGCTGCTCTCGGGGGAAGCTTTCCATTCCGCCCCCTCTCTGCGTAAGGTTTTACCCACCGCAAGGGAAAGTTCCCCTTCGGCACCTACTCGCTCCGCGCGAGTGTGGGAGCAGGCGGTGAGCGGCTGCTTGCGCTGGGCCTTCCAGCGGCCGGGTGTACTCACGTAAATGCTGCCCGCTCTCGCTCGGCTTCCCCTTCTCGTGTACGAGAGCACTTGTATCTCTGTAAGTTAGGTTCCCCGGAGTCATAGAATGGTTCTTACTGAGTAACTTACTGAAAGAGTTTGTTTAAGCGATGTTTAAATGACCTCATTAAAAGAGCTGAGGAAAATGTACAGGCTACGCGGAGTTCTCCTTCTGACGAGGAGGTCGTCTCATTTCTAGTGTTGCTTTGCCGGGGGGGGACAGGGTGGAGATCCTCAGGAAAAATCTGCAAGGTATTAATGACTTTGTTTTATTTGAACAGCACTTCATTATGGAAAAACGGATCGATATTCTTTAACTTGTATGTTGTTGGATCCTGTTGTAGGAGTTGAGCAGCTTTTGTATGGGGTAATGTGGCATGTATTACAAAGTTAGGCCATGGATGGCCTGCATCTTTAACACGGGGATTTGAGCATATACTTGGTGCAAATGAAAACTATAGTATGCAAATACTGTGAAGATGCCCCATGTCTTACTTTCTGAGGTTCATAGGAAAATGAACTTGTCACACAGGTCTGGGTAGGCTCGGAAACTTGGCAAATACTTTTTCTGGGTTTTTTTTATTTCAGTATTCTGATGGGGGGAAGTGAAAAAAATGTATGTTTTCCAATCCTAACTTTTTTTTTAAGTAATGTAACTCGTGTTACTGTTTGGGTGGGGTTCTTGTGTTTTCAAAGCAATTTAATGCTAGTTTCCATGTCTTGTATGGCAGGGTGTAAATTTAGCATCTGCATCTATCCCAACGAACAAATTAACAGTTAATATTACTGATGTTTTAAGGGTGGTGCTTTGTTCCATTTAGAAATCTTTCATAGCACTTTCTCTGTTCTTAGTTTGTCCCGAGATAGTTGGGAAATGATTTTTTTTTTCTTTTTTCATCCACAGTAGTAACCTGGTTGGGGATGGAGCTTGAATATTTGGTGAATGTGTTGTATGAGAACTGCTGGAATTAAAGTAACTGAGTATATGGCTAATATAGAAGACTCCTGTATAATAGATGCTACTTAATATGTGTTACATAAGTAGTACTGTGAGGTGGAGTCTAGTTACATAAGAACCGACTGGGGACTTGGGAGATACTGTAAGTAGTCCATATTAGTTGCAGATACAGCCTGCAGGGCATCTCTGTGTTGTCAGGGGAGGGGTAGAAGAACAGGGTTGGAAGCATCTAATAGTGCTGCATTTTTCCTTTGTAGCTTATGTAAAGGATACCAGGGAAGAAATGGAGATGACAGTAATTAAGAATGAAACAGTGTGAAGCTCTCGAAAGTGTGGAGTCTCATTTGAGCCTAGCTTTTAGGCTGGAAGCTCTGCTTCCTAAAAGAACAGCTGCTGCCCCCCCTTTTCTTGAGTGTCAGGTGGTGACTGTCAGCTGACCATTGCACCAACCAATTTTGTTCTGTACAGGCTACTACAAAGAGGAGGATTCTTGAGTCCTAGAGGTGGTGAGGCTTTTTTAAAAAAAAAAAAAAAAAGGAAACAAAACAAAACCCAGAAAGCAGCTTATTGGAAATGGTGTTATGAGGAGGCAGTTGGCTTGTTGACCAAACATTTAAGTGACTGGATTACTGATTCTTGTGTAGGCATAGTATGACACAAGGTAAATACCCCCTTTGTAATGGAAGTTTCCAGAGTGGCTTTCAGTGTACAATGATTCTTTTGATACAGAACAGATTTATTTGGTACCTAACATGGTGAATATTTCCTTGCAGATGTGTTAAAAAAAGAACATTAATTTGAAATGAAGATGAGGAAAAAAACCACATTTCTATTTTATTAGTACTTGCATTTAGGCATATATTCTATAATTATGATGTAGGGAGTAGTTGCCTACCTCACTGTAAGGGAGCAGTCTGAATGCTTACGTTACAGAGCAGTTCATAGAGCATACTTGGAAAGCAAAAGCTTAACTATGGCAGCTAGAGCTTTAATTCTTAAAGCACCCATTTAGGTAGCTCACATTGATATCAGACTTTGCTTGAAAACCAAGAAGTGAACTACTTTAAAAGTTCTCTGTGAAACTGGTAGTTTATTGTAGCAGTACTTGAATTAAGGGCTGTCTATGCTTTTATGAAGCTATAGAAATGAAAGCAAGTTTTAATGAGCTCATAATATTTTCTTGTTTGTTTGTTTCAATGTTGTTTCGTTAGCTGTTCTCAGGGAAGCAGTATTAGTTATCTTCAAAGAAGCAGTAGCTCCAGCAGTGTTGCAGTGCAGTCTCAAAACAATGTCTAATGCATTCTGAATTACTTCTGCTGCTGGAGATGAGTAAAAACCAAATGTGTATACTACTTTGAGATGGAAACCTCAGGGGATTTGCCCAAGGGCCAGTCTGATGCAAGCTGTGTCTTAACCTGGAAGGTGAGGGGAAGGAAAGGAGCTCTAGGAGAGGGAGACTAGGTAAAAACAGGCATGTAGCTTGCATTTATGGTAGCCTGGCAGGGAGAGAAGCAGCTTCTACTGAAGTACAATTCTTTCCTTTTAATAAGGATATTTCAATTGGCTGGATGTTCTCCAGCAGTTAGAATTGTGGTTCTAACTTGCCATGATAACCTGTCTGTGCATGTGTATGTGGTCTGTGTCTTTGCTAAGATCTGTTATTTAAACACTGTTGTTTACCTTTAGCCTTACAAAGGGACTGACAGAAGTTCAAGGGTATTTAGGGAAGAAAGGAGAGAGATAGTAACAGTGTAATAGATCTGAGTACGCATTAATGGAATAGTTGAAACAGTTGAAGTGGTGCTCCTGCTGAAAGATGATCCTGCACCTTTTCCCAGCTGTTCATTCTTGCTTCTGCACCACCCCTTTTTTGGTGGCGCAAGTGATCATGCGGGAAGTAGAAGAGAAGAATGGATCTAGCATAATCCTGATTTTAATGGATGGTTTTCTAATGTGAATGTTCATTGTGTGGCTTCACAAATACTACTGCTAGAACAGGAGTTCAAGTAGGAAGAAGCAGCTGTGGGGAGAATTGAGATGTGCAGGTTTTAACTGTAAGTGAAATTAGGTGTGTTTTTTCTCAGCAAAGATGCAGTTCTTTGGGAATTCTGAGAGGCAACTCTTAAAGGCTCTTGGGTAGTGCAGCCAGAATTACTGCTTAAGGAGTCAAGCACACTCAAAAAAAGTTCAAAACTGTAATGAGTGTGTAAGGCACTGCTAGATTGACCTGCACTTGTAGGTGGCAAGATCATTTCAGATTCACTGAAGTAACAGCCTACAAAAATAAGTGAAATGCTATTTCTTCTCAACTGTGGCCTAGTTAAGTGTTCACAGGATTTGGGACTTAATGAGCTTATTTTGTTGGAACAGGGTAAAACTTGGAATAAGCTTGTATCTTCCAGAAGTGGCTGATAATCTAATGGCTAGGGTATTTGGTGAAGAATTACTCTCACTGGGTGAGTTCTGAGCTAATCTTAAAAAGTGGTACCTGTGTGTCACAGTGGTCACTAGTCAAATGAATATGCATTATTTGCAGGTAGTTGAGCAGGTCCACTAACTGCCTACTGATGAGTTTATCTACCTGGATGTGGAATGATGGTGTTCAAGGCTTGAACAGCAGCAGGACAAGGCAGAAACTTCCTTTGCACACCACTTCAGGCTTTGTACGATGAGCTTTCCACAAAATGTTGAGAATAGTAAGGTTTTTCTCTAGAAGAAAGACAAGTTATTGGCTGGTTCTACAATTCTTAACGGTTGAGTTCCTCACTTAAAGGAGCAGGTTTAAAGCTGTTTTGTGGCCTGCTAATCCTAGGATTAGTGGGAATTTGCACCAAGTCCAGCTCACTGGTAGGACCTTTAGGTAGTGAAGTGGGGCAGTGGTTTGTTATCTCCTTCTAGCATGACCTTGTTATTTCAAGTAGAGTCTTTCTGATGAACTTCTGGTTGCTTTGGAGAGTGGTATTAAGCTCTGTGTAGTTACTTTCAGAAGTGGGGTAGTGCTCTGACCTGATCATAACACACCACTTAGCTCTGAAGCCCTGCCAATAACAGTTTTTTGATGAAGATGCTGAAAATAACCACCGAATGGTTCCTCAGTCAATGTTAAGAAGTACAATGGTGGTTCTTGAGGATCTCTAGGAAGAAAATGGGGGGGAATACTGTCACTTTCCAAGAGTTGTGCTGTGCCAGACTCAGGCAGTTATTAAACTGTGGGCTCCAGCATCATGGAACTGCAGCTGGAGGTGGGCCTGCCACAGAAAGCAAGTGTTTTTGTTGCTTGTAAGCTTGGAAAGCAAACAAAACTTAGCTGCTGTATTTGTGTGGTTATTTAGTATTGGACAAAAAAGGTTCCCATCTCTGCTGAAACTTCTTACTGTGACTTGTCTGGAGGGAGCTTTTTCATAGGGACAGGGAACAACCACAGGCTCGACAGATAAATTTCCTGCATTCCTGTGGTCAAGTGTGGAAGAAGCACTGTCTGCTAGCTTGTTAATGATGCGCAGTCATGCAGTAGTGTTTGCTCAAAAGTAGAGATGCAGCTTGAGTGCAGCAGTATTTCATGTCTCTTCAAAGGTTTAGCTTTTGAAGACTGCTGTAGGCCTACTCAGTTTGGCCTATTAGGGCTCAGTTTCAGAAGCAGAGAAGTCTGACAGCAGAATGGTATACTCGGAATGGCTAGCTTTCAGATGTTGAGTACCGCTGGCTATAACAATGGATTTATTTCCTGCAAACATCAGTAGATTGGCAACTTATGAAGCTTTGTATTGGTGGAGTTCAATTCTTAGTATCTCATCTACAGAAATTAGTATGTGTCTTTCTGTCCAGTTGTCATGTAACATGTAGGTATCTTTGATAGCTGTGATAGCTGCTTGATCCAGTGTTAGGACAACTGCTATAGACCAGCCAGATAGCAGCTGAAAACTACCTTGTGTGGCAGATCTGGGGTGTGCTAAAACTAGTGGGGAGAGCACAAGAAAAACTTAAGATGAGCTATCTGGAAAACAAGCATTAGCATCTAATTCTTGTGCTAAACTCCCTCTTTTCCTTGCATCCCATGTTCTCGCCTCTCTGTATCAGGTTAGATGACTGTCATGTGATTCTCCAAATTTAAGTGAAGTAAAGTTTTGTTTTTAAAAAAAGCCCACCAAAACAAAACTGGAGGTGCAGAGCTGTGCTGTGTTATTAGTGCAGGCAAACAATCCCTTGAAGAGAATACAGCTGATCATGAGATAGTAATTTACTCTCTAGCCTAAGAGGTCTTTTACCAGCTTTATTCCCTGGTAAGTGCTAAACTGTGCAGTGGTTGTACTGCTGCTTCATTTTGGGCCACAGTGGTTGCAGCCCAGTGTTGTCAGGCCGATGATAGCTTGATGTAGTCTTATTTGCTGAGACAGGGTAAGTTGTCTCAAATTCCATCCAGAAGAGCTATGGGTATTCTAATGAGAAAACTTTATAAGAACATGTTACTTAATGTCATTGTTAAGCTATCCTGATTTAGAAGACTGCTCTTCATAAAATGAAACTATTGCTTTTATCAGGGTGGTGCTACACTTTGAATTCATCTCCAAAGCTGTGCTTCATTACCCTGGCATTCATATGCTGGAGCAAGCTCATAAGCTTATAAAGGCATGCTGGTCTGTTGTCAGATCCTATTTTTAAACTGTTTGAGAAACACTTCTGTCTCCTATCTGCACAAGCGTAGGAAAGGCTATACTTCATGTAGGAGCCGCAGTGTCTAGGCTCAGCTGACAGCAATTTTTGAACTTGAATGTCTCCAGAGATAGTAAAGTTGAATCTGCACTGATTTCTCTGTTGGGGAGGGGAAATGATGATAACTAGGAAATAGTGGCAGTGAGCTATTGAGTCCTTGGTTATAACTACCTGTAGTAAAAGATACAGGTTTATGGTGCTTGACAGACTAGCCAGACTTTTAACAGGATTCCTGATGGCTAATGTCGAAGCATCTGCTTTGCTATACTGAATGGAGTACAAGAAGAGTTGAGAGTTGGAACACTTTAAATTGTATCTCTTCTGGTGAACCTTAAACAAAGCAGCTTTGCTTAATAATCTGCTACCGATTTGCAGTAGCCCATTTATTACAGTTGTGCAGTACTCCTGTATACCACCTCTGAATTTCCACTAACTTTGGAAAACCGCGTAAGAATGCAACTGGGTTCTATATGCAAGTAGGGCTAGTATTTTGTTTGAGGTTTTTCCTCCCTGTGTCCAAGATCATCTACTTCAGACTAGGCCTGAAATACAAACACTGGGTGTTAACATAATCTTGCTATACTAGGGAGGGAATTCCAAAATTTAAGGACCACTTCAGAGTATATAATGTAGATTTGGGCAAAATAAAGAATACTGATGAAGCATTTAGACTTGGTTTTGTTTGTCTTCTAAAGCTACCAGGCAGGGTATTTCCAACTAGGCTAAGTACTGTGAACAGGAAGAAAAAAAAAATCATGCTGCTGTGAAATGAATTATACAGTTCAAAATCAGCATACTGCTTTCTACATGTCTTGGAGCTCTTTCAAGAGACTCTTCAAACACTGCAGTTGCTAGTGTAGACTAATTGATGGGAGGGAATCACTGATTCAAAGCATTATTAGGACTGTACCCTGAAGGCTGTAGCTAATCCTGCACTACTAAGAGTTGGCAGTGCAGGGTCTTCTGTTTAACAGGCAGGCTGCTCCTCCACACCTTCCTGCAGATTGTGTACTACAAATATTGGCATTGGAAGTGCAGGTGTTAGCTAAATTGGTTTGTCTTGTTTTCTGTTTCAGTGATATGACTACTTAATAATCCTATTCCCATTTAAGTAGATTGAAGTCATTAACAGATACCAAGAAGACGAGCTATCTAAATTTTGCCTTGTAGGCCAAGTGTTAGTGTTTACATGAAGCGGGAAAACTTACCATTGGACCTGTTATAACTTCCTACTACAGTTAGCAAAGCAAGGTAATCTGAAGGGTATGATACCTTCAGCAGTTGATCTCCTGTTTAAGTCTGTTTGCTTAAACATGCCTTTTAATTTCAGTAATGCAATGATACTGCAAAACATGTTCTAGAACTGTTTCCTCATTTAAAATAAAACACTCTACATACTTCTGTAACCTAGCAAGAATCCTCTTTGGTTCACTTCAATGGCTCTGCTTTACCTAGTCTGAGCAGAACTACAGGCTTATGTCTCAAATGTCTCAGGACTAATCCTCCCACCCTTTCAGTGTATTTTGTAAATAGTGTATCACAAGAAAGCAGGGATGGAGCTGGAAGGCACTTGTGCATGTCTGTAAATGCTACCTAAAGCTTGGATCTTTTTTCCTGTAGACAGCGTATGTGTTTAACAGGAAGTGTCTTGCTCTGGGTGCCTCTTCTTTTTGCTTGAATAGTGTTGAGCAACAATTATGTACTGATTGCACTCAGTACAAGTAAACTCTACTTCCTGTTTAGAATAAGATGTACATATTAATGAATGTGAAACATCTGTTGCATCTTCCTAGAAATAGCATGTTGCACTCTTGGATATTTCAGCTTCACAGCTGTTCAGAAGCCATTCCGTATTTAAAATCCTAAGACTTTAAGGGATGTCTAAAGTAACATTTTTAAAATAGGTGGTGGGTTTTTCTTACATGATGCAAAAATTAGTATTGTTTTGGGGTTGGTACTCTTTAACCTCCTGCATCATCAGTCCCCACTATAGTAATAGACCATCAAAAAGCAAAAAACCTGGGTGTCCAAAAAAGTAGGTCCAGTAGACCTAGTTTTTCTTAATGTGTCTTTCTAAGATTCTTGGTTGAAACTGAATTTTGGACATGCCCAGTTGGCACTGGAGTGAAGGAGAGTTTTCTTTACTGCTTAGAAACTTGTACTGTAGCTCATAAACTGAAATCTTGCTCTACCTGTCATAAGATGAGATGCTTCATTAATCTCACTTGCTTTTCCCTTACACAACTCTAACATAAGCATTGATTTTTATTTTTTTTAATACACATTTTTTGAGTCCCGTTAAGCAGGAGCATGTCTGACTTGTGATACTTTTTGGAATGTCCTTAGTATCAAATACTCTGTGCTTAACTGGAAGTGCTCGAAGGGGACTCATTTTTTCCTGCAACAGTCAGGAAGGCCAGAAGAGTTAGATACATTCTTCTGTAAACAAGCTTCACAATGCATACACAAGATCCACTTAGCCTGTTTAACTGTTCTTCAGTACATGTAAGCTAAAACAGTCAAAACATGAAATGTCAGTATATGTGAATGACCATGCTTCAATTGCAGATGACCAAAGGGAAGATGATGAAGGCTTCTAGAGATAACTGCAGTTCTTAAGGGGGTGGAATGAAAGAATAGGTGTGTTGAAGCAAAGGGCGTACTCCTGTTGTTAACTGGAGAATAGTTATGGGGAAAGTATTCTCATCAGCAATTGTGGGTTTTCTAAGCTGTTGCTCACTTAAAGGGAGGGGGGAGGGCGAAGCCTGAGTTGAGTAGTCATCATTAGAGGTCCTGCCCCTAGCTGCAGCAAAAGGGTTGACTGTAAGGAGGAAACCTGAGAGAAATTTGTCTGTCTTAGTTGGAAAGTAAGCAGGCCTGACCTGTCGTTCTTGGAACAGTGTGCAACTTTTAAGGAGCTCAAGGCTATGTCTAGAGTGGGTCATAGAAATTATGAAAAAACGGAGGCATTGTATGCAGCTGCAGAATTCTGAAAGACCAGTTAGAGGGGGTTCTTCTGCATGTGAGTAACATCCCTATTTCAAGCAGTTGTGCTGCATCCTACATCACATGATTGTTAGCTGTTGTGCAACAGGAAAGCCTGGCTTTTTTTTTTTCCCATTCATCTTGCAGAGCTCATGGAGGGAAGCACAGATTGGACTTGTATTTAACTATAACCTCCTTCCTGTTGGGAACTCATGTCTGAACAATTACGGGTTTCTGGCCACATGGTTTCCTGCCCATATGTGAAATTTGAGTAAGCTTTGGAGTCTCGGGGTGGAGAGGGTAACTGGGAGCCATGTTTCTGTGGGATTAGAAAGTCATTCCATGATTGTCTCCTTCCCCAGCTTTCTGGATGGGTATAACTAGGTGTACTGTGGTATATCATGGTCAACTGGTAGTATGTGTAAGCTAACAATATAGCACATAAGACCTATTTACGCTTTTTTATTCTCAAACTTAAGGAGTTTTACTTTCAAAACTTAAGATAGTTTTGCTAGATCTGAATGACCCCTTGTATAATTTCTAAACAGTAAAAGAAAATGACTGGGCTGGAGGCTAGCTCAAAGAATGGCAATTTTATGCCTAAATTTCCACCCCCTACCAGACTTCTCTGAAATCAGCTTGAAGGTTTCCTATGCAATAAATGGATAGTGTGAAGTACATAAAGAAGCCATAGAAATCTGTTTAAGAATGAGGAAGATTGCTCAAAAATGAGGAGCACAGAATAGGAAGCTGCTTATCTTTAATTAGGTCTGCTTTTTACTTTGAATCTTGTTTTGGAACTATAAGTTCATGCCCAATCTCCTTTTGTAGCTTTCTGAAGGAGAAGAAACTGCCAGATCAGTAGCCTTGTTGAATGCAGGAGACCTGGAATGATGAAGCCTGTAAGCATGCCTCCGAAGTCCTGCTAATACTTTGTATGACTTAAATTTGTCTGCATGGCATAATAAATCTCTTGGCTTTTTACAACTCAATTACTAGGAATTTAACTTCCTTGTTTATAAATGGAAGTAGAAAGAACATGATTTAGTGCAGTCTGATTTTATACTGTCATGGGAAATCTGCCTAGTGGCAGCTGGGTGTATGTAATTTTTTCTAATTCTTCCCCC
>JANZLQ010000005.1:14565100-14628881 GCA_026212715.1 Elanus axillaris | reverse complement strand
GGGGGGGGGGGGATTAAAACATTAGGCTCCCTGGCTAGAGAACAAAGGGTTTGTGTTGGTAAAAGTAGTTGGGAGTGGTTTATTAGTTATGTGAATCAATTGATAATTGACATACTTTAAGCCTGAAAGTTGTTTGTATGTAGCCATGGCAGTATTTACTGTCTTTAGGGGGGAAAAATGTTACAGGGTATGCAGTTTGCTTCAGGCATGGTGAATTTTCCTTGACATTGCTTCACCCTTGCTCAGTCTTTACTGCAAAAAGAGAGAATGGGGTATCTGGATCTAATACCCTGACAAAGAGATAGGGTGGTTAGTGTTTCTGAATCTTTACTCATGCTTATTGCAGAGTCGTATGGTATTCCACCTGCAAGTTAATGGACCTATCCATGAAGAAGGGAGTATATACTAAGCCAAAACCTAGTAAAAGTTGTTCACACTTTCTTTTTTTAATCCATTTCACCTACGTTATCATCTTGGAGCTTTTTAAAAAGCTGAGGTGCTATTTTTCATGTTCCAGTTTCAAACAGGAAAGTGTTCCAATGTGAATTTTAAACCCCTCATATTACAGTTTTCTTACTTCAAAAAAGCAACAGCTTACATTTCTTGATGGAGTTCAGTACCTATTTAAGACCAAAATATTTGTTATGATAATACAGATGTTCCCAAGCAGAAGGCTGCCATGAGAGTGTTTGAGGCTGTATCCTGCTTTTCTGCAGTCCTCTGAAAGGAATCTCCTCCCTTTAGTCTCTGCCAGTCTCCTGACTCTGCAGCATTCCCAAAACATGTGGCCCATAAAATGGGATTATAGGGAAGGCATTCAATAAACAAAAGTTCCGTCAGGATGAGATTTGGTTTTCCATGTAGAGCTCCTCTGTGCTTTAGCCCAGAGCTGCAGCCTTGTTTCCTAGCCAGGGATGACAGCTTCTCTTGGTGACCCCAAGGGTGTGAGAGCACCTAGGCCATCCCCATGCTTTGGGGATAGTCTCCTCCTGGGCTGGCTAGCACAACAGAGTCCCCTTTGCAGTGTTTTTGGAAGGACACACCCAATTAAAAGTTATGGGAAAATAATCTTGTCTGTGTCTCTTCAATGTCTGTGTGTAGCAATAAATGGCCAGTCCCCTGATGTGGCTATAGCTGCCAAAAATCTGCAGTGAATGTACAGTTGTATCTGTCATTAACTGTACAGTATTGCTGAAGTGGCCCAGTGCTTTCATGAATTCTGTTCACACGCAAGTAGCTGCTTAAAGCTAAAAGCCTTCATGCTTCTCCAAGCACACAGTTACATTGGTGGATAATAGTGTGTTTCTGTGATTGTGTGGTCCCGTCCAGCCTCTTCTGTTGAAAGTACACAAGCTGGGATGGGCTCAGTCTGCAGCTCGAGTACTTTCAAGTTCTTCATTGAGACTAAATTACATTATTGATGAGGAGCGTTTTTGGACTTGCTTCCTGTGCCCAGTCCTGGCCTTGGTAACTTAGGCTGGCATTGCTGCTCTGCAGGATTATGCTGTGTGGGATATCAGGGCACAAAGCCTTCAGACTCATGTTCCTTTCACTGTGTCTCTCTTTCATATTTAAAAAAAAAAAAAACCAAACAAAAAAGCTCCTCAGATGGCTTCTGTCTTTATACCTTTCCAGTGGATGGTAGTCACCAGGGGAATGGTTCAATCAGTACTGGTCTGCCTTATGCTGGTAGTGAGGCATCAGATGCTGATGGCCTTGTCTCACCTTCCTAGAGGTGATGCTATGTACCACAGCATGGAGTCTTTTGTCCCCAGGGAAAGCTACAGTTGTAAATATTCTTCTTAAAACAACAGGAATTCATAAATTCATGTGACTGTGTTCCAGACTGGCTGGTGTTAGTCACATCGTTGATGCGTTACTGGGCATTAGTGAGGGGTGTGATAGAGATCCCTACAGGCTGGAAGACTGCCCAGTGCCTTCGAGATAGCACAGCCTTACACTTACTGCCATTACCTTTTTTTAGAGGTGACTCCGAACAGAAACTGTTAAACTTGTCGTAGTTGATCTTGGTGTGAAGCTTTGAACAAACAGCAGCACAGAGAATTTTCAGTTATCTGAAGAAACATAGGCCAGAAACTCTCCTTTTTTTGTTTCTGCACCTGGTACAAAGAAGTAGAGAGAACAGCCCTGGGAACAGGGGAGCCAACCCAGTTCCTGCTGCTGTCAGAAGCAGGGAATTTATTCATTTGTGTACCCCCTATCGTAGCTGAAGCAAAGAATTGTTTGCCGTGGGCTCTAAATCAGCAGTCGCTATTCTCTTTCTCTTGTTGGTTGGTTTCTTTTCAAAGCATTTACAATGGGGAGTGCATTTACAAAATTAAGGGAGGTAAATTCAGGGCCTTTAGCTCCTACCATAAGCAACTGCACTCAGGAGTAATGTCATTGTCACAGCTGTGTGCAGCTTTTGTTTCTAGAGGGTCTGATTCTCAGCCCTGATCTGTAGGGGGGTATAAATTAAGAGAAAGCAGGCCGCTTTGATTTCATGGCAGTCTGCTGATAAGGCCAGTGGTTATTCTGACTGCTTAATCCTATTTAAGGTTGGGATTTTTTTGGAAGGTCTCTGATTTCTGGGTGTATTTTGTACAGAAGCCCATTTAAAAGCTGGGGCTGAATTAATTTGTCATATTTGCTACATGAAACGGTGATATTTTCATCATGTTTCAACTGTATGAGAGTTAAAAACCAGGATTATTAAATCAAACTTTCCAAAGTTTAAGGAGATACAATTATATTTTTAATACCTCCAAGTTTATAGGATCTGATGCTGAATCATGAGGGGAAGTAACCACACAAGTACTGTATTTTGCAAACATTAGGTAGATTCTATAGATACAACAGCAGAGAACCAAAAATGTCTTGTGAATAACAGCAACACCTGCTTGTATTTCATTTAATAATTTCTGTGTGGGGTCATTTATGTTGTAGAAAATGGCAGTTTACGAACAAGCTTTTGAGGGGAATGATATTTTGCTAAGGCAGCAATATTTTGTATTATGCTCTACAGATTCTGTATCATAATACAAAGAAGCAGAGTCATATATCCATGACCTTAGCTCCAAAAATCCTGCAATTAGTAATGATTTAAATTAACATGATTTGTATGGGAAACAACTTTTAGAAACTGTGGAGAACTGGAGGTGTGCTCGATGAAGGACTTCTCAGATGCTGCACAGAGCTGAAGCATCAGCTCTGGCTGCCATGAGCTGTCCCATCATCAGTCCTGCAGTATTAAAACTGAAACCTGCAAACCAGGGCACACTAAATGAAATCTGTGTAACTGCTCAGTAATACAGAGTTGTAAACCCCAAACAGATGTCCATTCAGGAGTCTTTACCAATTCACTTAAAGCTGTTCAGTAATGTAGTGCATCATTCAGCATTTCAACCAAGCAGGTCGCATACCCCAGTCTGTGTGAGCTTTCTTCCCAGTTCACCTGTGTACCTGCACTGGCAGGCAGGTGAACTTGCAGTGAGCTGGGTCAGGAGAAAAAAATCTTGGTTTTCTTGCAGTGGTTGATTGATGCCAGTGTAGCTCTGTGAATGGCTTGTGGGGTCAAATGAGTACCAGTGCAAGGGAAGCAGGAGGGGGAACCTCCTGTTTTGGCAGCAGTCAGCGATCAGATTGGCTTTATGGTTTTATGAAGTCATATCTGTAAGTTACATGCTCATCTATAACTTTCTGGAAAGCTGTGGCTGTTGAAGGCATCGCTTCCCCTCAGCTGAGTGCCACCACTCTCCTGGGTGCTGCTGCTCTGTCAGCTGCTTGATGCAAAGGCAGGTAGGGCACACAAACTTGGCTGACTATGAGCTTCTAGGATCTTTCTAGGATTGATGGAAAGAAGTCTTACGGATAAAATGTGGTTCAGATGACCCTATTTGTATGTTTACATTAATAGGAGATGAAATAGGTGAGTCTGGGGTGACTAAAAAGAAGTCTGGGCTCAGATTTTGGCAGCTGTGATTAGGCAGGTGAGTCATGCTGAAGGAGACTGAAGACCTCAGTGCAATTTTCTGGAAAATACAGGACTCCATTAGTAAAAAAGGCAAATGCAAGAATGGCTAACCAAGGTCATAGGTAATGAACTAGTATAACTCAAAAAAAAAAAAAAGGAGGGAGAGGTTTACAAATCCCAGCCACTTTATCTGGATCATCAGGCTGGTGTCAAAGTATTGAAGTCAATTTGTGGAGTGAGGTAAGACATTGGAAGGTCACTATCACCTTTGGGGGCGGGGGGGGAATCTTCATTTTTCCCTGTAAAGTTTAAAGGCCCTGAGCAGTGTCTGTCTGATGACCTGTTTTTACTACCTACTGTTACAAGTGACACTAGAGATTACTAAAACTGGAAGAAGTTATATGAACCAAACCTCTTTTCTCATTTTCTATTTAGTGCTGTCCTTAGTGTTCTTGGCAGCACTTCATAGATGCTCGCTTTCAGTGGTTCGTACGCTTGGTTGCACTTCCTGTCTTATATATTAGCATAATGATGTCATTCTTGCACTCCGCTGTGGGGGAGTATGGTGGTGTGCTCTGCCCAAACCTCTGCAAAAAAGGCTTTTGTACAAGAAGACTTTGCTTCTGCTCTGATGGTTGAAATCCAAATGGAGGGTCCCTTTTTTGAGCCTCCCCTGTACGGAAGTGAGGAGCAGAGCAGAAGAGGCGGCGGGATAAGTAACTTACTCATTCCGTCTTCTCTAGGAAGCTACTTACAGGACTGTCTCTGCACCTAGTATGGGTGAGCAACTGGAGCCTGCATAACTCCATCCGTGCCTCCATAGCCTTGTACGGAGCTGTAGAAGGGAAGGAAAGGGTAGGGAAGCTGCTTACCCCTAAAGCAGAGCAATGAAAAGTTGGAACGGGAGCTTCAAACATGTCCCTGCTCTCTGGCCAGGCAGTGCTGGTCATGGGAGAAAGGCACTGAGGAAGTCCCATCTGCCCAGTGCTCCTTTCATGGCCCAGGAAAGCAGCAGGGTTTGTTTCTCTGGTTCTCCTGCGTGTTCCAAGAAGGCAGCAAGGACAGAGCGGTTTCTCGAGGATGTTGCTGTGGGAAAGGGAGGAGCATGGCTGCCAAGAGGTAGCAGGTGGCCCTAGCACCTCTGGGGAGCCGGCTGGGCCTGCTGCTCTTTCTGCCTTGTCAGGTTGCTCTGTGTGCACCAGGCCAGGCTCTGCTGTGCAAGCAGCAATTATGCAGAAGGCTTTAAAGTGATAGAAATCAGTGTGTTAAAACGAACTTGGAAAAAAACTTCTGGAATACTTTATCCCCTTAAATCTGCCTGAAAGGGGCTCTTCTAGCATGAGTCACCCGCAGCTGTAGAGGAGCCCGGGACAGAGCCTTCCTCCCCTCTGCTGAATGGAGAATGGAGCTGTCAGAGTGCCCGGAGCCAGGGCAGGGAGAAAAATACCCCAATTCATTTCCTAACAAGATATGCATGGGAGAATTCCCCACGGGGCCACCGGTGGGGGTTTGCGGCTTTGTGTTTTTTCAGTCACTCAGCTCCGCAAAAGCAATACTGTGCAGCTTTGAGCTCCCACCCAGAGGACTGAAACACCCCAAGCCCATCCCTAGGAAGCAGACAATAGTGTTGATACGCCTGTTGCTGCAGAGGAAGTGGCTTCTGTTATAAGCAACAAGCAATCTGCCAAAGTCCATGGTTTGAGTGGTTGCCAGGCTAAATTTGACATAAAATTATTTAACGTTTTTGGCTTTTGTCTTACTGTTTTCTGGAGATGTTTCTCCTGCTTCCTACCATTTAAATTCACATATGGCAGGATTCCCCCCCCCCCAAAAAAAAATACAGGCTTTTATTTAGAAAGCACAGAACTGTTCATAGAGAATCCAGTCTATTTAATAATGGTGAAAATATTCTCAAATGCTCTCAGTAGGTTAGCAAAACTGGGGTAAACCATATGCAGCTAAGGTGTTGCTCAGGGCTTCATCATGCCTTTTCCCATCCCACCTTGCTGTAATCAGTTTTTGATCTGAATTAGACATTGGAAGTATGACATACTACTGCAGAAAAGGTGGTATATGAAGGTTAGACTTCAGATATTGGAAGCATCAGGCGCCCTCTTGTGCTGTTTCTCTGGCAACATCGCAAGGCAAGCAACTTCCCAGGAGCAGAGGCTGGGCGGAGCTTCAGCCTCTGCAGTTTGCAGGGAGACCTGTGTGTGCTTGGGCACCTACACCGTGATCCAGTGTGGTTGTGATGTGTAGGAGTTACTTGTTGCGTCTACAAACTTCACTCTAGCTATACAATACGACCATTCAAAATGAAGCTTTGAACAGAAAAAAGTGACTTACATCTTCCAAGAGACAAAAATAGATATTTAGGTTCATTGAAAAGTACCAATGTTCACTAAGAATTAAATTTCTCTTATGGGCCAGACCTTAAGTTGAATTTCAAACTTCACTGACTGTTAATAATATGATGCAAGTTCAGATTTTGGGGGTTTAGACTATGCTGTATGTTTATAATCACTCACCTCCTTGCATTGCATAATGTCAGGAAAATGTGCTGCATCTCCCTGGAAGTCAAACTCTAGGATTAGTTTTATTAACTCTAGTTAAATACTTTTTCAGTATACCTCATTTCTCCGGATACCAGACTATATGTAAAAGTGCAAAGTCCAGAGTAAAAAAGGTAAATTGATTTACAGAGTTAACTAAATAGCTATGAGGCCTCTGAAAATACGGGTCCTCAGTGGCTTGCTGCCTAAAGAAATAAATTTCACTCTTTTTTTATATGTGGAACTCAGTTGTTCAAAGGACACAGATACATTATTTTCTGGCCAGATGCAAAGTCCCAAACTTACTGATAACCTTTAAGATGCAGACACAACAGAGCATAACATGTGCAGTGAGCTCTTCCCCTTGCCAGCATTTTTCTGTCTTCTTGGCTCTTTGGGGATTAAAGGTGTTGCTTATTTCAGGCTTATTGACCCAGAGCAGTTTTAGACTGCGCTACCTGCCATTCTGTGATGGCATTTCTAGCAAAATAGCAGTTCCTGCCAATGTACCTCTCAGCCTGGAAGCTCCAGAGGATTATGATAATTTCATAGAGCAGTAACTAGAGTATAAAAGAAGAATGGTCATGCGGGGCCTGGCCGAGATCCATCTAGCTGATAGCAATCCTGTCTCCAGCAGACACCATGAGCGGATGCCTTGATAAAAGCCTTAAGAACAGAGCAGGTATAAATGCTTTTTCATTCTACTGTTCTCCCAGTCTCTAACCATCTTCACATCCTCAGCTGAATGTGGGGGTTTGTGAATTTAGTGAACCTTGACAAAATTCATTTCCAAGATTGTCCAGTCTTCCACTGAGCTAATAATAAACTTCAGTGTTCACAGCATCTTTGTTGTGATCTCTGTTGAGCACTGATACCATATGGAACTTCTACCATACCCCAGTATGTCACTTCTGAGTGCTAATGGTCAGCTCTGACCACACATACGAGCACATATATGTGAAGTTGGAATTGTTTTTTCTGCCTGTGCATCATTTTACATTTATCTATATTGAATTCTATACACCATTTTATTACTCACCGACTTATTCTTTGTGCAGTCTGTCACCTCTGATTCTCACCACCCTGAATAACTTAAATCACCAGTAAACTCTGTCATATTCTTGTTCCTCCACTTTTCCAGGTACACTGAACCAGACAGCACCATCACAGATCTCTGGGGAACTGCACTGATGAACTTTCTCCACTGTGAGCACTGACCATCTTGTCTTCTGTTTCCCATCTTTTAACCATCATTTACCCCTGGAAGGATCTTCCCTCTTAAGCCATGGCTGCTTGGTTTCCTTAAAAGCGTTTTTGAGGAATATGGTTGAAAGCTTTCTTGAAACTCAAATGCACTTACAAACTAAACAATCCTCATCCTTATGGATGCTGAGCCCTTCCAGGAAGTCTGGTAGTGCTTGCTGCAGATTTCCATTTTAAAAAAACAAACACAAACCACCTGGGTTCTTCCAAAGTATATCATGTTTATCTGTTTAATAATTCTATTCCTTGTTATAGTTTCTACTACTTGCTTAGAGGTGAAGCTTTGTACAGAAATATGCCTCTGCTGATAATGGTATGACTTTGGCAATGTGACTGTGTTTTGTAGTACTTTTCTACGTTCTTTGTAGAATGTCACAAAAAATATCACAGCGTGTTGTGTTTCTTTAGTGGGCAAGTAATATCTGTGAAGTTTTTTAGAATGAAAAGACAATGGCTGTGGAAGTCCACAGAATTAATATCACTCTGTAAGCTAAATCTAATAGAAGTTACCAGTCATCATAGCAACACAGTGGGTACAACAAAAAAGGATCAAATCAGGGGTTTGTACATATTTTGAAGTTACTAAGAGTTATATGCCTGTACCTGACAGCATACTTGAATTTGACCTGGTAGAGACTAGAAATTCCTTTAGTCCACAAGTAGAATTTTTCAGAGTCTTGGCCGAAAACTTCCCACGCTTGAGCAGGAGCAGTTTCGGGGTCGGATACAAGGTTTGTTTCCAGCAGAGCAGGTCCAACCCTTGGAATTTTTCTGGCGGCCATCCATCACAGTAGTTGTTAGCTACTTTCTTCAGCATGAGGGACCATCTTATGACCGTACTTGATGCTATGTGGAAAAATAATCCAGACAGGCATTTGGGAATCTGCAGAGTACTAGAGGGGTGTGTGAAAAGTGCCTTTCCTTTGCCCAGTGGAGTCTATGTGCCTCTTGTTTCCTTTCGCAAAGATGATAGGAAGAGAAAGTTTTTCTGAGTAGTTGGTCTTTAGCAAAGTACTGGGTGAAGCTCTTTGAAAGGTGGTACAACTTGTGTGGTTTGCATAGCTGAAATAGCTAATGTAAATGAATTCAGAGACAAATCTCCTTAGCAAAATCAGCCATTCCCAAGCACAGAATGTTGTCATTAATAATTTGAGCAAAGTGTGTGGTCGTTGTCGTTCTTTCATTAAACCTACCTACTTTAAAATACCAACAAAATGTTCCTTGTGGTTGTACAGCTTAATCTCAGTGTTTAAAAACTTGACAGTGCCAGGTCTGATGCAGCTGCTGGTATAATATAATTTGAAGATTTACTCCTAAACTATACAATGAAAGAAAGCAAAATATGAGAATGGGGGGGGGGGGAAATTCCTCAGACAAATCCAGTATTTGGGAGTAAATTATGCTCTTAGTTTTACTAAGCATCTGAATTACTGTTCAGTGGATAATGCAGTAACAGTTTCCAGAAGACCAGCTGTTATATAGTAATGTTTTGATAAAACAAAGAAATTCACGTATTAGCATGGGCCTGTTAAGTCTGTGGACTGAAATGTGTGCACTGATCATGTGTAAGAACTGACATTGCTGAGGTACAAGGGCAACACATACTTTGCAAAAGGTTGAATCCAAATTGATGCTTAATAGCCATTCATCTGCTGTTTCACAGTAAGTGTCTGTGTATGGTTTTCCCTATAACACCCAATAGTAAGCATGACATAACTAAAAAGTAACGTCTTGCATTTACAGGAAGAAGAGAGGGGGCAGGTAAGAGTGTGTACACAGATACTCCCTCCAGAGCTGCTGGCTTGTGGTTACTAGCTTGTGCATCTGTCCTTACTCAGCATTGCAGCAGTCAACTCCTGCCATTTAAAAAAATGAATTGTTTAAGTCCATATGAAATACTTTCCTAGGCTTGTCTAGGGGCCAACTCTGAGCTCTGACTATTGCCACATTCTGCTCTTGGTGTGCAAGATTATGTTTCCAGACAAACATGAATAGAGTTCATATGAATCTATCAATAATCAGTGGAAAGGATGTCATAATGCAAAGTCTGATACTGTAAAATATATACAAGTCCTTGAAAACATGTGTTTGGAAAGGAACTGCTTTATTCTTAACATAGCTGCAGGTCTGGCAGCAGCAGTGCATGAAGAGGTGTGGGAATTAGCTGAATAGACTCCCTGCTGGCAAGGAGAGCTAGGAGGCTGTGTGCTGCTGATATGAGACTGACTCCTCATTTTTAAATCCCTTTGGGTAAAGGAAGGTAAATTATTTTTCTTTGCTGATGAAACACATTGTGAGGCAAAGCCACATTCAGGAAGAAAACCATAAGCATTACTGGCAATAAAATCTTTAAAAGTCAAATGGAATATGGTGTTGAGAGAGATTTGTGATTTCTTTTTAGTTTGTCGTAATGTCCTAGATTCATCACAATAAATATGGCTAAAAGAATATAGATGAACTGGGAGGTGGGGAAAGGAGGAGATGGCTGAAGATGAAACACATTTTTAATTACTCAATTGCTAATTCTCTGATTTAGATCTGCTTATAATTAAGTTAAACTATTTTCAATGGAATTTTTCTTTGTAGCATTTGCTGCAATGTAGAGTATGTGTGGTACCATGCTGACTCTAAGGAAAGGGCAATCAGAAATACTCCCTTGTCCTGTGAATGCCACAGGCCCTGTAAGGACTCCCGTAACTATTAACAGGCACTTTTCCCAAAATCTACTTTATTACAGCATCAGTTTAATGAAACTTGGAAAGCTATCTGTAATGGTGCCCTCTGGTGACTCCAAAAATTTTTACACTAGAATGAAATAAAAATACGGAATTTGACCTGCTACTGTGGAAGTACCCTGGCAAGTTGGACTATTCATTAAAAATTAATGAACAAATTAGAGCTCCTATAGCCCAACCAGGCAATACACACAAGCCATACATGCACAGAAATCCAGGAGTAATTCCAAGTTTTGCAGAGGCAGAGCTGTGATGAGTAAGACAGTCTCTCACCCTACTCTGTAAGTAAATCTCTTGAACATTCACAATAAAAAGAAGTCTGACTTTTGACACTGCAAACTGATCATCTATTTTCTAGTGCGTAGAGAAAAGAAAATTTAAAGATGAAACAACGCAATGTCTTAATGAGTTTGTTTTGATGCAGGGAATGTGGAGGATGTTAATTGATTATAAGAAATCTCAGAAGTAAACTAGCTGTTCAAAAGAATACCTTTTCTATATTCTACAGTTAGTGTGGCTGCCACACAGTCTCTGGAAAGCTGATCTCCTCAATGCACCGTTTCCTCTCCTGGATGTTGCTTTTTATTTGCGCAGTCTGTCTGCAGCATCCAACGTCTCCACATTTACTGCCTATCATTTCCCACCATACTGACCTACATGACCTTCTTCATAGCACTGACTCTAGTGTTCATGTGGCTCTTACTCTGTTCTAGTTGAAAAGGAATCTTTTATTTGCAGGGTTGTGCTATTTTACAGCCAGATCCATGGTCATATAAACACCAGAGCTGACGGAAGCAAGTAAGTACATGTCACTGGGGATGGATGGAATAGATGTGGGCACCCCTTCCAGCATCACTTCTGTTTTAAAGTATAACTACAAAGCTATGTTCTAATCAGTATGAATGCAACATTGGTGAGGTAACAGGAGTATCACACTCTGAGGCAAGTAGCCCAACAGAAAACCATCCCCAAGCAGACACAAGCAAGATAATGGATAGGGGGTAAAAGAAAAAAAAAACCCAAAACAAACCTGTGTTAATAACTTGGTATGAAGTGTGGACTATTACCTAATGATTTAATCATTACTTACTGAATTTCCAAATGAGGCACTTACTCCCAATAACTGTATCAGGCTAAGTATCTCCTTTGCTTTTAAGCACTATTCCCCCATGTCATGCTTAGGAGAGGATGTGTCTCCTCCCATTCATGTCCTTTGCAAAACAGCCCCTTAGGCACAGTGTAGATCAACTGGCTTTTATGCATATATTTTCTAAAAAAACCCTAAAGGAGTAAACAAAATATTTGTTTTTACAAGATACCTACTTTGATCATAAATATTAAGATGAGGAGATATGAGTATGATTTTATTCTCACTTCCCAAATAATACAGTCTGTAGAACCTTCTCCACTGACTTCCTCATTAAGTCAGTAATTTCCCTTTCAACTGTACTCAGTATTTTAGGAAAATACCTAGTCTTGATTTTACAGGTCATTTAGTATCTGTTGAAGAGATGGTGCTATCATTTTGAGGTCCAATAATAAATCAGGGAAGGATTTTTCTCGGTGCTAGCATTTGCAGTGTTTCAGTGTACGTGTCTTGTGCTCACATGGTGCTTCCTCCTGGCCTGAAGGTTCTAGGAGGGGAATAAACCCATTGATAAATGCATACATCTTCAGTGCAGTGCTGTATTTCTGAATGTTGCAGAAACACAAAAAATCAGTACTTTTCTCAATGACCGTGCCTAGCCTTGGCATTTCTAGCTAAGCTGATGTTTCAAAGAGCCCCAGCTTCCTTCTTCGTTGAAATTATTGCTGCTTACTTTCTGTCTGCTGGCCTGCTGATTTTTTCTTGAAGACTTGTGTAGCTCAACTGGTTGTCTCCAAGCTCCTGCTACCATTGCAAAGCCATGTCCCAACTGGTGTACCTGGGATTGACTTCTGCTGTGCCCAACCACCTTGTTCCATAAAGGAACTTAATTGCTCTTCTATTTAGCCTGAATGAAGGGTGACTCTCAGGCTCACTGCCCTGTGCTTTATCAGCCTGTGACAAATTAAAGATACGTGTGATGTCTTGTGCTTCCCACGGCCTGAGAGCCTTTTAAGTTTACAAAACAGTGAAAGGAGACATGGGGTTTGTATGGTTGTAGAATACTGTCCATTCATACATGTCTTCTCAGCTGTATGGGAGATCTGTTATGCAATCTGCTGTCACAACACAAGGAATGCGTAAAACGGAGCTGATAAGATTATCATGCCCATTAAATGGTCTTTGCTTTCATTTTTCTAGCCTTCTCCATCCCTGATAAGTTATTCTGGCTTAGTACCTGGAGTAAGACCTGGGAAAGGAAAACGTATTCTGCAAGGATTTTGGCAATAGCTCTGAAGCTCATAAGTATTTGGATATAAACGTGCTTCATGCATACATCTTCCTTCCTTATCCTGTGGAAAGAGAACTGGAATGCAGCATTTTCAGGATTAGGCCTTTGGGAGAAATAGTATAGGAACTTCTGGTATGCAGATAGCTTTTCAGAAGAGACTGCTGAAGGGAGATTCTTGCTTCTGTTATGAATCAGATTATTTGCCTTCTTACCTGTTTGGAAAATTGTTCCAGTTTGTCTGTTATTGTGTTGGTTTCCCCTCTACTTACTTGCCTGCTCTGCTTGTGGCTTGTATGTTTATACTCACTCACAGCAGAGTTGGGTCAGGTTTCACAGCAGTTTCCACTGTGCTGGAGGAGTTTCTTCCACCAGTGAAATGGCTGCCACCACAGATCATAATCCTGGGCAAGAGCAGCAGTAACTTACCCTAGGACAGGCTATGAAAGCACCTTAGTTAGCCAAAACTGCTGTGGAAATTGGGTCAACACAATGCACTTCTCTCTGTGCCTTGTTATGGTAGATCTAGCAACTTTGAGTGGAAAGGTGTTGGCTACAAGAGAGGGATGTTAGAAATACAGAGAACCATGCAAAGCTACAGAGAAATTTCACACCCCAGGTAGGCAGAGGATTGGATTATCCTTCTATCTCATTGATGAGAGGGAGTCTCCAGTCAGACAGCTCCTCCACTGACATGTTGGGACAAATGACTCAGCTCTGCAGTGGGAAGAATGTCCCCAGTGCTGTTTTCCTGGAAGCACCTTCACCTGGAGGTTTCTTGTTCAGGAATTTGCTTATGAAAACTCATCAGTTCACAGAGCTTGGGGTGGCACAGCTGCAGGCAGATTGCACTCACTGGGCTTTGGATGCACAGCTGTAATCAAGCCTAATTAAGACCTCTGACGAATTTTCCAGTGTAACTACACCAGTAATTGTCAAGATCTATGAAGTAAATAAAGGTTAGTTGTTCTCTGAGTGCTGAGAGTTGCACAAGTTTGTAACCATCCTATCTTACCAGGAATGAAATGCAAGAGGTGTATGAAAGGAGGCAGCGGTTGCTATTCACTGGTGATTTGTTACAAATGAAGGCTTTCAGAAATAGCACAAGACAGATCTGGCAGCAGTCAACTGACCTGTAATTTTAAGATTGAGAGGATCATTAGAAAAAGGAAGCAGAGCACAGCAGAACTCGCAGCCCAGTAATTCCCATGAGCTTAGCTGGAACTTGAGCTGCTATTGTGAGTGAGACCCCAAGTATCTGAATCTCCTGAACTGTACATGTTTGTACTGAAAGTCACACTTCTGGGAGAAGAAAAGACATGCATTCTGATGGAATAGTTTTATGAGCTGCTTTTTTCCTTCCAAGACATCAGCCGTGTCGATAGCACTGATACTAAGGTCTATTTACTATCTATAGACATTATCTCTCAGCTTCTTATTTAAGGGTAATTTGGCTGGAGAAATCAATGATTGTGGGGAGTAGCTCAGTTATATAGATACTAGGGCCAAATCCTCAACTCCTGTAAACACATTTTGCCCAATTCTGGCAGCACAAACCAGTTTTAAGCCTGGTTTGAAATGGCTAGTGTTCTAGAAGTTGTCTGATTGCATATGGCAGTGGACTGAAAAAATTAAAAAGGCCCCATCCCAACAGGTACCTGCTAGCAGGAGCCCAGCTGGCAAGCATTATGTAGGAGAAGCAGTCTGGAGTCAGCACCTGGAAGCTGACTTTCTGTGTGGAACAGGAAATTGTTGAGCGACTGGAGTATCTGGTTTATTTGCTGTCAGCTTTTCAGTCTCCTGAACAAGATAAAACATATGGTGACACATGGAGTTTGTGGGTCCCTGCGCTGGCATTGTGAACACCGTTATGCATAAGAGAGGGTGGAGAAGCAGAGTAATTAAAGCATCCCACTGTGCAGCCAGATGTGTAAGTTTATGTCTTAATTTGTTAGCCCCTTACCAACCCAGGTGAAGGAAATCTTTTGGGATTATTTAAATCCAAGGAAGCCAGGTGGTATATTAACCTCTTCCCTCCAGGATGCAGTTAACTGCAGAAATCGAAGTGTCTTAGCCATGTTCACCTGATAGACTATTCCAATCTAGCAAACCTTTGAACTCTTCTGCCTGGATTTGTTCAAACACTTATGTTGGTATGAAAAAAATAGGTCTGGTCCCATGTATCCTTAGGATACTGCTTTACTTCCCAGGACTGGCTCTCTTACAGTAATACTTTCAACATGTCAACAGCTTCAGAGTGAGGCACAAACCCAATGTGATTTGCTAGTTGTGTGACTGCAAAGGCACATTCCCCCTTCCTGGCTCTGACACATATACCTTGGGGAGTATCTGATTTATGCATATGGTAAGATATCAGCTTGCATTTATTAAGTATATTCAGAAAAGGAGTTTCAATTGCTATTGCATAAGGAAAAAAATCAGTTTGTCCTTTTGAAATACCCTGGCACTGTTTGGATGCAAGAGTTATTTATTAAGGAGACTTTAAAGTGGGATGAAAGTAAGAAATCCTATGAGAAAAAGTTCTGTTTGTTTCTTACATTTTCTCCACCCTTCCCTCACCCTGGACTGTTGCATATGATTAGAAGGAAAATCTTTTCCAAACCATTTCAATCTAAAATATCATCAGATGAAGCAAAGGGAAAGCTGAACTTGCCCCAGAAGCATTCCCACACTGGAATGTTTTAGATGCTCCAGCCCCAGAGCCTTGGGTGCAGGGAAAGTACAAGTAGCAAGATGTCCATGCTGGTTGTGGAGGGGTGGATCAGAGAGCGTCTCATGCCTTGGCTGCTTTAGGGAACTATCTGGCAGAGCAGAAGTCATCCTGCAATGTGATGATGTGGGGACCTTGGTGGCAATACCAGCTCACGAACTTCTTTCTTCTTCTCTGTCCCTACTTGCCCATTTCCATGCCATGGGGCTCCATACTTGTGGCTGGATGAATGCAATTCCCTACCAACAGCACTGAAGGCCAGAACACTTGGGGGGCAGGGTGGGGTTGTCCTTTAAAGCCAGAGAAGCCCAACACTGAGCTGATTTACAGCATGACCCCACAAGCGGTTGCATTCAGGTGACTGACCTCACCCACCAGTGGTGTGGTAACCAGGGTGCTTGCCTGGTATGCTGAATAGGGTCCTTGCCCTAAACCTGTCACTAGGCTGTCGAAGGCTCTGCTCCAGCTTCAGCTCCATCAGATCACAACCCATGAGACTGAATGAAGATGACATGTGGCACATTGCTCTGAGTGATTACTAAAAACTGCAGGGCCCACAGGCAAGATTGGGAGAGGAGTGCCTAGTTGCGTGTTGGGCCTTACCTGAATTCCGTGCTGTCAAGACCACAGGGCTTGTATTGGGATTCCTGGGAAATGCCATAAAATTTAGTGTCTGTCTGCTTCAGGGCAACTGAGGAGGCTTAGGGGAATTTTAGATGTAGGTGATAACTTCTTGTCTGAGCTCCACCAAAGCTGCTCAGTGGATGTACTATGTCACCTCTTCTGTTGGAATAACACTGTCACAGCACTGCATTCAGTAACAGGACTTTGATGAATGTTTAAATTCAACAAAGATGGAAATACAGTCTACTAAACAGCTCTAACTTTCTCTTGTCATACTGGACAAGAGAAGAGACAAACCATTTCAGGTACTGTAAGACTAGGTGAGAAAAACTACCTCAAGTTTTGTAAGACAAATCTAGATTTCTAACAGTTTGCCAGAAAAAAAAAAGTTAGGCTTCTTCTCATACTCTAACAAGTCAACTGTGAGTAAAAGCAATTACCTAAAAGCTTATTTTTCTAGTACATTTATCATTAAAAAGAAAATGAGAGAAACTTCATGCCAACATTTGTTATAATTTCATTAGGATCCAGGTAGATCTAATTTATACGGGGGTTCTGTTTCCAAGCTGAGGAGCAAATGAATGTCATCTGAAAGACAATTGAGTTATAAAGGCTTTACATGAGAACTGTTCTCCAACAGAATGTGAACAAGACACGTTTTTTAATAAGGTCAGACATACAATAAGGAGCTAAATTATGGCAGTACTCATCAGCCAGCAACACATATAGCTAGACCTTCTCAAATGGTGCAAGTTAGCATGCAGTAAAGCTAAAGGTTTAAATTAACCCTAGTGGTTTACCCCCTGGGCAGTGGAACTAGGAGTTAGAGGAAATAAGTTTATAAACCATTCAAGTAATATGACTGTGCAGCAAGTTGTAAAGACTTGAATTTCTCCTAAAGGCTTACAGTTTTTTACAGTGTTAACTACCACTGTAATTATGAAGTTTTGCATGAAAAAAACAGGGAAACAAACTATAGCATAAATGTAACATTTGAGACTTAAAATGTATGCTCTGGGAACTGACAGAAACCTCACAAGCAGAATATTCATGTAGCAAAATGGTGCAAGGGCATCCCTGTAAAATGCATTGTAGAAAGTGCTAAGCAAACTGGAATAGTTCCAAAATATGTAGGTGGGATTGCTCTTCACAATGCTGGGATTTACTCCATTGTTGTCCAAGTGACTCAGCTGAAATTGCCCACAATATACTAGTCATATTTTATTGTCAATATATTTTGCCCTGGCCTTTCCTCTCCATGGCTCCATGACCTTAATTCACCAAAATTTCTAAAATGGTGAGGTCAGGTGGTTCTGGTAACTGCACTGCACTTTCCATATCCAAAGATGATATAGAGTCATCTGCATATTCAGGGCAGCAGTGTGTCATGGCCTCGTATCAACATTTTCTTGGTTAATCTACTGCCAAGAGAAAGATACTACCCTCCCTGCTATTGGACTGAGCTCTTTCTCTTCTGTATGTGACACTGCCAGTTGCTACATGACCTTGAAACTGATTTCCAAACACAGAAAAGCACCTATCTGAAGCCATGATGCTTAATTCAATCAAGCAGTCAATGAATACTGTTTGACACTGCTGTGGCAGAGCAAATGGACCACTTTTCATTCAAAGATGGATTAGGGCTAAATGGGTTTTGTGCAGATAAAAACACAAGCTTTCCACAGCTGTATCTAGCAGGATGATATCCCCGATGCTGTAGCCCACCACTCTTTTTGACAGAAAACAGGCTGTTCTTCCTGCCTTTTTATCTAGAATATTGTTTACCTTAAATATTGGATCAGGATTTGTTCAATCAATTCACAGGAGTTCTTGTAATTTTAACTGGAGATTAAATCCAACCCAATGCATGGGATTGCAGTATCCTGTTTTTAGAGCAGCCAGTACCAGCTATTTCAGAAGAAGGTTTAAGAAGCTCCTTAGAGGACAAATAGGAAATCATCTTGAATTCTGCCTCTGAGCATTTAGTGAGGGACTGGGCTCTGAAGCATAGTAGTTTATATCTCTAGCAATTTTTCAATCCTGTCTAAAATACGTCAAATATCCTCATTACCTACTTAACTATGCAGTGATGTTTTCGAGCTTAAATCTCAACAATACCTATTGACAGGGATTTTGTAGGTTAGCTAAAGGTGTTGCCCTACTCTGCTCTTACAAATCCATCATTTGCAATTGGCTTGCTTTCCATTTCACTGTTTTTTCCCTTACTCTCCTATCATACCAAGATATGTGCTGGAGCTCCTAAACACTTTCCAACTTCCAGTTCTGGCTTTTTACTCCCAACAGTAAATGAGATATGTATGCACTAAATGTCCCCCCTCCCTCTCTCCAGGCTCCCGAGAGAAGGGAGCCCAGGCACATTGGCCAACAGGGAGATGCTTTGGCCAGGTACCATGCAAGTCAGAGCATCCATTTCCCCTAAGGCTAGGCACAGCTCTGGTGCTGTTTCTCTGTATTCTGTTTAGACAAAATTCTCTGTATAATATTGTACTTCAACATATAATTCCCTGTATTTATCTCCAGCTTAACCAACTAATTAATTCTCTTATAAATACCTTACTGTGCTCTAAGATGAAGCAAAACATACCATTGCTCATTATTAAGTCTCCGTTTGTGCATTGGATATCCTATAATGCCAAAACTGTTGCTCTTTTATGTTGGATGAGGGTCATAGATCCTAAAAATTATGGAAGTACCCAATTACAAAATTTAGGCACAAAAAATAGCTTCTAAAGTATTTACCACTTTTATAAATGCAGGCCAAAGTGTCTTCTTTCTGAAGTATCCTGAAACTTGTTTCTTGGGTTGTGGATTTGCAAGACAAAACAGGACAATCTGTGCTTCCCAAGGGTTCCTGTTCCTGGCAGGGATAAAGAAAAGGCCCTCCCTGGGGCAAGTAGCCAGGAAGAGATGGGACCCAACAGCTAATAGGGAAAGAAACCTGCAAATTGAATTCCACTAGTGCTAGCAAATCAAATTATAGGGACTGTGGGGATTACCTGGGGCTGCAGAAGGAAAATGGGTGGCTGAATTTTGAGTTATGAGAGGAAATAAAAACAAAAAAAAAGAAATCTCTATTTTGTAGGACACAGAATGGCACAAAAGAACTACTGGACCCCAGGCTAACACATTTCAAACTACTCCTCTGCTGACAGCATGTCATAACCAGACCAGAGCACAACTATAAATAACAGTAGGAAATGTACCTACATCATGCCAAGACAGTGAGTCAGCATTAGTTATTTAGCGCTTTTTTTAATAATTGGGGGGTTTGCCCAAATCGTACTGAAAATCACTCCTTTCCCCACTCTGTAATACCAGGGGGTATTTGCTTTACATATATATATTTTCTCAGATTTCATTTAATCAGTTTGCCTGCCCACAGCATTTAACAATCTTCTTAGCATCCTTATTAAAAATTAAACTTTTTTTATTAGAATAAATGCCCTCAGAAGTTTTTCAGCAAAATGTCTCAGCCTTATGCAAAGTGCAATTAGCACATGGGACAGAAAGCTGCACAGAGACAAGGGAGAACTTGTGTGTTTCAGTGACCTGAATTCCCTTCATCTTTATACCTGTGTAATCACTACTATACAGAAAGCATGTTTAATACTTAAATAGCAGCATCTTTTAGTATTAAAAATGTGCTGTACACAAGACAGTGAAGACTCAGCCCTTCTTACATTCTTTGACTACCTTTTTAATTTCAGGCTTTTAAAGCACTTTTAAAATTTATAATAACTGATTAAATAACTATCAATATATTTAATAATTGAACCCATTTTTAAGCTTAATTATTTCAGTTTCTCAGCATTCAGTGCTTTGAACATATGTGCTACCATTTGAAGTAAAATAGAAATAGCTTGTTTAGAGGATTTTGCTAGAAGATCCATCGACCAACACTTGTAACTTATTTCAAAGGATTAATCATGCCTCAGTTAAAAACAACCTTTCCTAATGGGTAACTGCTTTCTTTGGGGTTGTTAGTTGTTCTTCTGAAAGCAAAGTCACTTATGTGGGGAGCTACCTGCCAGATGGAGCAGAGCCCGGAGGGAACACAGGGCACCGCGGGCCACTCTCTGATAGGCTGTGGCAGGTCTGTGTGCCCAGGGTCTGGTTTCTGGAGAAACAAAACAAAGTGTAAGTTAGTAACATAGTTTATAGGTCAGCTGCAAACCTCATTTGTCCCAAATGTGGAGAAAGCCAGGTGGGCTGTTTTATATATAAAGAAGTATCTTACAGGAAGGCAAGTTTGGTCACACTGATTGATTAAACAGGATTTTTTAAGACCCTGGTTGATCTGAGAAATCCACAAATAACATACCTCCATGGGAATGTTTTCTCTGTGTTAAGGACAGTGAACTGACAGGGTGACCTCCCACTGAACTCAGGGTCAAACCTCATCTCTCTAGGCTTCACAGTCCAGTAGGGAGGTAAATTTGGGTGGACAAATGACCTGTGTCAAACTAAACAGCATGAGGGAGTTTTCTTGTGGAGTGGAGCTGAGCCATCTGTACCAGCACAGTGGTTCCTGGCCTGGTTTTGGCCTGAGGCAAAGATGGTCTCCCAAATCATGCTGGGGTAAGATTTGGGAACTAGTATGTGTCAGGCCCACTTCCCAGTGGCAGCCTGGGAGAAGCCACACTGCTTTGGAGACTGGGACTTCAATAGTAAGGCTGTGGGGCATTCTGTGCTAGATAATGGTCTGAGACAAGTTTAATTTACTTTAATAAGTTAATTTTAATTTGTATATGCGGAGCTGTGGAGTGTGGGTGAAACCTGGGAGGGACAGGCACTGCAGCTGCCTCAGCTTTCCTCCTGCCCCAGGGGATTCAGATCTCCTTGGGGTCCATGCATGCATGCTTTGCTGCTGCACAGGAGCAGAGTGTCTCCTGCCCCCAGACACCACTCAGGGTCCCAGGTACTTTGGCACGGCGTGGTAGCAAAAGAGGAGGTGTGAGGAAGGAGGGTGACCACTGCAGGAGTCTTATCAATACCCAAATGCATCAGGGTTACCCTGCGGTGCTGGGTTGCTGCAGGAGGTCCCTGCTACTGATCAGCCTCTGGGAGGGAAGGGAAACCTTTCCGAAAGGAGCAGGACCTCATGTAGAGACTTGCTGTCCTGTCTCCATCTGCTGGCGGGGACAAGCTGTAAGCCAGACTGATGAAGCCCCTCATTAGGCATATTTCTGCATTACTGGCAGGCAACGGGGTGGCTAGATTTCAGCTTTTACTCTGTATCGATAAAACCATCACTACTGACCCGCATGGGCTGGCAGGACGGGAAAGATCGCGGTACCTCTGGCTGCACAGCCTGTATAAGCATATGAACTGTTTGCTAGGGGCAGAACCCCATTTAACTCCCTCAGCTGTACCTTTGCAGCAGCTGTTCTGAGGCAGGACTAAGTCTGCTGAGGACCAGCATCTCTTGTGTAAGCAAACATGCTAGCAGGCAGGCACTGGGGCCCCATCAGAAAACAAGGTGATTGGAAAGATAAGGTAGCAATGTGGTCTTGAAAGAGCTGGGTTTGCTAAGAATGCGCAGCTTCATTAAGGAGGTTTGGTGGGTTAAAGCATGTTGGAGCCGGTAAAAATAAACAAGGGGTGGGCCCTGATGCCCAGGCAAACACCTGAAATTGTTGCACTCCTAAGGCAAGATCTTGGAGCTGACAAAGCTCCTACGGTGTGAAGCTGCCGAGCAGAAAGCTGAAATTGCTAAAATGCTTTAATGAAACCGCAGAGAGGAAAGGGAGAAGGCAGATGTTTCTTGGGAAGGAGAGTACCTTTCAGTGGTTCCTCATGGGACCTGACCGCAGCGCATCAGAGGGGGCTGGTAGTGGTTCCTTCAGGTGGGAGCTCTCACCTGAGCGCCAGCCCTTGGCACCTTCCTGCAAAGAAGAATAAATATGCAAAGGTGTTGCAAAAAACGCCTACCCAGAGGAATGGTGTTGGGGTGCTGGTTGCTGACCCCTTGCCATGGCAGCCCCAGTTCCTGCCGTAGCAGGAGCCCAGCCTGGCTGGGGGGGTCTCCCCACTTCCAGGCCCTGCTTTCTGTCGAGCGTTTTTTATGAACTTAATTTTTTCTTAAGCATTAAATTGGTTTAAAGCAAGCATCAAGGAGGCACAAAGAGCGAACAAGTTCTCAGCAGAAATCCTGTGAGTTCCCACTCAACTGTGCATTTCTAACCATTCCCCACTGTGGGCAAAAGGGGTGCCAGGAGGGGCAAGAAGGAGATTTTCAAAGTTAATTATTTACTGGTTTATAGACTTTCAGTTATTTCAGCCTGGCAGTTTGATAAGGAAACGTGGACCTTCAGTGAAAGCAATTAGCAGACTTCTACAAGGTATTACTGAGTAATTGTGCCATTATTTATTTCCTGTAAAGTGACAGACTACTATGAAGGGGTTTATGTTTTGTGTTTGTGGATTATTTGTATCAGGGTGGATGCAGCTACCAGGAGGATGGCAAGTAGGAATGGGAACATTACAAAGACTTTCCCTGTGACAGTAAAAGAACATGCACTTCTCCTCATCTTGTCCACTGTGTGGTACATCTTCCCTTGCTTTTATTCTGTGGTATTAATAATGGTGATGATCCTCAGAGGTATTAGTGAAGGCCTGGGAAGACCCCAGGAGTGGGACAGGAGTGCCCTTGGTTAATGCAAAGCTGGGTAGGCAAGGGGACAGACCACAGGGCAATTCATGCATCAGCCCTAGCAGGCTGACAGGTCGGTGGAGGTGTCTATGTTGATCAATATTGAAGAAGACAGTGGAGGAAGTAGCAAAGGTTGCATTTCCCTCTGCTTGTAAGTAGGTTTTCTTTTCCAGTTTATATTGCTTCCTGCCAGGCATGAAATCGAACCCCTTTGTATGCAGGAATAATTCAGTCCACCTCGAACCAATTCCTGTCAACTCTGAAAATGAAACATGAGAACTACTAAAAATAATCAGTAATAGGGCAAGAAATAAATAATCCACTGCTTTGTCCAGGGAGAGATACTTTCTGACTTGGTCATCAGCAAGTAATTTTCCTTGCTGGAACCGGCTAAGAGGTTAACATATTTGGAATGCATAACTGACCCTGCCTTGGGGAAGATGGTGGCCTGGGATACTTTTTGAGTTCCTACCCAGGCATGATTTTCAGAATAATATTATAGAAATTTTTTAGGAAGCCTCTCCTTTCAACAGGGAATGATTTATAATTTGGCTTTTTTCTGGAAGTCCTGAATGTTTGGATGTTTCAGAAGTTTCCAAGGCCAGTGTTGAATTGTTACAACTCTTGGAAGCATTGTGAAAAACAGAGACCAATAATCTGAGGATGAATGGGAAATGTACTTTCTAAAATGCTTTAGTCTGAACAAATACTTCAAATCTGGGAGTACCTGTACAGCCAGAAAATGAAGTAGAAAGGAAAATTTTTCACACAAAATACTGTTCAGCTTGATATTGGGAAAAGCTGGTGTATTTGAGAATGAGCAAACCATCTGAAACCAACAGGTTATTCCTATGAGAGAATACCTAAAGTCTTTTGTAATGGAAAAAAGACACTTTAAGTCTTGGGGAAATTATTTAAATTAATATGAACCACCAAAGACATCCCAAGGATGGGATGCAAGGAAAAAATAAAAACTAGGGCCTCTCAGGACACCTTTGAAGTGATGCAAATCTGCACCAGTGAAACCAAGATTGCCACAAGCAGCACTGACCCTATGGTCAATTTCAACACTTATACTTCGGGCTTTAATTCCAGAGTTTCTTAAAGCTTGAGTGGACTGAATGGAAAAAAAAAAAAAAAGTCTTTTCTGCACTCTTCCCCTGTGTGACTGAACCTCAGCTGGGCTAATTCTTTGCAGCTGCCCAGACAGAAAGCCAGACCCTTCAGGTGGCAGGTTATGGGCAGAACAGGAGAAGGAGTTCTGGCATCCTCACAAACAGGACACCCTTGGGCAGGGGAAAGCCCAGAAAATACCACAGTGCCCAATACAGTTGTCCCACATTGGATTTGTAAGAGCCAACATAAGGAGCATCCAGCAAGGCAGTAGAACATAGCAATGGGACTCCCAAGAGCCAGGCCATGGGGAAGGGATGTGGCTCAACTCCACTCTCTTAACTCAGGACACATGGTTTTATGTATCTTACATAGGAGCAGAAAGTAGGGACCTTTGATGCACATGCACAGTAAAATTAGTGCAGAAGTTAAAGTCTTTTCTGTGCCATAGTCTTGCCACTCTACATCATCCTTCCATTCTCCCTCCATCATGCTGACCAAACCTCTAATCCTCTACAGTTTGAGTTCTCCTCTCCATAATTTTATTTTTTCTGTTTGAAAATAATTGGAACCCTTCTGATTTCTTTGGTTTATTATTATATTTCTCTTCAAACAAATGCTCTCTGATGGAGTCAGTCTTTGGCACAGCACCTTCCCTTCCCCCAACAGAATGTATGTCATAGAATCATAAAATCATAGAATGGTTTGGGTTGGAAAGGACCTTTAAAGGCCATCTAGTCCAAGCCCCTGCAATGAGCAGGGACATCTTCAACTAGGTCAGGTTGCTCAGAGCCCCGTCCAGCCTGACCTTGAATGTTTCCAGGGATGGGGCATCCACAGCCTCTCTGGGCAATCTGTTCCAATGTTTCACCACCCTCATTGTAAAAAATGTCTTCCTTATATCTAGACTAAATCTACCCTCTTTTAGTTTAAAACCATTATCCTTTGTCCTATCACCACAGGCCCTGCTAAAAAGTTTGACATCTTTCTAATAAGCCCCCTTTAAGTATTAAAAGGCCACAATAAGGTCTCGTTGGATCCTTCTTTCCTCTAGGCTGAACAACCGGAACTCTCTCAGCCTTTCCTTGTAACAGAGGTGTTCCATCCATCTGATCATTTTTGTGGCCATTGTCTGGACCTGCTCCAACAGGTTTTTCCTGTGCTGAGGATGCCAGAACTGGATGCAGTAGTCCAGGTGGGGTCTCACCAGAGCAGAGTAGAGGGGCAGAATAACCTCCTTCAACCTGCTGGCCATGCTTCTTCTGATGCAGCCCAGGATACAGCTGGCTTTCTGAGCTCCGAGTGCACATTACCAGCACATGTCCATCTTTTCATCCACCAGTACCCCCAAGTCCTTTTTGGCAGGGCTGCTCTCAATCCCTCCATCCCCCAGCCTCTGTTGATACTGGGGGTTGCCCCTACCTGGGTGTAGGACCTTGCACTTGGCCTTGTTAAACCTCATGAGGTTCACATGGACCCACTTTTCGAGCTTGTCCAAGTCCCTCTGGATGACATCCCATTCCTCAGGAGTGTCAACCACACTACTCAGCTTGGTGTTGCCTACAAACTTGCTGTGAGTGCACTCGATCCACTATGTCACTGATAAAGATATTAAACAGTACTGGTCCCAATACAGACCCCTTGTCACTGATCTCCATCTGGACATGGAGCTGTTGACCACTACCCTCTGGATGCGACCATCCAACCAATTCCTCATCCACCAAAGAGTCCACTCATCAAGTCCATATCTCTCCAATTTAGAGAGAAGGATGTTGTGAGGGACCCTGTCAAAGGCCTTACAGAACTCCAGAGAGACGACATCTGTAGCTCTTCCCTTGTCCACTGGCGTTGTCACTCGATCATAGAAGGCCACTAGGTTGGTCAGGCAGGACTTGCCCTTGGTGAAGCCATGCTGGCTGTCTCAAATCACCTCCCTGTCCTCCATGTGCCTTAGCAGAGCTTCTCAGAGGATCTATTCCATCATCTCCTGAGGCAGAGGTGAGGCTGACAGGTCAGTAGTTCCCAAGTCCTCCTTTCTACCCTTTCTAAAAATGGGTGCAATGTTTCCCTTTTTCCAGTCACCGGGGACTTCACCTAACTGCCATGACTTTTCAAATATCATGGAGAGTGGCTTGGCAACTACCTCAGTCAATTCCCTCAGGACTCTGCAGTGCATCTCGTCAGGTGCCATAGACATGTATATTCAGGTTCCTTAGGCAGTCATGAACCTGATCTTCTCCTACAGTGGGAAGGACTTTGGTCCTTCCATCCCCATCGTGTGGTCCATCCACTCAAGAGGTGTGGGAAGAGAGTTTGCCAGAGAAGACTAAAGCAAAAATTTTTTGAGTACCTCAGCCTTCTCCTTGTCTGTTGTTACCAGTTTGCCAGTCATGTTAATCGGGGAGGTATGCTTTCTTTGACCTTCTTTTCCTGGCTGACATATCTGTAGAAGCTCTTCTCATCATTCTTTGCATCCCTTCCCAAGTTCAGCTCCAGCCATGCCTTGGCCTTCCTGACCCCCTCCCTACATAGCTGGGCAGCATTCCTATACTATTCCCATGATACCTGTCCCTGCTTCCACTGCCTGTACATTTCCTTCTTGCCCTTGATTTTGACTATCAGGTCTTGACTCAGCCATGCCAGTCACTTGCTTTCCTTTCCTGATTTCTTACACCTGGGGATCAAGAGCTCTTGTGCTCTATGGAAAGTGTCCTTAAAGATCTTCCAGCTTTGTTCTGCTCTCTTATCCCTGAGGGCGGTTTTGCAGGGGGTCCTATTGACTAACTCCTTGAACAGCTGGAAGTTTGCTTTCCTAAAATTCAGGGTCTTTACTCTTTGCCTGACTTATATCCCTCAGGACTGTGAACTCTACCACTGCACGATCACTGGAGCCCAGGCTGCCTCCAGTCTTGACATCACTGATTAGCTCACTTGCGTTGGTGACCATCCGGTCCAGTATTGCATCCCCTCTGGTAGGGCTGTCTATTACCTGGCTCAAGAAGTTATTCTCAATGCACTCCAGGAGTCTCCTGGGTTGCCTACTGCTCGCCATACTTTCCCAGCAGATGTCAGGGTGGTTGAAGTCCCTTGGCAGGATGAGAGCCTGGGAGCATGATGTCTCCTGTAGCCGGAGTGAGAAGGCTTTGTCAATAGGCTCCCCTTGATTGGGCAGCCTGTAATAAACACCAACCACAAGGTTCCCTTTTTTGCCTTGGTCTCTAATTCTTACCCATAAGCCTTCAACCTCCTCATGGCTATCCTTCTCTTTATGGGATAGATCCTCCACTTCTGCACATCTGCTCGGGTGCTGGAGCTCACATGAAACCTAAGCCAGTTGAAAACTTCCTGTTCATCTCATTCATGTCTGCATATCAAGAAATTATCTTTGTTCATCAGCACAATGCATATATCTATCCAAATTACTTAACTTTTTTTCTGAATGCCATCTTCAGTTTTGTTTCCCAAATATGTAGAGAGCACCATCAATCAGCTAGGATGAATTCAGATTATTTGATCACTGGGGCTGTCAAGTAAAACTAATAAGCTAATAGTAATGTCATCCTTAAAAGCTAGGGTTCTTCCCCAAAAGATTTTATCTAAAACTACCCCAAACTGAGATCATTATTTCTATCTGTGCTGTCATGTGTCACATAAAATGTCCAGAAATCTGAACATGAATGTAGAGGATTTAGAAACAATTGAAGAAAAAATCATTATCTATCTCAGCTGCCACATTGCTGCTGCTCTGCTGCTGTTTATTGGGATTCAGCTGGGATAATCTGTCTCCCAGTCTTTTACTTAACTTTAATGGCAACAGGAGAGTTACAGTAGGTTGGACTAGATGACCTCTGAAGGTTTCTTCCAACCCAAACTATGATTTTGTGATTCAGACGGGGATGCTGGTCAGCACTGGCCGATACCCAAACCCAGCCCCAGAGCAGGCAAACTCCCCATGCGGGTGGGCAGGGCTGTGCAGCAGGAAGGAGCTGTTGTTTCCTGCTCATTTTGCAAGCTGTTGTTCTGCTTAAAATGTGAAGCCAAAAAGAGAGAAATTGGGAAAACAAAGGTCTAGGTTGGAAAGTTTCAAGTGCCTTCATGTTCTCATTGCTTATGAAGGAATAAGCTTGCCCTTGTCAAGCAAATGACCTGGACATTTATGTTTGCACCATCAGGATTGCCTGTCACCAGTCCAGGTCTAAGTGTTATTTCTTAAATGAAAGCAAAAGCCTGTCCTCTTGCAGGGAGGGTCGGCAGTTCCTCCTGCCTCCTGCAGCAGGACTAAATCTGCCCATCAGTTGGGCAAGGCTGTGCTGGGTTTGAGGAGGTAAGGTCTGCAGACTCTGGCCGAGGGCTGCAGGGTGAAAAGGACCTCACTGAAAACTGGTCTGCCAAAATCTGGCTCTGATAAAATAGCCCAACCCATCCTGTAAAGACTTTTACTGAAAAATCTTGAAGTAATCACTGTGGAAATGACAGGAACTCAGGCCTTCCTTCCCACCCAGGCAAGGCACTCCCCAGCTCTTTTTCCCTCCAGCCCACTCAACATGCTGGTGTCCCAGGGGAAGGGCCAGGGCTCGAGCTGTGGCGGCAAGGGCCAAGGGCAGGCTGAGGCGGGAGGGAGGAGGGATTGCAGCAACGTGCTCGACACTGCGCTCCACTCCTTATAGGAGTACGGAAATGTAGGGTCAAGTTCAGAGATTGCGGCAGAGGAGAGTGAGGAACAGAGCAATTCCTCTGGCCTTAGTGACATGTTACTTATTTATACCAGCTGCCAACCTTATATGGAGTCTTGAGAGACTTTAGTGTGGCTTTCCTCATTTACATTTAAGAAGGCATTAAATCAACAGAAGCACCACATGCTGAAATGCCTGCTTTATGAGGGGGCAGGACTGAACAGGTTAAAAATATATAGGACTTTGGATTATATTACTTCCTATGAAGAGTTCCCAGCTCTGCTGTCCCAGACCATGTATCTCCTCCCTTATCAATGGATTACATGTAAAGAAACCACCCTCACTGTTTTCATGAAGAAGGTGAGGCTGTTGTGTTTGATTTTTTTTTACCCTGTGGTTTGTAACGTGTCAGTTCCTGGTGAGACATAGTCTGAATCCGGCATTGGTTTGGTACCTCTGTTAACTGCTGAACATCACAAGAGGGTAGTAAGGAATATGCTGCACATATTCCACCTGCCTTCCATCCTGTCTACCTTCCTTGGATGACCCCAAACATTATTTTGTGTGCCATTTTCCTGTTACACACCTTTTCTTCAATGCTGATTTTTTCTGGTGTGCACTAATGTACTCTTGTCCTACGGCAGCTAGAGAGGAGCAATGTGTCAGCAGGCTGCTGACAGCCTTCCGTGTGCATGCAGAGTGGTCATCAGTCATCAGCAGGTACAGTCCGGGGATGCGGAAGTGATGCACTTGGGAGCAGTTTTCTTAACTCCCTTAGATCCACCTGAAAATAGCCCCAACTTTTAATTTGTGGAATTGTACAGACCGGTGAAAGCAGGACACAAGCAGGAAACCTGAGAAAACAAGGTGTTCTCAGCAGAGATGCTGCAAGATTTGGCAGCCAGTAGGTTCCCCCCTCCTCCAGACTTCCTTCTGGACATTGCTACCACCACCTCCCACTTGGTTGGCTTCACAGACGGTCACCCCTCGTCCTGGGTGGTAGCAGCAGCCAGCAGGATGTTTCCTGTACTTTGCACAGCTCTGAGATTCATAAAGCTGCTCCAGACTACAGAGAAAGCATGTGAAGCCTGTTCAGCCTGTATGGAGAGGCTGACGTTGCCCCAGGGCAGGGAAGGGATGTAGAAACCACCAAGTGATCTGGCCAGCCGTGGGAAGAGTCACAGAAAGAAAGAAGCGAGCAGGCTTCGCCTTGGTCTTTGGGCATCTGCAGTCACTCTCAGGCTGTAAACCACTTGTGGCAGGAACTGTCATCTCCTATGAGGCACAGTGGGTGGTGTAGGCCACATAAAATACGTATAAATCCCAGCCCGGTCCAGACTGTAAAACTGGTTTAAAGTGAAAACAGATTTGGGCAGTTCTGGGGCTGCGTGTAGACATCTGCTCCGGGACGTCGCAGCTCCCTCTGGGCCTCTGTCGGCGGGTTGTCCTTGCTGCTGCGACGAGGCCTGTCGCTTCCTCCCACCCCATGACGCAGCTCCCTGTTTTTCTTCTATCGGAGGCCAGCCAGGGAAAAGCCAGCAGCAGCAGCAGCAGCCGGGTGGGAGTGCGGTGACCTCCAGCAGGGCAGTGACAGCTGGGGCGGGAATGGAAACCTCCAGCTGGCACCGCTCCCCATGGAGTGCCGCCACGTCTGCCATGGTCCCGGTTGGTGCCCAGTGAAGACGTGACCCCTTCCTTCTCAGCTGTTCGTCGTGGCTGTGATGCCAGGGATGCCCTCAGATCTGCTGTCAGGTCAGGGCAGGCACTGTGGGGACTCTCTAATCCCCGCCAGGAAAGTTCCTGCAGCTTATTTCAAATACCCAGTTTAAACTGGTTAATCCAAGCAGGTTGGTCCGTCTGGTGGGTCCGATAGCACGCTGACACAGGCACTGCCGCGGGTGAAGGTCGGCTGTCGCTCCAGGGCGGTGACAAAGAGCAGCTGGTTCTGCCGCTCCCCTGCCAGACCTCTGCCTGCAGACCTGAAAGCCTTTTGTCCAAACCCTATGCAGTTCTGGGCCAATTCCCATGCAGTTTTTAGTGCTTTTTGTCCTTCCTTAGTTAAAAACAGGACTTCTGTTTCCCTGGTGAGACTAGTAAAAGCTATGAGGATATTCATCTTAAACATCCCCTTTATATATAATTATACACCTGGGAAACAAAGTAATTTTTCCTAGAGAAGCAGATGGACTGAAAATATGGCTGTTTCCAAATTCTGCAGCACAACTAACAGATGCCATTTTAACCGTGACCTGTGCTTGGCTGTAGCCCAGTTTATCTCACTCGGGAGAAATTTCAGGAAGTCATGCAGAGTGAAAGGGTGCAGCTTGGCTTTTCATTGTTTTCATTGCTCCTATGCTTATATGACACAGGAAAACAAGGGGAAAATATCCTTTTGCTGGGACTTGCTCCCATGTTTCTCATGAATCTGCAGTTCAACCAAGCATCTATAAAATGGAAACTGAAGGAGCGTAGACCGCATCGAAGGAAAGACGGTGCTCGGTGCAGTGCACGTATTTCACACTTGGCCAGAGTTTGTTTGCTCCTCCTGACTCAATAGCATTTAAGTAATCTTCCTAGCATCTATACATAAATAACTTCCCATGGCAAACAACATCAACCTTGAACCTTCAACTCTTTCTTTTCTCGGGAAGATTCAGCTAAAACTAGGTTTATTTTCATATAAACCTAATTAAACTTGGAAATACTTTTTTCCAGTTATATAATGTTAATTATCCTACATTCACATAACACATTTTATGTTGGCTGAAAGCCAGGCAAGTTTGTGAGCTGTTTGGAGAGCACTGGTAAATGAACTCCGGTTAGTCCCGATCCTTCGGTTAAAGTTACTTTTCCCCAGCTGTGACTCCCCTCCTCCCTCCTAACTCCTCTGCTGACATTAATGCTCTCAGAGGAGTCATTAGCCCGACCCCCTTGGGCCAAGTCCTGGGTGTTTACTCATCTTAATTGCCAGTTTCTGACAATCACTGGACTTCTTCTTCGAGCCCCAGGATGGGCTTGGCAACCCCTGTCAGCAAGGTGGAGGGAAGAGCTAGGGGCAAGTCTTCCTTGAACTACAGCAGGAAGGTTTGCTAAAGCCTGTCTGGCAGGGCTGTTGGGGTTTTACGTGTGGCGATACACAGTTTCTGTACAGATACCATTTTACTCAGAAATGCCTCAATCAAGGCCAAATGTTGCTTTGCTGAAGACAGGCAGATCTTGATTCAAAACTTGAAATGGAGGCAGCTCGCCATGTACTAACAATGGATGACCCTCCTACTTACACATTTTTGTCATATTTCTCTATCTGAATAGCTTCAGCTTCCAAATGTATGGAAGGCTTTGTTGTCAGATTAAAAACCTCTGTAGTCAAAGTCATCTCTCTTCCCTTCCACTGGTAGCATTTACAGCTGACTCATCTGCATCTGACTCACCTTATGTAACAGTGCATTGCTTTCAGGACAGTCCTGATTATAGAGTCAGTAAAGGCAGGAAATTTGGGAAGCTGCAGGCAGAAGTATGGATGCAGGTGGTGTTGTCCTAGGTGGAACTGCCCTTTCTATAGATAAATGAGTGATCCTGCTGTGTCTAGGGAGCATTAGGCATGTCCAGCATGTCCCGTGTAGGTGGCCAGAGTTGTCCAGTGCAGTCTGTGCAGATTAGGTAGACTGAGCAGTCACACAGAGATGGATTTCATAGCATGTGTCCTTCAAGTCTGATACACCTGGGGTGCTTGGATCTACTGTGCCAGCGCTGGGTGGGTTGTTCAGATTATGGACAGTAAGTAAGTGTCATCATGTGATCAGAATGCACCAGATTTACTCTGCACACACAGTCATGGTGCGGGTTTCTTGAACAAAATATGTCAATCTACTGTGGGCTTGAGTTTCAGTCCCCGTGTTGGTGCTCCCCAATGCGTTTTGGCACTGGTAATCATGTGGCCATAGAGTGGGTTGAACCAGCTCAGTGGTGCAGCTGACCAGGCAGATACACAAGCACTAGGACTGCCACAGGAGAGGTGATGGGAGCAGGCAGGGGAGGGCAAGGCTGCTCCTCTTGATCATAGCACATGCTTAGATTGACATATGGTAATCATGACACCAACCTGCAGTGATTTGTCTGGGATTTTGGCTCATTGGACAGCCCAGGCAAAATTATGGCTGGGCCTCATGCTTTGATGAAGCTGCTGAAGACCTGAGACCAGTGGACAAATGCCTCTGCTTCTGTCTGGTAAAGAGGATGTAACTGGGATACTGGGACAACTGGTAGTTCTGATGGAGCTGGCCTGGCCACAGGGTGGACTAATCCCTGCATACCACAAGAAAGAACCAGGACAACCAAGACCACATGGCTGAGCATATGTGGAGTCAGAAATTGCACCTGGTTTGAGTGATGCATCTGCTTATCTTCTCCTAGTTAAAATTAGTGGCCAGTCCCAAGAAAAGGATCATATTGACCTTTCACAGCTGTAGCATACTAAATAAATATTTTTTTTTCTAGCAACACATCTGCTCCTTAACTCAGGCAGTGAAGTCCTGGGTCTTGGTGCTCAAGTTGATTCTTTGTCCCTTCCTTCTGTGATGACCCCCAAATCTTTACAAAACTGTAGCAGATATGTGTCTTTGACTGGGCCTTCACTTGACATTGACTGGCTTTGGGGGTTGGGAGGTATCACTGGGCTTCTCATTTAGCTACCACAATCTGCAAACAATCTTGGTCTGGACTGTACAGGGGCTCTGGTCTACTCTGTAAATACTTCTCCTCCCTTGACCTTTTTGTAATGATATTCAGTCTGTAAAGTTTCCCTGTGCTTCCTGTTGTATTCAATAAAATCCTTTGCTTAAAAAGTCTCTTGTTGATACTAACCATCTGGCATCTGGGAGAGAGGAGAAGGCAAAGGAAAGACAACAAATTAAGTGCTGGATTGTAGGTCAAAAGCCTCATCTGTAAAATCCTAACATAGAAACATGTTGAAAAAGGAGGAAACAGGCATAAGAACTTGGAAAACTTCTCCTTCGGGCTGTTGTTTCCTGGCGCAGTGCCCAGCAGGCTCTGCATCAGGCAGCTCAGACTGGGAGCTTGTTTTCACTGCTGTGTGCTACTTCATTTTCTGGCCTGGGACGACATCTGCCTGGCATGTTCTTTTCCAAACCCAGGAAAAGTGGTCTTTTTAGCTGGTTACTGCAGTCCTTGGCATTAAAATATAGTGAATCAGACTACAAAGTAGCATAAGATTGTCTTAAAAATAATGAGGTTTAAGTACAATTGAGCTTTGAGTTCTTTTCATTTGCCTTCTGTCTTGGGAACCTTTAGAATACATGATATGCATATTTTCCTGCTTTTCATCATGACCGTGTGTGCTCAGAAGTCACTTTAAAAATGGAAAAAAACCCCAACAAAACCAACAAAAGCAACAAAACAAACATACTACATCCTTACCTTTTTACTGAGAATTCCAGAATAAATTACTTGGGCTTTCAGAATAATACCAGTTATCAGAAACTCTCAATTAAAAAAATAGGATAATTGGCAATATTCTTGCTGAGAAAGTAGAAGGGGGATAATGGGACAACAAAATCAGAGAAACAGGAAAGAAGACTTACTACCTTCAGGAGATTGCTTAAGCCCAGGAAGAAACAGAAGCTATGATGATACAACACCCACATAGTTGTCCCCAGATGATTTTGAGTACTCTCCTTGTGTCTGGAAAGATTTCCTCCACCAGCAGAGAAGAGGTCCTACCTAGATGAACAGAATTTATGGTCTGGAAACAGACACCACTGACTGTTACACTGATCTACACTACCAAACCAGCGTGTTGCTCCTACATCCACTAAGTTACATTGAAACACAAGGAACTTGTACTTGGCTTCTTTCACATCATTCTGGATTTCAACAGCAGCTTTGCATAACAACGTGTTTCAGTTTTCATTGATAACCTGTCGTAAATCTTCCAGTCTACCCCTGCAAACCAGATCAGTTTTCACAAAACCTGGCATTTTTACACAACATGAAACTGAGGTAGCGCATGCTGGCAGAGATGTTTGATTTACTGCCTGGGCTGCAGGCACAGGTCTGGTAGCTGCATGTTAGTTCAACCTGACTTTTCCTAGCTGAGGAATTCTGCAGAAAGCACATCTACAAGTGTGAGCGCAACAGACCAATAATTTCTCTTTTGGTCTATATACATTTATTACTTCTCAACACAGTAATAAAGCTTTCTGGATTTAGCTCTTACAGGTAGGACGGACAAGCTTATGTGAAATACATTCCTTCCAACTACAGCAAGAATACAATTCAGTACCAATGACAAGTTAGCACTATAAATATATTAAAATTTGACCTCTTTGCAGATGCCTAAGAGTTGAAAATGTACTGTAAGAATATTGGAATGGTTTCCCTTGAGAGTGGAGCCACACACATGGCAGCTGCTCTGATATCACGTATCAGTGTCTCCTGGTTGATATTTACTTAATTATTGACTCCTTTATGAGGCTAATTAAGCATTGGAGCAGGTTGCCCAGAAACACTGTGTACTCTTCATCACTGATGTTTGTAAGACCAGACTGGATAGAGCCCTGACCCCAAGAAGCAAGAGGTTGGACTAGAGGCCTCCCAAGGCACCTCCAACATGAGTGTTCCTGCAACGCTGTGACTCCAGGCCTCTCAGGCATGAATCTTAGGTTTTGAGATTTTCCCCTGCATTTGCCTGAAAAGCAGTAAAACATGCTGCGTTTCTGAGTTTTTCATGGATGCTGAGTCCACATATTATTAATATTTTGCTCTTCTACTTTGGAGGAGCCTGTAAGGGTAGAGAAGCGGCAAAAAGGGCAAGAAATATAAGCACATGTTTTATTTGGTGACAGTTGGAGGTGTGACTTCCCTGCCAGAACAGAAGCACAGTCCAACAACGATTGACTGGCAAATCAGAATATTGCCTGGAGTGGTAGTTCCTCAGAGCCCAACATGAAGCAGTGACTCCCATTCTGCAAAAGCAGCAGGCAGAGTCATGCAGTTGGCTTAAATACATGTAATGTCATTTTATTTTAAACTCATTTTGGAGGCCCGTTGTCTAAAGCCTCTGAGACAACTATCAGGTGCCTTGGTATGAAGTGCATGGGACATACATGTGTTGTGATACTCTCCTTATCATTTTGGGAGCTTCTCTGCTAGAAACCCTGTCCAAACTCCAGTGTGGGCTTTGGACCTTTTCCAGTTCACTTCTCTGGGCTTTGCCACATCCCCAGCCTTTTCTTTCCTCAGGCAGTGCCTGAGCAGGATGGCTCTGCTGCCAGTTCTTGTTCTCCAAACACTCCCTGGGAGTCACCAGAGAGTGGTAGGGGCCTGGGGACATCCCTTTGGGATTGTGGGAAGGCTGCACAGCCTCACCAGGGAGGAAAGGCTCGTTGCTACTGATATGCTTGCCACAGCCTGATGGTCTTGCTGTACCCTCACAGCACACTTTTGCTCATGGTTAATGGCTTCTCGAGTCCCTGCTTTCTTCCTCTGGGATGAGGGGCTTTAGCTGCTCCCAGCCTTCAGCCTGCTAATCCATAATCTAATAAAATTTTAGTATGCTGAGAGAAAATGCTATCTAGGATGGCCTAAATCTGATGTCCTGTTCCTTTTGGGGACCATCCATTTTCCATGTTCTGTCACCTTTGAAGATGCTCATGAGTGTCCTATTGCATGACCATAGCTCATCAGCACTATGTTTAGTGCTATATTGTCTCAGAGTCATTATTTCAGTAGCCCCATTAACCTCTGGTCTTTCAACAAAAGCAATTTGGAGGAATGCTGGCTGGTTATAGTTATCTTCTGGTACAGGGGCTGGACTTCAACTGCCTAACTTTTTTTTTTTGCTACTTCTGCTCTTACATCCCTCAATTTCATGCTCCCAAACACCATTCAGAGGCTTGATAACAGCCCTCCTGCCCAGTTTATGCTGGAGGTGAGAGTGGGTCTGAAAGGCTATGGGATTTAGGAAGGACTGTCTAGCATGGCAATAGGGGACTGTCTTCTTCAGGGCTCCCATTTGGCTCTCCAGGTCCTGATTCCTCTCTTCTGCTATGTGTCTCCATAATTCACATTGCTCTGTGGGTGGGCTCAGCCCCTGAGCTATTTCTGTAGCTTTGGTGTCCTGCTTATTTCTTGGAGGTGGTCTTCACCCTGCTCAGTCATCAAGTTCTTTGAGGAGTGGGGCCCTAAGGCCAAATTATTCTGCTCTGCAGGATTTAGATTTTCAGATATGATGGACAGATTATTTGTTTCTTCTTAGCTAGCCATCATGAAAGCATCCCCCAGCCTTTTCAGGTGATGGAGAGTCCTCCTACCAGTTACTTCATGTTAAACTGTATGATCAATGTAGACCATCCCTTTCACCTGAACCAGCTTTAAGCATCATGTTTTCTGGGTAAGGAATTCAATGGATTGGACAGATCATCTGAGTAGGGAAAAACTGAGAGAAAGGGAGGAATAGGGTAGAAAACAGTGAGAATTAACAACTCTTTGGAAAGGGGGTATAGGAATGCACTGAGTCCCAAAAAGGTGTGTTTCTGGAACAATGACTTTCAGTCTGAGGATGCACAGATGGCTTTTAGGAGATATACAAAAGATCACTTGTTGAAAACAAGTTGTTATATTCTATAGGTTCATGTGTGTATACTAAATCTAGAAAGGGATGTGGAAAATTTGTAGGGATCCACAAACTGGAAAAAGTAGAAGGCTGCTAAATATTTTCTAATAAAGTGATGTGATTACAGCAAACTGAGAGAGTAGCCATGTATACCATCACTGAAAGCCTGAAGTGAAGTCACATGCTGAGAGGGAAGACAATGTCATCATCACCCACTTGTTCCTTGAGAGGGTAAAGAGAGTTAGTGTCTGCCCTTTCTGGAAAATGCAGAAACCTGTCCCTGGGAAGCATTGGGCTGCACAGCTCTGGCAAATGCTTTTAAAATGTTAGGCAAAGTTCTCCCCACATTGACACAGACGAAGCTCGTTCTCTTCAGTCTTCAGAAATTCAAATAAAAACACAGAAGTTCTCAAACTTGATAGCTGTCCAGTGTGAGTTAATACACTGACGGTTTTGCCTCTTGATTTTTGCCCTGTTTCTGGGAGGTGCAGGAGGTTACATGTGCACTGGTTTTGTTACCTTGATGTCTATGAATACAAATGCAAAGCTGGCTTTAAATAATTCCTAAGTAAGAACCCCCCCGAAGAAGCCGCCCATTAGATGGCAGCACAGATATGCTCAATATCCATTACTGCCAGCTGCTGCTCTAGGAAATCCCCTCCATTGCTGCCAGCACCCCCAAGGTATCTTGTGTCCGAAGAATTTTCACATTACTTAATGCAAAATTAATTAAAATCTGTAAATGAGGAATTTCTTATTATATTACAGCAGATAAAATTTAAAAACCCCACAGTGGTAGCATGTATTAAGATGGAAGCTCTTTAAGAATTGCTGAATGATTTTATTCCTTATCACTCCAACTAATTTCATTTTATTAATGGAAAAAAAATTGAAGCAAACAGAGAGGAGAACTTTTTCAAACTTAAATGTCTCCCACCTAGCTCATTACTAATTTTGCACTGTGCTGACATAAAGTCAGATAAAAGAGAATCAAGGGGCCAATTGCATATTCGTAAGCCTGACGTTTGTGCTGACATCCCAGTGCTTCGCCCAGTATCTTGTGAGAAGGCCGTGTTTGAGAAGCATCAAAGGAATGAGGTGCTCGGTCTTTATGGCAGAGCAAAACTCCTACCTTTCTGTACCAAGACCCAATGGGGAAATCCTGAGACTGCGCAACAGTAATGTAACTGACATTCTAGAGCATCTTCTGCAGTTAAACTGTGGAAATACTTTTTAAAATATGTGGTAATCATATAAAAAAGACATCAGTCAAGCATATAGGATTTTGACAATCTTTATTTCAGATTTTGCCTAAGAAATAGCAAGGTAATAGATTAATAATGATTATTAACAATTATTAATATACAAATAATTTTCCTTATTAATAATTCTTGCAGCTATATTAGGCTAATATAAAGCTAACTTGCACTTGACAAAATCAGGAGTAATAATCCATATTGTTATATTAATTTAAAACCAGTTTGTGGAGGTAAATTCAGCCCCAGCTCCTAGCTTTTTGGAGTATCTTTCCTTCCAGGCTGTTTCCCCAGGTGACTGAGCTGATGTTCAGACTTGGAGGCCAGTCTCACACCAGTGGTCTCGGGAAGTGTTTTGCAGCAACTTTTGGAACTGCTCCAAAAGGAGAGGAGCTTTTTAGTGTCTTGTAGACAATTAGGGGCCACAACTCCTCTTGTGAGTTGATGAGCATAATGTGCCTGCTTATACTTTATTCCCCAGAAATTTGTTGCTTGCACAGGCAATACTTCCTTCATCACCTTGTGAAGTGGAAAAGTTATGTGACTGCCCACAGTGGTGTTACGAGACTATCTGGAAGAAGGGAGGGAACTATCAGTTTACTTTTTAAAATGCAAAAGGGATTTCAGAAGGCAGTATGAAGTAATGCTAAGCAAAAATTTAAGAGACAAATGGGTAATAGAAAACATCATGGCAGTATCTGATCACTGCAAGCCTTGGCTTTGTGTATTGGGCAGCACAGGACTAATGTTGTTTGATATAAAGGGAAGAGCATGAATTTTTAAAATATATGTTCTACTTTCTGCAGAATTTTGGGTCTTCTGTGAAAATCTCTTCTCAAAATATTAATGTAAGCCAATGAGGATCACAGACCAATGTGGAGTGGCTGCAGATATGGCTAATGCATGCAGGTACTGCCAGCTACTCCAGCAGCAGGCAAAGCCATTCCCTTCTGCGCAGAGCTCCTTGGAAAGGAGAAATGTGTAAACCTCTAGACTTTAGCACATGGGAAAAAAAACCCTGTTGCTTCCTGGCACTACTTCAGAAAGTACTAAGCATATGGCTGGCTTTTCAATGTATGAACTAGTCAGGACAAATCTGTTTTGGTGTTTTTGGGGGTTATTTTTGGTGTTTTTTTTTTAATTTTAATTTTTTTAAATTTTAAATATTCTAGTTCTTATTCTATTTCCAATCCTCAGAGAATCAGGTAAAGCTACTAAAACTTTTAAATGCTTGAAGGACATCAGACTAGCAGAGTGAAAATGGACAGAAAGCTGCTGGGCCAGCATACATTTTCCTACTTAGAAGAGGGGAAGCTGGATGATGTGAGGGAAACATCCATTACTCCAATCGAAATATGGCAGACCCCGGGACTTTGAGAATAATTAGACCCCAGTCATAATCATTTCTAGATCATCTCCAAATGCAGATACCACTGCATCAGGATTATGGAGGCAAATCCAGCATCTATTTGACAAGAAAGTACTTACCTCTTGTTGATGCAAGCTCTGGGATGATGTACATCTCTGACAGCCCCTGACAGCTCCAGTGTAATTGCATGCAGTGAAATTAGGGGGAATCAATTTCTAAGCTTTACTATGTCCTCCAAATCACTTTTTTGAGATTTCCAATCTATTTAGGAATAACTGAAATGCATTGCCTATAAAAATGAACAGGATTTCAGCATCCTGCAAACCTGGCAGTTGTCTGTGTAACTATAATTAACTCCTAAATAATTGCACTCTCCTTTCTCTTACTATAAACTAAGTTTTATACCAAACAAAATAATCAGGAACTTTATATTGTTGCCCATATATATATATATAGTCAGGTACCAGAGGGTGGAGATGACTTACCAACAAGGTTCTTATACTGTGAATTTGACCCATGCATACAAATAAATCCCTCCACTCATTAAGGGATCAGATTTTGCTTGGACTTTACATACCTTAGGGATCTGTGTAGGTACAGGTGTGTAGGAGGTGGCCAGGCTTGTGTTTAGGAGGAGGACGGTAATCCCAACAACAGCAGCCGTTACCACAGATGGATGAGCTGGAGAAAAGCGCTGTCACACTTTATTTTAGTATGCTACAAAATTCATTTTTGAACTTTATTAGGTACTTTAATACCAAGCATACTTTAAAGTAACAAAAATTATTGTTGTTATTACTTTTTACAGAAAATCAGGTATTTCAACAGTTTTCTTTACAGTTTGTTGACTTAAAAAAAAATTACAATTGACAAGTTACAGTGGAGTGGGATGGGAAACTGGTAACATTTAAAAAGATAAAACATACTATTCATACTGAGTCAACATTTAGTGATGTACATCCTGGTGTGTCTCTCCTTCTGACTATGTACAAATGGTACATATTCACTGACTGCCCTGGCAGGGTTGCAAGGTCTTGTGATGATACTTCTTTTGCAACATTTGTGTATATTTAGAAAGGCCTTTTACATTACACAGTCACTGTGATGCAAAACTTTGTCCCTAACAAAATAATGTAATACAGAGAAACTCTGTTTCAGTGATTTCTGTCGCAGCCAAAGTGCCATGACTGCAATAATGTGGGGTAGAGGTAAACCTAAGGAGCAAATGAAGATGGTGATACGATAGCACATCCAGATAGCAAACCCCTTCATGGCTTTTGAGATGAGAATGTGGCTGTGAGCCAATAACAGCAATGAATGAGGACGGGCTCCACCAAGACACCATTTAGCAGGGACTCCTGAATGCATCCGACCCTTAAGGATGCGCATTTTCCAGCTGACACTGGTTGGACTAATCACAGATTTAAAAACCTGTCTGAAGTGGGACCTTAATGAGTTTATGCAGCATGATGTGTAAACTACTTGATTTTTACTTTCCATCCCCTTCAGGTCAGTAGCCAGGTACTGGGAATATGTTTATGGTGGCTGATTGATTTGGGTGGGGTTTTTGACCAGCTCTAATGCTCATCCTGTAGAAGTCAGGGAGACTCCTACACACAGTTACAAGAGCAGATTTGGATTAAACCAACATGTTTTTTAAAAAAATGCTGCCCAGATTCACACATAAATTTACTTGGCAGACATCCACGTCTCCATTCAGTCTCCAAGACAAGCAGCACCACACTGGTACCTTGGTAGTTAGATAGAGGTGTTACCTAATTCCTTGTATTTATTTATTGACAGTTTGCTTAAATATAATTTTTTGTCCAAAAGTAAAATAAAATTTCTGAGGCTCATGCACTAAATTCTGGAATAACTCGTGTTGTGCCAATAGTTAAAAGCCAGTTTTAACTCATGTTTTACTCATGTCTTCAGTGTATTGTGTTATTTGGGATCAGCATTAGCAATGAATTATTATTTTAGCCGCTTCCCCTGAAAGCCAAAGAATGACACAACAGGCTTAAAAAAATCTGAAGAAATTAGTGTTGCGGTGTTGATTCTGGGCTGCATTCAGCTGCAGCATGCAGGAGGGGGTGGAAGAGATGTGGGGAGCGGTGTGATCCTGCTTGGTCCTGAGCCAGGAGGAGACACGTGCCATGCTGGGAGGTACTGGAGAGGAGCAGAGGAGAGGGGGTCCCTGCTTCTCTCCATTGCTCTGTGTCTGGTGCTTGGCATCCAGGCCTTTCGCTATGAGGTCTTGCTTGATACCCTGTGCCTCCCCCTCTCTTACTGCTCAGTGGCTTCTGGAAATGAGGGTGCCCTTGGGGATTGACCCACCAAGCCCTGTAGAGGGAAGCACCAGCCCCACTGGTGCCCCGGGGCTCCGCGCACCCAACCCTCACGTAGCTATTTGCAATGTCTATTTGCTTACTAGTCTTTTACGTATTGAGTTTAAGGCCAGAAGGATCTTTAGATTACCTCGCTTGATTTATGTTAGCATGGGCCAGAGAGTATCATTCAGTGGTTATGTGGCAGAACAGGGCAGAATAGAAATGCCCTTGCAGTGAGCAGCTGTATCTTACGTTTAAGGGGTAAATTACGTCCTCCTATTAAAAAAGAATGTGTTTTTATTTTGTCGCTTCAAATACAAACAATCCTATGTGTCTTGGGAAATTATAGTATTATGATATTCAGTCAGACATACCTTATAGTATATATGCTTCATAGAACTAGAATATAGGTCAGAAATAATTTTTCAGTCTTAAGTTTGTTACAGACATAGATTAATTGGAACACATATGCAGTAAAAATTGAGAAGCTTTACAGTTTTAGTCAACTTATTATACAGTGAAGTAAATGAAGTGCAGCAATGTAGCAGTAAAAGTTATGCTTTTTCCACTAGGTGATGGAAACATTCAGAGAGTCTATTTATAAATGCTAATTTAAGAGAGATGTCCTATCAGCTTCTTGGCTACTGGGATAGGAATAGTCTGGAGTTAACTGCCTCTCTACTGTGAAAGGTTTTAAAGCTTTTTGCTTTCCGTCCGAATAAAAAAAATGACATTTACAAACCTCTTCAATGCATATATATTACATATGTTTATCTAGCAACAACTACACCCCTTTTAATTTATTCCCCAAATGTGACTTTTCATGCATGTCTTCTGGATGCTGTATTCAGCAACAGTTTCTAATGAGCTGGTGTGTAATCCATGATTGCATTTCTCTTCTGAAAATCACTTCCATGTCTGGCTGATCTATGTTTAGAAGGTGGTGCTTACCCATCAGACATTTTTGCACTCGTCAGCATTCTTCTCTGTGGTAGACCCTTTCCCAAGCTTCTTCCCATTGTAATGTTGATGTACAAAAGCTGTTATTCATTTTGTTTTGTGCTCATTCTAGTGAGGATTGGCTTAGTAGGACTGTGGAAAACAGAGAGAAGAGAGAAGCTGATTTATTGCCAGCAAACATAAAGATGTTCATGCTGTGCTTGCCTCAAGGCAAGCCTCTGATCAATATTCTAATACCCTTCATTATTTGCATTTCCATTTATCATGAAAAATGACAAGTTTAATCTTCAGATATGACAAGGATTTGTAATCTGGAATTCTTAAAAATCAGTTTTCATCAGCTAATTGACATGGGAAGACAAAATAGTGAGACTGTTTCATCAGAAGTTTTAACAACATGAAAATAAAAATACAATGTGTATGGGGCAAGAATGACATTTTCTAGATGAATGTCATGAATTGAGTTAAAATCCTGACATTTCTGTTCCATATCAATAATTTCTTTTACTCCCCCGAGGACACAATCCACATTTGTAAACAAGATAAAATAATACCTTGTGTTAAATTTCAAAGATGCAGACCTCAATGAAGACAGAGGTGTTTTCAACCCAAACTCTCTCTTAAAAACTAATTCCCACCCATCCAGTTTCCTATACTGTAAACAGAGCTGCATTCGCAGGCAAGCTGACACCGGCTGTGGTGGCACAGCAAGCAGGGTGACGAAGGCTCCCCCCTCCTCGCTGGAGGTGACTGTCCCTGTGTGGGTGCTGGAGGAGGCAGTGCATGGGAACAGGGGCTTAATGAGAAAGTGTATTTGCAAGTACCCGTGTACATGCAAATATAAAAACCTGACTGCTCCAGTGTTTGGCACTGAACAGAAGGTTCTTGCACCAAATGAGCTAAACTCTCCTGAATCACTCAGACCAAACCGTGAAGTCATTTGGCAGGCAGCTTCCCCATCACCTCCTGGGAAAGGGTCACTGGTCAGAGGTCCTACAAGCCCACAGCCTAGGGGAGAGGACAGCCACCTTCATTGCAACCCCACTCCCGTCATTGTAACACAGGGGCCTCTGCAGGAGACTACTGGACTGCAGAACTTGGGGATGGGGGGTGGAAATCACAAGTTTTGTGAAAATAAAAGAAAAAGAATCAATTTCATTGTGAAATGACAATGAACTAAGAGTTTCAGAACTAGAAACTCATAAAAGTTACTGTAAGAAGACTGCAATATTTCATTTCCACCCCATGTTACATGGAGCAGCCACCTTCTCCCATTCCCACCAATTCTTCACACACCTTGACTCTCATGGTGACCTTGGCCTACTGCTAATTCACCCACAGATGCCTGGGAGAGTGACACCCCAGAGCAGGATGCCCAGACCTGAGAGCCCAGCATGGTGGTAACCAACTACTGGGGAGCCTGGTGGTGGGTAACCCTTCTGCTGCAGACCCTGGGTGCCTGCTTCCCCCATCAGCTTCCAACAAATTGACATTTTCCAAGCAAAAGTTGTTTTGGAAGAAAATTTCTGACTTGGTGTAGCCCACATGTGTTCAGCATGTATCTGTAGTCCAGATATGTTTTACAAAGAAGACACTTTTAATTGAAGTTGCTGAGACTAGAAAGTAGCAAATAAGCTATGCAAGAAACATGAGATGAGCTAAAGAGGGCCCTGCAAAAGACAAATGGATCAGTTTTGCTTTTGTCAGAAAATGAATATGAAATATGGTGTTCACTGTGGTAAAAACATTTTTATGATGTGAGTATGCAGTGGGGATGGTAGTTTCCAATTATAAAAGAAAACTCGCCATTGATAGCTCCATGAGCTTCCTTTCTCTTTTCAAGACATGTAGCAAAAATGAAGGATAAAGAAAGGATGAGAAATGCACATACCTGTGGTAAATAAAATCTATTAAAAATGGTCTGAGTTGGGAATTTTGGTGTATTTTATTAATATGGGTACTAATGTACCCATACATGGCAATTATTAATATAGGTGAGTAGCACTACTAAATAAAAGAAAAGAAAGAAAAAGTGCTTGAGCCTCCAATCTGTTTATTTCTAAGTGAGATACAGGGTTTTGTGAGCCTTTTAAACAATCTATAGTTGGTGAAATTGAAATCTAGGGAAAGCCAGAGTTGCATGGTGAGGAGCGCATGCCCTGATACTCCTAGGAACAATCTAAACTTAATAGAACTGAATGAGCTATTTCTTTCAATTATTTTAAATCATAATTTCATGTACCTGTGTTATTCAAATCCTTAACCATGCTTACTGGATTTCCAGCAGTACTCAGTGTTTCCGCTGTAACATACTAAAACCTTTATTAGTTCTTTTGACAAATTTTGCACACGGGTGTTATACATATGGAAATGAAATTTAATAAATGCCAGAGGTGCCTAGTTGGTAATGCAGAAATAAGTCATTCACATCCAACAGCCGTCAGTCTGCTTTGTATCACATCACAGGCTTTTGATGCCTTGAAGTTTCTTTTCTTAGAGCTACTTACAACCCTTTTCTAGTGCTGTTACCTAGAAATCAGTTAATGAAAGCAGTCTTCGTGAAAGCTGTATTACCCAAACCACATAGGTGCTCTGCTGTGAAATTCTCTATTTAAAGTACTGAAAGGCTGCCTGTTCGGCTGACATCCTTACAACACAGTTATTCATATTTGACCCGTTCAATTAAGGGAGTCACTTCTGTTGACTGCAGAGCTGGGGTACAGTCAATCTGGAGGGATTTACAGCATTTTAGTGTTTATGTACATTTTCGGATAAAGGCCACAGATATTTCTTTGTTTTGAAGATGAATCATGGGGAGATTTCCAGGTTGCTCCCTGCCAAGGTATAAAGCATGTACTGAATTTCACATAGCCCCTTACATGCTGTTACTGGAAAGGCAGTCAAATGGATAATAAATATATAGAGAAAGGCAGACCTTCTAGGTATCAATATATATATCCTCTCTAGCAATCTTAACACTTTACACTATTAATTGTCACCAGACATATTTATATGATTTTCTTTGTCATTTATTTGACTGGCATCTAGAAAATAACACCTTTCCAAGAGTTAATCTTTTTTTTTTGCTGTCTCCAAACACACAGAATTACTGAGCTAAAGAGAAACTGGCATTCATAGTCATACCAAAATTGGTGCTATTCCAAAACCACATCAGCTGGCAGAAGTCCATGGGCTAATGAAGCACCAGAGATTTATTTCCAGCTCCTCCACAGTATTCCTCTAGCCTAGAGAGTGACTTTATCTCTCTTGAATGCTGGTGCTGTGTTTGGTGTATGGGAGGAGATGAAGGAGGAGAGAAACAGTGCTGCTGAAGATCTGCAATTGAAAATAGACATGCTGAGGCACCTTGGATAACACCACTGCCCAGGCAGTAGGCCAAAAAATTTGGACAAGTTCAGTTTTAATGAGCTGCTTGGAGTTCTTGCCTTTCTGCTTATGATCTGGGTCAGCTCCTTGTAACCACAGGTAGATGATTTTGTTGTTTACATCAGGGTTGGTGCAATGCTAACTGTGTTAAAACTCCACTGCAACCCCAAATTCAAACAGCAACATGCATTCAGGGCCAGATGTGTGTAATTAAAAGGCATGAAAGACAGGTAGATACCCAGCTGCATGGGGCAGCCAATGTCTCATCTTCTCATTTCTTTGAAGATACTCCCTTTAAACAAGAGACAAAACCTATGTGAGAGGCCTGAGAGATTGATTTTGTTTTTCATGTGATGAGAGAGGAATAATTCCCATTTGCTTGCCTACTGTGGGTACCTTTTCCCTCTTGACGCACTGAACATCCTTTGCCCTGGCCTCATTGGGGGGTGCTTATGCATTGCCCAGGGAGCCACCCAGGGCAAATGCTGTGCTCTCAATAAACAGCAAAGCACCAACTCAGGTCCTCTCCGAACTCCTAAGAGTCCTGGTGATTCAAGCTGAAATTCTAGCACGTGTTTTGGAGATGCTGTGCACAGATCATCTTGGAAATAGCCGTGTGGCCATGAGGTAAATGAGTTGTGCTCTCTGGTGCCCACCCCTGCACTGCAGTTTAGAGACAGTAAGGAAGGAACAAGGCTGCCCTATGGAGATGGAAGGAAGAATGGACAGAAATTCCCCAACGGTTTTTCTAGCAGCTTTCTTTCAGTGTTTCACTGTTCAGCATCTTCTCAACAAAATGTGATAAATGACCTGTCCATACCAGAGCTGCCTAAGTGCATTTCCTCCTCCTCCTGGCAAACCAGCAGTCAGGATCTGGCAACTGCCTGCTCTGCCGTCACTCATATCTACTGAAGACTACCTGAGAGGGCAGGGCTTAAAGAGAGTACACAGCAAACTTTGAGAAGTTACTAAAACTTTTACAAAACTTTGGGATTGAAATTGTGCAATGATTTTGTCCGTATGGCTTTAGAGGAGAAGCTCATCTCAGCAGAAGGGTGTGTGAGCTGGCTCTTCTGCTGCAGCACTTCTTTGCAATGAAACAGAATTGAATCACATAAAAAATGACAAGGTTTTTACCAATGCCATATGCAGGCCCTGTGAAACCAGAGCTGAGTGGAATGGTAGGACTTACTCAGTCTGCTGGGTGGTATTTCGTGCACCCTGTTAGTAGCAGCAGCTGAACTCCTGGGCTGGGGTTGTAGGAAGTGTTTCCAGAGCTGTAGGGAATGTTTCCAGGGCTGTAGGAAATGGTTTCAGAAGCATTCAAGAATTTTCTAAATCTCTGTCAAAAGGTGGCCCAGGCTGTTTTGCAGGCAGAAGGCTCAGTTCATGGCTGCACAAGGGCATTTCTAGCATCTGAGAGGATGGTTTCAGGGCAACAGGGCCGATGACAGTCAGAGTTAACCACTGAACAGACAGAATGCCATTTTATTAGACATCCTTTTCCAAGAAAAAGCAGAGAAAAAGGCTGAAGGATCCAGTCAGATCAATTTTGCCAGGTTGCTGGTAGCTGTGTATGACATACAGCTGGACAGCCCTTTGCCATCAACAACTCGTATCCTGTCATTCACAAGAAAAGACCCAATGTGTTGGCAGACCTCAAGCTATGCTCTTTGCATGCTTTAATGCTGCCAGTGACTGCCCTGCTGGCCGGATCCTGCCCTTTCCTGCCAGACTCTGGCCAATTCTTGTAGTTTTAAAATCCAGTTTATTCTCACATTGCTTTCCCCTCCCTTTTCTGTTGCTATATGTGGAGACTGACACATGGCAGGAGGAAATGGCTGTCAGTTCAGAGGCTGTTTGGTTGTAGGCAGTGTGCTTTAGGGGCAGAAAAGTGACATGGCAGGGAAACGTTATTTTCTGGGTTGTTTTCTTTTATTTTTCCAGACAGAATGTTTTTTGAAGCTGTTATGACAGTAAGCAAAAGTCTCCAGAGAAAATTGTGGTTGTCAAGACAAATTAATTGAAAAAAGAGAAGGGATCAAGCAATTAAGTCTGACCACCTTGTGCCAAGGTACGAAAGGAGAGGTATATTTGGAAATTAAGTCTGGAAGCCAGGGTGTGTCAGGACAGTTTACCCATTTGTGGTCTTGACTTCTTGAGAAAGGTGAGGAGATTTTTTAGGAGAAGAGAAAAGATGGAGTTTGGGCTTGGAGATGCATCTCACATAATGTCAGCCCTCTCAAAGTCAGGCACGAGGTGTGTGGCTCTGGGCAGTCCTTGGAGAGGGACAGGGCCCTCCTGGGGTGACTCATTTAATTTTGGGATGGTTTCCAGGGTAGATGAGTGCCATTGGCTCCTGTGGGTCCATAGATCTGGATAAGGCTGAAGGCCTGAGTCTGAGATGGATGAAGTGAGGTGTGTGAATCCTGGAGTTATAATTATACTGCACAGAGTGATTAACAGCATGCATGGAGACACAAAGAGAGAAGCTACTGCCCACGCGTAGAAGATAATCTTCAGTCTGAAATATCAAATTATTAGGCAGTTTTGGATTAGTTGTTTGTAACAGGTTGTCAGAGATCTCGCCTGAGCACAGCTTGAGGATGGGTATTTTTAGTCCTGTTGGGGCGTGCAATTGTGTACCAGGACTGTCTTCATGGGGGAGCCAATGGCTTTGCAGAAGATGGGTCTAAGATTTCACCCCCAGCCCAGGAGGGCTCAGTAAGATAAGCTCAACAGTTTAAGGTCTGGCCTGGGTGTAGGGCATGCAAGGAGGAGGCCAGCCTGGTGGGATGGCATGAGCCAAGCTGTGTATGGCAGTCAGCTTTGCTGCTCTTGTCAGCAAGACCATGCATGGGAGAGCAGGTGAATGTTGACTGCAAATCCCAAGAACCAGGGTTAGAGCAGCTTAAAGAAGGCACCACATCAGAGCCTGACAATTTTCTCATTTCCAAAGGATCCTTCTTTAACTAGACCTAAATATAACACAGTGGCAGTGATAGGCGCTGAAACCCTGAATATGGGCAGGCTTCAAGCTTCCCTGCCACCCTTCCTAATCCCTGGGTCAGGTAGCTTTCCTCTGGTTTGAATGTGGCTCCAAGAATGCAACATATGCATATGCGTCAGTGAGAAAGGCAGGAGGAGAGTGATAAGCAGAGGGAAGAGAGACCTATCCAAGGATGGAGCAAGTAGTAGCTGTCATCCCTGTCATCTGCCGGCACCAGTCTGGGCTGATGGAAGCAGGGCTCCCTTGGGTGATGGCTCTGCTACCCACACCTCTCTGCCAACAGCTTTCAGGTCCCTCAGCTGGACATCTTGGTGCTGCACTGCCGTACCTCCCGAGCAGGCACAATGACCCCTCTGCTACCACCACACACAGCACAGCGTGCCCTCAACAAGGGAGGAGGTTGTGTGTCTGCTCGAGGTGAGTACTGAAACACTGAGATGGAGTGATCAGATCCTGCTGAACAGTGGGCAGAGTTTTCCTCCATTTCAATATTTGCTCTGTGCCTGTCAAGAAAAGGAAGATTTTTACTGTAATGAACAAACACAGTAAAAAGCCTCCTATTGTTCCTCCTAAAGAGTTTTCTTTCACTGTGGAGCATTACAGAGACGCTCCTTCCTCTGATGGTCCCTTTCCAGAATGCTCATCAATTTGTCTTTTGTACTTGGTGATGTTTCTGGCAAGTTTGGGATGGCAGTCACGTCTCAAGACAGGTTTGCTGGCATGGGAGTTCTAGTATGTTGTTGGAAGGACTGGAGAGAGGCAGAAATGCCTTCATCAATAACGTCTTTCACATGAAGTAGCTTCCTGCTCTGCAGAGTTGTAGGCTCGAGTCAAGTAAAATCAGTTACTTGTTGTTCATCTATTTTTATTTCCTCCGTGTGGTTTGCTGCAGTCTTTCTTTACCCAGATGGTCAAATAAATTGCTGTCACTAAACAGGAGTCCCTGAACAGTGATTCCTAAACTCTTCCTGTTCTTTAACTGTTCAATGAGAAAATATTTTACTTCTTTATATTCTGCATATTTGCTGGAGCTGGTTTTTTCAGTTTCTCCCCTGGAACCCAAAGGATCCATAGGTATTTTTGTTTGTTTCACCAGCCGTCAAGCCATGTGATCAGACTGCTCAGAAAACTCTGCATCGTCTTTCTTTAAAAACTGTTACGAAATTTGATCTGTACTTGTGCACTGAGAGTCGCTCTGAGGATCCAGCCATGTCAGTGGAGGTACCTTGAAAAGGTGCTGGGCAGATTGGCCAAAAAATGTTTGCATTGTCATTGTATACTCTTACATTTTTGCATTTTGTTAATAACAATTTATATCCAGCTTTATTAACTTTGTATCTTCCAGGAGTTTTCTCGTGCTGGGCAATGTTAGAAGTTGACGCTGGCACATCTTCAGTCTGGGAAAACAAATCTTGCTGACATTGATACAAAGCTCTACTTGTCCAGGCTTGGCCATCAGGGAGGGCAGAAGGCAGTGCCCAGGGCCAGTGTGGGCTGCGGGGGCTGTGAGCAAGCCTGAGCTTGGGAAGATCCAGTCACTGATTTAAGTGTGGTGCTCAGGCTTTATGTTGGTTTGAGCCTGCATTTCTGTGCAGCAGAGAAAAAGTAGGAGTTTGGCCCTGGGAGAAAGCCAAGATATTGAAGCAGATTCTTGAAGGTGCCAGCCAGGATCTCTGCATAAGGAAACTGCTACGATGGGGCTTATTTTAGCGGTGTGGCAGAAATGGAGCTCTGCTCTTTTTTAAACAGACTGGATTTCTCCAAATGATTTCCCAATTTATATAATGATTTTTTCCTCGTAACAGAAAGGAGGAGGGCTGTGACAGTTCTCTGGCCATTCTGGCATGTTAAAAGGACATTTCTGTGAATGAAATTTCCTGGAATAATTTTCTGATTTTTAATTATAATACAAAAATTAAAACATCTACAAGATGTTCAGTTTAAATGTCTCAGAAAACATAGTAAAAAATGTCAATGCTGGTGAACCCTAAATGCTGCAGAATAATAAAAACTTTTAATCTTCCTTTTCTTTGTGTGAAATGAATTCCCGTGTTCTTCGACCAGTGCCAAAGCCGTGCGAACTGGGAGCATGGCACAAATCCCACCTGCTTCTCTGCTGTACAAAGGCACATCCAGGGGAGTTCCAAAAGTTTTCTGAACTTTCTTTCTGTAGGGACTTGTGGTGGTGGGAAGAGAAAATTTGATGAGTGGGTTGGGCCAGGGCTGGGAGTGGGGCTCTGGTTGCTGGGGCTCACCGTGGAGGGGAAGGGTCCTGCAGCTGGAGGGTTTCATCCAGAGCACCTCTGGGGCAGGGGCTCTCCAAGGCAAGGCTGTGGGTCCTTCAGCCTCCTGAGCACAAAATCCTCTCAGAGTGGCTGGCTGCTGTAATGTTGGGTCTCAATCAAAACCTGCTAATGAGCTGCGAACATTGATCCCATTTCTGCCTCTCATACAGGTGCCGAGTTACATGGTTATGGGAAACAGAAATATAATGATCTGGAGAAGCTTTAGTCTGAGGTTTCAAAACTGCAGCTTAATGATTAGCTTACCTGAGCACAGGAATATTAATTAACTGGCTATATACTGTCTAGGCAAACAGGAATATTTGGGGTCATGCCTAAGGCCCATGATCATTGCCAAAGCCCAAAGCTATGAGATTACCTGTCAAACTACTGAAAACATCTCTATGGGGTTAGGTGATATTTAGCTAGAACAGAGGCTGGATTTGGAAGATAGCAAAACCAGGGTCTAAGGAGAGGGTGAGGTTTTTGGTGACCACCATCTGTCATGGAAACCCGTCTGATGTTTAGCAAAGAGTGTGTGGGATGCTCATGGTCCTGAAGGCATCGTTTCAGTCCCCTTTCCAGCTGTCCTGCAGGATTGCTGCAAAATCAATTTATGCAGGTTTTGGACAATACATAAGGATTTATTATTGCTATTAATTTATATTATTCCCTTAAACACTTTTTCTGAGTTGCTGTAGGAGTGGTAAGTGCACTCTCACAAAAGACAAAGAGGAGATTCCTTCCCTGAAGAGCTTTCAGCACAGAAGGCAGAGTGTGATTAGCAGTGCAGAGAAAAAAAAAAAAACCTTCACAGAGAAGGAAGGGGAGGGCTGTGTTAGGAAATTGCCAGCTGAAAAGCATGCAGGAAGGCTGGTTTGCCTGCAGCAGCCCTGAATGACAGGTGTGGTACAGCGTCCTGGTTGTGCTCCTTCTCCTCTGGGTCAGAACAGGAAGGTGACAACCTGGCGTATCCAGAGAGCCCTGCAGTTTTAGGCATATGAGGCTTAGCAACTGCTGTGCATATGAAATGGTGATGGCAATGAAAAGAGCATTACTCCTAGCGTTGCCTTCCTCCTGTCTGTGGGAGCCGATCGCTGGAGGGAAGCTGTTGGCTCCCACCTCTTCCCACTTCCCGCAGAGCCTTGCAGACACAGGTGTTCCCCATTCACCACCTTCTGCACCCAGCATCCCTTGATCTCCCTAGTGCCACCTCGCAGCCATTTTCTGCTCTTCTCACTGTCCCATTTCTACAAGCTGCTGTGTAGCTCTAGCAGAGCTCTAATAAAGGCTTCCACCCTCCCACCCCCTAAACAAGTGATTTTTGTCCATCCTTCCCTCTCATTTCCCTCCATCAGGGTCAGCAGTGGGAGCACAGGGGGCACTGCATGTACCCTCAGCGCCGGGCTGCTCAGGGACCGATGCCGCTGCTGCTGGCTGTGCTGGTGCTACCAGGGCTCAGGGTCGTGCTGAGAGTCCTTCGCCTCCGACAGACCCCAGCAGTGTCGAACTTTTCAGTGCAGGTGCTGCCTGTGCTTGGTATCCAGTGCCAGCTGAGACACCTCCTTGGTGCTTAAATAATAATGATGCATTTCTGCTCTGGAGTGATAGCTTGTGTTGTGTGGCTGGGTTAATGTATGTCAGCTGTCACCGTCCTTGTCAGCCACTGCTGTCAGTGAGCGGCAGATAAGTAAATCTCTGATGATGCATATCCCAGAGAGAGCAGGCATTAAATATTTCATTGCTTCAGACACTGAAACGTCTCCTCATTTGGAGTCCTTTTCTAGTGGTCACATCCTCTCAGATCACCCCAGCCCTGGGGAAGAGCAAAGGCTGCCTGGGTTTTTGCGACTGCAGGGATGTGGATTGCTGGTGGCAAAGTCCCTGCAGCCGGGCCAAGACAAGATGCTGCTTTGGTCCGGCAAATTTAAAAATAAGCAGAAACTCAAGGAGAAAGAAAAACCTCCTTTTTTTGCCTGACAAGGCAGTTGAGCCTCTGCTGTGCAGACCAGGGACGGGTGGCCTAGCACCCATCTTGGGCTGTCTCTGGGACACACTGCTGAGCAGCCGGTGCCACAGACCAAGAGTCTGTGGTGGTGTGGTGGCTCACTCCGTGTCGGCAACACTACGAAAAGCATCAGCCATGGCTGTAGTTAAGTAAATGTGGTTGTTTCATGGTGTTCCCAAAGTGATCGGTCACCAAACCCCACAGTTGAGCTTGGTGGTCTTTCCTACAGCCCCTGCAGCACTGTGTGTCCCTCTTCTTTCCTCTCCAAGGTGTTTCTCAAAGTCTCAGATTATCAATAGCTTGGAGACAGGAAAAAATGCTGTCATTCAGATTTTTTCACTCTCCTGGGCTTTCCTGGTATTGCCGGTAGGAACTTTAGATTGAAGGGATTTTCAGTGCAAAATACCAGTTTGTTGAGACTGAAGTTTTCTTGGGTGCTTCTTATTTTTATCACATCAAAGGTGTTATTCTAGGGGGATGTGGAAAATGAAAGAAAATGCTCTCATAAACAAGGTCTTGTCTACTTTGGAAACTGGCTCTTTTAGACTAACTACCTACAGAACCAAATAAAAATGAAAACATCTCCTTTTTTGGTCCATATCAGAAGAGAGAGAGACCCATCCTGTCAACACTGCTCATGAAATGAAATCCTTGCTTTCCAGAAAACCTTAATGACCCACAAAGCTCTGCAAACCAGGGAGATGTATAAACAAGAGCTTCTGAAAAGAAAAGTCTGATTTCTTTCTTACTTGCCTCATGTTTCTCAGGGTTTTTTTGGGTTTTTTTTTTGGGTTTTTTTTGTTTTTTTTTTTTTTTTTGAAAGCCAAGATTCAAGTGCACCATGTGATTCAGAGTTGGAACTTGGGAAAAAAAATAGCAGAAGCAGTCGTGACATTTCTAAACCTGTAGGTAACTGCACAGGCATTTCGTCTTCATCCTTTCCTCCTCTTTATATAATCTAATCTCCTTCCTTTGCTGTGCTTTTTATCTGGCTAACAGATATACAGTATCTTCAATACAGGTACATTCCTATACAGGTCTGTGGTACCCCTGCCTCTGGTGTCTGAGGACTCAGTAGCTGGACCTCAGCAGAAGACAAGCGTTGAGTCTTTGCAGGTGGATCTTTCTGCTTCCCTATTATGTAAGGTGCCAAAATCAGTATTCATCTGCACATTGCTAACTAGCAGCATTTCAGGTTTTTTTTTCATGCAGGGAAAGTTTAGTTTGTGCTGTCTTCTTATATAAAAATAGCAAATTTTATGAGATGCATTTCCCTCAGGCCCCACAGAACAGAATTTGTTCTGTAATATGAGACCAATTTTTTAATTGCTTGTTGTAGACTATTACCTGTTAAATTTGTCTGCAAGTGTGACACCAGCAAAAAACATTTCTGTTTTGCTTCCTTTTACTTTAGTGCTGTCAAATAACTTCAATGTCTAAAGATAAAACATGACACACGACTCAACTATGTGACAGGTCATAAAATATGTCTTCTTCATGTTTCCTGCTAATGTAACGCATGCCACCGTGGGTAAATCTTCAATTAGATTCCCAACCTCTGATTGTTATAACCCCAGTTTAAGTTGCAGTCTAGAATTATGAAGCAATGGGTTTGGTCCCAGGAAATGCTAAAGCCTGTAAATAAGGAATCAGTTTTACTTTTCTTAAACTAGTGCTGTTTATCTAGACTCCCAGCCACATTTTCTATTACAATCTACATCTGCTGGAAACCCTTTTGGACCTTTCTGGTTCCTTTTTGACTCAGTAGAGCCAACTCAACTCCTAAGATCATTAATAAGGAGAAGCACTGTGAGTCTATGAAGGACTTCCCATTGGGATTTTTTTTTTTTCCAAGGTAAGAACCTTCTCTTGATTATGTGTGAAATAAATCATATTTCCTAGATTATTTTTCAGGTTTTTGGAATTTCCCTGGCTAAGCTTATAATTGTCAACCTTTTTAGTTCATTTTCAACTAGCAAAGACTCAGACTGAGCTTTCCTGTCTGGCCCTCCATGAAAACTGTGTCCTTTTTGCCAAATGAAGGCAGTATTTGTTGGCTAGAGCTCAGAGTGTAAAATCTTTTGGCAGCAAGAAGGAGATGCTGTCCTACTTGAACCTACCTTTCAAGCAAAATGCTGGAAAATAACGTTCAAAATCATATTTGTAACCTCTGTTGAGCAGGGCTTGTGTCTCGTACAAGTTTAGGGGCCAAAAACCCCCACAGTGCTTCTGCAGTGAAAGAGTGGCAGCTGCCAGTCTCCTGACTTGAGCCTATACCAGCAGACTTCTGTCACATCTTCGCTTCTAAAGCACCTGTCTGTCTGTGACTGAAAACTTCTCATAGGGAAGTTAATATCGCCCCCCCTAAAAGGAGCCCTTTCTAGTGCAGTGAGCACCCTTTCTAACCATGTAACTGTGCTTTCAATGCAAAATGATCCAGGGCCAGAAGAGCCCCAGTGCAAGGACCTGTTGGAGACTGGCAGATATTCAGCCTTAAGAGTAGGAGGTCTTGGAGTCTGCCATGGTCTCTGCTGCTGTTGAGGGGCAGATCCCACTCTCAGTAACTCCCATGCCTGGGAAACTCACTGGCCCACAGGTGCCAAACTGGGCCCCTGCTCCAGGTGGGATGAATGGAGCAGAGGAGCAGATGCGCTTTAGGCTATTTCATTGGAAGCTGAATGACATATCCTCTGTGTAGCTTGGGAGGGATGGGCAAGCTCTTCCATGATGCACCATGAAACTATTCCCAGGAGACTAACTAGCATGTTAACTATAAAAAAGCTGCTGCAAAAGGGAAGGGAATAAATCATTCTCTCTAGGGATGTGACAAGTAATAGGCTTAAAGTGCAGCCAGGGAAATTTCACTTAGATGTTAGGAAAAGCCTGTCTAGGATAAAGCCCATTGGCCAGCAGAGCAGCTGCTGAGAGGAGTGGGAGCCAGCAGTGCTGGGGGCCCCACAGCGCTCCCCCCGCCCTCACTCCCTGCAGCCAGGCATAGCTAGAGGCAAATCAAAACCCCATATCGCACCCACTGGCATCCAACAGGGAGAGAGGAAAAGAAAAAGGTGCTGTCTCCATCTCACACCCTTTGCCCCCGCAGGAGGTACGACAGCCCCTTGGGACTCCGGACTGCAGAGCCTATTTGTAAGCCAGGGCTTGAGTGGCAAGCTGTGACTTGCTGCTCACAATTTTCCCAGCTGGAGGGACTAACTTCCATGGGGACATCATGCTTTCTCCCCACATGACTTACACAGAGGACATTTCCACTGATCAGGGAAAGAAAGATTCCCCAGACCTTATTTCTGTGCCAACTGTACTGTCTATTTTTAACAGCAAGCTGTCATTAGCATTTGTTTGCTAAAAATAAACATATCTCAAATGCAGTTCATTACCTAGCACATTAGGGTAAAGGCAATTTATGCTTCAGTCAAGATGAAATATTTTTAAGAGATAAATTGGTTCATGCAAATATCTGTGGCTTGTACTCAGTGCACATGGCACTAGCGGAGACGATGCTCTGATTTCAGTCAATGGATGGGATAGATCACAATATTCAGGATGCTGTTGATGAGCTCTTTAACTTAATTTAAAACATGACCACAATTATGTAAGAGAAAAATAAAAAAAGAGATGAGGATGTTGGAAACAATTCTTCCTTATAGCTGCAGCATAGCAGAATTTAACAAATGGGCAGACATGGTTTTTTGGGGGAGGTTGTATTCTTTATTATATTGACCATAATGGCTTCCAAAAACCTACACATCACTGCTTCTTGCTCACAGAACAGGAGAGTATTACACAAGCATAGTTTTGAATCAGAAAATACCAGTGCATAAGGATTTTGAAGTGGGTTTAGATGGGCTGCTGAGCCAGGAGCTGGATGGTGATCTCTGGTGAACCTGTCCTTCATGAATGGCCTAGTCTCCTTTTGATTTTTTTTTTTTTTAATTAGCTTCCAAAATGTTTTGTGGAAATAAAGTATTTCCAGCAAAACTTTCTAGTTTTGATGACACTTTTAGCAGGAGGATTTCTAGGGCATGTAGAGAATTACTGCTCTGAACCAAGGTTCACAAGTAGGAACTGAACCTGAGCCTCACATACACCCCCCCTCCCCCGCGAATGCCGCTCTGTCCTTCCCGTGATATTTCAGAGCAAAAATAACGTATCATAAAAACATAAAATCGACTCAGAGTGTTCAGGATATTTGGAGGAAAACCAACGCTTTTATTTCCAGCCAGTGCTAATGAGCAAGAGATGCAGCAGTCTGCAAAATCGGGACAGTCTGATTTTACCCACTAGAGGGGAGTGCTGTACCTACAGTTACCAGCTCACTCACAGCAATACTGGTAACTTCAAAGTAAGTGGTATTACTAAGAAAATTAATTAATGTTACTTGTAATATAATTCAAAACAATGTAAAATAGGAATATGCTAGAAACCGTTATGAAATGTTCAAAATGAAAAAATAACTTCTCAGGTTTAGGATCTTTCATTAAACAATATTCTGAAGTTACGGGACCCCATTTAAAAAAAGATTAACATCAACTAGTTTATCTGAATAGAAGTGGGGTTTTGTCTATATTGTTTTGCAATGCACAGATGAAATACTTCAGATTAAAACACAGTCTTTTTAACCTCAGAAAATTTATCTGTAAAATGGTCCTGATGATTCACAGTAATTTGTGTTAAATCTGCAAAAGCCAACAAACACCTTGCTGTCCCAAATAGTTTGATGGCAGGATCCTTCACTAATTGCAAACTCATGAAACAAAATGTAGAGAGGGAGGTAAGAGCCCAATTGTGCTTCTCACCTTGGATGTGCTGCTGGCGGAATGCCACAGCTGGTGGGACAAAGGCAGCTCTGAACATGGGAGGAAAGAAATCTCCGATTTCTTCTCATGGTCTCTTGCCTATGCAGTTTTGGCACTTTAGCAGTTCCTTGCTGCCCATTTCACCAGAAACACCACCGAAGTAGCACAAGTTAAAGCACATCACAGTTATTAAGGTTTTAGATTCCAGGGATGGGGAATGTGTTAGCACTGGTGCCCACTGACAAGGGAGCTGCTTTTGGGATGGGTATCCTCAGGTCTTAGGTTTGAAGCTGGCTGGTCCTGCCATTAGGCGCTATTTTACAGAGCTTTATTTGCATCAGCTCTCACTGACGGAGTGAGCGTTAGTGACGACCCCTCCCACTGCACTGCAGTATGTGGGGTGCGCTGCAACACCTCCCCTGCGCAGTGGTGGTGCCGCGGGGGAGCTGTTTGCACCCCTGCTCGCCATTGCATCTCTCTGGCAACTCCAACCCGCTGTTTCTTACTGGCCTTCCACTGCAAGTCCTTAAACCAAACCTGATATTTCCCATCTGCCAGTTCTCTGCTGTTTTGTTGTCTCAGTGTCACAGACTCAGAAAACTGCGGAGGTTGGTAGGGACCTCTGGGGTACCTAGGGCTACCCCACGGCTCAGAGGAGGGCCAGCTACAGCAGGCTGCTCAGGGCTGTGTCCAGGCAGGTTTTCAGTATCTCCAAGGGTAGAGACTCCACCACCTCTCTGGGCTGCCTGCTCCAGTGCTTGACCACGCTCACTGTAAAAAAGTTTTTTCTTACGTTTAAATGGAATTTCCTGCATGTCAGTTTGTGCCTGTTGTGTCTCTATGCTGTCCCTGGACACCACCATAAGTCTGGTTCTGTCTTCTTTACTGGCCCCCCCCTCAGGTATTTATACACACTGATAAGGTCCCCCTTGAGCCTTCTCTATTCCAGGTTGAGCAGGCCCAGCTCTCAGCCTTTCCTCACAGGAAAGATGCTCCAGTCCCTTTATCATCTTTGTGGTCCTTCATTGGACTCTCTCCAGTATGTCCATGTCTCTCTTGCACTGAGGAGCCCAACACAGGGCACAACACTCCAGGCGTGGCCTCACCAGTGCTGAACAGAGGATCCTGTGAACCTGCTTTGCCTCAAGGACGCATTGCTGGCTCGTGGCTAGCTTGGTGTCCCCTAGGACCCCAGCTCTTTTCCTACCAAGCTGCTTTCCAGCTCGGTGACCCCCAGTATATACTGGTGCATGAGGTTGTTCCTCCCCAGGTGCAGGACTTGGGGTTTCCATGTGTTGAACGTCATGATGTTCCTGTCCGCCCATTTCTCCAGACTGTTGAGGTCCCTCTGGATAGCACCACAATGCACTGGTGCATCAACCACTTCTCCCAGTTCTTTATCTGGCCCATCATCCAGCTGGACTACACGCCACTGATCACAGTCCTTTAAGTCTGGCAGTTTTCAATTCACCTCACTGTCTACTTATCTAGGCCACACTTCATCAGCTTGTCTGTGAAGTTGTTATGGCAAACACTGTCAAAAGCCCTGCTAAACTCAAAATAAACAAGGTCCGCTGCTTTCTCCTTGACCACCAAGGAAGTCATGTTGCTGTACAAGGCTTTCAGGTTGTCAGGTGTGATTTCCCCTTTGTAAATTCATGCTGACTACTCCCAATCACCTTGTCCTTTGTGTTTGGAAATGGTTTCCAGGGTTATTTGCTCCATCACCTCCCCAGGGTCTGAGGTAACACTGCCATGTCTATTGCTCCCCACATCCTCCCTCTTGGTGATAAGAGTGACACTGAATGTCTTCTCTATGGTATGCCCAAGCGGATTGAAATTTTTTAATGGCTTATTTGATTCAGTCACTGAATAGAAAAATCATTTCCATGGTCGTCATCTTATTATGGGAATGGCATTCTTTTCAGGTGCCACCCCCAAACAAGGGTTTTCCTTGGCTGCTCCCTCTGTCCCCAGCTCTTCTTTTCCTGCCGGCCTCTGTTTAGAGAGTGTGACCAGGACACCGGCCCGGGGCAGGTGAATCGCTGGGGTGTTTCCTCACGTGCTGAGCTGACTCTGGAGGACTGAACCTCTGCTACAAGCGTGTTCAGCTGCTATAAGGAGGGAATGCAACGGGAGCTGAGAGTGGCTCAGAGGACAGAGTGGGAAGTATGAAGGTCTTTTAAAGCTGCCTTTTCTTCTCTCCCCCCTCTCCTAATTGATTCTCGATCCTGAGGAAACTCCTGTGGGCCCAACCAAAGGGCAGGGTCCTGCTGTCAGAAACTTCTCCTTCCTCCCTTTCCCCCCTTATTTTCTCTGCTCCCTCTGCAGGTGACAGGCACTTTTCTCCCATTATTAAGGTTTTCTCTTCCTATGCCCATCACTATTTCAATCTCCTCTGTCCTCTTGTGCTTTACATTCTCTTATTTTTTATTCCAGGAAGAGAAAAGGAGGGAGCACTGGCATCCCAATTATTTATATATAAATATTTTTTCTACTTTTGTCCTGATTTAGCAAAATCTGGAGTCCTGCAGGAGCAGGCAACAAAGTCCCTTCTATTCCCATCAGGCATCCTCGCAGCTTCATTCCTGGCTAGCAAAGCAGTTTACAAGACCAATAGAAAACTGACATTCTTTTATCCCTGCTGCAAAACTTGTTTCATAATTATGTGCCCTATTCTAAAATGTATATGTGGCCTTAATCCTCCTAATATGTAGGGTTTAATATGTATAAAAAGCCTGCTGTGTACATCATCTCAGCACAGAATTTCAATTGCTAGAAAGGCTGAGACTGAATTAAAAAGGAAGCACTGTGCATGGCAATGAGCTCATTTTGACAGACTGAATTAATTTTAAATAATAAGGAAGTAATTTCCATCTCACTAAATGCCTGCATTTTCCTGCAGAAATAAAACACTATAGTCAGAAAGATACTCTTGAGAAATGTCTCTCATAGAGATAAGTAAACCAGATAGCAATTAAAAAAAGTAAATAAGTCATAATTACAATAGTAAAAGGTAGTATTAAGTATTAATGCACTTCAAGCCCAGCTGCTTTGATTAAGTTCTGCTTTATCTCATCATTAGCTTTATAATCAGAAAAATATAATCATCTGAAGATACATAGATTTAAGCACAGACAAATACCTCCAGCAGTTAGATATGGCTGTTGTAAGGATGCAGTCACAACTGCCTGATGCAAAAGAAAAGACCATGAGAAAAAAAGGCATGGGAAGATGTAGTGAAAGAGATCCCTACACCACCACCACCGCTGTCCCCCACCTTGCCAGGACTTAGAGGCTTGAAAACGAAATGTTCTCTGGACGGTCATGTGGGGGACATGGCTTTCTTTTGTTGAAGCATGACCAGAAGAAGCGATGGTGCTTCCTGTGAGAATCAAGGCATTATAATACTCATCAGGAACCGAAATGGTGATGTTCAGCTCTCTTGTCTAGAAGGGGGAATTCACTTCTGTACCCCAGGCCAGCTGAGAGATACCTCACACCACCAAGTTGGGAACGCAACAGGATACATGGCACTGCAGTGATGAAGGTTTGCACCAGAGCCTCTGGGTCCACCCTTGGCACTAGACCCAAGTTTATTTAATGAACTATACATAGGTAGTCCCTGGTAGATCCATGACCAGGGCTCCCATGCCCTGGGGAGGGCTGTAACCACTAGACACCCTCCATATCTCTCCTTGAATACTGAATTACTTTCTGCACAACATCAGCAGGGGGATCTAGGTCATAAGTGTCTGTGTTTGTGTGCATTCCCTCTTCTCTAGTGTAGTCTCTGAGCTGGGGTGCAGGGCCCTCTCCTGGTATCTGGACAAAAATCCCGCTTTTTATCCAACAGCGTGGTGGTTTGAACGTCCACCCAGGAGCTGGGAGATCCTCCTTCAGCTCTAATCCTTGCGATAGCTGCTTGACTGCAAAGCATTCTCTAAAATGCAGCCTTTCTCTGCCCTGTAAGTGAAACTGGGAGAAAGGGAATAAAAAAGCAAGATCAAGGATAACATTGTAGCCTGGTGATGGGGCATTAAGCTGTTGAAAAGGTGTTCTGACTTCCACTGTCTGCTCCCATTAATATTTAATAGTCATTAAATTAGAAGTCAGGGATGTGTAGGATTAACTACAGGTCAGCATCCTCATACTTATATCTGAATGAATAAGATAGTGTTAGTATGGATGGAAATAAGCTATTAGCAATGAGCATGGCCAGTATGTCAGTAACAGGCATGAATTTAAACAGTTTAAACACGGTCCCTGAGAAACCAAAACAATGAAATGGCACAAACCCTGCACCAGTGCCGAAACCTCCTCCAGCACAGAAGCTCACTGAGATCTGAAACTGTTTGGCAAAAATCAGCCCTTTCTCTCTGTGGATTTGCTCAAGGGACTTGCGAGAGACTGACACTGCCCATCACTGAGAAAACAGCTGTAAACAGCTTTTCATGCACTCAGAAGATCACAAAACAGCAACCTTTGAAGGATGCTGTAACTGAGCCACCTGCATTGCCAGGAGAGGAGGCGAGTGCCTTGCGCAGGAGGACGCTGCCCTCCCCTCACACCAAGCCATCAGGCTCATTTTCAGTTTGCAGAGGTTGAGTGGCTGGTGGCCAGAGCCACAGGAGTGTCCTCCTGCTCCCGTCTGGCTCTGCCCTGCCACGGAGGCATGGAAGAGCTGCAGCCCGGCTTCTCCTCCATTGCGGTTCCTATTTCAGGTGCAACTTGGGAACATCACTGGCTGCAGCTGTTAGTGCAGTACTTCCTTGTCCTTTCCATGCTCATTAAAATGAAAAGCAGTCTAGCCCCAAGCAACCTTTCCACATCTGGAGGAACTACATGTGAAGACTCGGATGGGCAGCTTGTCCCCATCTCTCAGCAGAGAGATGTTGGGGATTGGATTGCAGACAAAGGGCATGGGTCTAGTGATCCCTTGTATCAGAAGGGATGTTTCAGTTAGCTAGAGTCAGAGCCACACAGTGGAAAATTACTAACTGAAGGAGGCCTCGGTTAACTCC
>JANZLQ010000005.1:14511668-14565000 GCA_026212715.1 Elanus axillaris | reverse complement strand
ATCACTCATATTGGGTCGGCTGCATTTCTTCCTCCGCCTTCTCAGGCCCGAACCTATGTCGGGGATCCTCCCCGCAGAGAGAGGTGGGCTACTACAAATTTTCCATCCTCTGTTGTGCAGGGAGGGCTTCCCACCAGCCGCGCGGTTTCCCTGTGCTGATGAGCAGAGAGGAGGAGGGCGGTCCTCCACGGAGGGATGCCTGCTGGATTTGACCAGACAGCTCAGATCTCAAGCAGCTTCTTTTCCCACAGTTGCTAAGAAACCAAAACAGTCATCTCAGCTGCTGAAACAACTGTTTAGTACATTTTTTCCTCCATTTGTCTTGTTCTGGGTAACAATAGCTTTAAGCCTCTCAAGGCTTTCCCTGTGCTCCTCGCGGTGAAGAGCTGGGCAAGCACGATGCTGGGGGGCAGAGTTTGTCCTCAGTAGCTTTTGCAGGAGGGCTCCAATTGCACAAGTTGTTTCAATATGTGGCCATCAGGAAGTTCCCTACCTTAAACTGTCTGCGGGAGTCTCAGAGATACTTATTCACAGGCATCATTCAAAAGCTGTTTCAGCTGCCCATTACAGCTGCTGTCGGCACATCCACCTGAGTTGCCAGTAGCTCCAAATATCACTTTGATGAAACTTGTTGTCCAACTCCTACCTTACATCGGTGTTTCAAATGACTCCTCCATTTATCCCTTTGCAGGCCTGGCTCTGGCTAGCATCTCGGCAACAGCCATTTGCAGGGTGCCTGGGAGTAGGGACAGTGCCGATTGCCCTGCAGATTTTTGGCTCTCCTTGCTGGAGCACCATCAGGGAAGAGAGCATATGGCATCCCTACAGCTGAGAGCTGGACAGCCAGGGAGCCACTGAAGAACAAAACCCCACACGAGGTTATACCTGCTGGGAACATCATGCAGGAGAAAACTCCCACCCACATTTAGCTGCAATAACAGAAACAAATGAGAAAATAGACTTGGGCAAAGGGCAGGGACCTGATCCCTGGTCAAGGCAGAAGTAGGTTTCCAGATCTACTGTGTGTAGTAGCACAAGGCATTTGCCTCTGGTTGAACAGGGCTGGAAGGCTGATAAAAAGCCTTGGGGAATAACCTTCCCTGCATAAATGACTCTGGGAACTTCGCTTCTTTATTTCTCTCTCATGTAAGGATTTTTCAAAGTTCAGCTGCATGGTCACAATTAATAACAGGTCCAACTCAGCAGAGACTTGTAGTGTCTTGGAAATGTCACCTATCAAGATACACAAAGCTAAAACAACCTCAAAATATTAACTACTCCATGTGTTTGCTAATGGTGCTGTGCTGACCATGAGGGCTGGGTTGACGTTCCCAGCACAGTGCCTGTAAATTCTGCCGGTTCCCCAGCAGGCTCAGATAGTTTTTATTAAGTGGTTATGTGTTGTGCTTCATGTGAAACCGTCTGTTTTTGGATGGAGCGGTGGCTCTGATAGAAAGTTACAGCCCTTTTTCCTGCAGCCTGGTTGTTGTATCAGCTCATATATTTCATAACTCTGGCAAATAAATCTGGGTGTTGTATATGCTTAGTAAAACTGAGATCTCTACTGCACAAGAAACAAGTGACACAGTGCTGGGAGTGAGAGTGACCTGGGCTGAGCTTTTGAACTAAGGAAGTTCTGCTGAGCCAGTGCTCCTGGGAGCTCTTGCTCTGCCATGGGTTGGCCTGACGAGGTGTTACTGTAATGGTACAAATACTGTAATGAGATAAATGCAGGGTCAGTGGGAGCATGAGGGCACGTGAAGGGCCAGGTCCATGGCAGCCAGAGGAGCCAAGACAGCAGTGCTCCCCAGGGAACAGGCATTCCCCAGGCAGGTGGGAAAAAACATTCTCCCCTTTTATGTGTAAGGTCAGAGCAGAGGTCTGCTCAGTACATACCTTTTTTTCCTGGCAGTGGCCAGCAGCGGACACCAAGGGCAGAGCAGAAGGACAGGGAAAGCCATAGGGATGTTCTCCCAAATATCATACCAGCCTCCAAGAATTTGCAGTGCAGGGACTTTGGGAGCCCAACAGGCATTGGTTGCATGTAAGGACCTTTCAAGTCTTTCTTCCATGAACTTATCCAGCTGTTTTGTGAACCCTTTTAACATGTACAGGCTCAAAGGGGGAACCACAGGCAAGTGAATTCCAGGTCACACAGGATGTTGCTGCCTGCCTGGCCTGAACCTGCAGCCCAAGGCACTGTGTCAGCCACTAAACCACCTTCCTCTCCTGAAGGTGAATCAGCATTGACCTCACTTCTAACTCGCCAGCAGGCACCATTCACCCAGTCAGTCATTAATTTTTCAAGCAATGTGTGTGCCTTCTTAAAAGGAAAAAAAGGCTGGTCTCTCAATCCCAACAGCATGGCTTACAGAGATCTTGCGTGTGCCCCACGCTAAAGCAGACAGGGAACATGCTCTGCAGATCATGGAAACAGTTTGCTGCACCTTCTAGTAGTATCATTGATGGTAAGAAAAATAAGAACATGAGAACTTCTGATTAGCTGGGTAAATGGCCAAGTTACCTAATTGGGTTCCTCCAGACAGCTGCTATCCTTAGGAAGAAACATGACCCTATTATTCTGTAATGGCACAGTGTTCAGCAAATCCTGCCAAAGGAATATATGGTCCCTGTTTTTTTATTCCTCTGAGCAAAATATTCCTGTTTTTTCTTAGATGTTTCTATCAGACAATGTTTAAAAACATAGTTGACTGATGGACTGAGCTTACTGTTCCTGAAAAGAGGCTAGAATAAGCCTTCAGGATGCTCTAATTAGAAAAGCAGCTCCTATCCCAACTGGTAGTAAGAGGAGACTGTCATACCCTGCACATCACTAGGATGAAGGGTATTCAGCCAACTTGGATGATTTTTTTGTTAGATTTTCTACCTGGGAAATGACATTGGCTATATACTGCACTGATACGAATCCCCCAGGCCAGCACTGGCAAGTTACTGCCTGGTTCATATGCTTTTCAAGGGAGTCTGAGTGCAACCTGTGCTTTTGTTTATGCAGGTAGTCTATAAATACTGTCTGTTGCCTTTCATACAATGTGCTTATCAAAGGTTATGTGAAGGAGGCAGTTTTTGTAGGACTCAGTAAACTTTACCACTGTCAGTGAGAGCTGCCTTTAAAGCTGACGAAAAGCTGTGCACTCTTTTAAGTCTCTGGACCAAGATCATGGAAAGACATTTACTATTAGGGGCATGTAAACTACAAATTAATTAAGTTCTAGGCATGTGAATGAAGCATCATAATATTTTATACAAGCTATAATTAATTAGCCATAAAATGTACAAGCAATGCAGTTAAGTTATGACTTGCACATATTTTGCAACATTATTGAAAACTTAGTACAAATGTCTTGACACTCTTTGCTGCAGGATATAATGTCCATCATGGCTGACATTGGCAAAAAGGAATTAGCCCTTTCAAACCCTCTAATTTTGGATGTAATTATTGTACCATCTTCATCTTTCTAACTGCCCCCCCCCCCCCAAATATGCAGGCTCTAAAAATTTAACCCTTTAAGTCTAGTGCAGGGCACCCAAAACCGCCAGCCACCTACAAGTACTCTGGGTCACAGACTTGAATGAATTACTCTTGTGCATGCTTCCTTAAATCATCAGTACAAAATAGCTGCGCTCTTTTTTGTTTATTAACTTTGACATGTAATTGAGAAGTCTATTTGCCACTCTACAGTGATCTATTTAATCACAACTAATTCTTGTATTTTGGAATCTTTGTGGCATCTCTGATCTTTCTAATCTGTTATGAACGTCATCTTTAAGGAATCTGAAAATGCACGTATTAATTACAAACTACTTCAGAGGCAGCTGCTGTCGGGCAAATTCTTTTTTGTAAATCAGAGAGCTGAAATAAGCTGCTCAGGGAAATTGTGTGGGTTACAGTAAATATTTTTAAGCCTCATATCCAGCTCAAGCACCATATACAAGGTAGAGGTGAACGAATGTCCTCTGGATGGTGGGTAGTATGCTAAACTCTGCTCAATAGAGTCTACTCAGACAGTATCTTGTGGCCACACTGTCACTTTCCTCTATTTTTTCCCCTGGGGGAAAAAAAAATTGTGGACATGGACATCCTGAGACGTTCCATATCCAAATCTCATTCATAAATTCCTTTTGACTTTCCAGAGGGATCTTTTCCTCAACCTAATTTTAATGTAATGCCAGGTCTTTTACAGGCATTTAAAATACTCTCCCTTTCTAATAATTTAGAATGGAGGCAGGAAACATGCAGCAGCTGTGTCTCCCCCTAAAAAAAGATGTTTTCAACTCAGGATGAGCTGTAGGTCCCCTGCTTCAAAACCAAATGGCAGATGAAGACTGACTCTGTTTTACTTTGAAGGAAATTCAAGCAAGGCTAACTTGGGCAGGAGCATGGCATTGATTTCTCCTCCAGTTGCCCTGCACATACTTTTTCTCTGGAGAGGACTACAGAGCAAGAGAGTTATTGCATGCGTCTCATTGAAGGGAATACCTCAACACCAGAGGCAGGAGTAGGTGGGAGACCAAAGGATGACTTGAAAATAGCACAGACAAGCCTGATTTCATGAAAATGGCTCGAAGTTATGGAAAACTTGAAGATTGGTATGGTTTGAAAGTCTCTTTGGTGGCACTGCAGGAGGAGGTTTTGTGCTGCAGGAGGCCCGAGATGGGAGAAGGAGGGACCATGAAGAGGAAAGGGAAATGGGTAGTCTGGAGGAAAGGAGGAGATAAGCAGGAAAGCTGGAGGAGTAGTTTTATGGAAACTTTTGAAAGGTTGGACCACAAACTTGACAAAGAAGATGAAGGTGAAGCAGTGAAAGGATTTAGTGTGGTTTGCTAAGGAATTGACACAAGGAATCAATTTTAGCTGTGACATTTTGAGGGAAGACAAGGTGAGCACCAAGAGAGCCAGAACAGAGAAGGTTGTGGAGACAAAGGATGAAGCTATCAGGGCCTTACTGTGGGAACAAATAATAATAGATATTTTTATAGGTCGCTCTTGAGGGAACATCAGCAGGATTAAATGACAGCATCAGTTTGGAGAGAAGAGGGAACATGGTGATAACGTTGAAAATAACACTGAGGGTGTGTGCTGTGTGGATGCAGAAGCTAATAGATTTCCCAACTACAATCAAACAGGGTAGGCATGTGAGGTAAGCTAAGAGGGTCAGTTTTAGCTATAGCTGTATAGTTAAATGAAACCATCTGGCATTACTGTCCTGGAGAGTGGAGACCTGCCTACAGAAGAGGAAGGGAGGTATTTAAAAAAAAAAAAAAAAAGATGGAGACTCTGGGGGAATGAAGGAAGTTTCCAGAAGTTGACATTGGTAAGGAAGAGGATTTAGGAAGAGGATGGACAACAGCTGCATCAAAACAGGTAAGCGAAGAACACAAAATAGACTTTGGCAGTATGAAGGACAGAGATGAGGAATGCAGGGAGAAGGCAAGGCTGTCTGAAAAGCTATCCAACATCCTGATTTTTAACCTGGTGCAGCTCCTCACGTACACATATTCTTGCCCTGTTCAGAAGTGTTGCCTGGGCAGCATCTGAGGATTTTGCATATTTGCCCCCAAAGTTCAGTAGGTTGGAGATGCAGATGTGCAGATCCACCCACTTCAATGCATTCTCACTTGGTCCAATCTGTATCACACACCGATCCCATGAGTATGTGCCTGGGATGTGTCAGTCTTGGAGGTTGCAATGCCTGTGAACATGCCTGTATCCAGGAGAAACAGCCCCTTTCTCTGTTGTCTTAACAAGTGTCCCTTTCCCACATATCTGGGCAGAAGCAAATTTTACAAACTGAAGGGATTATGTGCCAGATATTGCACGTGCCATTGACTGTATTTATCTATGCACATCTGATCTCAGCCAGGGACCATCTGACCAACTGATTTTTGGGTGGTTGGCTTTGTCATGTCCTTGAGTCAGGCATCTAAATCCTGTCCTACAGGGATTATATGATATTCAGCCAGAGGTGAGCACGCTCCCCACAGAGATATGCTATTGATAGGGAGAGGTAATGAGTTAGATGAAATCATTACTTATCCTTCCAGTAAGCTGTGTCCTGATTTAGTAACATATTCCATTTGTAGATCATATTGTCTCTGGTGAGTCTGCTTTACAACAGCAGTGCAAACAAATTAAACAAAGTTTTGATATGCTTTTATCAAAGATTTGTCCCTAGTGTCCTTTGATTTACTTCTTGAGATCTCCTCTGGCATGGACTGGATAGAAGCAATATTTTCTCCCCCTCAAAGTTGATCTGAGCTCAAGCACCTCTGAGAATATATGAGCTCTGCCTTCAGAGCTGACTTCAGGCATTCTGGAGAATGACTACCCTCCCCTTAATATATAACAAGCTGAAGATAGCTGTATGTCTTCCTTTCAGTGAAATTCCTTTTTTTCTGCAGTTCCTTGGCATCCAGATGGTGGTGCTCTCTGTGTCCTGAGCCAACACCAAAATGAAAAAAAACTGTTGCATTTTCTTGCTGGTTGACAAAGGGAGCTACAGAGGTACGGGCTCTCATTGCCTTCCCTCTCTAGTGAGGACCAGAATTAACGACAGGTCTTATTTGCCAGCAGGGAAAGATTTTTGCATTTTGCAATTTTTGTAATTGTGTCACAGAGGTTAGAGATGGGAATAACCTAGGAATTACCCTTTACACCACTCCAAGTCTGTTGAAGATGGTTCTCTACAGCAGGAGGTATGGTTTCCAGCACACATTTTTATATGAAACAGAAATCTGGAACAGGAAAAACATTGTTTCCACAGGCACCAGAATAGAGTCTTTTTTGTCTCTAGTCTTTCACAGGATCATTTTCTGCCAAAAATACTGATTAAGAAGATGAGCAGTTGAGGTCTCACGGTGCTAGCATGCTTGTCAATAAGACTATGAAAGAGAAATATATCTTATGAAATAAGAAAACGATCTTAAAGATGAGCATGTTGAACGTCTGGAAAATCCAAAATAGTTGTTCATCAGGAAGACAGGTAAAGCAGTGTGTGCAACAGCATCAACCAGTTCTAGTTCAACTACTGTACAATAACTTGCCAGGTTAATACATTGCCAGGTTGTAAGATGCTACTGGTCTGTCTAGGTTTCTGCCTGTTAAATTCTTTGCATAGTCTGAATACAGAGAAGAGATATCACTTGCTGCCATTATAAAGGAAGCCAACAATCCACAGCAAATGTAACCCTTAAGACAGCGGATAACTTCTGATTCTTTGGCTATGTTTGATGAGTGGTTCAGCCCTGGCTCCCAAGCACTGTGATTCCCATGGGACTGACAGCATCCACCTGACACAGGAGTCCCAGTGGTAGAACAGGCTTTGGGGTTGCAGACACCAGCACGTGGTGTTCAGACACAAGCCCAGCCAAGCTGTCTTCCATGGCAAGCATGGGAGAGGGACCCTCCTCTTGCCTATGAACCCCATGATCTTTGTTCTGCTTCAGTTCTTCATGGTCTGCCTGGTGGCTGTTTGCCATCAGAAAAGGTTGGCATTTTGGGGACTCATGATACAGCAAGGTTGGCTAGCTCTAATGAAGGATTGTAACTGTGCTCTGCTGCAGGAAGGAAAGCTTGAAGTTGGCTGAGCTTTTCAATGTCTTTGATAAAGACCCTACAATTTTCACATGTTGGGAAGCTGGATAGTCTTTGGGCAAGGGAGGCATTGGTATTCCACTGGGCAGATTTCACTTTCCCAGCTGTCTCATGGGCTTTCAGGGGTAAGTCAGTCTGTGGCCCTCAGCCAGCAAAGCACTTACATGGGAGCATACCTCTCAGTCTGTGGATCATCCTGCTGAATTTGTTAGGGCTCCTTACGCACTTCCAGGAAACGATGTGCTTTGCTGGGCTGGGTCCAGTGTCTCCTGTCCCCATTTGCATAAAGCTCATTCGCATCCCTTGAAGCCATATTAATATGCTGGATGGGCTAGGGACACTGCCTGGGACTGCACTGCTTGCTTGAGTCATAACCATACTTTCATAAATGAATGAGTAGAGTATGCTTTTGCTTAAAGTTAAAAAGTACTGTTCTTCTGGGTTGCAAGCAATATGAGCATCAGGAAAAGGAGAGCTGTGCCTACACATTGTTCCAGTGATAAACACATGTACTCTTGTTTACTCCCTGAATAAGACGACTTTGAGCTCAAAGCTGGCAATGCTGGAGGGGATCAGCACATGGCTGAGAACAGCAGGTGGGAACAGAAGAAGACACAGAGGAAGACACTGTTACCCTTTTTGTTATGGATGGATGCCAAAGCCCCAGAGGTGGCACTGCAACAGCAGCTTGAGTGAGCATGACAGGATGGGTCAAGTGGAAATGTTGGGGTATTGTGGAGAGGACAGAGACCAGCATAAGCATCTAGCAGCAAAGGACTGCTAGGGATTAGGGAGTGAGACAAGAAATACCCTGATGAGGGCATGTCTAGCTCTGTGGTGCAGAGAATATCTAAACACAGGGAACAGAGGAAACTGAACAGTAGGCAAGTGAGCCAGACAGTGATCATTTCAGAGAGCAATGGCTTTTGCTTATTGCTGCTGTTGGGCAGATGAAAAGGCAGGCAGTAGCAGTGTTGACAGATTCACGGCCACGCAGCATCACTGTGAGCAGCTATGTCCCTGCCTGGGAAGCACAGAAGGTGTCATGGTAAATCCCAAGGCATGTGTTCCTGTTACTGACAGCCTGCAGTGAGAAGCCACCTGAGAGAGATGTTGGAAACCAGTATCCTAATCTCACATGGTCAGAGATGTGTGTGGCTGAAGGTTGAATGAAACTGTAGGAGACTGTTTGGATCGATGATGGCAGCCTGGCTGGGGGTGGTGAGACTGGTTGGGACCTGTGAATAATCTTCTGAGGATATAATGTGAAGGATAAAACTGTGCTGTAGGTGATTAGAAAAATTATTCCTGCCGTTTGCTCAGAATGATGTAACTGGAGATGGTATCTGTGTCACAGGAATTGGTGAATGATGGATGCTCTGAGGCTTAAAGAGGAAGCCAGCCAAGACAACAGAGTTTGTGGAGGAACACACGAGAGCATCATCCATATTGGCCTGCTCTTACACTAACAGGCAGAAGCAGCATGCAGTGGACTTACACCCTTACGTGTATGTGTGCAAGAGGGAGATGGTGAAATTCAACAGTCTGCAGTGGTTCTTCAGGTCTGTCCTTGCTTACTGATGAATTTGTGTCCTGATGTCAGCCACTTATATGTGTGCGCAATTTAGAACAGTGATTAAATTTTGTGGCTGAGGCTGTTAACATAATTTAAAATAACAGAATCATACTAAAACACAGCAGGAGAGAACTTCAGGAGGTCATGCAGACAACTCCTTGTCCCAAGGTAGGCTAATGGCATCAGTGCCATTTCTGATGTGTTTGAATAATTTGTCCCTAAGGCTCTCCAACACTGGAAGCTCACAGTACCCTTAGGGAATTGTTTCCTCTGCTTCACTCTCCCCAGTGCTGCAAAGGCTTTGGGATTCATCATATCTGATTTGAATATTTCTTTCTGGAATGTAAAATGTGGTTGCAGGTGCTATTATCCACATATGGGCACTGAAAACCAAAAATACTTGCTCTCATTTATGGACTGCTCCCTCACACTTGTAAAATAAGAGAACCGAGTTGGAGACATCCCTGCCATGCAAAGGAAATCAGTGGGGAAACTGGGCTTCCTCCAGCAGCACTGGGCTGACACAGAAACACCAGAGATGGCTGAGTAAGGAGATCAGCATGAAACACCCAGATTATACAAATGAATAGGCTGAAACATTGCATGGCTCAGCAGTTCTCTGCCAGATATGGGTGTCTGAGATATGGCTGGTTGCAGCAATCCTGTAATGGGGGTCAGAGAGTTGAGAGGAGGGAGGCAGCAACCAGGGGAATTAGCCCAATTCAGGGAATCTGAACTTTGGACTAAGAGTACTTCAGAGGAAGAAAATGGGAGCAAAAATGCTTAATTGATCGCTTTGGGAGATGACTATTTCTTGTCACAGTGGCACAGTGCAGCAAGACTCAAAGGCAAATTCAGGATCCTTAAGTGGTACTAGAGACAGATCTGTGAGTTGGCTCCTATCAAAAATGATCTGTGAGACATCTATTTACCACACACGACAACTGTGGGTAGATGCTGGCCATTGTTTTGTTTTGCTGTGCAGGATGGGGGAAGGTGGGTGTCCTGCCATCGAGAGGAGGTGGGAGGTTGTGGAGTGGCCCAGCTCTGTGTGTGTGTGTCATGTCTCCAGCTTCGCTGAGAAGGCAGGTTTCTTGGGGAGTGAAGGGGCTAAGTTGAAGAAGGAGCAGGGTGACTTTTTGGCGGGCAGGAACAGAGATCTATGGTGCTCCTGCCTGGAGGCCTCAGTTGAATCTCAGAGGCTCTGCCTGCTGGCAGGAACTCACCAAGAAGAAGGAGACAGGGAAATCACAAACACATTATTGACTCCCTTTCTTTTCTGCACCCATCCCCAGCACTAACCATATCTGAAAATACAGCTTCCAGACATCTTTTGCAATGGTTTGAAAAAACAATCTTACCTCTTTTGCCAGCCCTATTTTTCCCTAGCTTTGAGTTTGCCATTGACATTAATTAGGACTTCCTTAGTGTCGTTAGCCTGGTGTTTTCCTTTGTTACTGAGAACAGCGAAGGTGACCTTGCTCGCCAGGTGGATTTTCTCAGCTCTGACAGTCTAATCATTAATGTCTTAGGAACAGAAGTAGGGATCTTACATGGGAAACTTGAGAAGAGCTATAAAAACATCACACAGACAGCTGTCAGTGTCAGCTGGCATACCTCCAATAATTCAAAAGTAGATATGTTTCTGATAAGTCATCCTGTTCTCACACAACACATGCTGTAACTCCACACGTATTACACATACTGGGTGCAATGGAGTGAAGTGACATTTCTGTTGCATGATAAGAAAATACAACAAATACCTACATGTGTAGCTCAGTTGCAAGTGGCTGAGCTGAGTATACTGAGAGTAATAGCCAGCATTTGATAATCTCCATTTTATTATCCAGAAAAGTGGAACAGTGACCAGCACACTGATCTCTGGTGATCTGGTTTCAAATGATAGCTTACAGCACAGAAAAAGTTATTTTGGTGGCTTCACTCTACTCCCCACCCGTACAGTCATGAAATTGTAGAATCACTGACAACTGTTAAGTAGGAAGGGATTTCTGGAGGTCATGTATTCCAATTCCCTGCTCAAAGAGGGTCCAACCAGACCAAGTTGCTTAGGGTCATGTCCAGTCAAGTTCTGAGTATCTCCAAGGATGGAGATGATACCACCTTGCTGGGGAACCTAGTCAATATTTGATCATCCTCATGACAAAAAATCACAGCGCACTTAAAATATGAGTGGCAATCCCAGGTGAACAGAAACCCAGGCAGGGAATAACTGAGTTCTGCCTCTCAGTACCAGGCAGCACCAGAAGACCTGTGTGGGTAAGTGTGTTTCAAGATGCTGTGATTGGTCTCACCTTCATAAGAATTACATATACGAAGATTAAAAGGAGGATATAAACACAGGAGAACATCGTATTTGCCCATAGTAGTCTTTTTTTAACAGAGCACTGTGAAAACATAGTATTTTTAATTCCAGTGTGTCATCTGTCAAACAAAGCAAGAGTTTGACAACACGAGTTGTCACGAAGCATTCACATTGCAAAGGCACAGATGTGGGTAGCAGAGCTGTATGCAGCAGCCATCTGCACTGGTACCAGGCTTGACTTCTAGAAAAGGTAAACTGGGAGCTGCTGCTTTCCACCACCAAGCAAAGAAGAAGTGTTGATACTGTTTCTGACCCATTTGAATTGCCCACTTCAATGTTTCGACAGTGGATTTCTAAACAGCCATATCCAGTGGGGCCCTGATCCTTGTAGGCACTTCTGAACGTTACTTAAGAATAACAAACACAGCTTGCAGATTTGCCACTAGCAGCTGCACAAGCTACTGAAAAAGGCAGATTATTAAGACGATACAAAACCAAAGCTGGGAATATAAATATCAAATGAAACTCTTACATGTTGCTGAACATGCTGCCTAACATCAGAAACACGAGACAACAGCAGAAAGCCATGCAACGTATTTTGGCAGAAGCGCGCAAACATTTCACAGCTTGTCCCCTGGATGCCATGCTCACACTTACATTAGTCTGTGTCACACTACCTTAACTTGTTTTAAGCATTTCCATCATCTGTGAAATAGGGAGGGAAAAACAGAATAGTTAAAGTAGAATCAAATGAGATCTTGCACATTGTAGTATAATTTGTAAACAATTTCATTATTGGCTGTGGTGTAGAGAGTGTGAATGGTTCAGGCTTCTGTCTCAATTTATCCAGACAGGGAACTTTCTGGAAGCCAGGTGAGCGATTCAATGGGTTACTAAGGAAGTAGATGAACTAGCATTAACAGAGGAGAAATAGTGACAGAACATGAATAAACAAATAAAACAGTGAAGAATTTCTGTGTCATACTGCATTTTTTTGCTGTCGTGACAGAATCAAAACTCCCAGTAACCCCTTTCAATCAGTGGGCAATTTTAAACACTATGTTAATCTGGCTACTTAAAAAATGTTTGAATAAAGATGCAAAATTAAAAAGCAAACAAACACAAATCAGAACAATGCACTAGATAAAAGATAAAACTATGTCAGTTATCATCTCTGTATGTGTAGGTCTACACAAGTTTTTCTTCTAGATGAGAAATTACAGTGATAAGATAAAAATAATACATCTAGATCTTATTAATACATTGCTCATCATTTTTCATTGTACTTCCAAAATCACAGGTACCATTTGAAAGACCCAGCCTACCAAATCCTTATATGCACAAATTCTCCTAATGGCTTAGTTTTAAGGGCAGCCATGCACTGTGCTTTTAATTATGCATGCACAGAAGCCTCCTCTGGTGAGATCTTGTGCCCACGATGCCCTGAGAAAGCCCAGGGCATCTTAAAGATACTTTGGACCTCAAAGGACTGTATCTTCAGTCACCTACTCCTATAATTTATTGTGAATTTACAGTACTTTGCGTAGGTGTATAAATCTTTTGTGCCCAATGAGGACAGATACTAAAAGTCACCTACAAGCTGAAGGATTTGTATCAAGAAACAATGTGTACTTGCACATCTATATATTATACTGCTGAACAGCTAAAAATCTGTAACAAGCATGGAGGAAACAAGAGTCTCTCCTGAGGGAGTGGCAGAGTAATCAATTGGTCTAAACTTTTGCTATTAGACAGCAGCCTCGAAGGAGATGCTAAAATAGATAGAATTTGAGGCTCTATCTTAAAGCAATCATTTCTTAACTAAACGTAGAGCAATGGTTCCACTATCACTTGAAAACTGTTTTGAGAAGATTTTAAGAACTTTAAGGCAGATTTGACATATAAATCACAAACAGACAAAACAACATGAGTTGTATTTCCTAGCTGGGTCTAATGCAGAAGAACTGTAAAATGCAGCAGATAAATGAGACACAATAGCTGGAAATATCTAAATCCATTGATTAAATGATTGGCATGTCCCTGGCGAAAATAGTCAATATACTAACTTTTCTAAAGATTCACAGTAGGCAGTAAGGAAAAAAAACCCCGAACATATATCTCTGTATATGTGTGTGTGTGTGTGTGTGTATTTAAAAAAAAAAAAAAAAAGAATTTGATGCATTTCTGTCTTCCTTGGAAGTTGTGACTATTTGTACACTGGTACTGGAGTGCTTCCATGGGCTTGTCTCCTACCATTATTTCAGCAATGAAACATGGGACTGACAGAGCTGCTGACGGATATGCATACTGGTTGAGTACTAAGATACAAAGCAAAGCAGCTGTCTCATTTACAATGCTGGGAAAAAATGAGGTAAAATAGCTTATTAAAGAAGTGTTATTGACAACATTTTACTTTTTCCCTATTTTATTTTGATCCTTCTGCGTTGTGAGAGCCAACGATCAGGAATTTGTAGTGATGTAATTGTGCTTGGCTCCCTGCCTCCCTCCAGCACATCCTGGTTAAGTGGAACCAATGCTGTTTCGTGGAGACTAGGCGGCAGTCGTTACAATTCAGCAGCATTACACCACTTGGATACACTTTGGAAATATCCTAGGAAAACCAAGACCCTGTTCAAGCCCTGACAAAGGTTCTTGTGCTCCCCATGCTCTGCCTTTCCCCAGATATGTGATCTTTCCCCAGGATCACCCGAGGATGTCCCTACCTGTCCTGCCCCCCCAGACATGCTGGCCATGCAGCCGCTGAGGGACGTGGGACGTTCAGTCCCACCCCTGGGATGCTTGTGAGGAAGACCCCGGGGAGCTTGCGTGCTTATTGCCTGTCCCATGGCCCTTGGCTTAGGCTCATGATCCCCATGGAGATGAAGGCTTAGTTATCACCAGGTTTGCGTAAAACATACGTAAGTAGAGTAATTTCACTGCTCAAGTCTCCTGGGGGGTCTGCACAGGTTTATTATCCCAGGCAACATCTCCTCTCCACAGGAGACTCTCCTGATGCCCTCTTAGGTCAAGGACTGTTTCCCCTCTGTATGTAAGTGTCATGCAGGAATCATTTCTGGCCCTTAACTGGTTAATAAACAATGTTTTCCTTTGGTCAGTAGTACAACTCTTGTCCTTCCTTGAGTTCCTTCTTGGCATCTTTCATCAAGGCATGTACCTTTCACTGAGCCTTACTTTCTGCATCAATCTGCACCCTAAAATACACATACAATATAGGCTTCTAAGCAGGTTAAGTGTATAAAGCTGGTGGCTGTCTCCTGAACAAGTCCAGTCATGGGAATAACCCAGCACTTGGTGGTGGACTGGCAAGACTGATCCCCAACCTCTTTTCTTCAGTAAATCATGACAATGCACATGAGATACTGGCAGGCCTGGGGCCATCTGGGGATATGCTCACATCCATGTTCCAGTTGGGATCAGGAGAAAAAGTGTCTGATCAAGTTTCTGAGGTGAACTTCCCATTTACTGTTCTTGTTCCGCTGATGGGCAACTGTGGGGCTGTCCTGGTTTTGGCTGGGATAGAGTTAATTTTCTTCCTAGTGCTGTGTTTTGGATTTAGTATAAGAATAATGTTAATAACACACTGATGTTTTAGTTGCTGCTGAGCAGCGCTTACACTAAAAGTCAAGGACTTTTCAGCTTCTCATACTGCCCTGCCAGTGAGGAGACTGGGTGGCACAAGAAGCTGGGAGGGGGCACAGCTGGGACAGCTGACCCAAACTGGCCAAAGGGATGGTCCATACCATATGACATCATCCTCAACAATAAAGCTGGGGGGAGTTGGCCAGGGGATGGCTGCCCACTGCTCGGGGACTGGCTGGGCATTGGTCAGCGGGTGGTGAGCAATTGCATTGTGCGTCGCGTGTTTTGTATATTCTATTATTATTATTATTATTATTATTATTATTATTATTATTATTACTACTACTACTACTTTTCCTTCCTTTTCTGTCCTATTAAACTGTCTTTATCTCAACCCATGAGTTCTGCCTTTTTTCCAACTCTCTCCGCAGTCCCACTGTGGGGGGCGAGTGAGCAAACAGCTGTGTGGTGTTTAGCTGCCTGCCGGATTAAACCACAACAAGGGCTAAGCAGGAGCTCAGCTGGAACAACATCCTTTCTCCACCATGCTGCTGGCACGGACATCAGACCCCCAGCACAAGCAGTTTCACCCTGCAGTGCTGCTCCTACTGCTAATGTAGATGTGCCTGAATGAATCCTGCTGACTTGATTGATCCTGTTTAAATCAATGCGATAGTTTCTACGAGCAAAGTTGATAGATTTGGCCCTAAAAGGCATTTACTCCACCATATTGTTTGGCATATAAATCAGCTGTTTGGAGCAGTGGTCACTGTTTTGTTACCACTGTGAATTTAGGAAAAAAATCTATTAAAGTCATTGAAGAAAGTCCATATTTACAGTGGAATAACTGATGTTAACACTTGACTAGTTATATTTAGATGTGTAAAGCAGCCTTACTCTGGAGCTAGTTCAATAGGAATCTTCTGTCTTTTGGGATCCTTGAATTTAGGCTTATAGGAAGAAGTAACCCAGTTCATTATAATCCCTTTCTTCCAAAATATCATATATATTGGTGAATTATGCATTTGGTTACATAGTTGTAAATCTGCATGTCACTGTTTCTACCCTGTGACAAAATACTCTTTTAGCTTTTTTAATGGTTACTGTAAAATTCTCCATGATATATATATTGCAAGTAGTAATTTTCATCTTGAAATATTGATGACATCTTGCCTATGGCAATGATCAGGTTTTAAGACAACAATAAAGCATGCCCTGTCTTCTTAATTAGTCTCCATTGATTAAACATGCAGATTATTTACAAAAAGCCTAATGCAACGGAAAGGAAGAATAACTAATGCAATGGCTGTATTCCCAGGATCACATGCAATTCATCTTTACTAAGCTAGCTGAGCCGCTATAATCTCCAGGCATTTATGAAATAATAGGGAGAAAGCTTTAGGTTAAGCATATTTAGTATAAAAAGTATTTGCTTAATTTCTTTCTTAAAATGAAATTCTCCTATTCTTGAGGGAAAAGGCAAGCACTAGCTGAGTTAAAGCCATAGACATCTTGCAGTAAAATGTAAGAAGCCTTGTCAAATCACTAATGGAAACAATCTTTATGATGCTGAGGTTTTGTACCTTATAATTAAACATCACAGTCCAGCCCCTGTAACCTCTATCATCCTCACATGTCCTATTTTACACATAGCAGCAATTAGTGAAGCATATAGTATATATTTAGATGAAGGCTTTCTGTCAGGAGCTAGTGATGTAGTGACTCAGCAAGGCATCGTCAGAAGGCATTTGCTAGTGCTAAGGCTTTGTACACCTCTGTGGGGGCTAGACCTGTCAGATTAATACAAGAGGCTATTTTTATACCATCCAGAAAGTTTCTGCTGTACATCAAACTGCACTAGCTGCTTATTTTAGATGACAGCAGTTCGTATATTATTCTTGAACGTCTTTAGCGGTTTTGGGGTATGTATATCTCTAAAATGAAACTTTCCTGTGAAGCATTTTGTAGAAAGGCTTCCAAATTGAGATCATCAGAGACACTTTCATCAGGCACTTCGAACGTAACCGTGAATTAACAGCCCACATAGCAAAGGTAAGTAGCAGTCGTGGTGACAGGCTGCCTGGGTATCGGGGAGTACTCTGAGTGCGTAATTCGGGACACCATGAACATCTGGATTCATGCCCCGCTCTCTTCTGCCGAGTTGGGGTTTGGCCCCGTGCTCTTCACCTGATCTGGTCTTTTATTTATCATGTTAATTTTTTCTCCCAGCAATGTAAATCTCACCCTCCTTCCCATCCACTCTGTTGTTTTAATTCTTAAAGTAACTTGCCTGAAAGCCATCATTGTCGCTGCGGGTGTTGATGCTAGATCACAAGAATGTGACATGCACAGCTTGCCACTAGCGGAGGGGCTGTGCTTTACTTTCTCTTGGCTGCCCTTAAATCTGCCCATGGTGTTTGGAGGGTTAGTCTGAGCCCATGAGCTGAGCATTTTGCCCTGACTCATGTCTCCTTCCATGTCCCTGAGCTGATGGGGCAGATCCTGACTGCAAATGTGTGAAGCTGTGGAAGACACCTGTGAGATCCCAGCTGTGTCCCCAAGGTCAGAATCAAGGACTTTAAGCAAATTTTAGAGATAATGGAAATTACCACCTGAAGCCAGGTAATTTCACCAAAGATGTCATCATTAACACTTCGCTTTCACAATGTACTCTTTGTGTGTAAATCTCAGAAGGATATTGTCAAGGAGGTCTCTGTTATTTGCTCTAATGGCCCAGCAAAGTGACTTGGAAAAGGTGACACTGGAGCCAACAAAGGCACTAAAGCAGAAGTGAGCTTTTCTGAGTCATGGTCTGACTCCCAGCCCTCCTCGCTCCTGCTGCCCTGATGCCACTGGAGCTGCCCTCCCTCTCTCCTGTTCCCTGTTGCCCTTCTGCAGTCCAGTATCAGCTGCCCATCCTTGCTCACCAAAGCATTTACCAAAGTGCCTTAATTGGCATATGCTCCCAGGTCTCGCTTAGCAAAATGTAGCTGTGTCTGCACTTTTCTAAATGGGGATGGATTAACTGCATGCTTAAAAGCTTTGCTGGATGGAGACCTGCACTCTACAGCCAGCTCTACCTTCATTGCTGGAGCCTGCAAGAAGGAGAAGACATTTTTCTCCTTCTCCCGTGCTAGCTGGGAAAGAGATGGGCAAGAGAAGCAGGGAGAGCACTGACTTGGTTTCTGCGTGAGAGCAAGCGGTGCACCGTTGTCAGGAAAGCATGAGGTCTGAGCACCTGCCCAGATCCCAGAGCACCCTAGTAGCAAGGCTGAGCTGAGAAGTGTGCCACATCTTAGTAATTCTGCCATATTTTTAAATAAAAACATTTAGAGAAAAGGTTTCCCTCTTGACTTTGGTAAAAAGAAACACCTAAAAACGCAACAACATTTTTTATGCAGGCAGCTATTAATAGTAGTGGTAATATTAGTTGTATTTAGGATAACTCGTAGCAATAATAATTGCCTGCATAAAAAGCATTGTTGGTTTCTCTAGTAGGAGCTGGGTATTAGTAATAATAATACTTTCATTTAGTAGCTCTTTTGTGTGCAAAACACATTAGGGATGATATCTAAGCTGTGCAACAGAGGGGTGCTGGAACCTCCATTACCTAAGCTATTAAACATCCTTTAACCTATGGAATAAAAGCACCACATTGTGCCTGTTATCGTAAGAACACAGCATTTAACACCCTATTGAAAAGAAAACCTGTACTTCTTATACCTTTTCCCGACTGAAGTTTATTTCCATTGTCTTCTCAGAGAAGCAACAAAGTCTAGACTTAGTCTGTTTAATCACACCTGCAGTTTTCATACCTTTATGTTATTATCATCAATGGATGATTTTTAAAAGAACTGTTCCTGAAGTTATTTCCCCCATCAAAAGGTTTGGTTTTGCTTCTGAGGTGTATGTCTTATAGCTGTAGAGTAAACTCACCTGTGGTATTAAGGACAAAGATCTCTGCTGAATCACTACAGTCAACAGGAATTTCAATATTTATCTGTATGGCAGTTGGGTGAGGTCTATTTTAGTTTCTTTCCCTTTTAAGTTGCCGCTTTTGTTTTGGGTTTCCCTAGACTCCCAGCATCACTCATGGCAATGTGAGCGGAGGGTTCTCACCATGGCAGCTGTAACAGTCATTGATTTTTTTGGTTCAGCAGCAGAACCAGGAAAAAAAAGATTTCTATCAATCTTCTGAAACATCCTGAAAACTTTAATTTCAGATGGGCAAAATACACAATGAGAGGGACATCATATAAAAGTAGAGCGAAAAATGCCTGGCATCACAAAGCAGAAGAGTCAGGTATGGTGGCTATTCTTCCCTGACCTGGTGCTTAAAGGAAAAGATGTTCACTGAGGTCAAACCACACTCTTCTACACACAGGGATTTGAGTCAAAGCCCTTCTTTTACTAGAGACGTTTCCTAGCTCCAGGCAGAGGTCACATAAAATAAGATGTTCTCCAGCTCTCCTGGTGTGGCTATTTTAGTTTTCATGGCAACTGTACAAATGCTCAGCAATCAAGCGGGGAAGAGCATGCGTTTGAGTGACTCTGCAGCCTGGTGCAGCCTTTGGTTGAGACAGGGCACCACTGGGTTTTAGCTTGGTGGCAATGGCCATTAAAGCCATTTGCACCAAATTAAACCATATTGAAAGAAGAGATTTCAGACACATTCCCTGAAAATTCCTGGCAGTGTGATGGATGAGCAGTGGTTGCCCTGAAGGAGGGCAGTGGCAGCTCCTCTATCCCAGGGAAGGGAGGGCTGGACCCACACGTCCTGCCCCATCATCAGTACACCTGGGAAGGAAGAGGGAAACTACCACCAAGGTCTAAACTATTTATCAGATACAGTTAAAACTATTGCTGAGTTTGACCCAAATTCATAGAGAATTGTTATGACCCCAAATTGCATTTTTTAGTTAATAAAAGAACTAAAAATGTTGCTGCTAAGTGCTGCTCACCACCTCTGAACATCAATCACGCACATTGAAACCACCACTTCCCATGACAGCCCCTGCCTGTGAGTTCTACCTGCAAACGCAGGAGGGCTGCTGGTGAATCCGTCAGCTCCACCAACATGGTGGTCAAGAAAGACAGTATCATGAATTCAACTGCCTCCTGCAATCACCTTGCCACTCTGCGAGCCAGCCCCAACCTGAAGGATCTGCACATTGATGCTCCTCCACTAATCTCACCAGTTTAGATTAGAAAGTCCCAAGGCTGTATGTCAGCTCTCTTGTACGCATCATTATTTCTGTATCTAAATCTTCTTTAAATATTGGGCAGGGTCTTTTCATAGCTGAGTAGTCATTTCAGCAAGTGTGGTGGTTGATTTACAGTTTGTACTTTGTACACTTTCTGTAGTGAAGCATAAAATTGAAAGGCTTATGTCAAATTCATTCATATATATACACGTTCAAGAACAAATTAATTTTAAAGCACTTACAGGGTATATAATGTTTCTATGTCATGCTTTACAAATCTATAAAGTAATTTATAACATAAAGTCTACTTTAGAAGAGAGCTGCAGTAGAACAGATAGCAGAGTGATTTCAATCTAAAATATCCCAGTGCTACACTCCCCCAGATATCTGCAATTCAGATCTGATAGAAATCATGAGTAATCAGTTTCTAAAGCAAAATTATTATACAAGGAAAGGCTCTCAGTGCAATGTCCTCTTGCAAAACCAGGCTATTCTAGGACAAATTAAATTTTCTAACCATGAGTATGCAGCACTAGATAGGGGTTCAGATTTGGATCTCAAACTAGCAAAGATCAGGAATCACAGTTATGCAGGACCAGAATAAACTCATTTAGATGAATACTGGATAAATGCCAAGTGAAAGTGTAATACTAGGGCCATTGTAATTAACTTCAAGAGAGTTTCCACCCCATGAGGACAGATATCTTCCAGCTGACATTACTGTTGTGGTCCTTCTCCTCTGGATAGCATGGCCAATGGAGGGCACCTCTGCACAGGGTGAGTATCTTCTCTGTGCCATCCGAGCAGAGGTTCTCTGAATATTCTTCCAGCACTTGGTGTTTCGGAGGGCCACCAGCTTCTTTCTGCTTTCTTCAGCAGTAGCTGGGAACTGTGAGCGCTGCTCAGCACTGGCCTCACTGCACAGGGCCAAGGGACCCAGAAAGCATGTGGACCACCTCTCTTTGGTCACAGCCGAGCTCCTTCTCCACTTGGAGCAACATCATGCCTGTAAATTTCCCCATGTTCAGTAGTTATCATTAGCAAATGTAGTAGGCAATCATTAAAAAAGTTCGAAGATAAGCAACGACCCAAATTCAACCCTTAGATGAGCAGCTCCAGCTCCCCTGAAACTGCAGGCTGGCAAGGATGGGAAGGAGTGCTGAGTCTAACGAGCTGACAGCCAGCTGGTTTGTAACAGCTACTTCTGCTCTGTCCTGGCATCCTTGTGTCTGCATTTTTTTCAGGGGCATTCCTGCTCTCTCTGCAAGAAACAAGTTCATATACTAACAGTACAAGGAGTAAAATATACAGCAATGGCTGCGAATTGCTACCATGCTCCTCTTCCCACTATTCATCCCGCTTGGCTTACATATGGCATCTGGGTAGCTAACTCTGTAATTTGGACACAGGCAGCACGTTCCCTCGTCTCCTCAGGAGAAAGAGAGATATAGTCAGAATTTAGAGTGACTTCTAAAAGGTGCATATTTCAAAGGCAAAATTGCAACATAAAGCATTCAGAGAACTATAACCCAAGTACCACCTGCATGCAGAGGGGGAAGGAAAATATCATTCTTCATAACAGCCAGTGGCTGCAGACCAAAGGGTCTAATTCAAGGCAGCTGCTCCTACTCCTCACATCAGAGGGAAGAAGCCCTAGTTTCAGTTCCCCCACACAGTGAGTTGTGAGATATTTATAAAAAGTGGAATGGCTTCCACAGCGCAGGACGATAAAGGTCACCCCAGCACAGCTGGGCAGGTAACCAGTCAGCATGGCACAGCCACAGTGACCCAGGGAGAAACCGCAGCTGTGGGGCAATGGGATTGTCCTTCAACATGGACACACAGGCCAGGGGCTCACCCCAGGGTGGATGCTCACACAGGATTGAAGAGTGGTGCCTCGTCCTTTTCTTCTGCTGAATGCTGGGACCAGGTTTCTCAAAAGCAGCTAATGACACTGGGTCCATTAAAATTCTCAGCACAGGAATTGATTTTGTTGGACATTCTCTTTCTGGAAGTCAGTTCAACCGGGTCCCCCCCAAGTTCTTTTGAAAAGATTAGCCACTGCCAGCCTCCTGCACAACTTTCTTCCTCACAGCCCCACAGAAGCTGAGTCACTAACACATGTGAAGTGAGAAAAGTCCTTATTCCAGCAGGAAAGGGTGAAAAAGAAAGAACTATTAGCCTGAAATTCTGCAGTGAAAGAGGAGAGATATTTCAGAGGAACCCAAAGAAAACTTGCATCCAGCTCAGTGGGAATGCCTTAGGTCTAGACTTCACCTAATTCTTTGCAGAAAGCAAGTTAGTGCTACTACCTTAACAACTGCTTTAAACAAAGGGAATCCTAAAATTTGCTTTATCATCAGGTGATGGCTGGCAGCCAGGAAGCACCGGCAGCAGTGAGGGGCTGGAGGAGCACCCCCAGCACAGCCCAATTGCAGGGACAGTGCTGCTGCAGCGGGGAGGCAGCTGTACCGAGTGCTGCGCTGCCTGCTGTGCTGTTTGCCAAGTGTTTTGCACACTCCTGTTTGCAGTTGCTAATAAATATCCTCAGTGTTAATAATTTGAGCTGGAATCTTCTGTGACTTCTTTCTGCCTCAGGTTGCATTTTTTTCTTTAAAGTTTCAGCACAGCAGTTCAGCAGTTTTTGAGAACCTGTATTGTTGCCTAAGGAGTTTCTGACTCTGAGAGGAGACAAAATTCATCAGTTTTCCTGTGGCTGTCACAGTAGTACTCAAATACTAAATAAATGGTATTTGGATGGAGTTCGTCTGAAGTTTGATTGTGAAAATCAGTCATAAAGACCTTGACAACTACATGACAGTGTAGACCTATCCCACCGTTGTTTTGCTGGTGCAGAGTGCTCTGGGGCTGTTCGTGCCCTATGAATTAGATTTATAGATTATTATAGTGTCATGCCATGATGCTGTAGCACCCACCTTTCAGGGATCTAAACCCCCTCAAGCATTCACAAAGTAGGATGTAATAGGTAGGCAGCTTGCAGCATGAGGGGAGAGATGGGTCCCTAAGCTTGGGATCCAGGAAAGCCAACACAGCGCAGAAGGACCATCTATGCTAGATGATAGAAAACATAAAGGCTAGGATGCATTTGAAATGCAAGTTTGCTGAGCTCTGCACAAAATGCAGAGGAAATGCTCAGCTTTTCCCCACTAGTGTAGAGCTGCTTCTACTCAAGAACATTTCTATGGATGCCTGCTGTTTCCTACCCTTGTATTCCAGGAAGGCAGTTAATGTATTAAATCTTCTCAGGTGGCTATCATGATGAAAAGTCTGCTGGGAGATCTCACAGCTCCCCTGGAGACCTCTGCAGGGCCAGGAGGGGACGAAGCTTTGGTCCCTGGCTGCAGTACTAACTCCTTGCCAAGGCTGCCTTCTTTGGCCACGTGCATCTTCAGATTTGTAGTGTGCTGTCTGGGATTTCGGGTAGGAGGGAACACTCCCTGGAGATTGCCAAGTCTCCCTTCCACGCCTAAATAAAAATTTCCTACAGGTAGGTCATAGCTCCTTGTGGGTAAGGGAATCATCATTGAGTAAATGCCTGTGTTTACCCAGAAAAATGCTTATCGACAAATTACATTTGTTTCTCTCAAATTACCGTCATAACTTTCTCAGTGAATTGATGTGGAAGAGTTTTCTCTCTTGAACTGGCTCTTTAATTGCACTGCTAACAAGGTAGGTAGGGTGCCAGGATAAATAAGCACAGGCAGTGCTCTCTGCTATTATGGCTGGTGATTGCTTCCAGCTGTTGAACTAACACAGTGACAGTGAAGGCCAGGGTGTAGACAAATATTTTGCTACTGCCTCAGATTTCAAGTTAGCTTATAAAAAATGTGGACTTATGCAATATAAAAGACTTTCTAAGGTGTTTGACTTGATATTGCAGGGTATAACATTAGCACTGTGTAGGTTTAATAAAGCACATAGGAAACAAAGATGAAGAACTACTTTCTCTGAGTACCCTTTGACAATGAGCCACCATCATTAAACAGGGCTGTTCCTAGTAGGGATGTATAAGGATTGTTCCTGGACCTAAAACTGTTCATCAGCAGTGCAGATGCTACATTAGATCATGGCTGATAAAATCTGTAGCTTGCACAAGAATCAATGTTATGTTTAAATGATGAAGAGAAGGCAGCCATACTAGACCTATTGCTTGGTCAGCTGGAGCTGCTGTTTTTAAGTACAGCCAAATACAGAGTTAAACTCCACAGAAGAAAAACTAATGGCTGCTCTAGTTAAATGCTATTTTTCCTCTAAAGCATTTAGAGGCCAAAGAAGAAGAAGATGAAACCTCAAGTTCTCTAATAGCTGAGAAGGCTAGTGAGACCTTGGATGGCTAAACAGAGGATGCTGAGAAGGAGGCAGGAGCCAAGGCTGACGTGTGTGCTGTCTGTAGTCTTAGTATCTGTGTATCACTGAGGGTGCTGAAAAAATGGGAAAGATGCAGAGAAGAACTGTGAAAGTGGGCCAAGGACTAGAGAAGCCACCTAATGGGGAAAGAGAGATTTAAAAAGCGCTATTTGTCTAGCTTACCAAAAAGAAGATTGAAAAGTCTTGATTACAGTGAGTAACTATCTTCACAGGGAGAAAAGTGCTCTTTAATCTGGTGGTAAAGGATGAATTGTTGAAAGCCGAAACCAGATAGATCTGAAGAGGTAATTAGGGAAAACATGTTAATAGTGAGGGTTGGAAACGGGAAGGGAAGGGAAGGGAGTGGAGTCTGCAGTGCTCGATGAAGATGTCACGATGCTTTTCTGAGAGAGACAATTTTCTGGTACATGTGCTGTATTTCAGTCCATCCCAATACGGGCACAACTCAGTGAGATTTTCAGAGCTGTGATAAAATCTAGCTGTCTCTTCCAGCTTCAAGCTCTGGGACCCTGTAGGAGCCATCTGGAGGTGCACAGGGGTGTGCATGCCAGCTGGGGGTCTGTGCAGGGAGAAGAGCCTCCTGTTTTCTCTCTCTCTTCTTCAGCAGGATAGTCATGCCAGGAACCAGTGCTGAGATTTACTCCTAAAAGCCTGGCTGGTTGTGTTTCCAAAATGCCTTGCAGCACAATGAACCCCTTGTTTGTCTGACCTCACTGAAACTCCTCCTAATGAGCAAAGGGGATGGCAGGGCACTGCAGGGGCAACCACGTCGGCTTGCCTCCATCCTTGGCAGGGCAGGTGGCTCAGGGCGCTGAGTCAGGCTGACACTGACGGCTCCAGTGGGTGATGCTTTCCTTGGGGGGGATTATTTGGAAGAACAACCTGTCTGCTCATTCTGAGAGAGTTTTCTATCTGAAATTCAATACTTTTTCTTAACTGAAGGATGCATCCTCCTCCCTCTCTCTCCATCTCCTCACCTTCCACAGAGATAAAGAATTATTTTTTCCCCAGTGGAGCAACAACGTCCTTCAAATGCCTATTGGAGAGCTTCACCCTCACTCAGTTTGTGAGATCAGCTGTGCACGCTCTGTCTGTGAGTCAGTCCCACAACCTGGACTAGTCACGCTGTGCTGCGGCTGTGCCTTTGCATCTGGCAAATGGTTTCCAGTATAATTATAATATTTTCAATCTATGGCAGGATTGAACTCAACAGGGCTAAAAGGCTCAAAATAAGGTGGGTATGATGTCACCTGCAGCAAAACAATAATCCTGACCTTCTTTGAAGCTGACTGTAGCTATTTTTTATTCCTTTAAGTTGTCAGTCTCATGGCAAGATGCTGGCAAAAATTAACTCCCACACTTGGCTTTGCAGCAGGAAGGTGACTGCGTCATGGAATGATGTTTCAAGCTTTCATAAATTTATCTCTATCAAAATGCATCTCTTTAGCAAGAGGAGAGCTAGGCTGAAAATAAGCAAGGAATGCTAACACCCTATCATGGTATTTCTAGACTGTTTCATGATGGAGAGTCCTTTACTCAATGTTTAAAGAAATTATCAAAATCTCCATATACTTATTATAGAAGAGTGAACTCTGGTTGAATTTGCAGTGCCTTGCGTTATCCCAGACCGCATGTCTGGCACCCTTGAGGATTCAGCCCTTGGGGAGAGTAACTTTCCTCCAGCTCATGAATTGTTTCCAAACAGTAATCTCCACTGACAAGTTGCAGATCACCCATGGATGCTCAGCAGGCAATTGCCTGGTCTCATGATAATATAGTAAGAAATTTAAGATCCTGCTCTCCTCCCAGCCCACACTCCTTCCTCCAGGACCCCTCACATATTTTCTTCCCATGACTTTCCAGGGAAAGCAGCTGCTGAAGCTGCTCCTGGGATGTAAGAGTTACATGGGAAAAAGCTCTTCCTTAAGCAATATCACTCAGTTAAGCACAGAAATATTTCCTGATTATTTTTTTTTTAAAGGAGGAAGAGAGTGGTAACGAATGGTAAAACTAATGAGTCAGTTACATCTTTTCAAAAGGATGGAGAATGAGTTATTTGATGGAAAATCGAAAGCCTTGATTGCAGTTTCTGTCTTGAGCCTCTACCAGTTTGGCTGTGGTATAATCCATTGACTTTTCTATAATTGTCCTAATTAAACAATCAGGAGTGAGGGGCAAATTAGCCCCAAAGTCCACATTTGCAGGCAATTAAAAGCATAGCATTCTGGCTGATTGAGATGAACATTTAAATCAGCTGATTTAACAACAATTAAACAAAAACTTGCTAACTTGTACAATAAAGAAATCAATAGAGAGATCAGGATAAAATACCTGGATTTGCCAAAGAGAAATGGAGAAGTGGAAATTAATGACAATTACAAAAAATTCCAAACCCAAACCCCAGTGTTCTTCACAGAAAAGAGCCTTCTAGGGCAACCACTCCCCAGTAAAGTAGAGGAAAGCAAAACTTATGAAGACATTAATCAAGGTACAAGTGAAAAGAAAATGAGATGCTTCAGTGCACAGAGATGACAGGGAGCGTATCTGTGGCAATAAGGGATGATGGAAATCATACAGAGGGAAATAAAACAAAGGATACATGAGGAAAGGATGCAAGAGCTGCAGAACACCTACTCTGACAATAGTCTTTTGCTCTTACTAAAAGAGAAAATCAATAAACTCTGTGTAGGAAGAGAAGCTTATTAAATCATTGAGTGTCCAACTGCATATTCCTGTTGGCAAACACATTGCTCTGTGTGATAGATGGACAGCAGGGTCAAGAGGTCATTCACTGAAGTGAACAGGCTTCATAAAAACTAAATTTGCAAACAGCTGGGGTGGCGGAGCTCCGCTGAAGTTACTGCTGTCAGGCGATTTCTGTTCGCTGCAACACTGTGAGTTCATTTACAGAGCAGTGAGAGGGTTTCAATCGAGGGAGGAGCAGGAGGGCCTCTTGCAGCTCTGGCCTGGAGTATGCTGGATCTGTGCATGCCCGTGACCAGCCGTGCTGCAGCAGCTGCCCCTGGAGCAGTGATGGCCGGTGACCACGGTGGTCTGCTCTGGGTCACCAGTGCTGGTGGCTCACTCCCTCACCCTGCTCTCCTGACATGGAGCCTGGCGGTACAAGCGGAATGAAACCATAACACCATAATTCTTTGTGTGAAGACATGCCCTAGCCCATCATCAGTGAAGGACTCATGAACCCTAGAGTCATAAGGGTTTGGGCTGGAAGGGACCTTCAGAGATCATCTAGTCCAACCCTGCTGCCATGGGCAGGGACATCTTTCACTTGGTCAGGTTGCCAAAGGTCACCCTTCATTTGGCACATACCAAAGCAATGATAAAATACCTTCTTCGAAGAAACCTGGTGTTTCTCCCACTGTCAGGTGGCAAGTTGTAGCCTGATTTGGTTTTTGCTCTCCCTGTTGGCTATGTTACCAGGAGGTCCCTGGTCCCACTGGCATCAGCCCATTGCTTCCCTATGCCCCCTGCCCCATCACCTCTCCAGGGCTTCCCTGTGGGTCAGTGTCTTCTCCTCTCCCCCACAGTGTTAATGACTCCTTTTTGAAAGATGAAACTCAGAGCTCACTTGCTCACCTGGTGAGAGCAAGGGAGGGGAAGGAAAGGGGCTTTCCAGGGAGAGCAGTGGACTGTAAGACTTCAGGAACATGCATTTCATCCATAACTGAGCAGCAGAGTTGACAAGTCTGAGGCACAAAGAATCCAAGGTCCTACAAGGACCGGGTCACAGACCCAACGCCCCAGCCTCCCCTCCATTATGGCACCTTCTTCTGAACCAAGGTGACAGGATTGTACCCTAAGGGAGCTCAAACATTTCAATGTACCTACAGCCTCCTCACTGCATGGCCCTGTGCACAGCAGGGTGGACTTTGGTGAAGATGTGAGATCTGGAGATGGTAGCCATGGAAATGTCACTTCCCATAGCCAGGTCCTCCCATAGCTTCCCTCCTCCTCTGTGTTTCTTTGCCAGCATAACTCACACTGGCAGTAAGATTTCTGTGTCTTAACTTGCATTTTAAGTACTTCTCACATTAAATAATGCCTCATTCCGATTTCCTTTTTGGAGTAGAGATTTCTTTAATTCTTTAAGCATACTAATTATTTTTTTTCTCTTGGAGCGCAGATAGGTGTGCTCTGCCTCTCAGGGCAAGGCTGAGATCCTGGATGCTCATTTTAGACTGATGGAGAAGCAGCCTTTGAGGAAAGGCCGTCAGTGTCTGTAAATCCCCAGCTCCCAAATGCTGTAAGTTTACTGCTGTGGATTGGGAGCGACCCAATTTGACCTTGATGAGCAAAATGGTTTTCTGCTTTTTTTTAGAGTTTTGGGTTGGAGAAAGCACACAGTGTTTTTTTCTCTTTTCCTGGAATATGAAGTGCTAGATCAGGCTTATAAATACTTGGAGCTACTTGTGCTTCACTTCAGGCTGAGGAATGACAGGGGATCAAACTAAGCATTGGCCCTTTGGTTATTAAAAATTTATTTAGAGATGTTTCCTCTTTCCCAAATTAATGTCAAGAAAATCTTGTTGTTTGTTGCCTACAAATTGTGGAGAATTTTTACATTCCAGCACATTTTCGCCTGAATGTTGACAGATTAGAAGAAAATCAAAATGATTATGTACATAAATAATAGAATACACACATAAAGATAACCTTGAGGTGTCTAAACTTGATGCATATTCCTCTAGATTGCTGTTAGCTTTTGTATGTGAAAGGATTAAAACCAACAAAAACATTGTGAACCAAATTTAACTGTAAATCTTTTGTGTAAGAAAGAAAAATATTTTGCATCAATAAATCAATCATGATTTGTAAGCAGTCTTTGTCTTCCACCATCAAAAATAATCTTTCTATCTGCAAGGAATGCATTTCTAACATTAAATAGTTGATACTATCTATTCAAATTAGTTAGAGCTTAGCAAAACTCTTCCTCAAGTCATAAATTATTTGTTTTTCTAATAGAAAGTAAAGCTTGATTTTATTTTGCTGTGCCTACACAGCATCATCCCCTTGATATTTATTTAGAAAGAGAAATGAAAGTTTTTCTTTTGTTTCTTCTGGAAAAAAATATATTTGGGGAAAAGAGAAAATCAACAATGCTTCTATCAACATTGGCAGGAGTCCCAACAGGGAAAAAATGCCTCCACTTTTTTTTTTTTTTTTAATTTCTTCTGCATTTTCTGTCGTGTTTAGAAGCAATGTTATCTATGATCTGTGCATGTGACACACTTGAACCATGAAAAGCAGAAAGGTCAGCAGTGGGCTTTCTCCTATGTCAGCCAGCTTTGCTGATGTCTGCTGTGTGATTTAATGATCTGCTTGCTCAAGTACCAGATTTTCTCAGGAGCATTCAACCATTTGGAGCTTTCTATAAGAGTCGCATACTGTGAAAACACATCACATGAAGTGGAGTGGCTGGGAACCTTGCTCAAGGTAACCCACTGAAACCAAAGTCAGGAACCCAAGAGACAGACGTGGTTTGAGGAACTTATTTTCCAAATTAGTTACGTAACTGAGATGCACAAAATTTATCCACAAGTTATTCAGGTGCCAGAAGTTTTCAGATTATCTGCCTACTGACACAGGTTAAATCAATTAGGGCTGTATTAAATTGCCTCAGTTAATAGGTTAGATATATCACAGGGGCAATTTCTCTGGAAGTTGACTGACATGATTCCAGGGAGGAAGTTTGTCTTGTAATGTTACAGAAGGCTTGACTGTTCACCTTGTTATCTGGTCTAATTATAGATACAGAATATTTAGTAAATGGTACAATCTAACATTGTATTGGAGTGCTCAGGAAGTAAAAAGGGCAAGAGTCTAGTTTTAATGAAATCAGTGCAATCACACAGACAGACCTGGTCTGATCTCAGCCTGGTGTAGTTGCTGCCAGCTATGCAGAGCAAAGCAGTACAATAAGTCAGTGGAGAAATAAGTTCTTCAGACATTTTCTTTGCAGCAATACTATATGAAAATAGTTTGAGCTATCACTTCCAGAATGACAGATTAATCTAATTTGGGGGGAAAAGCAGAACTGACACTGATGGATGAACAGGCAGCAGGAGGGGCCGAGAGCAGTCCCAGAGTGGGTGTTAATCCTATTGCTGCATCCAAGCCGAAAGAAGACCTCATCCCCCAGCACTGATGACTCAGCAGAGGGCAGATATTTAAGGAAAGGTCCTGCTCTGTTTACTTAAAAAATTGGCTCTGGGAATTTAGTTTGCATGAGGGATGCAGGATTGAGCCCTTGGTTATGGCTGCAAGGTGTTATGAGCTCCCCTGCTCCTTCTCCTGCCCCCGAGAAAAACCCCACAGTAAACAGTAATCCCCAAATGAAGCACTGCATTTCTCATTAGAATTGCCATTTGAAATCTTTCATTTTTCAATTTTCTTTGTAACAATAATAATCAGATGTATTTGATGCCTAATTTAACTTGGTTTCCACATGTCATTATGTTTATGAAATGTCTTTGTCTTTCAGTGAGGCACACGTGACCACAAAACCTTGCTCTTTGGCTTAATTTCCAACTACTTGTCTCATTTTTTTTTCTAAATCCAGGCCAGCCTGCTAAACATACTTAAAGTTTTACCGTTTTCAATGCCTATTACCCTTACTCAAAAGGCTAACTATTTTCTTCGGCTCATTGGGAGCCCTGCAGAGGAAAAGACTCTGAAAACTGCCAAGGTCAAGAGGAATTTCAGATTAAGGTTTACATTGTGCTGTTATTTAAGTAAACAAAGGTAAATTCCAGCAGGAGGGATGAATTTAGACCACATGCAGCGTGTATTTACTGCGGTGAGGTAGAGCTGGGAAGGAAATCTCCTCTTCTCATTGCCCGGAGAGACTGAGCAGGACTGATGTGAGAGAATGTGGAGGAAGATTTACCAGAGGGTGCTGGAATGGGTACTGAAACAGCAGAGACAGCAGGAAAAGCCCCAGTAGCAGAGACTACTGCAGCATATGACAACCTGCCAGAGCAGGTCTTCATGCTGGGGTCTGGGGTTACGTCCACAACAGTAAATGAAAACAGGCCACATCCTCCTTTCTAGTGCTGGGGGCAAGCAGCACAGCATGGTGTGCATCTGTCCTCGCCTCCCCAGCCCTGTCTCCCTCTAGTCCCCTCTACCCCAAATGACCTCCTCCCTAATGCCTAGTGGCTCTGGGCCATGTTATCTCCCAAACCTTGTCCCAGACCTTACTATCCAGAATAAGTCAAAACTGGGCCAGGGAATGCACCAACAGTACACTATCAGCCTGGACAATCGGGGACAGTGCTTCAGCCCTTGTTCATGTACAGTTTATTAATACCATTGTAGCCAGGGAGCCCAAACTAGATGTAGAAGATGTGTTCGCCCTTCTCTGATGGACGAGTTGGATGACCTGCTTTTGTATTTCAGTTTCATTTACACTGGCATGAAGGTTGTAGTGTTCATTAACTGTTTAAAAAGCAGGAATCTAATCAAAACTCTCCCTCCAGGCCCCTTTAAAAGCCACTGGATGAAGACAGGTATATCCAGATGGTAGTTCATCCCCACACCACTGTGGATATCTTGTATCCACTCAGGAGTCCCAAATGGCAGCGGGCTCCTGATGTGTATCCCATGAAGGATGAGTTGACTCTGCCCTCTGCTCTCCATTGACAAGTACTGACTACATCTCCTTTGATACAAGAGCTTAGGTACCTCACATGTGTAGACATCTATGTACAGGTGTCTTCTTCTGCATCTGAATTCCTCCTGAACTGTGCTAATGGCTGTGTTGTCGTTGGCCATGCTATTGCAGAAGAGTCATACTGGGGATGCAAGGCAAAACCAAATGAAGATATGTCTATGTTGCAGCTACGTGGTAATGTGATTGCAGCTTGTAATCAAGCATAAATCAGGATAGCTGTGGCCTATCCGCTGCCTAGCAAGCCTTACAGCAGTGGCAGGTGCAGTGACGTAGGCATCATTCATCAGTATTATCCAGCATCCAGATGCATTTATTTATGGATACATTTAGCCTGTGCTACTACTTCTCCATTGCTGTGCCTGTACAAGCTAGCCTGAAGCTGTGGCCCTTCTGTGTGGATTGCTTGCATCTCTGCTCAGGTCAAACAGGGAGAGAAGCAGAGCTGACCCCGCTGGATGTGTGAAGCGTTGGCCAAGGGAGATACAACTGTAATTGGCTCACTGGTGTGATGTGCTTGAAACCAGCGTATGGGCTCCATATCTATACCATGTTGGGTACTGCTGTCTGAGCCCTGCCTGAACTTATGGTGGATGTATCTTAGTCACTGTGAGAAAAATACAGGAGTGTCTTCTGAAGGTTATTAAAATGTGATTGAACTGTGAGAAATGAAGAGGAAAAGGGAACAGCTTCTTGAACAGAGCAGCCCTGCTGCTCAGGAAAGTAAAAGTAAAGCCCAGAATAGAGTGGAAGATACATAGAGGGAGACACCAATACAGATATTTTAAAATAACCATATGGAATGAATGGAGAATGAAACTGCAAAATGAACTGCAAACAGAACAAATTTACATGGAGCTGAACAAAACCAGGGGAGTTAGACTCACTATCTTTATCTTGTGTGAAGGTTTTATTGTGCCTTCAGGATAAAAAGGAGCTTGAAAGGGTTATATATCTCATGAAACACATCTGCTGAGCTTCTAATGGTTATGCTGCAGGTAGAAGACATTGCTTATCAAAGCCTAAATAATGTTCTCACTTTCACGTATAAAGAGGAACCGTGAAGTCTAGGAGTGGGATTCCCCAAAGCAAGCTCATGCCAGAAAAATACCTACTCATTCACTGCTGGCAGGGCTGGGAGCCTATGACTAATTCTGCATCAATCAGGCTACTGATCTGCTGTTAATCTATACACAAATCCTGTCAGTGCTTAGGCAGAAATAAAGCAAGATATAGACAAACCAAATAAATTATTGTTTTCTATGCATTGTCTGTGCTAGTGATCATAATCAGACTGTTCCTTGGCAAGGTTTGGGATAAATGAGCTGGTTGCATTCCCTTTCACTCTAGAAATGTCCCAGGGTTTAGAATGTTCTCAGGTGAGTTTAGTGCTCACAGAAAATATTACACTGACAGCCTTGAAAAATTAAATCTTTGTTTCCAAAGAGCAGAAGCATGCCTGGCAGAAGCAGATTTCTCTGCAATTTCCCACCAATAGGCTGCCAGATATTCTCTGGAAAACGGGGTTTTCCACACTAGACTTGGCTCCCATGCCTCTTGTTAACAGCAGAAGGGACATCCCCACATCATCTTCTGCAGATCCTCCTCAATAGAGCAAGGTGGCAGCTATGCTCCTCACTGCAGGGCACCCAGAGCTGCACCCAGAGTGGATGTATGTGCATACCTGTGATGCCTGGGTGATGGCCTCCGGCATCTTCCTCTGGTAAACCTGGCTGTAGCGGAGCTGACACCAGCACCCCAGCCCAGCCTTGTCTCTGTCTTCCCCATCTTCCCTGGTGTCAACAAACCCCACAGGCTGTCTGTTTTCTGTCCAGATTGCTCAGTGTAGCCCTGCTCTATAATTTCCCTGCTCTCTGCACATGTTCACAACCACCCTATTTGGTTTCAGCCTGTGACAGATAGGGCTGGATTCAATCCAGTGAATCAGCAGCTTGACTTGCCATTAACGACATACCTTTTCTAGGTTCTTCAGACACTGGCACCAGATCTTGGCTATAAATCTTTTGCTGTAGAGCAGCCATGCTAGAAGGTGTTACAGAATTCCACTCCAGGTACATGGAGCACAAAAAGGTTCTTTTTAACATTTACCTGTGATGCTCCACATTCCCATTCATCTGAGAGTAAAACAGCACCAAGGGGTTTCACATGGGACCCGATGGGGTATCATACCATGTATTTGGCAGGTGTGCCTGCTACCTCTCGATGGTTTTTTGTTAGTCAGTTGCCTCGGTGGGTTTAAAAAAAATGTAATTGATTCAAATACATTCACAACATTTCTGTAATGGTTTTTAATTGTGTAATTAGTGTAAAGACATATAATCATGTAATTAGGCTGTGTAATTACAATGTGTAATAATATTGTAGTACTGTTATACACATCCTTTTTAAACACAGAGGGGAAAAAAGCATGCATATAACTCCAAAACCATAACTGTGAGTCCCAGAGTGTCTGTAAATATTTCCTTACATATATTCCAGTTTTCCTTGTGCAGTCATGAAAGCTTAAATACAGGAATATATGCTATTGTAAGGCTGCCAGGGAGACACCAAATGAGGGAATTTAGCTGAAGACATGATTATAAAGTACACTTAATTCCTGCCTGGATGCCCTCACTGCAAAGAATAATGGTGCTTTTATCATGTGGCCTAACTCTCCTTTTCTTACAGTGGAATTGGATGCTGGCCTGATCCAGCTCTCCTTGAGGTCAGTGAAAAAGTTCCCAGTGGCTTCAGCAGGGTAGACTTATGCTCCCTGCAAGGCTGATCCCACTCTGTGAAAGGCTTTGAGGCTCCTGTACCTATGGGAAATTGGTGCCTTATTCTGCTCCCTCCTGCCCCTACTCTGGTAAAGTCAACCTTCGTTTCAGGGGTGTAAGGCACTTGGATTCATGTACTTTTCTATGACAGGGCAATGTGCCTCGAAAAAAAAGACTTTGTTGCTGTTAAGTTTCATCAGCTCCCAAGTGAATCAGACAATCTGTTCGACGATGCTGAAAAGTGTTTTACAATTCAGAGAACTGAAGTACAATGGGATTAATAGTTAGTAATTACTGACTTGCTTTGAGGAGTTCAGGTGAATGTCTCCAACGTTCATCTACATTTTACTCATTTTAAGAAAAGGATGGTAAATCCCCAAACCAGGCAGATTTTGAAGGTTTTTATATGAGACATCCTTCACCCCCAGCTGTGGAAACAATACTGTACCTGTCACTGGTTTTGTACAGAATTAATGAACAGTTTGCAAAATGTATCACATCCTTGATAGCCGATGGACATGTTAATAATGCCTTATTTAGATTTTGCAGAAGCACGACCCAGTTTCATTCACACACTGGCACTGCAGTTAACTACAGTGAATACAGTGTTTAATGCAAACAGGTGCCAATGCTGGAAGGCTTCTGTGCAGTTACCTGAGTGGAAAACCCCTCCTAACGGTGCCTCACATGAAACAGCACAACTGGTTAATACCTCCTTTGGAATATGTACAGATATAATATGTAATGTAATATATCAATTCAGGATGCAACAGTCTTTCCAAAGGGTCTGAGATACTTTTAAGGTCAGCAAGCAAGCCAACCTAACAGCTTGTTGCCCCCACGAGAAGATTTGGCTCTCCCTCTCTCCTCTCCCTCCTGAACCTGCAGACCATGTGTTGTGCAACAACAGTCCATATGCTGCTGGAGCTTGTGGGGTGTTTTTGTGAGCTGATCTAATCACTAACACAACAGGAACATATTCACTTTTTTTTGCTTTGTGAGCTCTGTCATGCAGCCCAGCAGCCATGAGGCAGGAGGATGGAGCCTGCACCTGGGGGCAGAGGCTCAAGGCGGGGAAGGCAACTAGACCGCCTTCATTTGGTGGTGATGAGCTGCTGAATCAGCTCCTATGCAATGCACATCATTAGTAAAATCATCCAGGAGAACAGCCAAAGCACCCTCCTGTGCTACAACACATTCATTGCTAATGGAGACTATATATTCTAATGGAGACTGAAAGTGTGTATACAAAAGATAAACAGACATACGATCTAATATTCTCATTTTAGTCCACTTGCTAGAATCAAAATCTTACTTTTGTGCTGTTACTGTGTTGAGAAAGCTGCTTCTCTCCCCAGAGTGAAAATATTGGCTCAGATGAAAAGCCAAACTGCCATGCATCAAAAATGACTGGTTTCTAACCAATTAATACTTTTTTGTTACTTAAGAAGATGTGGCTAGAATGATACATATTATAATGCTCTTTCAGGCTCTTAAAGCTTGAGTTTTACAGTGCTACTAAAATATTAGCCATGCAGACAGCCTGCAGTGAAATACAGGTAAATATGTTCGGAGGAAATTCTATTAGTGAGACGTGTGTCCATCTGCTGACAGAGCATGAGAACCATCAGGGCTGGAGGCACCTCCTGATGGACACGGCAGCATTTTGTTCAGAACATGCCTTAAAATTGCCAGTTCACCTCCTTTATTGCAACAGCCTCATAATCAAGGAAAGACCTATCTGCTGAAGACAGAGCTGGCTTTTCTGGCTCCTGGCCAAAGTGGTCTGGGCAGTACTGGGGCAATGGTAGATGTTGGTGCACAACAGCACATTGCAACTCCATTCCTAACTGATCCAGGGGCAGAAACGGCTGCTCATGGAGAAAGCCACTCATTTCTTTGCCTGACAAACTGACTTGTCACTGTCTTGGACCAAACACCTGCTGGAAAACTGCATGGAAACCACTCTATATTAAGTTGGAAGAGTGGGGAAAACTTCTCCCAGCAAATGTTTTATTCATTGAATTTAGCTCAATGATTTCTGCTGGTGATTTCTGTGGTAACGGGGTTTGATTTCCACATGTTTGCTGTTAGCAGCTCAACCTGCTTGTTCTGTTTGTGCTATTCTGAGCCACTCCATCTTCTGCTTGCTACTCTTATTTGTTCTGGAAGGATGGTTCCTAACTTCATGTGGCATGTTTTGCTTCTTCCTGATCAAATATTTGAAACTTTTGGAGAAAAAAATCAAAGATTTCCAACTGACGAGGTGAAGCCACACAGAGGAAACCTCTGCACAATGTGCAATTTTTTTGGTCAGATTTTCTCTTTCTTGGAATTTGCTGCAAGTTAGCTGATCACTGACATGAATGGTCATAGCAAACAGAGACTGAAATATCAAAGCAACTGCGTGAGTTTTATTTGTATCTTGGTGAACACTTCTTACTGCTGATCTCCAGCAGCTCAGCCAGAGCAGTTGCTACAGCAGCTGAAGTTTCTCATGGCAATCACTCAATGCGCACAGGTCCTGCTGAACCCACTGATCGATGAGACACAGAGTTTTTTCCCCTGTACAGTACAGATTCAGGGCTTGCTGCTTGCATAAGTGAAAAAGCAAAAGCCCTGAGCTGACTGGATTGCAGCGGAGCCTGGTGCAGCATTAATAAGAGGGCAGCATTAATGAGAGCAGTGCTCAGCCCCAGCTGGACCCTGCCTGGCAGCTGGGAGCGTGGCAGCTGCCGGCCAAGATGCTCAGCACCGCAAGGAGCAGGTGTCACCTTGTCCCCCCTGGCACCACCATCCTCCGGGCACATCCTGCCCTGCTCGCTATAGAGAGACACACCTCACCTGCTGCGTTTGCCAGCGAAACACAGGTCTGTTCGGGATGTACTGCCGTGCTGTGCAGACACAATGCCTGCAACACCGTTTGGCCTCGTCCCTCTGAGCAGGGTGAGATTTGTGCCATTCCCTCTCTGGCTCTCCCTTACATTATTTGAACAAAACAGTACCTCATTTCAACGTCCTCAGTTCGATGAGACTTGGTTTTAGCAAACTTTTTTACAGTAATAGGCACTTTTTTTCATATCTTACTCATGAGGACCTCCAACCATTTCAGAACTGTTAACTGAAAAATCCTTGCAGAAGATGCTGGAGGCAAAGAAATAGTGCTGGAGCCTCAGGGGAAACTGAGGCACGGAGCAGTTACGTGCTTGCCCAAAGTAATACAGAATTGGAAAGAGTCTTTAGACTGCCCTCTCCTCTGCTCTGGCCTCAAGACAAGGACTGATTCCAGCCTCCTCCTGTTCTGCTTTTTTGGGTGCTTTTGAGCAAAAATACAGCGTTCGTTTTGAATCCAGTCAACTGTACTTATTCCAGCACTGAATTACTTCTCCTTTCCCTGCACCTAACTGTATTTCTTTTGATTGCAGAGGGCTAGACAACCTCTTGATGAGGCAGACTGGGCAGTAATGCTGGGGGACACTTCGTGTTTGTTCATCAGACAAAATGACACAACTTAGAGGACCCTGCGCAACTGCCTGCGTCTGAAAGGGGGGACACAGCTGTGACAGAGGTTTAATTCTCCACTCAAGCCCATAAATCCTGCATGTCAGCAGGGTTTCTTAGCTCAGCCAGTACTGCAAAAATGCAGCTACAAGGCTGTGAAGACCTGAGCCAGGCTCTGCCCTGTGTTTGCATGGGCTGCTGTGAGCTTAGGGGATCTGTGCACCGTGCTCCATTGGATGATATACACATGGCCAAAGACAAAAATACCCAAAATGCTCCTTTCCAGGTGGAAACAGCATCTCACCAACACTCGGAGGAGGGAAATGGCACACAGAAATTGAAATGCAGAGACGAAAACCAGCAGCTCAAAGGACATTCACTTGGCACAAGATGCCATGTGGATATTAGCTGAGTCCTAGACCCAATATGGCTGTGTCAGCTCAACGCTCTGCTGATGTGTGTTGCCTCTGGGCTCGGTGCTGGTACGGAGCCATGCTGCTGCAGCTGCCTCCAGGCCTGGAGCAAGCAGCGTCTCTCAAGGGCCAGCATCTCCAAACCCCACCATGTCGCCGCAGTGCTGCCGCGACCTCTTTCCCTTCCAAACACAGGGAGGCATGTGCATGGAAGAATATGCTGCTGCAGGCTAAGTTTAGATGTACCCAATGCTCTCCTAACACTGTCTCAGCACGCAAAGTAATTGAATTAAGAAGATTTTTCCATTGGGTACCAACAGCTTTGCATTCTGCTCATCTTTTTGTTAGATGCTTTGAGCTGGGAGTTATAATCTGACTCCAGGTCGATCTCTAGGTATAGTCAGCTGGACAGAGGATAATGAGGTTTTTGTTTCAGAAGAAAACTGTTTTCACAGCTTTGTTAGAACAAAGATTACAGGCTTGATTTAGATCTTGCTTACACTGCCATGAGGATTCAAGTAGTTTGTTGCAGCCACAGCAAAAATCAGGTGATGGAGGTTTATCCTGGATGCCCACTCCACTGGCAAAACCCACTCACGCCCCACACTATCTGTTGGAGGTGCTGGGTGTGGGTTCAGCTTAAAAGGTGAATGAAGCTTGGACAGAGCTGCTGGACACAGCACCCTGGTGCCGTGCTGGCAAGGCTGCATGTTGACAGCACTTGCTTTTATCCCACGTTTCCCTCAGCCATAACAAGAGAAATGCTGCATCTTCAAAATGCTGAATTTACTAGACCAGCTCTTCTTTATCTTTTTCTCTCAAAGGAAATTGCTGCAAAGTGTTGATTGACAGTATTTGTGAATATAGCTTTTTGCTTATCTACAAACCACTTATACTGTGGGTTATACTGCTTGCCTACTGCTCATTAGAAATAGTTAATATCTATTTTCTGGAAGCTAAAAGAAGTTTCCCAGGCATGGCCCATTTAGTTTGTCAGCTGCAGCAGACATCATGGCTTCAATCAGTATTGTTGACTTCATCTCAGGAACCTGGTAGCACAAGCCCTGGTAGCATTTGGCACATTCGAATTGTGATCTGTAGATGAGAAATGATTGTTTTGTATGTGCCGACCTTCAAGAAAGGTTTCTTATAGCAGCTGCTGAAATGATAGTATCTCCTAGGAAGATTATCATCAGCAGAGGCAGGTTGGTTAGTTCTACCTTGTTTATCTTAGACTGAACAAGGGAACAAATTCTCCAAAGCACAGCCTGAGATCTTATCGGCCAGAACTTAATAGGCAGCGCTGGTTCCCTGGCATGTTTTGTGAGCTGCCCCCACAGCAAAGCTCTGAGCAAAAGGTACTGGCTATGCCTGTGTTGCAAATATTTTAAAGTACAACTGTTAAGTAAATAACCGATTTTTCAGTTCAATGGCCGAAGCAAGCAGTGGAAAAAATAGTTTGGGGCTGAACCGAAACAGAATTTTTACAGTTTCTATTGAAAAATGGGGTTCCCACTTCTTCCTATTGTATCATTTTCTTTAAAGTTAAACTGAAATATTTCATTAAATACTTGTGAATTATTTAGACACTTGAAAAACCTTTTTATTGGTCAGTTTTAAATGAGCCTAATGGTGCATGAGCCGTACAAGGAATCAGCAAAGCCTGGCTTTCAGTGAACAGCATGTCTCCTCCTTCTCCTACATGGCCAGAGTACAACAACCCAGCTGCTTTGCCACAGCCCCATGACACCTTCATAGCAATACCCTGTTTCCTCTCACACCCATGCATCTTCTGTCTATGATACCTGTCTTTCTCATGTCCTCAAATCCTTCACTAGTACTTCCAGCTCCCTTCACACCCTGGACATTTCCAAACTCCCATGCTTCCCATATGCCCCAGCTGTCTCTCACAGCCTCTCTCCTAAAGGACTTGTGGCTTCATTCCACTTTTCCTACATTTTTATACTTTATTTAACATGACAGATGATCAAGAAATGGCAGGCAGTGCAGCATATCTGAAGTGAGATTTGTGCTGAGTTGGTCAGCCAAGTGCTGTTAAGCTCTGAATCTCCTGGCTTTCCCTTAGTGGGATCACTAGCTAATGCTCTCTCTATTTTTTTTTTTTAATCCAGCCATTGATCTTCAGAACACTTCTGGGAATTTTTTATTTTTAAGATGTTAGCCTTTTGTTAAATTTTGTTGAAACTGGACAATGGGTTTAAAAGTTATTAGGCAGGGATTGATAAACAGGTGGGCAGCTAAGCAGTCTAATTTCATAAGGAAATTATTTTGATGGGAAAATAAGAAATTTTTGCTTTCAGATATCAAAATGAAATGTAGTAGCATAAAAAAAAAAATCCAACTAAAGCAAAGCATTAAATTCAACAGCCATCCATTAAAAGGCTTTGTTTCTTGAAATGCTAGTGCTCACTGAAATTGCAGTTTGTCAAAAAAGGCTCCGTAATTGGGTTTGTGTTGGTTTGAGATCTAGCTGGTACATATCATGGCCACAAGGAACCATGGCAAAGTAGTTGAAACTGAAGACAAATTTCTGAATATATTGATTGTCATTGAAAAAGTCCTTCTATTTCTCAGAGGACAGGGAAATATAACTATCAGAAATGTCATCCTTGCTACCAGCTCTGAAAGTATGTGAAATTAACCTCAGAACTTGGATAGCTGCAAACCTAAATAGGGAACTACAGTTCCTTTACTTGTGTTATCCAAATGCATAGTGCAGCATGCAAGTGTATGACCTGCCACTGTAGTGCTAAAGCTGGTTTGCCTGTCGTTGTCTTTTTTAAAAGCAACAGTACTAATGCAGTCCTGGAAGGATGGGAGGGCCAGCCATTCATTGCTATAAGGCACAAATTCTTTAAATGAGAATGCAAGTTAAAAATCAGATTATTGAAATGGGAGAGTGGAGCACAGAAGGAGGACTTTTTCTTATCTTAAATACTTCATTATGTTCATTGGGAATTGGGAGCTACACTGTCACAAGAAAATGGCAGACAAAGCAAAATCATAATCACTGGAGACAAAATTTCTTGGAAACTTAGAAAAAGAAGTGTCAAATACTAGGTTAATTCACTTTACTAATTAAATAGGATTCAAATGGCAAGGTGGAGTGGGAATGCCAAGAGACTGCTGTACTTTCCAAGGCAGATACAAGCTATAGAAAGTTGACCTTTGGCTCTATCACGTAGCCCTGCCAAAATGCATCAGCTGTCTCCTAACATATTCACACTGCACTCATCTCCATCAAACGCCCAAGTCTGCAAGGACAGTCCTGTCAGGAGCAAGCAGTTACCTTTCTTCAGAAGAGCCCCCACTTTTTGGGTGCCTGATATTCGATACTGACAACCCGATTTTCAGAGATTTGAGAGGCATGTCTAGGTGAATTCCAATTCTGGAAAGAGGTAGTAGATAGCTAAAGTTGCCAGTCCAGTGGTGAAGGCATCCAAAGGTAGATATGCTCTCCATTCATTTCTGAGTCTACCTAGTTAGAATGTTTGTGACTACAGGGTTAATATATATGTATTTTTTTCTTACTGGCATCTGTCTACCAACAGCCGAGCAGAAACCAACCTTTTTTTACATACTTCAGCCATCAGTCATCCTCCAGATTCTATTTTTGGTCAATTTTCATCAAATATGTGCTATACTTGAGTCAATGATCTAGAAATGAAAAGTACCAAGTACCTCAAACTGTCAAAGCTAGCCAGTTCACAAATTCCACTCTTAGAAAAAAGGCACAAAACATTGACTAGACAGGACAAGTGATGAATTGCTCCATTCTTTTCTGTTAAAAAAATGCAATTGGTCAATGCAGTGGGCTTTGATCTGAGTGATAGCTATAACAGCCCACATATACTTATTATATGATAACATTCACCTCCTCTTCCCAAGCAGGCTAAGAATGACAATACCATTTATAACAGTTTTACTGTTAAGGTTTAGAAAGTAATACTAGACATACATTTAAAAAAAAACAGAAAAAAATCCATTTAACTTCTGTTTTTTGTCTGCTTAAATGATGATATAATCTTTTTTCTATAATTACAAAAATGTAAATTGACAAAACACCTAGTCTTGAGATTTTGAAAGTTGAAGGTCTGAAATAAAAGTGAAATAAAGAGATTTGCTAAGGAAATGGGATACAGATACATGCTCTATGAAAAGAGAGGGGAGAAAGTCAGAGAAAAGCAAGAAGAAAGAACCAAGGTGGAACTGAGGCACAGCCCAGGCAACCTGACAGGAAAAGAAAAAGGAATGTTTAATATTATTTATTATAAATGTCTAGTTTGAAAGAGATGATACTTTCTCTGCAACTTTTTGATGAGGGCCTTAACTTATGTCAGAAGCCAACGTAACTATAGGTCGAGACAAACATAGGCTGATAACTGTGATTTCAATGCTATGCAGAGCTTTAGAGAATATTCTGAAGAATAATGGGACAAAATGTAATGCAGGTTTAGCAGGGATAGATGGTGCTGAGCTAACCTGATGGGTTTTAGGTGTAGCTCTAGAATATTAAAAGAGAATCTAAGTAGCATGTAGTGTACCATAGTGGGAACTGACATGACTGGCTACCAGGATCTCTCGTAGTGCTTACACCATTTCCCTGCTGTGGTAACTATCCCTGTGCTCCCAGTGCTCTGAAGGGTTCTGCATGCTCCTGATACTCATACATGTACAAACATCTATGCTTCAAGGCTTGTAAGGGCACACTAAAGAAGGCACTCTGTGAAGTGGTAAGCACAGAAGCTGGGAGGATGGCACCATTGAAAGCATGTGCGTTCACATCCATAGGCACAAAGTAAGGATTTGGGTGGAAAGGGAAAGAATACGAAGATGCTAACCCTTTCAGGTGAACCAAGAGGACCCAGACTGTTGGTTGTTCCGTTTTCCTGCTGGACCTCACAGCACCATGAGCTTCCCTTCCTGGACTTCTCTTCGCATTTCTTCACTAAGTCAGATCTAGTCTTTGCCTAGAAAAGGGAGAGAACTGGTCCCTTCCAAAGTGGACACCATATGAGAACCAGAGACCCAAGCAGTGGCCTTTGGACTTCCTCTTTGCACTCAGCTCCACCTTCTCCAGCGGTTCCCAAGTTGTTCTTTCAAAAACACTTTCCGTAGTACATAGGGCAAAGGTCAATACTACCCTATCCACAGATGTTTTCTGAGACATACTCTCTGTCTATCTGCAAGGATATTAACTGCACTGAAAAGCAATGGATGGGCTTCAGTGGGGCTTAGGGAAGGTGACACCTTGGCAAATTGTGATCAGGATCTTATATAAAATAATTCTGAAATACAAAATCCTATCAGTTCATGCCGTAATCCTCAATACTTAGCATTCTTAGAACATTTTTATACCTATATTTGTGTCTGAGTACAACTTTACTCCCTCTAACCTTTGTGAGAACTGCTTGATAGATGAGCAGACACAGCCTCGGATGCCAGCTGCTCACTAGTCTATAAATGATTGATCAGTGTATAAACCTGCTGATCTTCTGGCATCATTGTAAACATACAACTTCTAATCATTTCACAGAGCCCTTTTAGGGATTTATTTAAGATAAGCTTGTCAGTCCTCTTCAGGAAAATAGTTGGGCTGATGGTTATATGGGGAGATTTATTGTACTTAATAACGTCATCTTTGCCCATATGGACTAAGAATTAACAACTACAGAACAGCAGGGAGCATACTTATAAAACCAAGGCAGAACAATGGAGGGCAGTTTTGCTCTTTAGATAGCTACTGTCTCTGCTTGGAAGGGCTGAGGCCACATGACAGTGAATGCTCAGAGGTTTTCAGCTATCATTTTAAACTCAACAATTAGATGCTGGAGGCTAGTTCTGAAAGAATATAGAATTTCAGCCTTAATGGTGATACAATTTTTTATTCTCCACAGCAAATTTGCTCCTTAACCATTTGGCATTACTTCTTTCTGTGTTGCCAAATCCAGCATTTTGATTAAGGATGCAAGTATTGTGTTTTTGTGGCTGTTCTCCTAAGTATGGCACTTTTATACTTTGCCAGCATGGCTTCTGTACTGAATTTCCAATCAACTCTTTGACAATGTTTTCTTCTCCTTAATGACTGAAACACATTGAATGATTTCTAGTACACTTCCACTTTCTCTAGTAGACTAATATTTGTCTCTGTAGGATATATGATGTCTGATCTTTATTGCTTTATCAGAGTTTTATTTGCAAGGGGTCAGCCAGTTGTTATTGTCAGAGTGTTATGATAGTTCTTCAAAGGAAATGTGAATGTATTCGACACACATCAAACATTAAAACATCTGCAAAATGTTGTTTGAAACTCTGTGCTTAAGGATTAGTATAAGTAAGATTCATGACCATTTAAAAAAGTGTATGAATTGCTCTAATGGATTCAATTTACTCCCACCCTCTACAATTCTCACTGATTTCACAGGATGACACCCCCCGCCCCGCATAATCATGTCCAACATGCCCAGTGGAAAAGTTTTGAGGATTTTGGTTCAATAATCTACTTAAAAAAAAAAAAGTAGTAAATATTTTGCATAAAATGAGTCCATTTTAGCTATGCCAATCTAATCTGGTTTCTGCATGAGCTCTTTTTGAAGTAATCACTAAATAACTGAACTACTGTACTCTGCAGAGATTCCAGATGCACCCATTTTTGCAGGTTTTTACATAATACTGCTATTTTTCTCAATTCTTATCCAGTATGTGCTTATCTTTCACATATATTATTATGGTAGAAATGTAAAAAGTACAGCTAAATGATTGCCTCTGTGTTCAGACACAAGAAATTATATACCTTTACACCTAATTGCTGGTAGCAATGCTGGTGGATTTACTTGGTATTTCAAGATGGTTATCCACCTATTAGACACTACAGTGGTCATTCAGGGTCTTCAGCTATACCAGACAGTGGGGAGTATTCATACTGTAAAGATCTACCTTTATTGACTGAGCTGTCCAAGTGCAGTGAGAGGTTAGGAAACCCTTGGAAGAATGGGGAAGGAAAGCAAACAAAGTCATAGGGAGGCAAAAAGTGCCCTGACACTGTTAATTCAGACAACAGGGCTTATGTTGGGATGCTTTTGTGTCTGAATTCAGCCCACATGTAGAAAAGTGGATCCTGGTCTCCTCTTCTTCTTCCTATCTTTTCATCTCCTTCTAGGGAGGAAGAAGGAGGAGACAGACCTACAACACCCAGATTTTCTCCAGATTGCTGGGAGTCAGGGGAAATGTCCATTTTCTCTCTCTCTCTCAGCAGCTACGGTGAAAAGGACCAAAGAACTCTTCATGTGTGTTAGCAAATGGCTCATTCTATCAGCATAGCCTGAGGAAAAATGAATGGTCAGGGAGCAAGAGATATACCCTCACAATGACAGAGAGCATGTGGAAAGTCAGCTGAACATGAGATTTGCTGGCTACTGAGTGTGTCGGCTACAGACAAGGAAATGCTGAGAAGCAGAGGGGTTATAACACCTCTGGGTATGGCAGTCACCACCACTCTTGGAAGAGTGTCCAGCACTGATTCCACAATTTATGCAGTGCTGATAAACTGGAGGGGACTCAGGCCATCCCACAGCCTGTGTGATATATAAGAGTAGTTTAAATGATCATGCTGATTATTTCAGCCTCTTATCAGACGTGGAATTATACAAAGAGCAGCGAGTTTTGGTTTCAGCATGCACGGACTAGACAGGAACAATACACTTGGTGATGAGGAGAGAATCAGCTGGGAACATCAGAAGGCAGGAGCTGAGGGAAATAGCATACAGGAACCTGAGCATCTGTCTTGCATCAAATGCTGCCACCTAGAAAGGTGCAAGGGCTTTGAGATGAAAGCATCTTGAGATGAATAACTTTGTGCAATGACATCGTCATGCCAGCTCATTATGATCCTTAAATTTTTTAGATTTACAAAACTAAGGTGAAGGTGGCTTGTAAAATCAAATGCGCTGTGATGTTGTAAATACGTTTAGTCAAATGGGATCGCAACTAAACCCTATATTTTCAGTTTTACCATGTTTGTTGAGTACATTTCATACTAAATCCTCTTGAAGTAGGTGCATAAAAATATTTCTGACCACTAGAGTGCTTGCATGCCAAATGCCTGAAAGACTATACATAACATGGACCATGTGCTACAAGCAAATTAATTTATTTCATTGAAAAACATGAATTAAGAAAAAACATAACCTCCAGATGTAAGAGATAGGCAAAACATCTTTGGATTATAATTTCACTTGTTATCTATTGTGTTCCTTTCTAGCAAATGAAGTTAGTACAGACCTACAGCAATCTTGAGTGCAATATTGCTCATGAATATCATGTCTCTGTTTCCTCTTCCACTGCTGTTTTCTGGTATTGTATCAAGTAAAACTGTACAGACATATCAAAGTCAGCAGACAAAGATCTGGGCAGCCAAGAGCAGAACTCTAACTTTCAGCCACAGCAGACTTGGGCCTGGTAGGGTCATCCAAGAGCCAAGAAACTAAAGTACTTGGGTGCCCTAGTCTGGACCTTCCCAGGGCCAGGCTTCCTCAGCTTCCAGGGAGAGGTCAGTGGGAACGACAAACTGGAGTCCACCAGGCTTGTCATTCAGAAGATGAAGGACTCAACAGAAAGTGCAGATTTCTAGAAGTAGTTCAGAAACAAGAGGATCAGTTTCAAGGTTCTAGAATAAAGCAATATAATAATGACTGGCTAAATAGAAAAAAGCTACTCTGCCAGCACCAAACAGGTCAACTTTTTCTTGTTACGGTAGTAAGCGATCTTGAACACTACCTGTAACAGAAACCAGAAAGCCAGGTATCTCATTAGGTATGACTTATATGTCTCATTGGGTATAATTTTGTGTATTGGGTTTGTATGGTGGGGTTTTGGTAGCAGGGGAGGGGGGTGCAGAGGTGGCTCCTGTGAGAAGCTGCTCGAAGCTTCCCCGGCTCCAAGTCGGACCCACCTCTGGCCCAGGCTGAGCCCATCAGCGATGGTGGTATCGCCTCTGGGAGAACAGATTTAAGAAGGGGAACCTGCAGTGAGTGGGGAGTGGGATGTGAGAGGAACCCCTCTGCAGACACTGAGGTCAGTGAGGAAGGAGGGGAGGAGGAGCGGGGAGGAGGGGATGCCCCTGCAGCCCGTGGGCAGACGGCAGGCTGTCCCCCCCCAGCCCATGGAGGGCAGCGGGGGAGAAGATGCCTACCTGCAGCCCGGGGAGAGAGGAGCCCACGCCGGAGCAGGGGGATGCCCCCAAGATGGCTCGGACTCCATGGGAAAGCCTGCACTGGAGCAGTTTGTGAAGAACTGCAGCCCATGGAAAGGACTCATGTTGGAGAAGTTTGTGGAGGACTGTCTCCAGCGGGAGGGATGCCACATTGGAGCAGGGGAGGAGTGAGGAGTCCTCCCCCTGAGGAGGAAGGCGCAGCAGAGACAACATGTGATGAACTGATCCAACCCCCATTCCCCATCACCCTGTGCTGCTCTGAGGGAGGAGGGAGAGAAAATTGGTAGTGGAGTTGAACCTGGGAAGGAGGGAGGGGTGGGGGAAGGCATTTTAAGATTTAGTTTTACTTCTTATTATCCTGTTCTGTTTTGACTCGTAACAAAAAATTGATTTTGTTTTCTTCTCAAAGTTGAGTCTGTTTTTTGCCTATGAACATAGATGGTGAGTGATCGCTCCCTGTCCTTGTCTTGACCCATGAGCTTTTTGTTATATTTTCTCCTCCCCATCCCACCAGGGCAGCAGGGAGGAATGAGCGAGTGGCCTCATGGTGCTTTATTGCCAGCTGGGCTTAAACCACAACAATTTGGAAAACAGGGCTGTTTGCCTTGCTTTCATTTGGATTTTTTGATAACTTCTTTATTCTAAAGCTTTTGACAACATCCTTTTTGTTTCTGTTGACACTATGCCCAGTAAGGCAGAGGTTACCTGTATTTTTTTTTCCAGATATTTTGTTTGCAGATAGACAGAAAATGATCCTGGCTTTATGGAACTGCTGAAGAAGAATCAAAACAAATTCACAGTGGAAATGAGATAATGAAATTAATGACTTTTTAAATAATGAGAAGGATTTTCAAGAAAATTGCTGGAACTTACTTAAACACAGAACAATGACACCTCAGTTCTACAGGCTTCCTCTTCCTCTGTGCAAGGACAAGACATTAGGGCTGGTGTGAACACAGGGATAGCCCTGGCATCTCTCTGAAATGGCAGGCTGGACTGGGCAGCAGTCATAGATCAGCTGCTCCCAGTCACAGTCCAGATTCTTGGACACAAACCTGCCTTGATTTTTTAGTCTACATTAACACTTTGCCCAAAAACGTTCATGCAAGAACAGCTGAGTCACAAACTCTCCTGTTCTTTTCTGTTCTTCCTAAAAATGTGGCTTCTATAAGTAGGGAAGAAGGTGTGGATGGTGGGCTATGATAATCTTTGTGTGTGACTAGCCCTATGCAGAATGAAATACGTGCCACTTCCCTTTTACATATCTATGTATTGTGAAATATCTCTGATTTTTTGTCCAAGCTTCAAAAAACCATTTCTAATGCAACTACTAGTGATGGCACAGTCAGACATGTCACTTTCTAGCTCATTAAGTATGGTATTGCATATAACAGGCCATAGGCTTTGTTTTAAGTTAACAACACAGATCTCCAGATCTGTCCAGGCTTTGCATGGACTTGTCTTGACCAGCCTGAAGATTTGTTTTAGCTTGTGCTAGCACTTTCTAATGACTTCACCCCCCCATTGCCATGCATCATGTCACTCTGCTTCATCATGCTCAACTCCTCTGTGGCTTGCTGCCCTACAGAATTTTTCAGCTGAGCACAGAGTCCATACAATGTATTGAGTCCCCTATACCATTTAAGAAACAATTTTTGAGGCTGCCTACCTTTTTGCTACAGCATGCCTTTAAGTCCCCATACTCAGTCCCTCATTTCATGAGCTCATTAAATGGAGTGATAATTTCTGTAACTGAGCTATCGTATGAGACTCCTTACAGAGTATAACAGCAAGTGGGATCCATCTTTCTATGAGACAGAAAACAGTTCACCATGTTTTTCCATCCTTAATCAGTGGGGAACTAGGACTCTTTATTCATGGTCTCCAAATTCTTCAGTTAAGTAATTAATGCATATGCTTAAGACTAATTTTACTTTCTCATTATACAAAGTAGAGCTGGAAAGGAACTTGTTGGATCAGCTGATATATCAATCAGCACTACTGTGAGATTGACCTTTATTTAATAAGGTATTTTAATCAGCTTTTGACTTTTAGTTTCGATGCCTCATTTGCCTCCCCTTAAGAGTACCATCATTTAGCACACTGGTAAAGTAGTTCCCTGATAAAGCACTTTTATCAAGGCTTATTCTCAGAATACATACTTTAATAATAATTCCACCACTATTCAGGTTTCCTAATTCACCTTCCATTGCTGAACCACAACATACCTTATCAACAAAGTCAGTCTCATTCCCCCCCATTTAAAAGACTGAGAAACTGAGAAATTAAATGCTAGATCCAAGCTCAGTAAGAGAACTAGGAATCAAACCCAGCTATTCTGAACATCACTCCAGGGCTTTTGCCTTGCTGCCACTCGATACCAGTAGAAAAGTCTAAGTAGCTTCTCACATGCCCATGCATGTGGTTCTCATATGCCCTTAAACACAAAAGTAGGCATTTTCAAAAGGAAGACCTGGAAGTGTCTTCTAAGTCTGTATTGAAGAACCTTGACTTCTGTTCTCACTCCCTGTTTCTTCCCCTCTGTTTCTGCTAAAACCTGGAAAATACTTTGATTTTCTGCCTGCCTAAGTTTGAGGAGATTCTCTCCTCAAGTTGGAGGTTCTCAGACTTCCATCTCTGATCTCCAGCAGTGTCCTACACAAAATACTGTAGGCTGCTGTGAAGGAGGGGTCCCAAAAATCCTCAGGCTGGAGCTGTTCTCCTTTGTGTGACAGATTTCAATACACGCTGGGCAAGAGAGTGCATGACACTAAGGCACTGCAAGGAAAATCCTGGATTTGGATCTAATGACTGTTCATACAGGCCTCAGATCAAAGCTCATACTGTCCTTGGATAAAAGTTCATACCTTGGGCATAGATTGCATGGCAGTACTATGAGAATCTTCATCCTGGAGAGATGAAGTTCCCTCTGATGCCGCCACAATGAAATCTCCATGTTTATCTTTACAGTTTCGCTTTTTAAAATGTTATTTACATAGTTGAAATCACAGGCAAACAGTCACCATTATCTAAAGAAGGAAACTTTTGGGAAAAAAACTTTATTAAAAGACGTATCCATTAATTTGGCTTCTAGTTGCAGGTTTCTAGATGAAATATGTCTTGTACTACTTGCCTACTGTTCTTATACTCAGAGCTCCTTGTAGCTCATTGTGGAGGTGATACCTGGAGGAAAATAGGTTGTAATTAAACAAAGAAATTAACAACTGGAGCTAATTGCAGCGATGCTATGATAGATGAGCCACTTGTCGGTTGAAGCTGAAAAAGAACATGTGAACTCTTCACAACTGTGACAAGACTTTGTTCTTGGCTGACATGGCAGAGAATCATGTTTTGAAGCTAGAAATGAAGGCCAGGAACTCCCAACCTGGAACCTATGGCTGTGGGCTTCAAAGAAGAGCCTGATTTTGCCTTTGAAAAGCAGGGTACCTAAATACTTCTCCTTTGAGGCAAAAGCATAAACCTTTTGACGTAGTTCCAGCTTCCTCTGGCCAGCTGCAGCCTGGCAAATGCATGTGGTAGGCTGTCTATAGCAATCCATCACAGATCACTCCCCAATGAGTTTCTTCCACTTTTGCCTTCTCAAATGGAAATTCAAGTCGTAAAGTTGGTTCTGAGTTCAAAGCCACCTTAAGTGCTTTGAACATGGAGCCACAACAAAGCAGCAAGAGGCTGAAGTGGGTGACTCCTGAACTGTTTAGAAAGGAAGGATGGGAAGAGACTAGCAGACATGAAGAGAAATACCAGTCTAAGAATGGAAGAGATTAACAGAAATCCTGCATTTTATTTTTGAAAGTATTTTTATTTTTGAAAAGTACATGCTAACTGAAATGAAAAGGAGCATACACTGACTTTTTGTGTATCAGGAGGAGTCAGGGGGTACACAGCTTTACAAAAAAGGGACTATGTAATTTTATTGGATAGAGAACATGGGTATACAGGGGTATACATGGTGTTCTGACTGGATTTGTACTCTTTATTACTACTGGGGCTGTTAGTAATTCTTTTAGCATTGTAGCTATATCTGAAAAGTTAAATCAGGTATCAATATTCATGTTCATTTACCTAATTTTGAACAAGTTAGCCTGAATGTTTGTGAGTGTATGCCATGAGAACTACATGCTGATAAGCAGGGCTTTGCAATTTTGCAGCAGTTTGCACATGCATTATGACCTGAGCTATTTTCCTTTCAAAGAATGACAGCTGATACACACTCTGTCATGTAGTCTCTTGGTGGGACAGATGCACTGCTAGCCTCCTGTCACTCACCTTCAGATATTAGTCCTTTTGCAGATGGTTTTCTGTTGCAGCAGCAATCATGTGGGTAGACTATTCCTGTTTACAGAAGACAATTTTCTAGCCAAAGGTCCACAAATCTCTGTGCAAGACTATTTTTTTTCTTCTACAGAAAACTGCTTTGTCACCAAGAAACAACTTCCCCTTAGCTTCTGTCTTTAACCATGTTTATTCTGCAATGACTGCAGCTCATGCAGATGTACAGAGCCAGCGTTCAACAACCTGGATCAGGCCCTGACAGCACCAGTATGGAGAATAATGAGGGTGTAACTGTCAACTAACTAGCAAGTCCTAGGCTGGGCATCCAGCACTGAGCTCTGCGACAAGTTCTCAACAACGTGGCTGTTGGGAGCAATGTGGTGTAGTTTGAATCTGTGTGAGTTGCAATCACTGCAAGGTAGACAAATCCTTTAACTCTCCTGTCTACCTCCTGCCTCCTTTTATCTTTTTCAGCTTGTGGTGGTTTAACCCCAGCCAGCAACTAAGCACCACACAGCCACTCACTCACTCACTCCCCACCCAGTGGGATGGGGGAGAAAATTGGGGAAAAGAATTAAAACTCATGGGTTGAGATAAGAACAGTTTAACAGAACAGAAAAGAAGAAAGTAATTATGATGATAACAACACTAATAAAATGACAACAGTAATAATAAAAGGATTGGAAAGTACAAATGATGCACAGTGCAATTGCTCACCACCC
>JANZLQ010000005.1:14491018-14511568 GCA_026212715.1 Elanus axillaris | reverse complement strand
TGAGAAGCTGAAAAATCCTTGACTTAGTGTAAACATTACTTAGCAGCAACTGAAAACATCAGAGTGTTACCAACATTCTTCTCCTACTGAACTCAAAATATAGCGCCGTACCAGCTACTAGGAAGACAATTAACTCTATCTCAGCTGAAACCAGGACACAGCCCTATGCTTGTAATGCTGAGAAATCTTTAGTGCAAATTGCTTATTTGTGACCGTATGGGCCCCAAAGATGAGTCGAATGTTAAACATAAACACCTTGTGAAGCTGTTTTATCCATCAGAAAAGCCACAGCTGTCCACAAAGTGCATCACCCACCTGCTCTGACTGATACTTCTTAACTGGATAGTTTCTTCTGAATGCTCTTGTATTTATCACTCATAAGGCAGACCATATTACTACTTTCTACCATAAAAGTAATTGCCTTGCCGTCTCAATTTCTTTTGGAAACTTCTCATTTGGTCTCTTCACCCTTTGGCCAGAACTTCAATTTTATGTCATTAAGACATTACAATTCAAAATGTTAAATTATGTCATTACACAACACATCAAGGTCTATGCCTGATGTTGATGGCTCACTCAAAATGGTGTTGATGAAGCTTAAAGCCAAGATGAATTTGACTATTTTTGTTATCACCCTGCATGCCATTAGTTTAATAACATAGAGGCCTTTAAGTCATTACTGTTAGTTCCTATAAATTAAAGAAAATCATGTATACTGTTCTCTCCCCTCCTTTTGCTAATGGCATAAATGTAATGTGAAAGTCTTTTTAGAAATACCTTTTTTTTTTTCTTCAAAAGGCAGTTTCTAAAATGAAAAAGGTATGGATTGTTTTGTAAAATTTACATGATTAGGAAACTGCATTAAATAGACTATAACCTGAAGAAAGTCTGCTAAACTTGAGTTATAATTTCTCAGATGTGAAACCCACATGGTATTTACTCTCACACCTAAGCAAATAAGAAATGAGTAAGCACTATTTTTATGACATAGTGAAAGAGGAAACTTTCTTTTATGGCAAAAATATGGCTGCCTTCTGCAATGAATAATTTTAACAGTCAAATTTCTTACTTATGAGCATTCATTAACCTATGTAAATATACAGAACTGTACTCATCAAAAGCACAGAGCAGGTGGACAATTCAGCATGGTAAGTCTACAGAGAAGTACAACTTGCTCTTTTTCTGTCATTTTCTCACCTATTTACCATCCTGTTGCATTTCATATACTTTTAACTGTTTCCGTGTCACCAGTGCTCAGAAACAGCTGTGGTGCCGGGTACCCGCACAGACACTGCAGACTCTCATTAATGAGCCTGTGGGAGCTGATCTGCAAGGAAGCCTCCAGACAGAACTATTACCTGATTAAGAAAACAGCTGTCCAGCTGTCTGATCATCGCCTAATAATTTCTTGTTCTTGAAGGTTTTTCGACATAAACGAGCACTGTCGTGACTCTTATACTTGATTTACTGTCTCTTCCCCTCTGCTGAGCTTCTGCACAATAATACCTACTTGCATGGGGCAAAGCCTCAACAGTAGGGAAGAGCTGACAGGGCAAGCAGAGGTTCCTCTCAGGTACAGTGTTGCTTTCCTGGTACATTCTCTCAGAAAGCCACAATGGAGCCATGACTGTCCCTTAAGGGGACACCTGACTTATCACAGACTATGGGATGTCCAGGCTTGTGACCAGAGGACATCACCACCACCAAGGGAAAGGAGTCCTTGTGCTCCCACCCAAAGGACAGCCTTGACCATCGGGCCACAGCTTTTGCCCCTTGGAAGACTGCAGCAGCCCAGGGACTCCTCCTTGAAGATGCTCCTTGTCCATACCTGCTAATCTAGAAGCAGGAGCCAGCACAAGTCTGAAGGTAGAACTTTTGTAGGTGAGGATGGGGCGTGTTTAATATTCATGGCTGCTTGTTATGAGGGCTTTGGCTTCGCATTGTCAGAGTAGCTGGGGAGGCTGAGGATGGGATTGCTTATATGCTTCTTGTCTATATGGGAGGCATGCTAGTGATATTTGCATATTTCAGTATTTTGTCATCCTGACCATTTCCAAGAGACGCACGGATACATTACATGTGGACTAATGCTGGCGAGTATTTCTCCAGTATCTCTTAACCCAAAAGAGGCCATGGGGACATAATTTATGGGATAAGTGTCAAAACCCTCATGCATGTGCAGTGTGCCAGGAGTACAGACAGGAGGTTTATTGGTGCCAACTCAAGGACAAGTGTTGGCCCTAATCTTCTACCAGCTTCTTCATCATTATGGTGTAAGTAATCAACACCCTCTCTAACCACAGACCACTGCCCCAAACCGGTCACCTGAGCATGCAGACAGTGACTGCCAGGATTACAAAACTTGCCTCACAATCCTGGCCATATCAACCCAAAATCTTCCTCCTAAACACTGTGGGTAGCACAGTCAAATGACTGCTAGCTGCAAAAATGCTTGAGTACTACCTACACATTCAGTGCCCGCTTTGGAGTGCAGCCTTTTGGGCAGAAACTCCTTCCTGGTCTGCAGGGACCATGCCCCAGAGCCCTTCTCCATCAGCACAGCATGGGGGACAGCAAGCTGCAGCCCATTTTTACAGAGATCAGAGACCACTGGAGGGAATGAAGTACTTGTGCCTTGTTGTCTCAGTAGGACATTTGCTCACTAGGATGCAGACAGACTTTCCTGGCATCCAAAAGGCCAGAATAAGGACTGATTTCTGGCCAGCAAAGTGGAGACCTGGTGCTCTGCTGGTGCTGATACCTGCCCTTTCCCCACCATTGACAGGGGCAGCGGTGCCCACCCATTTTCTCACTGTGGTCTCCTGGGACTCCTCTGGGGCTGTGGCACCACATGCAGGTGTGGAAATGCCAGGAGGCTTCAGGGGGCTTTAGACTTGCCCTGTTGTTGCATAGCAAAAGCTTTTTGTGAAGAGGGGGGAGAGGATGTCCTTTTTAGAAGACAGGTTGCCTCTTTTACTTTTCATTTGAAAGACAGTTTAAAAAGTGGTGAACATTAGGCTTGACTGTGAAGGACAAAGTGGGGTGTGTCCCTTTTTGTTGAGTTCTGGTTTCCTTTGAAGGTGTGGTACATTTCTGTGCTTAATCCAAGGAAAATGAGCTGCTGAATGATTTTGTCCGACATGCTGAGGACCAAATGTTCTGGCAGGAGCTTGTGCCTACAACATGAAAGGTGGTGAGTCTCCAGAAGCAGTTTTTTGCTCATAAGGTGCCAAAACAGATGAGGTTCTTTGATACAAGTAGTTTTTGGGTTTATGAGCTCTGTATGGTATAGACAAATCAGACACAGTGCTGATGCCAAAAGCACTTGTGGCATAGCTGTGAATGCCCTTCTGATAAGTATTTTAATTTTCAAATGCAGATGAACATTACCCTTACAGAAAAGGGCCACAGGGACAGTCCTTGAAACTGATGCCTTCAGTTTACCTGCAGAACAGATGTATGCATGCAAGTGCAAGCAACGTACACTTTCCTTAACCCACAGCATTAGTAGGCTCTAACCAGGTCTGGAATCATATGTGAAGTTTAATCTTCAAGTCCATTTATCTTTGGGCTAAGTCTGCTGACTGTCTGCAATTCAGCAAGCTAGGGCCAATGTGCTGGTGCTCTCAGATATAAGGATAATGGTCCTCCTGGAGCAGGGCTGAGACCAGCTATTTTTGTACAACACAGGCTGCCAAACAGCTTTTGATTTCCAATCCAGTGGTGAAAGGCTCCTAGTATCTTTGCTATTATTAGAAGCAACCTACAAAATTACAAAGTGGTAGATGAGCTGACCGCAGAATCCTGCACTTGGGGACACTTGGTGAAACTAGTAGGGGATCAATTTGAAACAGATACAAGAAAGTACTCCTTTAGCAGTCAGTAGTGAGCTTCAGAAACTTGCTGCCACACAGTGCTGCAGAAACCAACAGTATCAGCAGGTTCAGAAGGGATTAGACATGCAGGGACAACAGGCCCATTAAAAAGACAAAGCAGGGACATGTCCTCTGTGGTATCTGTCACATTAGATACACAGCCGTGGATGCTGGGGGAGCAGAAGGGGAAGGGGTGTAGAAATCAGCCAGGCTTGCGCACGCTCACTGAACAGCATCTCTCCTCTCACAGCTGCATGATAAACTACTGGCCTGAGCCAGTTCCATGTTCTTAATCTAGAAATGTGTTTTATCCCCAACCCACTGCATGAATATTCAGTTACTACAGCATCCTAGATTCCTGTGAGCTGACTAATGAGCTCAAAGCAACACAAATGAACAAGAACTAGGATACATCATTCCTGGCTCTGATCCTTACTCCACTGGTGCCTTGCTGTATAGGCGGTCCCATTACATAGCTCATTGCCAACCTCCCAAGTCAACACTCCCTCCCTTATTGTGTACTGTGCTAAAACACACACCATATTACAGCCATTCATATTACAATGCAAAATCCTAAAGGAACCAAATGAACAAATCTTGCATGATGTACAGAAAAAAATGGAGATAGTGAAACTTAAATGCTAATGAAATAATGTACAAGTGGGTAACACAAAAACATCCCATGTACAGCTCTAAAAACCGTTAAGGATAAGTCATGCATAGTGAAACAATTATGGCAATTTTGAGCTTTCTTAGATTTTGGAGGCTGAAAACCAAAACTTCCTCTGTCCCTTGCATTTCTTCTTTCCCAACAACTTAGGAAGCAAGCCAGCATGCCAACTTCTAAGTACAAAATAAAATGAAACCAATTATTGTTTTTAAGCAAGTGCCCTTGAGGCCACCCAATAATAGTGTTTCTAAAGCAGTCCTACCTTTGTTTTCCAACTTCAGCTCCTCTGCTAGCAAGCTGTCTTGTCTGTTGCCAAGCACAAATGCCAGAAATGAGAGGATCAGGGCATCCAAGATTCCAATAATCGCCAGGATATATGCCCAGCGGACTGAACAAGCCCCCAGCGTGTACTTGTCTGTCTTTTCACCACACATCCGTTTTACCTCATCTGAATCCCATCCATCAGGAAAAATCATACAACCCAGGACGAGACAGGCAGCTTGGAGAAAAAAGAAAAGGAGAACAATGGGATAATGAGACCAAACTTCCATTTTGATGAGAACCTACACAGTTATCATTAAAGCAACACACTTTCTCATCCTGAGCTTCAAAGTGAGGTTACTTAAAAACAAGTCAGAGAATTATATGCTGTGATTAAGTATTTAATATAAAAAGCTAAGATACAACATCAACTGCACACCTTGCTTTAAGAAAAAAAAGTTGCATCCTGAATCTCTGGCCAGTTTTTGTACCAGTAAAATCCCATTTTCCCCGTGAGACTGATTTCTTCATTGTAATATGAAAGGCTCACACAAAAAAAAAAAAAGAGGGGAAAATTATTAATAACCTGGATATTCAAAGAAAACACCAGATTACTGTCAAATGGTCAGGCAAACAAACCAGAGAAAAATAGAGGAAAAAACTACCTATCATCTCTGATAATCTAAGTGCTTGTAACACACAGGTAATAGCAAAGGGGTTTTTTTGTCAGTTGGCAGTACCCCTTTAACTGAAATATGTTTTATGCATAAGGTTTGTACTCCTCAAAAACACAAGTAATGACATTGTTCTGCAAGGAAAAATAAGCTGTCAACATTGCTGTCAACTTCTGATCTGGTTTACCTGAGGAATCAACACATGACATCTCAAACACAAAAAAGTGCTGATCCTTTTAACACCAAGAGAAATGAAAAGCCTCTCCCCACATGGAAAGCCAGCTGGCATGGACCACCAGCTCCTCCAGGTAGGGGCAGCTGTACCGTGGTGAGGACAGAGGCAAAGGGTGGGTGTTTGGGTGCTCATCCATCAGCCTGAGTGACTGCTAAAAGATTGAACTTAATTTCTAAGTAGCATAAATTTGCTTTGACCCTTGGTTACCAGGGAAACTGCCCTGCTGTGGGACAGCAGGTAGTGTCATGGGCCAGCGTGGCTCTTGTGGATCAGGCAAAATGGTGTGACTAGTTAGTTTGTTTTTTCAAAAGTAATGTGCTCCGTCACCTGAAGCAGAGTCCGTCTGGGCCACTGTCCGGCAGTTGCAGTAACATCTCCTGCCTGGACGGCTCCAGGGTGAGGGCTGAGCACACACGGCTATCTGTACCCAGCCACCCACACCTTCGGTGGGACATGGGTGCTCTTGGACATGAAGACCTCAAGCACGGCCCCTGCTGGGTTCTGGAGCATGGTCACAGCCCTTGCCCAAGCATATTACCAGTCTGGGTTTGACCACAGCCTTGAGCTGGCACAGGACTTGCTGTTCAGACACATACCCTGTGCTCACTGGGGAGCAGCCTTCTTGGTGGTTGTTTGCCCCGATTCCTACTGGAGTGTGTGCCTTGCGGTGGAGGGTACCATGACAGGAATGCAGCACCCGGGCTTCTGCCCCTGAAAGGATACGCTGTGTCCTGAGATGGTGATACATCATTACAGAAACGCACACAAAAAAGCAAACCCATACACTGAATCTTCACTTACATGGTCTCTCCCCACTGAGTCACCAGCTGAGAAAATCCATGGGCTGAGAAAACACATCAATATGCCAGTCTTATAGGACTGGACCGCATGTACTTCTGCATAGGACCTGGCTTCCCACTGCCTGCAGGGACTGTCACTGGGCACATCTGAAGGAGTGCAGCAAAGGCATGACTTATACCTTGCCAGTTGCTTTTGGACAATGTCTTTCCCTGGGAAACCCCATGTGGGTTGGCCCTGCTGTGAGTGGGGTGATAGACCAAGTGGTCTCGGTCCCCTCCAACTTAAACTGATTTTTGGCAGGAAGGCAGCACATTGGTAACAGGGGACAGAGCAGTTGGGTACTCATCGCACACTTCCTATCAGAGCAATGGGAACAGTGCATGGATATGCTTAACTGCAGCCCTTGGTCATGCTGATGGACTCATTGGCTTCACTGAAGCAAACAATGTGAGTGCAGCACTAGCCAGGGCAATGGCATAGGTGCATCTTTAGTAGGGGAGGATTAGATAAGGACTGATTTACTCAGAACATGCAGGTTGGACAAATTGTAAGTTGCCTATTGCCTGCCTTAACTCATTTACACAATTTCATAAGATCTTCCAAAGATTTTGGAGACAAACTATACAATAATTTGCTTTCTTGAGCTGGTTGCATACACTTCCAGAAAGATTACTTCTTGCTGTCAACACAAGCATTGCCCTCACACTTGTGAGGGACTCCACTGAAATAATGCAGCAAATCTGCATGCTTCTGGTGTTGGTGAAAATGTCCACATTTACCCAGGTAACTGTTGACAAAAGTTTGATTTACTATGTAACAGCAACTACCAAAGCCAGTTTGCTTTTATTAATCATCCTCAAAATGAGAGGAAGCTTAATGCACAGTTAATGATCAATAGATGTGGGATTTTTCTTCTAATTGGGCATAAATAATTAGCAAATACATCTCTGTGTATTTTTATTACATAGCACATCAGGCTTATGTTCCTAATATTTCCTAAAAATATGTAACTTTGATCTTTTCCACATAGGTAATTAAAAATATGGGCCCTTATCTCAGGAACTCAGTGCACAGCTTCGCAGCTGTGTTCCTCAGATTCCTAATTAACTCATCGTTCCTGAATTCTGTTCCTGCACTCTTTGATATACTTGCTTAACTTTCTGGAGTCCTTCTGTTGATTGCAGTTGGACTTCTCTTGGTAGTAAGACACATAGGTAAATGGTGGCTGGAGTAGATCCCTTTGCATAAAGGCAGATGTCAAAGAGGGGATATTATTATTTTCTCCTTCCCTATAGTTTAGATGCTTTCTAATAGATGACTACTTGGTCAACTTCTTCAGATGCAGGAATCATACCTTACCTGGAGAGGTTAACATAGGTAAGATTAGTCAACCTTGAGTCTTCACTCACTGAGGGAACATTTTACACTGAATGCCTTTAAGAATACAGACTTGCTCAATAGTATGAAACAGGTAATGATTCATTTATCAGCTACAAAAAGACAGGTATAAAATCCACCTACAGATCTACTTTGTATTGCTAGGAATTTTTACATTTTAATCCTTCTAAAGAGGATTAGAAGATTTTTCTCTAGAAGGAAATTACTTTCATTTTTATATAAATTTGAAAAATGGAAACCATTTTATGCAATTTCAGTGAAATTACTAAGAGATGATTTTATAACCCAGACATGGGTCCCATATCTTTCTCTAAGCTTCCTCTGTCTCTAATGGCAATGTGACTGAAATGGCAATGTAACAAAGGCTACTACTGTTTTACTACTATCAAGTTCTAATAAAGTCAGAAACTTTTGGATTTGGAAAGCTCACCTATTGAATGAAAAGACTTAAATAATCAGTTTCTACAGACTTTTTGATTGAAGTAAGGAAAAAGTTAAATCTATACTTATTGAAGGCAGTCTTCTGTGTATGAGCTGAATACATGGGATTAGCACCATCTTTCTGAGCCTGCATACAGCCCAGCCTAGGACCTCTGCAGCTCATCAAGAGTGTTCATAGGAAGCATCAGGGGGAAATTGATAAATGACTGATTAGTGTCACTAACACCATTCAGAACTATTTGGGCAACTGTAACACTTAAAAGAATTGTATCCACATCATTTTCCTTTTTGGTTGCCTGAGAAAGCTCCTGGCAGGAATACTGCCTTTGTAACAATGGCCCCAGGCTTCCTCCACGCTTTCCTCTAGTTTTCTTACAAGACATGGGGTAATAAATTGTTTCTCCTACGTACTGGAGCCTGGTGAAGCTTTTCAAGCTTTTAAAAAATAATTAATAAATAGTAGGTAAACATGCCTGATATACATTTACTTCTCAAAAGCTCTTTTCTCATATGAACAGCCAACAGAAACTACCACATGGTTTTCCTTTAGGGCTCTGAGTGACAAGACAAATTATTCATACTAAGAGAGGGAGTCCAGGATTTTACCTCCTGGGACAAAAGGATGCAGATATGACACTTGCAGAGATTGGAAACAGACACTGAATTGTTGCTGGCACTGACAGACTTGTGACTCTGACCAAACTAATATTATCACAGCCCATGCTCTGTGCATGAGCTCAAATGGTAATTAGCAAGCAAGTAGTTCATGATCCTATGGTTGTGCCAAATATGGTGAAAGATTAATATTATATCATTGCATGGAATGAGGTTCTATTTATAAAAAGGCTGACTGTTATACAGGAAACCAGTGCTGAGAAATTCCCACTGGCAGGACTCCTCTCTCATCTTCATTCTTTTCCTGACAACTTACCCAATTTGCTTGCATGTAGAGTGTGATGATGGCAAATTGCCTGATAAAAGAGTCAAAAAAGTGGGATGGGAATTACACTGACCAGCTATTTTCTTTCCATACCCACACATGCAAGAGCCTCCAAGCCTCCATGGATCCAAAAACTGAGAGGTTCTTTGTTTTCAGATTTTTTCCTAAATGTTATTTACAAAACCAGTGACCTATTAAACTCCAATAAATTGAATGGAGTTTTTGCCAGCTATTTTGGTGGACTGAACTACTAGGACAGAGCAAAATGAAAGGTGCGGACTCTGGCAGGGAACATTCATTAGGACTACAGACTTTCAGGAGCTTGTACTTGAGAAAGAAAGAAAGGTTGAGGGGACGGTGGCTGAAGACACAGTGTCAAATACAGTCCTGAGTGAACAAAGAGGCTGCACGTCCATGCAGCTGAGACTGACCTGAATGATATGGACTGTACTAATGACTGGGATAATAATTCTCTGTGTTTACATTTATGTTCTGGCTTGGAGCAAATGTGCAATTTTGAAGCAAATGCCCTGATACTCTCCATTTACTGCTTCCACACATAGAAACAGTTCTGGTGCATGTAAAACAGATTCTTTTGGGAAAAGGTTAGAAGTTCCTTTCCAAAAGTTCTTCAATGCTGGATGGGGAGCTTAAAATTCTGACTCAATGTGTGGGCTTCACCACCACAAAACCCGTGCCTTCCTGAAATGGTTCTTGTGCAATAGAAAGAGGCAAATGCCATATAAGACTTTTTATTTGGTGCTTTGTTTGAAGACTGCCAGATCCAGTCTTCAGCTTTGGGGAGGATCTTCAAAGAGGTGTCAACTGGCTCCCCAAGGAGAAGACACAGCCTGTTAATTTGTGTCATAAGCAGACTCGAAGTTCCTCTGGCAGCAGGACATCTTGGTGGTGCTCATATAGGGTTGCTAACCACATGATTGTTGTTGGGTATGAGAGATGTAGTGAGAGAAGTGGCATGAAATTCAAGGCATAGACAGTGCCAAGAGGGAGAAAAAGGAGAACCTCCCACTGCATTCCTGTGATAACATAAAAGACCTGACACAGTTATGGCCACTTGACTTATTAGGGCACTGGCTTTTTGATGCCAAATCTGGTAAGTATATATATATATACACACACATATCAAGAGATATGTGTATTTCCCATACTGATTTTAAGAAAAGGAAAAAATAAGACAAAATATTCAGTGACTGGACAGCAAAGAGAAAGAAAATAATATTGTGGAAGGTGGTAGCGAGGTAGGTACTACAATCAGGGAGAGAAGACTTGCCATAACCTGGCTGAGTTGACAGATACTGGAGATACTGTGATGCCTGACAGTTATGCTTAGACAGCAAAATGGAAGAATTTGATCAGCTGTTGCAAGATGTGAAGCTGGATAACAGAAATATTGTTGACCAACAGCCATTCCAAAAGACAAGCACTAAGGAGCATGAGCTGTTCAGAAAGATGGAAACAACTGGGAAAGTAAAGTAATGTTATACGTGACGAATGTGTTAAGCTGTAAATATGTAGAAAAGAATAGCAAAGATAGTGCAATCTACTCCAGTTAAGGTCAGTTGAGGGAAGAACTGTAAGAGAAATTTGACTGCACTAAGGGGGCCTCTTTTAGACCTCAAGTTTTGGATTCATGTGTGGATAGAGTCTCCTTTGATATGATAGAGACAGAAATTCTGTGAGTGGTTGTATCATCATGGGAGCATTTAACTTTCCAGTTTTGATCATTAGCCATGATTATTAAACTTTGAGATTAATGCAGTTCTATGAATAATTTAGTTAGTACAACAACTATCTTAGCTTGAGTCTATCTTAGCTTGAGTATAAAGATAATTGTATTGGATTTGCATGGCAAGGTTTTGGTAGGAGGGGGGTAGAGGGGTGGCTTCTGTGAGAAGCTGCTGGAAGCTTCTACCATGTCCTATGGAGCCAATGCCAGCTGGCTCCAAGTCAGACCCGCCGCTGGCCAAGGCCCAGCCCATCAGTGACGGTGGTAGTGCCTCTGGAATAATGTATTTAAGAAAGGGAAAAAAGTTGCTGTGGAAGAGAAACAACAGGCAGAAAGAGGAGTGAGAACATGTAAGAAAAACAACCCTGCAGACTCCCAGGTAAGTGCAGAAGGAGGGGGAGGAGGTGCTCCAGGCACCGGAGCAGAGATTCCCCTGCAGCCTGTGGGGAAGACCATGGTGAGGCAGGCTGTCCCCCTGCAGCCCATGGAGGTCCACGTGGGAGCAGGTAGATGCCTGAAGGAGGCTGTGACCCTGTGGGAAGCCCATGCTGGAGCAGGTTCCTGGCAGGACCTGTGGATCTATGGAGAGAGGAGCCCAGGCTGGAGCAGGTTTTCTGGTAGGACTTGTGACCCCATGGGGGACCCACGCTGGAGCAGTGTGCTCCTGAAGGACTGCACGCCGTGGAAGGGACCCAAGCTGGAGCAGTTCGTGAAGAACTGCAGCCCATGGGAAGGACCCACCTTGGAGAAGTTTGTGGAGGACTGTCTCCCGTGGGAGGGACCCCACGCTGGAGCAGGGGAAGAGTGTGATGAGTCCTGCCCCTGAGGATGTTGAAGTGGCAGAGACAACCTGTGATGACCTGACCTCAACCTCCATTCCCCGTCCCCCTGAGCTGCTGGCAGGGAGGAGGCAGAGAAAATCAAGAGTAAAGTCAAGCCTGGGAAGAAGGGAGGGGTGGGGGGAAGATGTTTTAAGATTTGGTTTTATTTCTCATTATCCTACTCTGATTTTGACTGGTAATAAGTGAAATTAATTTTCCCTAAGTTGAGTTTGTTTTGCCCATGACGGTGACGGTTACTGGTGGGTCATCTCTCCCTGTCCTTATCTTGACCCAAGCCCTTTTTATTATATTTTCTCTCCCCTGTCCAGCTGAGGCGGGGGGAGTGATCGAGTGGCTTTGGTGGTGTCCTGGCACCCAGCCAGGGTCAACCCACCACAATAATATAAAAGTATCATAGATTTTTATGTGTGTGTGGCAGGTGACTTACAAGATGCATCCCAATGACTCCTTGCGAAAGATCACAACTTCTGGTGTTCCAACCATGGTAATATGCAATAGGTATTTATAGTGCCTTGTCCATAAAAAGTATGGAAACCAGGGAGTATTAATGGATGGAGGCCTAATCACCATGTGGGCAAAAAATCCCTACAAGTGTCATGGCAATGAACTGCTAACAGCTATAGCAGAGGTAGGTGACTAACTGATGAAAAAAGGGTCAACTGAATTTATATTCAAGAGATAAAAATACTTCTTTACAATGAAGCAGGTATGGGAGGTGGTATAGCTAGAAGCCCACAGGAAGGAAGGTACATGTCAAAAGTTACATTTACTGTTTTACCTCCTGTGGTATCCACTGGCCCTGGGATCTAATAATTTTTTCTTCTGATTTTTCTGTTTAAAGTGTCTAAAATAACATGAAAACTGTGTCACAGCCCACCAGAGTTTTTCTAACATGTCTTTGTACCACAGAATGTGAGTTACGAGCTGAAGGTCCATGCCCAGAGATCACAGGAATGCCAAAGGTGCTTGCAAACACATGTGCTCAATGGGCCAAGACCTGGGAGTCAACCATCATGATGCCAGGTTGTTTGATGATGTGGGGATATCCAAAAGCCACTTTTCTCACATGCTAGAGTCTCCTGAAAAAGAACTGTATAAGTAATGAAGGAACTACTTGTTTATATTGCATCTTTGTTTTTTTGTCAGATCACAGCCTTCTAATGTAATTTTGGCTTGGCTTTGCTGGGTAACAAAACTCACTATTGAAAGTGTTTATTTTGAATGCTGTCACAGAGGAGTGTTACAGCTTTCTAATTTAATGTTAACTTCTCTTTGTAGAGCCTGGTCTTTAGCCAAACCATATCAAACAATAACATACTGAAATATACTAGATTTAATTAATTGAATAAACACAATATAAATACAGTGTAGGCTACAGCAGACAGACTGGAGAATAGGTGCTATTATGAATGGCATAGGCTAGACATGACTTGAGACTTACACAGCTGATGTTTCAGCACAAGTTACTGATCCAAGTAGCAAAGCTATTTTAAACATGGTTTTGGTAAAGAGAAGGAAGAGCTGAAAATAATCTTACCTTCAGTGACCATGAGTCAATTCAATTTAAATAAAATGAGAATATGAATAAAAATGACCCTGAAACTGGGTTTAAAAAATGCATATTTCAGAGGAACAAACTTTGATAAGCTAAATAAACTAGCTAACAAGTTAACTAGACTGAAGAGGTCCATACTTAATTGTAGGGAATGACTTGAATTTCTTTCAAAGATGTACATTTTCTGATGTCTCTTGACAAAATGAATAAAATTCCAGGGGTACTTTCAGCTCTGTTTGAATGAGTAGCAAACTGTTTCCTTCTACTCTCATTACCTAGCCCCCCAAAAAGCCTTGGAAAAAGTAAAGAATATGTGAGCAGAGCTATTAGAAATTATATGGAAAGCGACTAGTTAGCAAAGAAAGACACATTTAGGAGGTTAGATAATGCAGGTCTAAAAGACAGTTTGCCAAAAATCAAGCTGTGCTAAATCTTTCAAGAGAAATTGAAACAAAAAGTCAAATAATGTTCAATTAGGTTAACAAACGAAGAAAAGCAGTTATAGACTGAGGCTGGGGCTAGGCCCTAATTCTTTGCCTCACTTTTCAATGAGGGCAAGGACAGAGAACAGGAGGACAATGCCCTGTCAGCTGGGCATTAGCATTTGGAAATGGGAACTCCTGACTTCAAGCCCACAGCAAACCTGAAATGATCATAACATGCTCAAGCTCGAGGAATGGACCCTCCACCACCAAATACTCAAATAACTGACACATTGAACTGCAAAGCTGGTAGGAATGTTTTTTAAACAAATTTATTGTTGATATACTGGAGAACAGCATATGTACTACCTAATTTTTAGAAAAAAACAAAACAAAATTGAGAATAGAAAAGTAACTGGAGCAAACACTTCCCCATCAGTTTGACCTCAGTTCTTTGAATAATTATTGAAGGAAAGACTAACTAAAGCCACAGAAAGAAATACAAAGTGGGGTGATGTTAGCATGGGTCTATCTCACAGGTAGGAAACAGTCACTTTATGAAAGAAAGCTATTTAACACACTCTTCAGAAATCATTTGATACTGTGTCATATAGAAACATTTATTCACCTGGAGAATACAGAGATTAGCATGAGAATTTACTTGTCCACAGGCAAGTGACATTTTTTGCTTGAAGGGAGAGTCTCAAGCTGTTGTGAGGATACATTGGGCACCTCAAGGATCAGCCTCAGTGTCAATCATCTAGTATTTTCATTAGGAGCTTTAGAAAGAGTAGAGGTTTGCTAGTAAAATCCACTGATGGGAGGTACTATCAGTGCAGAAGACTATTGGAACAAATGGGAAAGAAGAGAAAACACATGAGTATGTTGATCAGCCATTGGAGGACCATGAGTCACCAGTAAAATGCACATGTGAAAAAGGTAAACCTGAGCATTGGCAGTACCAGGGAAAGTTTTTTCATAATGTAAGCAATAGAGCCATATGGTGCTGGTGGTTTCTAATCTTTAGAAGAGTGATGTTTGAAACAACCGGTTAATCAGAGCAAGATTATTTTAAGATGTCATGTGGTACTTTAGGAAAGGTATTGCATGATGCTGTAACTGCCCATGATAAGGGGACTAAATCTGATGATTTAGTAGGTCTTTTCCAGGCTTATGTTCTTATGAATACGCTGAGAGATAAACATCACTGAAATAAAGGATATCTAAGGGGAATACCAGCCAAAGAATTAGGAGCTAGGTGGAACTACAGAAAATTATGATCAAAAATAGTGTTGTCTACACCAAACTGAGAAGAAATCTAGCAGAATAAATGGGAGTAAGAGGCAAAGAAGGTGCTCACTATTGGGCTGTCTCACTGTGCTCTTTATAGAAATTTGCCCTTTCTTTACTAAAGGTTTGAAAATGTGATGGCAAAGAGAGGAAAGGCATAAAGTGATTTTCTTTTTTTGCTGGTCCTCATCCAAGCTGTCCTGACTTCCCTGCCAAACATCAAGCAGCTACAACAGCCTGGTTTTGTACTTTGGAAGCGCATGTACCCAGCTTGTTTCCAAAGCTACTGCAACTGCAAGAAAATCTAAACATGCTGGTAAGTGGGGAAGTCTGGGAGTGCACCAGCCACTGTTTTCAGGATAAATATGGCCAAGTTCTGCAGGCTTCTGAGGTGGAAGTGAGGTGCAGAAGCAAGAGATACTCATACAAAAAGCAAATTTCTACAACTAAGTCTATAGTACAGTCCACAATAAATACCACTGTTTCAGCCTTTTGCTCCTGAAAACTAACAACTTCGCAGCCAGTAAGTACTCACTTGCAAAAAAGCAGGCTGAAGAATTTCATGATTACTCTGTATAAACACAAGAGAATAGATCCCAGAGAGAGGGAAGAGCTATTTAACTGGAAGGGCAGTCTTGGCACCTGAACAAATGGATACAAACCATCCAGGAATACATTTAGGCTGTAAAGTAAAAGGCAGTTTTGAATTGTTGGGGGAGAGGTTCTGGCACAAACTCAGTAGCTGTAGCCAGGCCAAAAAGTTTTAAGTTGTCCAAGTTGATGATGTTAAATAGTTATTAAAGATTGAGTTTGATCAGTGTATTAAAAAATTATTAGGAAGTGTTTCTCTATGAGGCTAAATTCAGCTACTTTGGGCCTTTAAGATAATAGCAAGAACTTAAAAGGTCTTACACCATATACCTTCAGGCATCAGAAACCCAGGATCACCACATTTCTCAGCATACGAGCTTTGCTGTAGCTGCAGAGCTGGACACAAGGACAATGCAAACAGCACCCATTTAAGTCTTAGGGCAGAAGCAGCACTGGAGGCAAACTCCAGGCTTGAGCACTATGGCCATTTTGCTGAAAAGCTTCAGATTTATTTTCCTTTGACCATAAATTTAGCAAAACTCTCTACTTGGATAAACCCTGCCCTGTATTGTAGTCAGCAAAGCCCCTTGCTGACTCTTTTTCCTCCCACTGTTACACTCTGTGAAACTAGTTCAGCTTACACTGTGTAACCATTGAGTTCACAACCAGGAAGGCTTCCCTACCCTGTTACTGAACTCCATCCACACTACTGCAAACCTCGACTGCAGGAGTTTGTCTGCATCTCACCTGGTGCATGCTATGGAGCATGGTAACAGCGATAGCACATTAGTAATGCACTAAAGAATCAGCCCCAACCTGACTACTGCTTCAGAGAAACGTCTGGTATGATATCCTGGTCACGTTCACAGTTTCATTTATACGACCACTTAAAGGTATTTGACAGTCGTGATTGGAAATGATTGGAAAATGGAGTAACTCACCCATCTAGTACATGAAATAGCATGGGTCAGTAGTCAACAACTGAGCGAGCGATTTCAAAATAGCCACCAAGGATTCAACCGGTTGTGATCTGACCTCCGCTTCACTAGCTGTCATGCCATGAAAGGAACATGAACGATAAAACCACTTCCAAGAGGAAATGAAATAAAAGGGGCGGGGTGGGTGGAGTTTTCTTAAATGTGCTGAGCCTCTCCCACATCTTTGCAGCCTCCTCTGTACTGCTGGCACAGAACGCTGACTCAGCACATATCAAGTGGCGGTCAGGGAGCAGTGAAAACACCTGCTGTACAAACAGCTGCCAGGCAGATGCCTGCATCTGCTCTTGGTCACTGGCCAGCCAGAGAAATCTCTCCTACAGAAGCTGACTGGTAGATTCAAGAAGTTGTTTGGCAGTGGATAAGATAAATAGCCACTGGTGAGCTTTCTCGGCTGTAAGCTGCAATACAGGTTCATGGTCACTGCTACATTCTCTGCCAAAGCTTGGTTGATTCCCAGAATATAATGCATCATGATAAGGAAATGTGATTTAATGTTGAAAGAGGAAGTGTTTTAAATCTACAATTTGTAGGCATTCAACCCTAGTTTGTGGGCATGACAGTCACATTCCCTTGGCCCTTTACTTGGAGCTTTGTGTTCCCCATGTACTTTAGTGGAGAAAGTGACTGAAGTCAAGTAGAAAGATGATGTGATGGACAAGGAAATATTCTGTCATGAGCAAGGAAAAAAAGTAATTGAGAGGGGGAGAAAGGTGAAGGCTCTTGTCCCTCGTCTTTTGTAAAGCATTAGTGTTTTGCTAGAAATTACCTGCAGTTGACTAAATGCCACTTGACAAGTGGGAACCATACTCACACTCTCTGAGACATTGGGTCATCCTCCGAGTATTAAAATCTGTCAGGATTCACCAGTTTCCTCAGGGCTGGGTATCCCTCAACATACGCTGCCAGAGGGCTCCAGCTAGCTCTGTATGGGAAGAGCTAGCTTTAGAGTGGTTTCATTACCCTTTTTAAAATCAGCAGCCTTCCCAAAGCCAGGCTGCACTGTGCTCCCCATCCCCTCTGAATGAGGGGACCCACGCTTGTAGCTCAGAGCAGTTTGTGGGATAAGAAAAAAGTGAGACAGGGTTTTTGAAGCACCTTTACACTGCAGGCAAGTGGAAGTGGGTAATGCAAAGTGAAAGGCCTGCAGAGGGGAGTACCTTAATATTTGGAGGAGCCAGGCAGCTGGGAGGCAGCAATATGGGGCAGTCTCCTCTGAAAAGAGGGAGGTGGAAGCAGAAGGCAGCAGCCCTGTTCTTGAGCTGGAAATGTTAAGTCATTAACTATCTAAATGAACTAAAGTAATTACAATCATTTAAATCTGATTTCCAAAGCAGTGCTAGCTGATATTGCAAATGGACTGGCACAGAGGCAAGTTCAGAACGGATGATAAAGGCATCGACTTTTGTATAGTTCCTTTCAATACCCCTGAGACGCACGCATACGTCTCTATGCCTGCACAGCTTGTCATGTGCTATTCTTCACTTATCTGTGCTATAGCTCTTCCTGATCTCCTAACAGCTTTGCTCGGAAGAAAAAAAGAAATGGACAATAGGCCCTGAGACTGCTCGGCTGCATTGCTTCTTCATTAAAGTTGACATTTGGCAGTGAGACTTGACTGCCTTTCAGGAGCTGATGTCTCACTGAAGCTAACAGCAGCAGAGGTACCGGGGCGCCAGTGTCTCTCCCACTGAGCATCTGAGCTTTGGATGGTGGGAGAGAGCCCTGGAGAATGTGAACAGTAATTGGTGATGTTTTTTCTTTTGCCTTTTTCCTGTTAAAGGGAAAAGTACCCATTTACCTAGGGCCAAGCCTATGAGATTGCTGAGCCTCCTAAACTAATTGCTTTTGACATGCTAGAGTTGAGAGAATTTAAAATCTTTGAGAAAATGTGGAAGAAATCTGCATTAATTTTGTGACTATCTTATATTTATGTTGGCAAGCACATCTCATCTTCCACTTGCTGTCAAGTCTGTCTGATCAATAATGTGTCCTATTTTGCTCAGTGTAACTGCAATAGTCCTTGCCTTGGTGCTTTGGTAATCCTTATTCTCATACCAGTTCCTAACGGCAAGGTCTAGTTTTGGAATTTCTGTTCAATTCTACAGAATTACATTTCTGTGTCTTTATTTTTTTTTAGTCTTGCTGGTTAAACCCAAGATTTGCACTATACAGCAAAGTTTACCATTAGAGGTGTCAGCAAATCCTTGTGTGCATGCACATGCAATTTCAAGTCCTGTCTAGGTTTATGATATCTAGTTGTAAGACCTTTTTGAACATTTTTGTAAGTCCAGCATATGTACTGTTCTAGTGCTGCAACGCCTCGGAGGTAAAGAAACCCTTAGTACTTCCAACACAGCAAACAACCACTCTGGTGCTGATTTTCAGCACTGATGCCCAGAAGTCACAGAAAGTAGGTCTCCCTCCACTTAATATTTCTAGCATATGCCTATTGATATAGCACTGCTGGTGATTTCTGTCTTAAAGAAATTAAGATATCTGTTCAGACATTCAAAGGACTGGAAAAATGTAAGGCAAAGCAGCAATGCAAGGCGAAGGGAAAATCTGACAGTCTCAGCAAAACCAATGAGACATGGGCTGCCGGAAAAGTGGGGTACTTGCAAAGTTTGGTATGAAGCTTGAGGGCTTGCTAGATGACCTCTTAAACCCCAGAAGTGCATGCTGCCCACTAGCTCATTAAAAAGGATGAACCAGGAGATGCAGTGTTTCCAAAGGGAGCAAGAGGACTCTAACTCAGCTGGATCCAGAGATGGAGCCAGAGTAAAGAGGAGTTTAAAGAGGAGTTGGATTGCAATAACTGTGTCTTCTTTCAAAAATATTCATAGGTCCTAGAGCCCCATGTCCTTTTTCCAGTACTCTCTTTATAAATAAATAATGGCTGAAAACATGTATAATTGAATTGTTTTCTGAAGTAGTTGGTTTAGTTTAACTCTGTTGGTTGGCACCAGCAAAAAAAGAGAAGAAATTCCACAAGCAACTCAAAATGTTCCTGAATGCATCAGGCAGCAAGTGTTTCTATCACTACATTGCAAACAGTTGAAATATAGTGTAAAAGATATTTGAGCATTTGAATAAATGTACAGAAAATGTCTGCTTTATGAGCAATCCAGTGTCTTGTCATTCAGACTACTTGATTTTTATAAATAAATGTTTAGAGGAAACTTAAACTTCAAGACCTCAGCCCATCAGAATCACCACTGGCTGTAGTAAGTTAGCAATCTTTAATGCATTATTCCTACCTCTATTACCAGTGACACCTGTGAATTAATTTCTCAGTCTCACAGGACTATTTACATTGGAAAGTGGTACTATAAAGTGACAGGGCTGAGAGCTTCTGACCTATTCCAAACAAGTGTATTGGAAGTAAATCCAATTTACTTCAGAGTTGGTGACAGTTTCTTTGTAAAACTTTAGTTTGGGGAGGCACCTTCTTCAGTCTGATGACAAACTCTCTGGCCATGATGATGAAGATGTGGATGTGTGGAAAACACTTCTGTAATTCTCTCCTGTATTGGGTTTCTCTGGCGAGGTTTTGGTAGCTACAGGGGGGGCTACTGTGAGAAGCTGCTGGAAGCTTCCCCTTTGTCCGACAGAGCCAATACCAGCTGGCTCTAAGATGGACCCACCGCCAGCCAAGGTCAAGCCAATCAGTGATAGTGGTAACGCCTCTGTGATAACATTTTAAGAAGGGAAAAAAATTGGGGAACAGGGAGAGATGGCAGCCGGGGAGTGAGAACATGTAAGAGAAACAACTCTGCAGACACCAAGGTCAGTGCAGAAGGAGGGGGAGGA
>JANZLQ010000005.1:14410855-14483630 GCA_026212715.1 Elanus axillaris | reverse complement strand
TTCTCTCCCCTGTCCAGCGAAGGAGGGGGGAGTGATAGAATGGCTTTGGTGGGCACCTGGCGTTCAGCCATGGTCAACCCACCACACTCTTATGAACAGTCATAGTTAAAGGTTTGCAAACTCAGATGCTGTTGAGTATTTGCATCTCCCAAGATACATAGAAAAGAAAAATTAGTAAATTTGCTATCCCAAACTGTGTTACAGGTGATGAAATATTTTAGTCCAGGATTGCTGCATTTTATCTCTGCTGATGCAGCAGTCGTAAATTCTGAGACACATTAATAAATGAAATGTTTATCTTACAGCATGAGAGAAACTATGTATTCACTCCTGCTGGAGAAAAATCACAGCGTCTTCAAACGTCACCTCTGGCTGACTGCCCCTAACGCATGGGAATGTTGTGCAATAGTACTTCAGGGCCCAATAGCAGCCTTCATTTCAGGCACATTATTTATCAGTGTTGCCAGCTCTCATGATTTCACCATGGATCTCACAATGTTTTTAAATAGTTACCTCAATATGAAAGGTTTTGACATTTTCTTAAGAAGACGTATTGAAAGTAGTCCTGGAGGCTGGTATGCAGACAAAATAATTAGAAGTAGAATAAAACAAATCCACCACTTCAGCCTTCTGCTGGGACCCACACCATGGCCAATGCACACAGGAACCTGTGCCCAGGCTGGTCTCCCACAGCCACAGAGACCTGTGAACTAGATGTTCAACCCAGATGCTAACCACAAGCAGGAGAACAATTCTGACACTGTTAGCATCATTCCTGCTCCAGGAGGTAGGACCTGGCAGTCACATTGTAGGATTTGCTCGATGTACTACATCTTGTTCCTAAATCCCACCCTTGTGTAGAAAGGGGACCCTTCAGGGCACCATGTTTTTGCACCCAAACCCTCACATTTATGGTAGGAAACTTTCTGGATCCAGCACAGACACATCATCTAAAGATGGCACTTCAGCCCTGCCCTGGAAAAACCAGCCCTGGAGGCATAGCCTCTTCTTGGGTGGGCAGACCCTCCTTGCACCGCCATGGTGACCGGCTGCTAGTGTGTGCCAGCACACATAGGGCTGGTTTGCAAGAGAGGAATCAAGAACATCATCAGAGCTTCACTTTCAAACACATGAAATTAACTTGTTCTTTTTAAGCACACCAGACCTTAGCAGACTAATTTCAGGCCCCATACATAACACTGTTTCTAAACCTTTTATGTAAGGAGGAATGTTTGAACACATGCCTTCTTCCTTTCTGCAATGTTAACCAACCTTCTGCTGTCAGACTTCTAATTTGACATATTTAAACACCCTGATAGGTTAATAATAGTGTCTAGTATCATAATGCTTGTAACAGCTTCAAACTCCAGACAATACTTTAAGAAGTATCAGTACATTTTACTTACTATGTCGATAATGTTGTATAATTTGCTCGGGAAAGATTTATGTTATGGCTGACACTGATGAAATACATGCAACATATCTAAGGTTTGTAAACATATATGCAGAAGACCTGAAAAGCTGCAAGCACTAATATCGTCAAAACATTCTTTCCCCTGTGCAGTCCAGATAATATTAACTGCTCAGACTGTGCTTCACAGTGTGACACTCTACTACTTCAGTACATTTGGCTGGGAAGGCATTTACTAAGTAAAGCCACGTACAAACACCTTCAACATCAAAGGCTGCAGCTGAGCTTAGATTTTTCTGCGTAAATACATCATAGAGAAAGGCAATGTGTATAAGACAGCCTGAAGTACTGAGAGTACTGTCTGTCAAAATAAAGAAATAAGGAATTTATTTTAAACTGGATAAACATTTCATTGAAAAGCACATGGATGTAATTTCCCCTGGATACACATTCACTGTGGGACCATCTTTGCTTCTACTGAAGTCAAGTGCAAAATTGATTAAATGGCACCAGGGTCAGTCCCTCTGCATACATTATGAAGAAATAGGGAGTTTGTTTCATCAACTTCATATAATAAATGTTACAAGATACTTCTCGCGCCCTCTCCAAACCAGTGCAGGGAGACTAAAAACTTCTGAGACGCATTTGTTCCGTAAGTGGAGGGTTGGCTACAGCCATAGCCTAAGGTGGGAGGCACATGTCTGTGCAGCTGCATGAGTCCTCCTTTGTCCATGACCTAGAGTGGATCCGTATCTTGTAGCATTAAGGGGAGCAACTAGGGGGAATGATGCCTTTAGATCTTTGCCCTTCATCTACTGACACAGTAATTATCTGTATTCAGCAGAGAATCAATGTAGATGATCGCTCCAGTCCTTTAGCTCTTTAAAAACTTATGGGAAATTAGGCATGGAAAAATATAAAATTGCAGCTGGTGATTTTAAGCCCATCACTTTTGGGTGCTTCAAACACTCAGGAAGATCTTGTTAAGCAGCCAAACTCTAGCTATGTAAGAGGTTCTTGGTCATAATATTACCAAATAACATCAACAGAAATCAGGATTTTTCTAGCTCCATGCAGTGATCCATTCTGACATAAGTAAGAACAACCAGCACTCATGTCAGCAGTGTACACAGAGGTTAAGACAAGTAAATTGAGCTGTTTCCACTCCAACTATAGTCCATGGAGATGTGGTCAATACAGTCAGTGGAGTCTAGGTAGCAATTCACTTACCAATTGTACGTGCCTGCTTCTAGGTGAGCTGAATAGCTCTCCAGGTTCCACTGACTGTATTGACTACATCTCCATGGACTATACTGGGAGTTACTGGACACTGAATGTGCACGTTGCCCTCCACATACAGTTATCTAAATTGACGTATTATTTTGCAAGCTGAATCCTGCCCTGTGCACCTCCCTTTGTTTCATTAACGCTGGCATTTGAGCAAATGAGGGACCAACACAGCTCTGCCTATGTCTGAGATAGAATTAAATTTTGGTCAAGATGATAAACTGGAATACGTTCCTGAATATTATCTGAAGCAAGTCACAAGTGATTTTTAATTAGAGATAGTTTTTGAAGCACTATACACAGGCCAGCAAATTGGAAGATACTTTCATTTTCTTCCAGACGGTATTATGAATTTTGTCTGAACTACTGTTTCTGCAGTCTTTCTTCTGGTCTGTCTAACAATGTTTCTGCAGTGTGAATCCAAACTGCATGAAGTGCCATGAAGAAAGCCATAAAGTGCTAACTGTAGATAAGGAAGGCCGGAGTAGCCATGCGCTACCAACAGCTTCGTCTTTAATTAGAAATGTTTTTATCACCCTAAAAGACTTTGCCATGCCTCTTTTCTGTTTCCAACTCTAGAAGGGGGAGAAGGTCTAGGGATTTATTTTCCTTTGCCATAGAAGTAATAAGCCAGGCAGCAAAGGTAGACATCTACTATTGTAAAAGAAAATAAATACTTTGGCTCCAGCTCTGTTATATATGTTATCTCTGCTCTGTTAAACAAACTGTGTATATATGAGCCACAGTTTGGATGCTTTTATGCTCTTCATAGATTATGAATAACCTAATGTGTAACTATAATCATATTAGAAGGTATTTTGGCCTTATTTCATAAGTAGTTCTTACCTTACAGCATTGTCTTTTTTTATAGTTCACCACTTTTGAATGAATAATTGTTCAGCATGTCTATTTCTAAAAAAAAGGATTAAAAGTAAAGCCTACTTAAACCTTCTTAAATACATCTCTTTTTATATCTTTAGTTTTCAGTTCCCTCAGCATATCTATTTCCAAAGTACGTGAGTTTCCATTTATACACCAACCATAGAGAAATTCTGATCTCACACAATGCAGTCACACTGGAGTTAGTCTCATATTTTAAACAGAATAATGAATGTGCAATAAATTTAATATAATGTTAAAGGAATCAAGGCCACAGAAAAATGATCTGGCTGGAAGGTATTACAAGACAGATAGCTTTAGAGATAGAGGATGGCAGTTCATCCTATTCAGCCAAGAGATATTTCAGATACTTTTATTCAAAAATTGTTTTTCTGGTCAAAGTCCTCTTCAGCTACAGGTAGATACCTCAGAGTGATTTATGCAACACGCAGCTTTCCATCACAAACTGCATGATCACCTGCCATGTAATAAGCTGTGTGCTTATACTCACATTATGCTTACATGTTGTGCTCATGGGAAGCGGTGTCAATTTAATCAGATTTTAATATTTGATTTGGTTAAGCCAATATTTCTAATATAGAAACACCATTTTGTTATAGCATGTCTGAAAAGAAAAACATTAGTGCAGGCATTGGCCCCATGTTTTTGCAATTTTTTTGTCCCTGATAGAATTAAGTAAGGTGTATATTAATGCGAGATTTATTCTATTATCCTTCAGCCTTCTTAAAATGCTCAATATGGCCCCCAAATCATTATTTGCTTCTGGATAAGTTGTGTCCAAACATTTAAAAGCCAAATGTACTCTGTCTGATAATTACAAATTCAAAAATATCGTCAAAATTGGAATGAAAAATTTTGTGAACTTCGGATTTTCATGGCATTCATGTAACTGTGTTTTCTCTTTAATTAGTATCAAACCATTCATGGTATCTCAGACACATCACATGCAAATGTTGAAGCAGATTTAAACAGTCACACATAATGCATTGAAACTGCAAGGGAGGTCACACCAGATGTGGAGATCATAACCAAATTTCCTAACACTTTTTGAGTTTACATTCTCAAAAAGTATAACTTGCCTCTGATAAAAATTTGTTTTCTCTGAATGGAAAATTATGAACAGAAAGTGTTTTTTGTCTGTGAGCCATGCAAAGGTAACCCCCAGGAGCAGGTCCTAAACAATAAAAATCACATAAGTGCCAACCCAAACAGACATCCCCCTGCTGAGAGTAGCTGGGGAAATAATTTTTAAAAATGTAATTATACACTCATTATATCAGTGCCACTTTCCCATTAAAAGATACATTTTCCATACACAATTCTTTTAGATTATGAGTGATGTTCTATTTTCCAGTTGGAAGAAATTATTTATCTCAGCAACAAATTGTGTCATCCAGTTTGTCAAACTGTTGCTAGTTATTAATCGCAACATTATGATTTTGATTGTAATTCAGAACTAGAAAATTAAAGATGAAATTCAAGTGACATCTCTAACTCACCAACCATAACACACAGAGATTTTGAGCTACTAAAGGCCGGTTACTACAGGCAGTGTTTTGCCCATAGCACTTGCACACCCGCACACACATAGCTCTGCCTGTGACATATGTGTGACGTATGTTTACTGAAATAGTAAATTTAACCTGTACATTTATGGATTTAGTGTTCCTTGGCTAAAAATGTTGTTTAGTGGGATATTACTGGTACTGATGTCATTACAGCATAATGATGTCATTACAGCTTAACACATAAAAGTACATCCTGGTGTCATTGATATATCCATCTATCTGGTGAATTTATTCTTCAAGACATCTAGTCTTACAATGTGAGATTATAAGAAGTCTGAACTAATTAAAGAAAGAACTGTGTTTTCCTTACAAATAATCTGAAATCTCTTCATATAGATGTATCAGTTAATGCTGTAATGGAAAGAAACAGCTGCATAACGTGTTTCCAGTGGGATGGTATATAATTCCAATTTGTGACCTCTAATGGGAATAACTGATGAACTCAGCTTCAGAAGTCACTTAAATGTACTTGCATTAGCACTTTTCAAACAGGCTGTTGCCCAAATGTTCTACAACTCATAAAGACGATAGCTACAGCACCTTTTTCTAGCATTCATTTAAGTACCTTCAGGTACTATTTTTTTTTTATAGAAAATAAAAACCTGTGCCAATTTTGCTCTTTGACTAAAAAAAACCCAAAAGCAAATTTACACATCTACTGCACCGCATGACTAGCTGTCCTCCTGGTTGCCAAGGAAAATGAAAATCAGTCTCTGGCCCAGCAAGGGTGGATCCAGAATGAGTTTTGTCCTTGAATTCAAGATCACTGCCTCAATGTGTAGCATGCTGCTAGGATCAAGCACGATGACTGTTTACTGCATGTTATTAAGCTGTTGATTAGACTGCGGGAATTGACGACAGAGAATTGTACATAAGTCAGTTCAAATGAGTTAAGTGTCACTTGATTAAACAGTAAAATCTAAACACACTGTGTAGGGAATAGAAAAATAGTGGATTTCCCCGGTGTTGATTCATCAAATTCAGAGCTTGTGAAATATGTAGTAGTTAGCACTATGGAATATACTCTCACTTACATTACTTGTCATAGAGCATTGAAATGGAAAGATAATTCTGCTGATTCAAAGAGTTTGCTGCCTAGGACTGCATGTGGTTTACTACCCAAGACAAGGCAGATAGATGGCAGAAGGGAAAGCTAATAAAGATAAGGGTGGCAACAAGAAGATGATGGGATAGTTCAGTGGGGTGTGAAGATATTATCTTATTTGTTTGCTTAAATTTCTCTCACTTTACATAGGGAAAATGACAGCACTCAGGAGGGCGCTGAGTGAGGAAGGGAAAAGCTAACTGTCAACAAACCCTTTGGCCTTTGAGAGTGCAAAGAATGAGTGGGCTACTGGAAAAGAGACTGGACTAGGAAGAGTAAGAAGGAGGAGGAATGAGATGCTGTCTTGACAGAGGAAGCTCTGCTAGAGAGAAGACTGGTCAAAGAAACTCGGGAAGTGTAGCCAGGAGGACGTAAATGGGAGGAAAGAAAAGAAATGCAGTAAAAAATATTATGCCAACAAGAGGGTACTCTCAAGAACAATAATGGGAATATCCTGGCAATATTATGGCTCATTTTTTAAGTCAATGGGGAATCCCATTTCAAACTGAACAGCAAAATAATGGCCCTTACTATTAATCTTTCTGGAAGCTGAGTCAGCGTTTGCCACTTTCCACCATTCTGCTCTCTTGTCTTGTATTTAACCCATGTATTATCATTACTGTGCAGGTGATTGTCATTTGTTTTTCCATCCTGTCTTGTTTTTTTCATTTCCATAGTTACAGAATTGAAATGATAACTGTTCAAGATAATTACAACAGATTCTGTAAATCGTGTTGATGTTCAACCATTTCAAACTTGCAAATTATTAACATTCAGGTTATACTGAGAAATTGGTATAACAGCAGTGCTTTAAGCAATCAAGTCCTGGAAGGATGCTGAATTCAGAGAATTCAACATGAACAATGTGCATGCAGATACATGAGAGGGTAATTTGAGAATACTCTACAAACAGCTGTGTAGGTTAATCATTATTTTGTGTGTCAGTTCTAAGGTAAGTGCTGTGAAGTGAAAATGCTGGTTAGTATTTAATCCAGTGACATTAAAAATACAGGCTAAAAGGTTCTTTTTTGGAGCAGCAGAACAAGGCAATCTTGTTACGGCTTTATCCTATATCACTAGCTCTCAGCAGTACCTCAGTATTTCCACGTCTCTTACTCCTCCTCTTCAAATTCCCCAAGCATAAAGATATCTCTTTACTCCTTTACCTCCTAAGTGCCGACCAGATAAAAAGCAGCAGATGCTGTAACTGTTTCTCAGCAATAGGCATGTTTATTGACTTGTCAGTACATAGGCTGTCACCAGCCAAGCATGAGGCCAAACTGACAACCACATAGCTCTTGCCACTTTTCATGCAGTGAATATACTAATTTGGGACTCTTGTCGAACTAGTCAGTGTCAGACCTCTCAGGAAGATATGACATTTGGGTCTCTGCTATTAGATCTGACTGAAGTACACCCATTGATAATAACATTTCTGAGAAGGATGTGACAGATAGGAAGACAGCCTGATTGCATATGCCTCATTTCAAGGGGAAACTAGGCTAAAAATCTTGTTACACAGAAGAGTCCATAGGGTATTTATGTTAAATATCACACAAAGCTAAACTGAAAGCTCTCTGTATCTCTTGCTTTGTGTGGCATGTCTAACTGATTTTCATGTGTTTCTCACAGGGTCAGATGATGTTGATAAGCTAAATGTGACAGCCTAGCTGGACACTTGTAGGGGAACCCAAATCAGAGGTCATCTGAATGAATCACCCTGCAAGTACCTTTGTCTCTTCCTCCAGTAATTACTGGGGGAGAGCCACATAGACAGCTACAATTAGGTAAAAGGAATCCCATCCAGATTGACTTATGTGACTGAATTTTAAATATTTAGAAAGTGTCTTTAAGGTACAAAAGGCTGTGTCAGTGTTAAGAAAGAAATTACATTAACAAACTTTCTTTGGTGTAGCCTTTTGTTGTATTACTTTTAAGGTTATTTTTACCAGTAAGGCTCTCATCCTGCCACCTAGGTGTGTACAACTCACTGGATGCCTCTTGAAGACTACAAGATACTGACATGAGAGATTGCTCCCAGGGACTCTTGTTTCAGCTGCTGTCTCCTTGTTCTTCCCACTCCCTCCAGCTCTCCAGCTGTAGCTTCCTCTTAACACCATTGCACTTAACACAAATGTATGCAGGCACAGAGACCTCACAGAAACTGGACAATATCTGAAGGAAATGCAATCCAGCACAGCTGGGCATACGTGCGTTACCCAATTCCACTGCCCAAACTGTATTGCAGAGGAAAATAGCAACGCTTAATTGGAGATGCACTTTTTATACTGGCCTGGTCAGGGATGACGCACAGCTGCTTTGTAGCTTACTTGTCAGAAAGCACATCCACACTTCTCCAAGGTACGCACAGGTAGGTTGGTTATGCACAGGAGAAGAAAGTGCAGAGTTTCCCCAGATAATGCTGATGTAGCAAGCTCTGAGATGGGGAGCAACACAGGGCGTCAGTGTGGACCTATGCCCAGGGATATTTGCTCTGCTGAGAAGCAGGGATGATGAGCCTGGGCATAGCTCTGTAGTAACGTGGCTACGACTTACAGAGCCAGACACTGCCTTTGGGCAGCACCGTGCTGGGCTGTACACGTGAGCTTGTGTGGAGCTGTCTTAGGTGTCCGTAAGATGGAAGTGCTTGCACAACACTTCCATACCCTTCGATGACCTTCAGAGCAGGGGCTTTGCTTTAACTGCTAGGGTGGGCAGTTGACTTTTCACTGTGGTATTTTCTGAGAAATTAGCCCTTTGCTTAGGAGAGAGGAGCTATCTATTAGTTAAAATTATCAACTCCTGAACCATCACATAGAAAAACCTTCATACTATTTCTGGATGGAACGTTTTTATTTAAGCCTAAAAATAAACAATCATTTGTCAATAACCCCATGCCAGGCCTGGATTTTGGAAAAACAAAAGTGTTTCCTAATCCAGAAAGTTCACCTTGCACTCTTTTAGGTAAGAAACAAATCCCCAAACCATAATGCATTCTTTGAAGGCCTGTTCATCTTAATTTATACTTTTTCTGCACCCAGCTGTCAAAGACAGGATACCAGGCCCAAGGACATTATGTTTTGATCTAAAATGGCAGTTTCTGTGCTTCTGGAACCAATATATGCCAGGACAGAACATGTTAGGTAATGCTGGTGTCAGAACAGCATACAGTAGCTGACAAAACTGAAGAGACTAATTTCTGTCTTTTGTGGGATTATGTGACATGACTGGGTAAAACTCGTAATAAACTGCCTTTTCCCTTTTACACAGCAGGAATATCTGTAAAATGAGCAAAGTCACAAACAATCTCTAAGTACAAAAATGTTGCTGGCCAAAGCAATGCTATCATGGAAGTATGGCGGAAAGAATCACACAGTGCCAATTTTTAAGGATGCTTACTTCCAACCATTCTCCTCCAGTGCTGGAGTAGATGTTACAAAACTCTCCGTGTAACCAATTTTCATGATCCAAGTGAAATGAAAGGCAATGTATGTTAAGCATACATTATGAGAGGGAAGAAGGAATGAGATTTGCAATATTTTCAGCTGTAACCTTCTAAAATGGGATGGTCTAAATGCAGCCTCTGGGCAAGAGAAATCATTGCATCCACACCAGCACCAGAAGAGATGGTGGGGTGAAAGTATAAATGTGAGAGTGTTTAATTCTGCAAGCTGCCCCTGTTGCTTTCACATGGCTGGAAAAAGGGGGTTCTGAAACTGTTCCCTAACCATTCCAACCTGCAGTACTACAGGTGAGAAAGCTGCCACATTCATTTGTTGCCGAAGCCGAAGCAGCAATACAGAATGTACCTTATGACCACAAAAAGTAAAATTTTCCTAGGGATTCAGAATATCCAATTGCTTTGCTTAAGATTCCAAAGATATAAATCAAACGTTCTTCAAATTGTATACAAAAACTGTATCTTTGGTAACCAAGCATAATAATGTTTTCCCAGTTTCACTCCTCCATTGATTAAGAAGTACTCCTCTGTGCTGGTTTTGACTGGGATAGAGTTAATCTTTTCCACAGTAGCTAGTATGGGGCTATGTTTTGGATTTGTGCTGAAAACAGTGTTGATAACACAGAGATGTTTTGGTTCCTGCTGAGCAGTGCTTGCCCAGAGCCAAGGGCTTTTCTGCTCCTCATCCCACCCCACAGCGAGGAGGCTGGGGGGGCACAAGGAGTTGGGAGGGGACACAGCCGGGACAGCTGATGCCGACTGACCCAAGGGACATTCCAGACCGTAGGACGTCGTGCTCAGCATATAAAGCTGGAGGAAGAAGAAAGAATGGGGTGATGTTTGGAGTGATGTCAGTGGGGAATGAATTTCTTGTTCTGCTTTGCTTGCAAGTGCAGCTTTTGCTTTACCTATTAAACTGTCTTTACCTCAACCCACAAGTTTTCTCACTTTTACCCTTCTGATTCTCTCCCCCCATCCCACCGGGGCGGGGGGGGGGAAAGAGCGAGCATCTGCGTGGTGCTTAGCTGTTGGCTGGGGTTAAACCACAACATCCTCTAATTGTTTAAAAAATACAAACATGCACATAGTGTAAATGCTAACATTTCAAGGTAAGTTAATAAGAATACTCTGGTTTTATGCAGACAAAAGCTCGCCCATCCCCTCTAACCTTTACCATAGCACAAAAGCAATAAGACACAGTGTTTAACATCAGAAATTCGCACCTGAATAGCAGAAAGTCACTGTAACCAGGGAAACCACAGTGGCACAGACAGGTTTTCATTTAAGCATGGATGGGGGGGGAGAATTAATGTGATTATTACAGAATACTGGCTTTTGAACAAGAGCAGTTCATTGTAACATCAACATTATTTTTATTTTGGTGGTGAGGAGGAATTCTGTGTCTAGGGAGAAGTATTCAAAGGCAAGTATTTTGGCAAGGGCTGTACAGACTTTCTAAATCGATCAGATTTGCTATAGGTGAAACACCTTTGTCACAGACTGTGATGGATGATATTCTTGTCTGGCAAGCACACGAGGATGATGCTCACAGCAGAGTCCCCTGCTAACAGACACAGGAGCTGGGCTGTGGGCAGGATTATCACTGTGAGCCATTTTCCTTCCTCTCTGCAACCCTCAGCTGCAACCAAATCATGAGAATATATTTAAGATGTTCTTGGCAGCCACTTTTACAGCTGGTAATGCAGGGAAGGACAGGAGCCCTCCACTGAGAGCAGTTTCAAGAGTGTTGTCCACAGCTAGCAGTGCTCTCCTGTGACAGACGTGTACACAGGCAACAACACTGGCAGCAACTTAACAGCCAGAAAAGCAAGATTAGGAAAAATAGTGAATACTGTTTGTGTGTTATTTCAGCCTTCTCTTGCCAAACAAAGCAGGTTCTCCCCCTGCTATCTACTGATGCTGGGATGGGGCGACAGACCCCTCCCAGCAGTTTCTGCCTCTCTGAGGCCTGACCCAGAGGTTCACGTCTGCTCTCCTCCCACCACAGGCTGCCTGTCACCCACTTCATGCTTCCCAGTCATTGGCTTGTGGAAGGCACCTGAACCTGGGCACAAAGACCCGGTGTGCTGCTGGGGTTCAGCTGTAGGCTTTTGCCAGTAACTGATGCTGTTTGGCAGAAACCAGAGCTTCTTGTGCTGACCCTGGCACTATGGAGAACTCCAGCAAGGCTTTACCTGCTCAGCACACCCGTCCTGCCTCACATGAAGCATCCAGGAGCAGAGCTTCTCATCTAAGTCTGTTGTCTGTGACTCCGTGTAAAAAACAAAAGCAAATCCGGTGAGTGACTCATCCTGCACAGCTCAGGCACTAACCTCAGCATGGCAAGATTCACTCCTTGGAGGTATAGACCTCCACTCTCTCCATTAACTGTTGAGGAAGCCCAGAAAACGAACTTATACTAGATTAACTTTCTCAAACCAAAGCCTGGTGAGATGGCTTTAGGTCTTAGCTTTCCACTGAGCAAAATATCAGCTCTTTAATTCACACCCAAATATGCAGTATTTACAAGACTGTACAGAGGGCTCCCACAGCCTTCACATTACGTCTGCCCTTTTGGGACATTTTCTTGCCAGAAGCTGCTATTTGAGGAAGGCTGGTCAGTTTGGTGGTCTGAGGAAGCCGCCAGTTTATAATTTAGTAACCTTTCTAAAGAATAAAATATATATGGTGAAGCCTTTCTGCTTCATATTCCTCTTTATTAGATGGGAGAACAGCAGTTGTATGTCTACCTGTCAGTACATGATTGTAATATTTATATGACCTCAGAGGACAGCAGAAGAGCAACTGCTTCCTAGATAAAACAGATTTTCCTCTACAAACACCTGAACATTGAAATTTTCAGAATTAAAATTTTCCAAAAAAGCCAAATGTTTGTGTCAACAATAAAAAGAGAGAAAGCACATGGATAAAAAAAGTTTTGGACAGGCATAGAAAGAAAGAAGCTTAGATTTTATTTTTTTATTTTTTATCTGTGACATTTTTTAAATGTGGACCAGAGAGAGCAGAGGAATTAGAGAGGAAGGGCAGAGACCGTGGCCTTAAAAAGGAAGCCATGAATTATTGGATGGGGTCTTGGACACTTCCTCGTGTAAACTGGCTCCTGAAAGCTCCAGTCCCAGTGGGGGCCTTTAATCACTATGTGAAAGCAAGTAATATTAATTGAATATTTAACATATGTATTCACTTGCGGTGAGCATCCATGCCGGTAAAACTTAATCACTCAAATGTTTATGAAAAGCAAACACTAGGTACAAGTCAGCCCAAACTGAATTAGTTATTTGAAAGTATAAACTGATCAGAAAGAATTTTTCTATAATGTTCGACTAATTTTTATTCACTGGAATAAGTCTAAACTTTCCTCAGGAAGGCAAATTGTCAGTATGCCTTTCCCTATCCAGCTGAGTTTTTTTAAGGGTAGCATGCAAATACAAGAGCCAAATGTTGAAAAGACTCTTTAGAAATAAGAAAGTTTGTTAGACTGTTAAGCAGAAATACATCTAGGTAAAGTGCTTATTTTTAGCTTCCTGTGTTTTAAAAGCAGTGAGGAGAGGCAAAAAATCTTCTTCTCTCCTCTGCAGACAGCTAACAGGGGTATTCTTTTCTAGCCATACCCCTTGAAGTAATTTGTAGAAGTAATTAGAGGAAAAGGTCTCTGAAGACTTAGATTCAGTATTCCCCAGATTTTCAGCAACTAAGACCTTGAAAGTATCCACATTTTTTTACCAAGTTGTTAATTTTTCTATCAAAATCTCCTAAAAGTAAAGTAACAGCTGTGCAATTTGGCATAGAAAAGGTTTTTTTTGTCTGAATTAGTTACTTTTTCCCTTCATTTCTCTTGTCTGTCAACTACACCTACAAAACACAGCAACCGATTCGGAGCTGCTAGAGTCCCTGGAAACACTTCTGTTACCTTTGCTAGCCTTCTATCAGGCTTCACGATGAAATTTATTCTTCCAGAAACTACCAACTGTCAATTATTGAGCTGAATCTTTTAGACTGGTGTGTCTCTAGATGAATTTAGTGTATGTATTAATTAATTCACCCAGGCCACACATTAGCCCTCTGTTTATTTTTCTGGTCAAGTTTCATGGACTAAATTGCACCTCACACTTTTAGATGTCTGCATTTGAAAAAGAGAAATTCAGTAAGGATCAAAACTATAGCATCCTCATAACGAAGTTCTGGGTCAACACTGCACTATGCCCATAGTGAAGTCTCACTGTGCAGTGGCTCACATCACACAGCTTTTATGACGTCTCCACATTGACTGGAGCAAACTGTCATGTATTTAACTTTAGCAGAGAAAAACAAACAATTTTTTTTTTCCAAAACAGAAATTGTATTCAGAGGTTACAAGATTATTACAGGAGCCAGAGGACCTGTAGATCTGTTGTTGGGGGTAGAAATAACTCTTGCACTCAGGAAGCAAAAAGGAGCCTTCTGAAAGCAAGATTTCATTCCAGCTGGCACAAGTGCAGCACCCTTCAGGGTCACTCCAATCACCCAACTAAATGCAAGGAACTCAGAAAATTATTTAAGAGGAAAAAAAAAAAAGATCTGAAGTAACAACTCTATGTGGTAGCTCAAAATGTGTGTTGTTCTGTTATCTGATACCACAAAAATAACAAGAGCCTAGTTTGGGCTGCAGGTAACCATACATGTTTCCTACTCATGATGCACTACCACTGCGTTAGCACTGAGAGAAGCCTGGTGACTCAGAATATACACAGCCCAGTGCAGCACATGGTTTACAGGCAAGCAGCCAGGACCCTGGGGACACAGAGTCTACTTCCTACCACATGGAGCTGAAGACACAGTGCAACCTGGCGGATTTATCTCCAGACTCCTGTTCCATCAAGTGGAAAATTCAGTACTAGGTTTGCTAAATTTGCAATGGAATTCTGAATGCCACTGCTCACCTTGTGTAATCAGGTCAAATACAGTCTAAGTAGACAACAACTATTTTGCTAGAGATTTCAATGATCACCTTCACAGTCCCCCTGTAACATCTAGAATCATACTAGGAAGTATCAAGTAAATCCATCCATGAGTCACAGACTCTATGGCTGGAATCACTTGAAGAGTCACTAAGACCTCAAGCAGAAGCAGGCATATATTATCAGCACATTTTCCTCCCAGACAGGGTCATACAGGGCCACTCAGGTGGCACAGAAGCATAGACTGATTTAAAAAACAAAACCAAAGTGAGCTGAGTTTTCCTAGAGTGGGTGTATCTACCCTTACAACTCCTCCTGTATGGATGATGCTGAGTCTAGTCTCGGCTTCAAACTGGAAGACAGCTGGGGAGATAGCTTAAGGCATTCAGAGATACTTGCATGTGATAGGACTTTTTTTGATAATCATACTCACAACACAATTTTGTGCTTCTTCTAGTCAAAACAAAATGCAGATTTTCATCCCATGATGGCTAGTTAGAATTGTTAGCCTACCCTTTTTTCTCACAAACCATCCCATTAACCTGAACAGTGCTATTTATATCTCTGCAAGGCTTACTAGTGTGAGTAAGAGTTGCTGGATTAGGCTGTGTTTGGAGTGTGATTTTTATTTTAGGTGCATGGGAGCAGAGTCCTGAGATTGCACAGAGACATGCTAGTGTGAAATGCTAAGGAAAGAGCATCTGCTGAGCCCTGTGTAAAGCAGATAAAGAAGCAGGGAGAGAGAGAGAGAGGATGAATGGGCTGAACGATAAAATAGTCTCATAACAAACCCCAGACATTTGAATATTTATTTTGAATTATTCTGGTTTTGATAGACCCCAAAGAGCACTTTTAAGTGCTTAATTTGCTTTGCTCCATTGATTTTAATTAATCTTGCCCTAGGCTTTCAAACTTGATGAGCATGGAGAACTTCAGGGTAAAAAAAAAAAGCAGCCTGCTTTCTCACCATATAATATTCCTTAAACAACTCACAGCATGGGCAACTGCGGTATGCATCTGCCAGTCCTGGACACGAACACTCATCATACCATAGGCACTACCCCTGTAGGTAGGGGTACTACCTTCACAGGCTGAATTTAAAGCAGAAGACAAATATCTAATACTGAAGGTTGCTGGACGGATGGAGCTGATCCAGTTCCTCCTCCAGTCAACAAAACATCAAATACCTGACTGCAGGCTCTATGTCAGAGGCACAAGGCAATCATAGAATCATTGAATGGTTTGGGTTGGAAGGGACCTTTAAAAATCATCTAGTCCAACTCCCCTGCAATGAGCAGGGACGTCTTCAGCTAGATNNNNTTGCTCAGAGCCCCATCCAGCCTGACCTTGAATGTTTCCAGGGATGGGGCATCTACCACCTCTCTGGGCAACCTGTTGCAGTGTTTCACCACCCTCATTGTAGAAAATTTATCCCTTGTATCTAGTGTGAATCTACCCTCTTTCAGTTTAAAACCCCTACCTCTTGTCCTATTGCTACAGGTCCTACTAAAAAGTCTGTCCCCATCTTTCTTATAAATTCCCTTTAAGTACTGGAAGGCTGCTATAAGGTCTCCCTGGATCTTTCTCTTCTCCAGGCAGAACAACCCCAACTCTCTCAGCCTTACCTAATAGCAGAGGTGTTGGATCACTCTGATCATTTCTGTGGCCTCCTCTGGACCCGCTCCAACTGGTCCATGTCTTTCCTGTGCTGAGGACTCCAGAGCTAGATGCAGTATTCCAGGTAAAATGAGGCACCCAAAGTGACGGGCAGCTCTGACTGCAGCAGCTGTATCTAACAACTCCTGCTCCTCCATTGGCTGGCATGGGGAAGCAGCAGACCACATTGCACTGGGAATAATGACTATTTCTTTCCATAGCCAAGTCTCCACAGCATCCCAGAGTTACACTGGGTACGCAGACACCACACATCTATATTGTGAAAGGCTCATGCAAGCACAGAGGCATGTTTAAAAAGAAATGAAGATGACATGCAGGAAGCAAATGAGCTTTTGCACCACACAAGAGGAGATGCCTCAGCTTTAGGAAGGAAGGATGAGTGATAAACAAAAAATTATAGGATCTGCTGTCGTCCTTGCAAGACTGACCCAAGGCAGCCTCTTCCTGGGATCTTTTAAAGAGACGAATGACTGGTGATGACTGCAGCTTAGGGAGAGTGGCACTGGCATCAAGTCTACCTAATGAAGGTGAATTTAACTGCTGCCAAGTAGTTGAGCAGTGATTAACCAGGCATTCAGCAGTTGGGTGATTCAAAGATCTTGTTCCAGAGTTTACTGAATTTGAAATATTTTCTTCCAGTAACTTCCATTAAAGAGAAGAGACAGAAATCCCAGACAGACTGGGACCTTTGGTCTGAGAGCACAGTGCTGCCACTGTGCACAGGACAAACAAAGGGACCAGAGACTGCAGTGAAGATATGCTATATTCATGCTTTCCTATTTAAGCAGAAACAATATCAATCAGGCAACCAATTTGCCATCACCTCTGCCAAACCCTAGGTGTGGGTATACTACCTCTTCTTGATTCACCTGAGCAGCAACCCCCAAAAAGCTCCCAGTCCCTCAGCATCCCCTCACTGAGAAGGGCTGCTGAATCCCGGGGGGAACGCAGGACCATCACCTGGGCAGCACCACAGGAGGCGGGGGATGCTCCAGGGGACCAGGCTGTGGCAAGGAGCCCTGGCCCATCATGCAGGAGGATGGTAAGGTCAGTCATCAACTGGGATTTATACCTTGTCCTCCTGAAGGGCAAGACACTGACCAGCATTAACTAATCAGTGATTAAACCGTTACTCACAAGCCGTAATTTGACATTTGTGACTTCTCTAATTACTACTGTCTCATTCCGCATCTTGCCTTTCTGGGGAAGGTTATTAGAAGGTCTTTTGTTTTGGATAATAATTAGTTAAATCTCCTGCCTATGAATAAGCAACCTCAGATTTCTAACGTCTGTAATTCTGAATCTGGCTATGTGGATAAAGCATCCTAAAAAAGAGAGGAAAAATAATTTGCTTTAGCAAAAGAAGGTATTGATAATGTATACCCACAAGAGACTTAAAAAGAAACCCACAAATAGATTAAAGTAATTCATTAAGAACATTAATCAGTTTCGGACTATCACACACCATAGTAATCAATCATTTCAATTAAAAGAAACTGTGCATTCTCTCACTGTCTTTTACCTCAGCTCGTCTTTGCACATGTGGCTGATCAAAGATGTTATATTTCAAAGATGCTGAATACAGTCTCCATAATCTTCGTTAAGGAATTTCACAAAGCCACAATATCCTCTGTTTGCGTTGAAGTGCCTGCCATTTTAGGGAAGCTTTTGCTTATGCTCAGGAGGAAATAATCAGATAATTGCCCAGCAGCTACAGTTCCTGTCCTCTGTGTAAGGGAAGAAAGAAAACCCGACTGCCTTACAACAAGGTGTACTGGCTCATCCTCGTCTCTCTGGGAGAAACCTGGCTTTCCAGGCACACCCAGACAGGTGCCACCACTCAGTAACTGTCCTTCCTCCATCCCCCAGGAGTGCAGGACCTCACAGAGGGCCTCCATTCTGCCCGGTACCTTTTCTTCAACAGCTGCCAGTAGCAGATAGCATCAAAAGAAAGGAAAGACTGCATAGGGAAAATTATAGGGATATTTCCCCACCCTGCAGCATGCTGCAGGTCAGGGACTTCCTGAGCCAGAGGCAGTGTTTAATGGCTACAGTGGATTTTTCATGCCATGCATTTCTTCAGTCCCTTTTTGAATCATGTAATGAGCAGAGTTGAGTTCTTTCTTTTTAATGTCAGCTGCTTTCTTCTGCAATTTGCAGGGCAATCTAATACTAAAATGATGGGGGAAAAAAAACCATTTTGGCTCTTATAATAAGCAAGGAAACAGTTTTGTTACACTCATCGTGTTGCAGTCTTCTAAGATCAAAGAGTGCTGCTACTTTCCTTTTAGGAGCACAAGGAAGAAAAAAATAATTGAAAATGCATTTGTAAAGTAGCCATATCTTCCTTTCCTAAAGTTGATCCTGGTATTTTAATACCTGCTGCTTAGCTGATATTTGTCTCTGCTCATCAGCATGAAGTTTCAAAGGATGTTTGGCTTCAATGATATCTAATGTTGATTTAATTTAAGATAGAGAACGACAAGTTTGTAAAAGTGAGACTCAGTCGACAAGAAAGGTGTAAGTCAAATGTTGTAGCAAGGAAGAATTTTCATCAGTCCTCTTCTTGAGTAAGAGGAACAAAAGGCAAATGGATCAGTCATTATTAGTTCGGAAATGTAATGCAGCCACAAAGGAAAAAAAACTTGTCCATGCTCAGTATGGACTGTGGCTCACAGAAACAGTCAAAATGTTGGGATACACAAGGATCAGGACAGACAGTTCTTAACTCATAAGGTCCCAAGGCAAACAAAATGCCTCTAGCAGTGTGTCTGTTCTGAGCTTTCTATCTCAAAAGAATAGAGTTTAAATAGAAAGGTTCAGAAAGGGATAGTGCAAATACTAAAGTACACAGGGCAATAAAGGTAGAAAATAATTCCTGCATCAGAGCCAAACTGAAAAGCCTGTGACTAGAGACTAAGTGAACAAAATCAGATGTACTGAACAATATTGTTCTCTGCCCTGTCACAAGTCAAAAGCAACATAACATTTCAAGTACTTGGAAGGCGGCATTTATCTACATCTGAGGAAATGTCTTCTTTTTAATTAGAAAACAAAATGGCTAAATAACCCATGGATGTTCTTATTTCAAGGTATCAAGTTAGCAAGACCCTTACAGAGTTATCGAGAGGATCAAACAATTACAGAGCTAGTAGCACACACTGACATTAGGTAACATAAAACAGATATAAAGTTCTATCTCTCTAAGCTAGCCATTAGCTTGACTGCTGTAAGATGTTTACATCTTCAGGGGCTGCTAGGAATATACACAAGAAAGTGGTGTATGATGGAGACATGACTGAATGAGCAGAGACCTGTGCTTCTGCAGCACAGCGTGGCACTGCCTGGACTTCACCGCCTTTGATGTAAGTGTGGCCCAGCCACACCAGTGCAGTGCTTTGCCTAAATGAAGAGTGCTAATGCTGGCTTCACACGGCCACACTGAATCTGGCTGCAAGCGTTGAAGACCACCAAGCACTACTCCACCGCCCTCTCCACACCAACTCTCTGCTATGCTCCACCGCACTGAAGGCACATGTGCTCAGGGATACCTGATGGACCGGGCTGACATCTAGCCTTATTTCTTATGATGCTTCCTGTGTTGCCAAATAGAAATCAACACTATGATGTCAATAGTAACCCTACTGCTTGGACACGGAGACAGCAGTCAGACTCTGTAAAGACACAATCAGAACAAGTCCACTTCCCTAGCTCCAGTCTTCTGTTTTGTCGCTTTACTGTTTATTTTCCTAATAAAAAATCAACAGCACTCCTCACTGCTGCAATCCTCACTGTAATGCAGCCAAAATATTTTGCAATTTAATTCTGTGTTCTGAAAATTCACTAACTTGAAATGATCACACTTGGGGCTTCCTCTATGTGAACTACACAGCATTTGCAGACTGCAGAAACCAGCTTGCCTCTGGACAACCTAAAAGACTTGTAAGATGGGAATTCAAGTGAAAAGAATAATTACTGTAAGAAACAGATGGTGAAGACTGACAGCTGTTTCATTGTTTTAACAGAAATACCTTGTAGATGACCTGAATGTTTGTTTTGGGCCACAGTATTGGCATAAGAATGGGGTGAACTGTATTGGAAATGAGCTCTTACAAAAACTTTTAATCCATCTTTCTTTTATTTTAAATGAAATATGATCACCAGTTTTCATTTAAATAGACCTGAGACATGGTTGCCCTATGGAAATGGGCAGGCCTGCTTACAGGGATTTTGCATGAAGTGTCCCGCTCTTTAATATTTATGAGACTGTTCCCAGGTTTGCTAAAGTGCAAGTATACATCTCTTTATTGCATGAGTCACAATATTTAGAGTTAGTTAAAAATAACTTATTTGCACTAAGTCTAATGTGAGCAAACTGTTCTAAAACAATCCAGCCAAGGAAATCTCACTGCAAAATATCCCAGCTTCTCCCATTCAAATAGCTGGTCCATCCATACTCCCAGCCCTGCAGCACGTGTAGGTGAAAGCCCCCTCAGCAGTGCTCAATGTCAGAACGTTTAAGTTGTCTATTGAAGATAGCTCTGTTTGAACCTACAAAAACTCTGAAAGTTTTGCTCTTCAATTCTCAATTTCACTGTGTCTTAGTTTGCAAATGCAGTAATTACTTGAATTAATAATAAGAAAATAGTTGGTAGACCTTGAAAAATTATGCATTTTATGGGTCAAGCCTGCACAGGAACAATTTTTGGGCAGAGTTTTACTGGAGCGGTGCAGCAAAAATAATAGCATAGGTACAGTTCCTACCATAAAAATCACCCCTTTCCCAGTATATTTATTTTTCTATAATGTCTTCTCTTTTTCTCCCTCTCCCCATACACCATTTTTGTGCTGGCAGTTAGCCAAAGGCATGCAAGAATGAATTGCACTGTTGCGGCATTTAAATTATATCAATACTGAAATGCAGAATAGAGTCCTTTTCTATTTTATCTCTAAATTGAATGCTTTCACAGAGAGGCACTGTTATCTGCATTACAATTTGAGAGCTACATTAGTAAATCTTGAATGCTCTGAATTAGAGTATTCAACTTTCGAGATGGATGGTTGAGCTCACCACAAAAAATGTATTAAGCTGGAGATATGGCTTCATTTGGAGTGAACATGAATTTTGAAGAATATTTGTGATTTAGAAACCAAGCCCAAATTTCTGGGGGAACCCGCATCCAGATGAATATTACCCCCTTACTTTTTGAAGTAAATCTTTTTAGATTTTCCTGTCTAAAAACTATGCCTGCAAAATGATTCTCCAGGTACCATTTCCCTGTCAGATGGGGAAATGATGTAAATTCCTACTTTTACACAATCATTGGAACAGTCTAAAAATGCTGCCTGGGAGTGGAGAAGGTTCCTATCTATTTTACGGCACACTGTAAGTGCACCAGTAATGCTGCAAGCATATTGATGGGGCATGCAGCTGCTAAACAGCTATATGGGTCGGGAGAAATGAGTTAAATCTTCTGACAGGTACCTCAGAGGCTTTATCCTTAGGACTTCAGTGACAAAGCAATGCCTCAGTGCCCCACAGTCACCCACGGACTCTTCTAGCCTTTAGCCAACCTGCAAGTTTTTAGCTTTGTGAGCTTTGTGAGCTGCCGCATACATCTCTAGGATATGCCTGGAAGTGTCATGCTCTCTGCTCCTGAGGGTGGAGCAGAAAGGAAAAAAAAAATCCCCCACTTTCAGAATACACACAGAACAAACAAATGCATTTAAAAGCTGTGTTTGTGGAAAATTTATAAAGATCATGATGATCAAATTGTGTGATTACCCTGTGATAAGCGAGCCTGGTTTTGGGAATCATGCATTCTGAAGCATGGTCTGTATTTTCTTTTCTTATACATATGTATAAGCCAAATGGCAGCTCTTTCCCATAAAAAAAACAGCACAGAAAGACTATTTAACTCACTTGGGCTCAAATGAGTATTGCTGTGACCCAACTGGTAGTACGAAAGGAAAGTATTCGCACAGTTAAGAAAATACGGTCAAAAAAGAGTTATACCAGAAAAAAGGCTTTTGCCACTAAGACTTATTTCATTCGGGAAGCTGATGTAAGTTATCTTACTGGTATAAAACGTGCCTCCAGTACCAGGATTATCTGATAAAGCTGACCCAGAAACCCCTCTGTGCATAGCAAAGTCCTTCATTCAAAGAAGCTTGAAAAAGACCAAAGGACTTCGGGGACAAAAAACGAGCAAGGCTACATTTGCAACCTCGTAACAAGATTTGAGAAGAACCCCAGAGAGATCTGGCCATGGCTGGAGATGGATCAAAAGTGCTGGCAGCACAAGGAGCCTGCCTTCACTCAGCCGAAGGAGGGTCAGGGCCAGGGCTGGAGTCCCACCCGTGCCGGGGTGAGCCGCGACCTGGTGCTCAGCTGGGGACCAGCAGCTCTGCCACCTGAACCCAGGCAGGAACAGCAAGGGACTCTGTCAGTATTTCTAGCCCTTTTCCTCAGTTAGCACATGTCCGTAGCTGATTTTCTCTCTTGGTAGCTCCTTGTGCCAGAGGAGCCCTGCTGACCCCAGTGCCGTGGCTGCCCTCTGGAACCACACCTGGGGAGAACAGACTCGGTGCTCCTGCGGTCATTGCTCCCTGGCAGTGTGGTTCAAAACCAGCCTAGAGCTCACCCTGGCCTCTCCCTCCTGAAATTAGCTACTTTTGCCAGTGCATGAGACAGTGCCAAATGTTTAAGTTCAAAACAGCCCTTTTTTGGACCTGTGGAGAACACAGGAATACAGAACCTTTCCCCTTTTGCTTGAAAAATATCTGTCTCCTGGAAGGGTTCATGTCTGCTTTTCAGTTTAATGAAGAACTGTTTTTACTGAATTCTGTCTGCTGGTGATGCCCATTAGGAAACCTTTTAGAGGTTTCAGGTGAAGGCTTGATCTGTTTCATCCCGACTCTGTGGGGATAAGGAACAGGTTATATTACTTTGATCTGAAGGAGACAGTATGGGATTGCGTTCATATGCTGCCTGATCTTCCTGTGACCAGAAACCTTGCCAGCAATTCTTGTACAACATCAGATAGGGATTTCTTTCCCCAAACAAATCCATGGAGCCATCTCCTAGCAGAAAGGGTTGCAAGTTGCACAGTTTCTCAAAGACCTCCAGCCTCACCTCTCCTGCACCTGGTAGAGCCAGCAGTTAAAAAGCAGTATTTTCAGTTGCTCATACCAGAGGGTCATGCAGGAGCCAGAATGAGACTGCTTCTCTGATAAGCTTGCACACTCATTTTCTGTATCTTTACTGAATACAAAAAGCGCAGCTTTCTGTAATGCATTCCTGATATAACTGAGTATGCGATACCACCCACAAAGTATCTGCCAGAAACTCTAGTATTTCTCTCTCTTCCTGGCAGACGCCCCTCAGCTGTGGCATTTCTAGCCCAAGTGGGACCTGATAGCATTGTCTGTGAAAGCATGTGGAGAATGTGACACATCGACACATTGTTATTTATTCTCTTTATTTATTTGATTTAATTCATTGCCATTATGGGGCTGATGATGTCTGAGTCCATTCCTGCCCATAGCAGAGAGCTGAAGTGATGTTTATCTACTTGTGCAGCAGACAGGCTTTATCCAGGAAGACGCACTGACCATCTCAGCACCTGGACGCTTACCTGCAGGTGTCTGCAGGAGTCTGCACTTGTGCACCTGTATAACCGGTGGGATAACCTTTAGCTGGCTACTGGAGACTGGAGGCAAACGCTAAACCTGCAGGAGAGCTCAGTTGCTTTGTTACCCAGTGCTCCCCTTACAGTCCCAGGAAAGAGAGACAGGCACCCTGGGGAATCTCTCTGAAACCCTCTGTTTGCAAAGAGCATGGCCAGAGGCTTCTAAGGGAGCTACAGGTCTTTAAGGCATAATTTCACAGCACTCCATGCTGTACCTTAAGGGACATATTTTATTATTTGATCTTCATACCTCTGAGGGGGACAGCGGGACATCCCCCCGTGTTTCTTTTGAGCACGCGGCCTCAAAGGACCCAGCGAAGGCTTTGGGCTTTGCTCCTCATTGCATTCTCCTGTTCTGGTACATTGTGTGCAGGGGATCATTCCCCACATACTTTGTGAAGCTCAGTCTGGAAACCACCTCTGATTTTATCCATTAACTTCCCCGCTGAGTTTGTCCCTGCACTTCTGCTTTCAAAGGGACAGTATTTGTTGTTTCAGAAATATTTCAAGTAACGTGCATCTCAACCTTCTATGCCTGAAAAGCTCAAGAAAGTCTGGTTCAAGAAACCATTGTCCCCCAGCTATGTTCTCCTGCACCAGATCCCCACCAGCCAGCTGGAGTTGTATGTCTCTTCACTGAATGTACCAGGTCGTGGTGTGAAACACAGGTTGTCTGAGGGTCCCTGGCCACTCTCCCTGGTGGTGGTGATGTTGCCAGAGTCCTTGATGGGTGAAGAGTGGCAGATGACAGCATCACATAATTTTCCAGCTGATGTACAGGTCCAAGGCACAGGTGCACTTGACATCCACCGTGCTGGGCACACAGGAGAGGAACAGTTTCCAGGAAGGATGGGCTGAGTAAAGGGGGACCACAAAATGCTCCTGTGAGGTCTCCAGAGGCACATCTTATGTGTGTGTGAAGCAAGAGCTTTGCCTGGTTCCTTGCATTGCATGTACAGCAGGGGAACAAAAGTGCTGGGAAAATCACCTCCTACAGCAAACACAATGCTTGGACATAGGCAGACCCAAGACTGAAGCAAGTCTTTGTTCTGGGGCTATTAATGCAAGGAGTAATTCATTTTCTTTTGGTACAATAGCATATGTAGGAATTAGATTAGTGTGGGGCTAAGAATTGGTTACGAACCTCTAATTGAAATTTCCAGTATATTAGTATTTTTTAGGGGTTCCAGCAGCTACATTGCAGTAACAAAGACCTGAAATTGTACTTAAAAGCTTAAAAATGGACAGGTACAATACAGCAGAAGCATGTAGCAATGAGAGTAAGTGAACACAGTGTGTGAGTAATAAGGAACTACCATGGCCCAGATAGGTAAAATATCAACAGAATGTAAGGTGAGGTCTGCAAGATGAAGATGATGGCACTGTACGTAAAAGCCAGGAACGTTTTTTATATTTCGTGGGATCCCTCACCAAAAATCATAATTGCTGTTACAGTTGGTTTGCCTGTTTGCTTCCTCCTCTTAACAGCCTTACTGAAGCCAACAAATTTTCTTGGATTGCTGCAGAGAGCACAACTTTCTTTTAAATTGAAAAATTGTATAGCATAGTAGCCTGCTTTCTAAACAGTACTAATGAAATGCTTTCAACTCCACAAAATATGTATAACCTCCATTTAGAATGGTTTCTGTCAAATGTGAATCTGGTTTGGTTGATTATTGCTTGAGAAATTAACTTATGTAAAACTCAGAAGCTAGTGTCTATCTCAATAATTTCCCTGCCACAGTTCCTGATGCTCTGATTTGCTCAAGACACAGGTGCCTGCTGTGCATATACTTACTCGTATCAAACCAAACTTCATCTCTGTGCCTGTGTGGTGGGGTCCATCTGCCCTACTGTAGGCATACCCAAGGTAGCTTTACTGGCTGATGTGAATATTCAATTCAAATTTGAGAAAAACTTGCTCAAAATACTCAAGTCTGCACTAGTCTTTGTGCTCCTGTGGCTACCCTGCCATCAATACCCCTGGTAAGTTGGATCAAGCTCAGGTGTGTCCCAATGGGCCCCATCTGCAGCTGGGACAATGGCATCAATGCACCTGAAGAAAAAGGATGTTGTAGAAGAAACTCTGAGCTACTAGGAATGCAATGCATTGCACAAATCTGGCAGTTTGGGGAATTTCTTGTATCATTTATTTATTTTTGTCTCTTTTCTTCTTAAAATAGAAATGTACCACTTTGCTTAGCAGCTTTATGAAAACACACATCCATATTCACATATAGTACACAACCATTTTCTTACAGAAATGGCTGTTTTCTTCATGGGTTACTTTGGTTTCACAAGAAATCTCTTCTCTTTGTGTAAAGAATCAGAAAGACAGAACTTTTTTCCAGTGTAGCTGACACTGATTTTACAGTTCAGGGCTGAGAAATCAAGAAGAGAGTAAAATGTATTCATATTGAAGTATCAGAAGGTATCTCTCTTTGATCTTATTTTGGCTAGGATCAAGAATATCCAACAGGTTAATGACACCTGTGGCATTAATAAAGCTGGAGTACTAGAGAGACTTTTGCCTCCAGCACTTCTCCCTGCTGCTATAAAATTTATAAGCTCTATATGCTACCTGGACCAGAAGGTCTCTGCTCTTGCAGCATTTACAAGCTTTGCAGGAGTGCCAGCCAGGGAGTGAGGACCTCTGAAATCTGCCAGAAACTATTGACATTCCAGAGACATAGACTGAGAAATTTGCAACTCTTACAACCTTCTTTGCATAGGAAATAGACTTCCATCAATTGGGATGTATAGGGAATTCCTGTGGGAGTACTTAACTGAAATTAGCCCAACAATCTCACTCTAAGACAGTAAAAGGCTCCAGTCTGAGCTAACATAACAAACCATAGTTACTAGACATAGCTAGCTTTGAGATAAGATTTCTGTTGTCTTTCCTCCAGCTATTAGTACCAACATAGAAAGATGAAAGTTTATGATGCTTTTTCCAAAGGTGGAAAACACAGGCATGTGTTAGAGATTGTAAATGAAAACTGATGCTGAGTAGCCCTGACATTCCTCCACAGCTTCCCCGACTAGGAGAAAAATATACAGTGAAGTAATTTAATTTTGATGTATGTTCAGGTAGATTTGTCATAACTGGCATGTCAATAAAAGAAATCCTTATAATCTTAACTGAGAAAGATTTTTGCCTCTTTGCAGCAAGACTGGTGAAGCACAGTCGTAAAGAGAACCTTAAAAAGCAACACACAGTTCAGTTAGAATCCCTCATACAACCCATGATTCAGTGTCAGAGACAACACTGAAGTAATGGCAGACATGATTCTGAAATCCATTCTGACTATGAAATCTGTGAAGTGATGGATGTCCAGGAGAGAGAAATAAATTAAAATCTAAACTGCTCCTTCATTTACTGCAAGCAGACTCTTGAAGAAAATCCAAAGCTTACACTGAGTATTCTCTTAAATAATGTTTTTTAATATCTAGATTCATTTTTTTAAATTTAACTGAATATTACATTGGGCCTTCCATGTGATCCAGAGGAAGAAAGACCTTGACTACATTAGGGGAGAGAAACCTTCAGATGAATAAAGCTTGTACCCCCTCAGTTAGGAGCTGTGGGACTGCTGGGGCAGCCAGGCTCAAACTAAAAAAACGAATCGTCACCATGCAGCAAGGACAATTAATCATAAGGCAAAGCTTATCAGCTACAGTCTCATCCTCCCTGACATCAAGGAATCCAAGCAGGACTGAGAAGATGTCTAGCAGGTGACCTGAGGTGCTAATTGTACAAGACATCAGCAAATTCACAGGAGGGAGAGATACCTTCAAAGTCCAAAGCCTGGAAAAGGGTGATGGGGGAAAAAAAACGTTTAGAGATACAAAGGAAGGGCAAGCTTGTGTGAAGCACTGCCTCCTCTCATTCGTCTCCTCTGTGCTAAAAAAGTATCTAGAGCTACAGCCTCCAAAGGGCCTGGCTGTAAATCACTTAGAAAAGCCAGATGGGTCTCCACCAGCCACAGAGCATCATCCTCCAGTCAGCAGCAGTAGCCTCTGGAGGAGGAAGCATGGTTGGGCTCAGCTGGAGCTGCCCTACACTCTGGACTGCACTGAAAAGCATAGTTAGATGTGCTCTCATTGTCCCTCTGCTGCCAATAACTTCCCAATCCATTGGCCAGTTTCAACCATATTGGACAAAAGAGCGAAGGTCTTAAAGAGAATCAGGATTCTACAGACTCCACAGAAGGCTGCAGGCTACACAGAGGAAACACTGTGGTTCAGGTACCCACAAGCTTACCCCAGTCACTTGGCTGAGATGTTCAGTCAAATGGTTGCCTGCATGTTGCTGTCAAATTACTCTGCAGGAGGAGATGGTACATATATGCAGGGACAACAGAAAATCTGACTATAAATCAGGCATAAAGCCAATCAAGCAAGAGACATAAATCTGTAGGAAAGCAGCCTTTGTTAGAACAGGTGCTTGCAAAGCTGTTAGCACATTACGTTTTCTAGCCATTGCCTATGTGTTGTTAATAATCTCTGTGTGAATGTTTATTTTCTGCCTGAATCTACAGACCAAAACAGTAACTCAAAATGCACAGGATAAAGTAATAATGTCAGCATTGCATGTTCCTCCTGATGCTGTACTTAGTTAGGGTAACCCAGCTGGCTTTTCTTCCCATACTGACTAAAATGGGAGTTTAGCTTTGAAGCGTTAATACTGATCACTAGTGAAAGGATTAGTAGCTCTGCAACTGCACAGGGCACTTTAGCCCTGAGTTTAAGTTATCAAAACCCACAAGCATGTTCTTAAATGTGTACTCAGAAGTTTTGCTAAACTACGCTGTGATCTTGAATGATAACCTAAAAATGTTGCTAGCAAATAGTTCAAAAAAAACCCCACAGATTTACTCAGGTTATGGGGAGTTTTGGCTGGTATTGGGTTCATGTGTCAAGGTTTTGACAGTGGGGGGTGGGGTTACAGGGGTGGCTTCTGTGAGAAGCTGCTGGAAGCTTCCTCCATGTCTGACAGAGCCAATACCAGCCGGCTCCAAGTCAGAGGCGCCACTGGCCAGGGCCGAGCCCATCAGTAACAGTGGTAGTGCCTCTGGGAGAACAGATTTAAGAAGGGAAAAAAAAGTTGCTGGGACACATAAACTGAAGCTGAAGAGAGGAGTGAGAACATGTAAGAGAAACAGCCCCGCAGACCCCCAGGTCAGTGCAGAAGGAGGAGGAGGTGCTCCAGGCGCCAGAGCAGAGATTCCCCTGCAGCCCGTGGGGAAGACCATGGTGAGGCAGGCTGTCCCCCTGCAGCCCAGGGAGGTCCACGGGGGAGCAGGTCTCCACCTGCAGCCCGGGGAGGACCCCACACTGGAGCAGGTGAGTGCCCAAAGTAGGCTGTGACCCCGTGGGAAGCCTGCGCTGGAGCAGGCTCCTGGCAGGACCTGTGGCCCCACAGGGGACCCATGGTGGAGCAGGGAATGAGTGAGGAGTCCTCCCCCTGAGGAGGATGAAGCGGCAGAGACAAGGTGTGATGGACTGACCCAACCTCCATTCCCCGTACTCCTGCGCTGCTCTGGGGTGGGGGGGGTAGGTAGAGACTTTAGGAGTCAAGTTGTGCCCAGGAAGAAGAGAGGGATGGGAGGAAGGTGTTTTAAGATTTGGTTTTATTTCTCATTACCCTACTCTGATTTGACTGGCAATAAATTAAATTAATTTTCCCTTAGTTGAGTCTGTTTTGCGCATGATGGTCAGTGATGAGTGATCTCTCCCTGTCCCCTTCTTGACCCAAGAGCCTTTTGTTATACTTTCTCTCCCCTGTCCAGCCGAGGAGGGGAGTGACAGAACAGTTTGATGGGTACCTGGCATGCAGCCAGGGTCAGGGTCAATCCACCACATGACTGAATTAACAATTAAGGTTTAGACCTTACTTTACAAAGAAATATACAACTTCTATTACTTGTCATTGGGCTTGGATTTATCTGAAAGGACATTCCTTCCCTGTGAAAGCACGTAACTTATTTGGGGACAAATCCTAAAATAGTGATGAAGACAAAATCCCTACTGACTTCAGAAATGCTTCATATTAATACTCAACGATTTTGCTGTTGATCACTGGCTGACTACTGATGCCTTCTGAAAGGCCAGAAATTAAACATTTTGTGTTCACAAATAAACAGTTTGTGGAGAGAAAGGAAGAATTTCAGGGAAATTAGGAAAGGTTCATTGCAAAGTCAGAAGGAAAAATCATGAGGGTATGATTTTGGAGGTGAAGCAAAAGCTAAAATGTCAGGTAACCCCTTCTTCAGCCTGGGGAGATTAATTCCTCATGTAGACTCATTCAGCTCAGTAGGAGTAATCCTGTATAAGGTAGTGTTTCCCCCAGTTACAAGTATCATAATCACAACTGTTAGTCATAGACAAATTCATGTAAAAAGAACAGGTATTTTCCCTTCCCCATGAATTTTGCAAAGATGTCAAAAGGTATTTTCTCTGTTCATTAGCTCCCATCACAGCCCAGTTACATCAAATTACAGATACAGGTTTTTTCATGATTGCATTGGAATAGAAGTTCAGTGTGATAACTTGAAAACAAACTGTGAAAATGTAGGATGAGTACATAATGTAGGGTTTCACATATAAAGTAAAATTTAACTTATGCACATACACAATTAAAGTTTCTTAGGATATAGCTTAGGATCTTGCTAGCTCCTGTGTTCTTCTTAAGTCAAAGAATTTAAACTCCTTACATCTCTGTCATTTAAATGGAATTTTTAAACAGCCTGAAACTAAAATATTTCATCATTAGACTATCAGCTGCAGACAGTGGAATGAAAGGATTTGCTTCTACATCGCAAGACTTGCTCTGGGTTCTAGTGCAAAGCTTTATGTTTTGGATAAGTGTGTCTCTCAAGACCTGAAGGTCAGATGTTGTACAGTATTGCTCCGTATTTCAGAGAACTATGTTTTGTCCCCTTGGAAGCATGAGAAGGTAGAATTGCTATCAATTAGAAGCCGAAATGACTATGACTTTGTAAGAAAAAGACTCATAAAACTCATTAGTAGATGTTCTAAAATGTATTCATTATGTAGCTAATTTTTTTGAATGTAAGCCACAAAAAATATTTAAAATAGAAGTGCAAGTTTCCATAAAATGTTCTTAATTATACAAATTAAGTATATTTCAAAACTACTTCTCTAGCATAACCCTTGGCTGTTTTCTTGACTAAAATAAAAATTACGTATCTGTACATGAAAAAATATAAATAAGGTGAATAAATTTTACTGAATATCCGTATCTTCTGAAAATGCTCAAAACCAGCCATTAACTTCTTTCTAAAAGAATAGATTGTCATTATTTATATGCTAGATGTGCAAAAGGACACCATAGCTAAAAAAGGATGCAACTGTAGAAATTAATTTTTGTGTGCTATTCCTGTTAGAGATTCCAGCTGTGACTTTTGCCAATAATGGACCTTAAAGTTGACAGAAATGCGTTAGACACAACACAAACACATAATTATAGAAAAAGCTGGGAAAAAGAGATATGACAAATCACATGGGTTAATTCTGAGCAGCCTGGAGTCCCAGTGGATGCCATGAAAAATGAGGTGTGTGGATTGACAATACAGGCAGCAGAATGTCTCTCTCCAGAAGTGAAGACTTGATCCAGCTCTCAACCATTTTTATATGATGGAGGAGTGTCAGTGAGGCCAATATATGTGTAAAAAAACTAGTGGGAATGAGATCAGAATAAAGTGGCAAATGTCCTTTTGTTAATTACTGTACCTTGTAGGACATACAGACATCCCATGTTGGTGTGGTTACTCCAGTACAACGATGCTGCGGTGAATTGCAGTCTGGGGCTTCAGCTGGCCCCTGGGCAGCAAAGATGGGCAAAGGCAAAGTGGGCACTGGTCACTGACAGGAGCAGGGAACCAAACCTGTTTCCCATACAGGATGAGGCCAATGCTCTTAGCCTGCCAGAAGAAGTTCTGAGATCACAAATGTTAAGGAGAGAAGCTCATGTCTTCTCTAGTACAGCAAAAAACAGGCAAGGAAAGACAGAACAGCTCACTCCGGACAATAGAGAAAGGGCAGGGCAGCAGTAGGTTTTGGGGGAGGGGTAGTTTTCTCTTTAATCCCACATTTTACTACCTGCTTTTGGCATAAGGCAGCATAAGTTTATTCTCTGGCAGTTTATGTTGTGAGGTCTCCTACGTTGAAAAGGAACTAGAGGAAGAAGCAAGGGGAAAGACATGCTAATACTCCAGAGCAGCCCAGGCAGAAATGCAAACTAATAAAAATGATGATGATGTTAATAATAATACGATATGTGAAATAACTACAGCTGACATATGATCTATTGATTAAAGTCTTTCATATGACAGGATGTCAGCCAGCAGAAATAGGAAATCAATACCTCATTTAACAGCAAAGAACGACTCAACCTCCTCCAGGCCAAAGAGAGACTGGGATGTTTGAACAGAGCAGTATGAATTTATTTGATTTATTTTTGTGAAAAAGAAAGGATTAGATATACTAAATAATGTGTTTCCCTGAATTCAGGAGGGAGGGGGGGTTGTTAGGTAGTGTATGAGCAATTAGTCGGTCTAGCCAAATAACAGATGTGTTCATGCATTTCCATATATATTTCTGGGATGTCAGGATTTTTGGATAAACCAATGTATTTCAACGAACGTGGATTCCAATAAACAGGGACTTAAGTATATACAACAAAGGCAGGGAATGTGATGTTTTCAGGGCTTGGATATTATTTACATATTTGCTGCAAAATGCAGATTCTATCCCAAAAGTTGGATGTCTGCCACTGGGAGTTGACATGCCACAGAAAATGTGCCCATGAGGAGGCCCTGATGGAGGAATGCTCTCCACATGGTACGTAAGCACATTCCTCTGGGGAGTAGCAGATGGGTGCATTGATTGCTCCTGTTGGTCCCCTGGTTCACAAGAGTTTTCTGATCGACACTACCAGACGCGCACAATGGGGAGTTGTTTGTCCTATCCTTTTTTTTTTTAAGGCAAGTACTTCAGTTCTAGGGTTCTTCCTCTAAAAAATGGTCTCCATTCCCCAAAATGAATCTTTGGTGAAAACAGAACTAGAAATAACTCATGCATCTGTAATGGGGAGGGTAGTATAGCACAGGAACACAAGATCAATGGATGTAGTAGACTATTGTATGACATTTTTATAACTGGATTGCATAGAAAAGATGTACTGCTCTACAAGTCCAAAGTTACTGAGATTCATGAAGGACCCAAAGGGACGTAATTCCATGGATTGCGGGTTGTGATCTGTGGGCAGCTTATAAGGAGTCATACTTGCCTTATTTCTCTTTCTAAGAAGAGAATAAAGTGATAAAAAAGGGATGAATACAGCAAAGCAATTTGTAAAACCACATGGGAAAGCTCTTCACTGCAGCAGAAATATTGCATTTTCATGCATACAAACCACAAGTGATCAGCAGAGAAAACTGATTCTCTACAGTTTCACAGAAAAAAGGGGTTATACATGTAGTCTCCCAAGGGAAGGTTTACCGTCAGCACACTTCCCATCCAGTTTCTCCTCTGCTTTTTTTCTGCTCCCTCACAGCTGGCTCGTTCTTGTCAATCCTGAAGGAAGAGATTCTTCAAAGGCACACTGGTTACCTAGGGTGCACGTGTGAAAATGCAACACCCAGCGACATGAAAAATGAGCATGTCAACAGTACTGAGGTCTGGGTGCTCATCCCTGGAGGGGAACTGTGGTTACCTTTATTAAATTCATTGTTTTATCTTTGCCCTTACTACTTAACCTCACCACAGGGTAGCTATTGCTATTTCAGTTGCCAGGATGGTGGCACTTTGGTTTCCAGTCAGTAAGAAGGGGCTCAGGGAGAGACTGAAGCATTTCCACCACATTCCTCTTTTTCTGTGTACATCTCCCACCCGAACACAGAGCTCCTCTCCAGAACAAAGCTAAATTACAATTGTTTCTTTTCAAGAATTGGAATTAATGTTTTTTCTTTAATCTGTTATATAGTCTACACCTTGTTTTAGCAAAGGTACCAAGTATTTGAGAATTTACATTCAGGTGGGTTTTATTTAAGATATGATTTACTACCAATACAATGATCCGCTGACAAAACACTGCTGTAAGTAATGTTTTCCTGCAGCCATATTGACAATCTCAGTGAAGAGCCAAAGATCAAAAGAGCATGAATGCTAAATAACCTGTTAATCAAAAATACTGGAGCTAAAATTCACTGGCAATGTTTTTGGGGAACTCCACACAGTCGTTGCTAGTCACTGCCTGATCTCTGCTTTAAAAAGGCATCTGCCTCCAGAACAATAAATAGTTCACAAAAAAATAAATTAAAAAACAGACTACGGAGAATTAATTAATCAATCCATAATTTCACTATGCAGAGATGAGGATAAAAGCTCAGTACTATGCAAGCATACATTTTTACTTTGCTCATTTTTATAGCATGCCCAACAAAGACCTAAATTATTCTTGATTTAAGAAAAAAAAATATAATTTGAGCTCACACTCTTGACTTGATTTTGAAGTTTTCCTATTGATATAACCATCTATACCTATCAGTACCAAGTATCATGTCCAGAGTATTGTACATTCTCAGTGTTTGGTATAGGAAACTAATTAAACACTACCCTGCATCCTTAGGAAATGCAATAGTCCAAGCATGTAATAGGCTTACTAGTTACAAGGAAAACACCAGGTCTTTCAGGACCTTGAAAAGGCTCCAGTATCGAACTTGCCTTTTCTTGGCAAGTGATTAGCTAGCAAAAATGGTGACCTCAGAGTCCATGTTCCTTGGTTTCAGGCAAGGGCATGGTTCAGAGAGCCTTCTCATTGCAGCCTCATGTCCAGCCCAGTGACATGCATGCTTGTGATCTGCTGGCACAAACGTGGAGTGCCACAACCTCCTCTAGAGACAGTCTTTGGGGGTGGAAGGGCTCTCAAGCCTGAAGGGAGCTCTGAAGCATCATCACGTGTAAAACCACGGCTTCTCTTGGGATTTGCAGTCCAGTAGCTGCAACACTGCAAAGAGCAACATTTTTTTTTAGGCTAATACAGGCAAGGCTACTGCTTCCAAAAAACCCCTAACACTGATATTTTTGTATAGAGATACAGAGATTTGGGAATGCATATGTTGAGGAGTGTGGTGAAGTTGCCTCATCTGAGAGACCATGCACATGATGCTTTTAGTTTCACCTGCACAGCTCAGGCAAACCGGTGCTGAAGTGGAGGGGTAGCAGCCTTAGCTGAACGCTAAGGTTGGGATGTCCCAAGCACAGAGCTGCTGTAACTGCCCTAAGAGTGGCACTGGATCTGCATGGAGGATGAAAGAGGTGACATGTATTTTGAATAGCAATGAAAAACTTAAAAGCTAGCTATTTCTGAAGTCCTGAAGACTGCAAGCTGCCTGCTGAAGCTGGGAGCAGGTGCTCGTTGGGACATGGACAGGCAACACAAAGCTATAAATACAAAAAACATCCCTACCACAAACTCTCCCTGCATTAATGTCAAGAAAGGCACAACTCAAGGACTTTAAGACATAGAAAGCTATACTTTGCACACTTCCATAGTGCTGTTATTCAAGGAATTTCTATAATAGGTTACAGCTTTATTCTTTTTAAACTGCCCATGTGAGGGAGATACTCTCCTGCTTTTACAGCTGAGGAACCCGAGACATGCAGATGTTCAACCCTGTACTGCATTTCGCTCCAGGCTATCCAGTCTGCCTCCCAAAACATCTATCTGCAGCATTGCTGGGCTCCTTGGAAATGTAAAATCATTTGGACAAGTGCCATAGCACCTGAAAGCCCATCACCACCACACACTGCTCCAAAGATGTCCCTGGTGGCACAAGGACAGCAGTGGAAGAACCAGCACCTCACCAGAGCTCAGACCAATGCAGAAACATTCATGACCCTGGCCACCATCAAGCATTCCCCATGCTCAGGTCTCCAAGCATGGTCTGGCAGGTCTCCACGGCTGGAGGAGTCCAACCACACCTTCACCACAGAAGCACAATCTTCATCCCACTGCAGTAACTAGGACATGAAGTGAAATACAGCACTGCCCGGTGAGCAGCCGTCTTATCCTTAGGACTCTTTGTGACTTTTTAGGATTGTTCTTGAAACTATATGGTTTAAATATTTCATGCTGTAATGCAGCATACCAGCTGACATCTCAGGAAGAATTTTTGAACTGGTATAAATTAATTACCCCTCATACCCACAGATCATCTCTTCAGCAGGCTTGGACAATTTGTTTGTTAACTACAGGCTAAAAACTACTTAATTTTTCCTTTCAAAAGCTATTTTTCTGTTAATATTATGTATGAGTAAGTGCTTTTTACTATGATTTTCCCTAGAGCAAGTATTTTATTTAAGATTCCTTGATGCTTAAGTCTCAAACACCAAACTAGATATGAATACTTGACCATAGTTTTGGACTTCAACCTCGGGTGGCATGAGAAACTGAAAAGCATGGGAAAGCTTATTTTTTTCTATTAGATTTTTTTTTAAGAATGAAAGAACAGGCGAGGGAGGACGGGTGGAGGGGTTGCCCTCTACATCAAGAAATTGATACATACTGAAGAGCTGTCTCTGAAGAATAGCCACGAGCAGGTTGAATGCTTATATGGGTAAGAATTAGAGACCAAGGCAAAAAAGGTAGCCTTGTGGTTGCTGTTTATTACAGGCCACCTAATCAAGGGGAGCCTATGTCAAAGCCTTCTCACTCCAGCTACAGGAGGCATCGTGCTCCCAAGCTCTCATCCTGCCAAGGGACTTCAACCACCCTGACATCTGCTGGAAAAGTAGCACGGTGAGCAGTAGGCAACCCAGAAGACTCCTGGAGTGCACTGAAAATAACTCAAGGGAAGAGCTACAGCTGACCTGAGTGGTAAGCTTGGCATGCCTGAGGGATGGGATGTCATCCAGAGGGACTTGGACAAGCTCGAGAAGTGGGCCCATGTGAACATCATGACATTTGATAAGGCCAAGTGCAAGGTCCTGCACCTGGGTAGAGGGCAACCCCCAGTATCAGTACTGGCTGGAGGATGAAGGGATTGAGAGCAGCCCTGCCAAGAAGGACTTGGGGGTACTGGTGGATGAAAAGATGGACATGTGCTGGCAATGTGCACTTGCAACCCAGAAAGAAGCATGGCCAGAAGGTCGAGGGAGGTGATTCTGCCCCTCTACTCTGCTCTGGTGAGACCTCACCTGGAGTACTCTGGGGTCCTCAACACAGGAAAGACATGGACCAGATAGTGGGTCCAGAGGAGGCCACAGAAATGATCAGAGCGATGGAACTCCTCTGCTATTAGGTAAGGCTGAGAGAGTTCCGGTTGTTCTGCCTGGAGAAGAGAAGGATCCAGGGAGACCTTATAGCAGCCTTCCAGTACTTAAAGGGAATTTATGAGAAAGATGGGGACAGACTTTTTAGCAGGGTCTGTAGTGAGAGGACAAGAGGTAAGGGTTTTAAACTAAAAGAGAGTAGATTCAGACTAGATATAAGGAAGACATTTTTTACAATGAGGGTGGTGAAACACTGGAACAGGTTGCCCAGAGAGGCTGTGGCTGCCCCATCCCTGGAAACATTCAAGGTCAGGCTGGACGGGGCTCTGAGCAACCTGACCTAGTGGAAGACGTCCCTGCTTATTGCAGGAGGGTTGGACTAGATGGCCTTTATAGGTCCCTTCCAACCTAAATGATTCTATGATTCTATGATCAATGTCATATGCCATGAAAACTGACTTTCTGGGTTCAGCAAAGAGAAACACAGCAGAAGCAGCTGCTCATGGACTGCAGATGGCACTGGGGAAGCACAGGGCTAGGGTCAAACACCCACTGAAAAGGAGAAATAGGAAGGTACGAAGTTTATGTGTTTTGCTTTCATTACAGGCCCAGCCCTGGGCAAGGCTGACATGCACTGGTAAGTGTTAAAAGAACTTGCATCGTGTTATACAAAGCGTACATGCTGTCATGGCCATGCACAAGTCAGAAATGAAACTGAAAAACTAATAAATCTGAGTGTACCTGCTCCCTGTCTGCACAAACAACCCTTCCGGGCCCTACCAGCACACCTGAACTTTAATAACCCTGAAATCTTCTTCCAAGCACAGGCTTCCAGCTGTGGCAGTGACTTTCTACCACGCTAGAAAAGCCCTAGCTAACCATTAAACTCTGTTAAGGCTGGAGTTGGACAGGTTTTCTTAGGACAGGTGTTAACTGTCCTTTTCCAATCCCAGATCAAGGGGTGAATTAGCTGAGTACCCTCAGGGACTTGCGAGCCATGCCCACACAGACCTGCCTGGACTGCCAGGACGGGTATTTGCCACCCTGTAACATGCCTGGGATGCACAGCGACTCTCCTGAGAAATGGAGAGGTCATGAGTGAGAAACAGGTGGCCAATGGCATCATTACATTAGGCATTTTCTAAAAAGCTCATGCAATGTCAGTAGTTAAAGCCATAAAGTGATCTCAGAAAGCTTTGCGCATTTATTACCTGAATCAGTAACAACTTTTTTCTACGGCAGAAGTAAATTACTGTTAGTTTTCTTCTTTCCCATGATCAGAACAAAGGGGGGGGCTGGTGAACCTCCTCAACAAAAGTGTAAAGCTGACTTTAATTTATTGCTATATCACAAGTGGTGAGGAATGAAAGGTGTTATGTTGAGGACATTTATTAAAGAGCACTGAACTCCGAAACCTGTTTTAAATCTGGTAAATCTGATATTTGTTTCTATGATACGGATATGAAATGGGGGAAGCATATTGGCTGCATGGCAGCTGCTGTGACTTCTCTGTGCAAGTTACTCCACTGCCGCCACCAAAGTGCTTTGTTCCAGGAAAAGCACTAACTGGGCAGCAAAAAATAAAAGACGGACACTATCTGCCCAGACCTAATTTCTCGTATGTCAATTCTTTGTTGCCAACAATATGACATGAGATGCTCCTATTTGGTCACCCCACATCCTGTGATAACATCTGGACCAGAACACCAAACTGGCCTGCGCCTACACTGCAGCACAGTCTCCTCCATGGCTTAACTGCTGTAACATGTTGCTGGGAAGAAGGTGATGTGAGTTGTGAAAAGGGAAGGAGGCATTTCTAACTGGTTTGAAGCATATCTAGGAATGAATCATAACAAATCTGGATGTGATTTTCATTTTTGGCTAAAACTATTATGCTCAGTTTTTTAAAGAAAACTTGTTTTCACCAGAGTCTCAATCTAGGTAAAAAGCTACCAGAAAATGGTTTGAAGGAAGATCTTGACCAGTCTTACAGACAGTCCTTCAAAGCAAGTCCTTAGATTTGATAGCTGCAACAACAAAATTCTTAGTTGGAAAATCCTGCTGTATCTTTCAGATGAAATCAGTACAGAAGAGGGAGCTAACCTCTACCCATACAACCTATGTGTCACACAACATACCAGTACTTATTTTTAAAACAACTCTCTACCTATGCTGAATATCCTCTCTAATGACAGGACTTCAAGAGTATTTGCACATTTTTTCCTTTTGCAAATGTCAAGATCACTGAGGGATTAACTGTAACATTTTATAATTACATAATTTTTGCTTCTTAGCAGTTCATAAAAAAAAACCCTTACACCACAGGTACTTTTTATTTTTTTTTGCCAGATTGTGAGATCAAACTCAGCCAAACCAATTATATACAATTCTCAAATGACAAACATGCAAACAAAAATATTTGCAGCAAAGCAAGGAAAGTGACAAATTTCTTTGTAATGCAACAGAAAAACAAGGGTTGCTGTATTTTTAAGTGCTTTGATTAAAAGTTTTAACTCTCAATGGGAAAACATGTCAGGTGTTATTGCAAGGTCCGCTCCACTAAATGAAGCTGAACCATATTCAACCTCTGATTTTGCAGCAAAGTATGTCCTTATGTCACTACTTGGGACTACTCTAGCATGAAGTCAAAGCACTGTGTGCTCAATTTGTCCTTTGGCTGCTTCACGAAGCAGCAAGAACAGCCCCAGGAAGGCACAGCCACACCGTGAGATTCATGCAAGAATTAGGAAAAGCTCCTGAGCTTTCTCTGGGGAATACGCTTGGAGGTCAAAAGCAGCAGAAGAGTGGTCCCCTAGGGAGGCACATGGACAACAAAGCAGCCTCCAGCGATGAACCTGAGCTGCAACAATGGCACATCATCACAAGCCGATATGGCTTCACAATTTGCTACAGGCTTGGGGAAGAGGGGCTGGAGAGCTGCCTGGCAGAAAAGGATCTGTGGGTGTTGGTCAACAGCCGGCTGAATGTCAGCTGGCAGTGTGCCCAGGTGGCCAAGGCGGCCAATGGCATCCTGGCTTCTATCAGAAATTCTGTGGCCAGCAGGGGCAGGGAGTTGATTGTTCCCCTGTACTCAGCACTGGTGAGGCCACACCTTGAATACTGCATTCAGTTTTGGGGCCCTCACTACAGGAAAGACGTTGAGGTTTTGGAGCATGTTCAAAGAAGGGCAACAAAGCTGGTAAAGGGTCTAGAGAACAAGTCCTATGAGGAGCGGCTGCGGGAACTGGGGTTGTTTAGTCTGAAGGAGGCTCAGGGGAGACCTTATTGCTCTCTCCAGTTACCTGAAAGGAGTTTATAGTGAGGTGGGTGTTGGTGTCTTCCCAAGTAACAGTTGATAGCATGAAAGGAAATTGCCTCAAGTTGTGCCAGAGGAGATTTAGATTAGGTATTAGGAAAAATTTCTTCACCAAAAGGGTTGTCAAGCACTGGAACAGGCTGCCCAGGGAAGTGGTTGAGTCACCATCCCTGGAGGTATTTAAAAGACATGTGGACTCGGAGCTTAGGGACATGGTTTAGTGGTGGACTTGGCAGTGTTAGGTTAATGGTTGGACTTGATCTTAAAGGTCTTTTCCAACCTAATTCTATGATGCTATTAAATGATTCTGTGATTGTGATGAAGGATGCATCCATGATCAGCTTGAGCTTCTGGAAATCTCCAATGTCAATGCAACTCTCTGGCTGCTTCAAGTTGAGTACTGCTGATCTGAAGACTGCAGTATATAGTTATGCAGAAACATCATTTGTACCCTTATAGTCCAATTGCATAATCGCATTGCTATGTAAAAAGGCTCTCCGCAGGGGGCTCAGCGGGCACACTTGATAGTCCCTTCATACATGCAAAATAAGGGTCTGAACAGCTGATATGCAGTGAAGCTTGAAATGTGAAAACAGCACATAGGAAGTTCAATATGCAATTAACCATAAAAGCAACACTGCCTCAGTTTTTAGGAGCTTTTATAATATGATGCCTGAGCTGATTTAATAGCACGGAAAAAACAGCAACTGACAACGTCTCTCAGAGGAACAGAACAAACACAGGTGTATTTAAGTCACATATATGTGACAGAAATGGTAAGTGGGAAATAAATATTCAAGATTTAAAAAAAATTACTATAATTTTGAAGATATTTGGGGTAGTCAAGGGGCAGTCAAGTTGTAATAGAGGCCTGTTTTTCAGAATGCACTGAGTAGCTTCCTCTGACAGCAATGTCACTGTGTGGTATCTCAAATTGGGCACCCAGGTACTGTGACATCCCCAGTGACAGTGTTTTTTGATGCCAGTCATCAGAAGGAAGACGTGCTTGGAGAAAATGATCTCAGGTCGCATGAACGCTCAGCTCCAGGTTAGGTGGCACACAGGCTGCTCTTTGGCCCATTTCTGTGAGACCTGAGTGCAGCCTGAGCTTACCCAGATTCAACTGAAGTGGGGGCACATTGTATTAATTTTTAAGAAAGTCCTTTCAGGATTGTTCCATTTCTTCATTAGCAAAAGAACTATGAACTGCGTGGGAAAGCACAGTTAAAACCCTGCCCTCATTGAGTACTTCATCATTTCTAAAATGGTAGAAAAAATACACATGCAGAATAGAGAAAATCAAAGGTGAAGAGCTTCAGGATGAGAGAAATTTGTGGAAAAGCTTCTGTCTTTGAGTTACCATAGAAAGACTGTCAGCTTCAAACATTTAACTTCATGAGATAATCCAGATTAATCCCTGTTCATCTTCTCCCTTCCTTTTCTTCCTTTCCTTCACCTCTCTCAACCTGCCACCTCGTCTCTAGCATAACTCAAGCCTCAAATTCATACTTTACTTAAAATTCTCACACATGCGAGTTTATTTCACTCTTCTGAATGTAAGCAAATGAATTTTATTTTCATGTCTCACTCTCCCAATACTTTCTGCATGGTCTGATACATTAATTCAGATTATCATTCTGTGCACTTTTTGCATTAATTCTCAACTGACTGACCCTCTTCATCTGTAATTATTACCACGAAAGTTTTGAATATCATTAAACTCTTCTCACCAACTGCATTAACTTTAAAAGGTAATTTGATTAATTCTGCAAGCCACTGGTAGATGGAGATTTAACGCCTCATGGAATTTCTGCATTATCAGTATTTTGCAGCAACTAGATCTGAAAGATAAACAAAATCCTTGGAGACCAGATGAAAAAGGTTGGTTGTTTTTGTGAAAGATTTTAAGTAATTTCGTTAAGCTTTAAAAACAGTGTTCTAAATTGTTTTTCCCAGAATTACAAACAGGTCATTCCCCTGCATTCCCCTGCAGTACTGATTTAATAAATTTTTATTTCTGTGAAACGCATGTATTTCCAGAGCTCAGCCAAAGGTTCTTCACTTGGGAAAACACAATGACTGTGAGGCAGCAAAAGTTATCAACTGATAAATTGTAGAACAATATAGCCTGCCAAAATAGTCAACACGTAAAGACTTCACCTAACTTCAAAACTTCTTGGAGACCAAAGAGGCATGCTAATGCAGTTTCAGTGAGTGATGTTACATATAGTTGATACTAGCGTGTTTAAATAAAAGTGCTGGAGGATGGTAATGCTGTAAAAGATGGTGCATAGCGTCACTGAGCAGCAATGTGTTGCCTTAGTGACCCAGTGTAAGGAACTGCAGATAATAATTCTCTAGCAGAGATTTCCAACTTCTCCGTAGGCATATCTGACAATGGTACTGGCAAACAGCACTCTACTGTGTGTATTACTTCAAGGATAGCAGAAAGCAGAATTCATTAAGATTTCATAAACGTTAATAAAGGCTCAAATTACAGATTAGAGTAGGGAATTAGGGGTACATGCTTCCTTGCATGGCATACATTGCAGGGCAGTGAAAACAGAAATGCCCCAAGGAACAGGTGTTAATGGAAAGGCAGCATCTGTAGAAATGGTCCTTCTGACCCATGCCAGAGCACATCAGCTCCAAAGAAAATCTGCTAACCCAGTGAGGCAGAGATGCTGGAGAAAGGATGAGTTGAAGGGATGGCTGCTCCACAGGGAAGTGCAAATTGATCCCAATTTCCATTGTATAGGAGAGAAAAACCCATTCTCTACTGTGCAGATGCTAATGAGATTTACAAACAGGGTGAGCTGGTGCCTACAGTGGAGCAGAAGTGTCTGGTCAGCCCCCAGAAAAGTCTCCCTAACTGTGCATGCATAGAAGGATTTCTGCAAGGGCTGGAAGGTGCTCCCTTGTCATGCTCCCATCCCTCTGCCATCACCCTTTCTTTCAGCAGGGTGGCACAGAGCAGGCTGTTGAATGGTAGATTTATCTTGGCACGCAGCTGGTTACAGAGGCAATGTTTTTTGTTTGCTCTAGAGAATCCTTCAGAATTTGAGTTTGGGTTTTAGGGCTGTAGATCTTGCAAGTGCAAATATACTCTTCAGTATGTCAGCCAGCTGTAACAAGCACATGGCCAGCAGGCTGGAAGACAACTCTCTGAGGAGCATGCTATTGTTGTATTTATTTCATATGAAGTCTCCGGCTACTAATTGCAATGACCTCCAACGACCTTTTAAACTGAAACATGTAATTAATGTGAGTCAAGGAAACAATACTTTAAGCTACGTCAATACAAGCAAACCAAACTGCTCGGGCAGGGGCACACACACTGGCCTGTTATTGTCTATTATTTTTCATTGTTAGTTCAATTCCTGGCATGGTTTTGGTATGACCATCTGTTTTTCTTCCATACAATGCTTAGGAATGGCTCAGGGCTTAGCATGCCAATGCCAGTTCAGGTAGTCTGTTGGATGTGGTCTGGTAGATTAGCTATATGTTTGTGAGTCATGTCCAGCCAGCTGGCCACATGGCCACAGAATAGTCCTTGGCTCATTTTAGTTACCAAGACAGGTAGGATGCAATAAAGGGAAAAGGTGATCACATTTGAAGGGACGATGACTTCAGAAAGTTCCTCCTAGTCTATGCTTCATGATTTTGCAGTCTGGTATCCCAAATGAGTGAATTTTTTTTATTGGACTGTCTCTGGAAGAAGACAGCTGCTTTTCTTCTCCCCAAAACTTGCTCCTTTGGCCTAACAGAATTTGTGGTTTTGCCAGTAAACTGCAGTGTGCTTCACAGAATTAAAGTCCTAGAAACAAACTACTGGGCAGCCCTAATTACCACATCTGTACTTGCATTTGAACTACATGCTAAAGACCCCAAGTAGGACTGCAGGGAAAACATGAGAAAAACAAAAGACTTGGAGAGCTGAAATGGTTTGTTTGGGGTCTAGTAATAGGTACATATTTGAATCTTTCATGGCACAGGTAGTAGAAAAGGATCCTGATACTATCAAGTGCTGTGATACTATTAAACATACAAGACATTGAATTTTCAGAGGGCTGTAGCTGGGGGGTTGGTCTTCCTGCATCAGGGATCTGAAAGCATGCCCTTCTCCCCTCAGGTTTGGTTGCTTGGGCTCACAGCAAGGTTAGACAGGCTGTAGGTGTCCAGCTTCAAAACTCATTGAAAGTTTGAGAATAGGTTGAGATCGTTTTGGCCCCAAGACCTCTAATCATTTGCTTTACTGGGTAAGACTGCCCATTGCCGAGTGCCAGCTATCCTGAGGGAAACTTCGGAGGGAACCAGCTACTAGATGGTTTGATTAGTCTTTTGCCCCTAGACCCAGGTCAGACAACCGATTTGCACATCAGGACCACTATGGACCTCCACCAGAGCTGCAGGAAGCCTTAGCACAGGTGCCTCTACTTTTCTCACGAGCCACATTTAAGCGAGGCTCCCGTCTCTATCTGAGCTATGCTGCAGGAGAGCCTGCGCCTTGTCTCACAGCTAGGCTGGGTACATCAGTGGGAATGCTCCTGTGCTGCTGAGACTGATGACAATGTGGTCCTGAAGGGCATGAAAAAGGTGCACAGGGAATTATTTTTTTCTGTTTCTAGTAACACAACAGCTATGAAGAATACAGTGAAATCGTCAAGCAGGAGGTTTATAGCAAATAAAAGGAATAAAAGGAATAAAGGAATGCAACACTACAGAATGCTGTAAAGATACATATATGAATTAGAAAATGGGCTAGACAAACCAATTTACAGAGGATAAATTCATACCCATATTCCAGGCAGCTGGATTAGATGACTGTTGTAGGTCCCCTCCAACTGAACTACTCTAATTCACTTCACTTCACGTCACTTCACTTCTATTCTATGGGTTTTTTACCATTTTTTTTTTGCTACAGAACTGGGAGTTGAAGTCAGGCCAAAATCTGGTTGTCATATTTATGTTGAACGATTATTCAGTAATAACAGGGAATCATGGACACAATTTATCATGCTAGCTTTTTGGGATAATAAGTGTAATTTCTTCTGCCAAAACTAACACATTTGCACATATACTGTGGTTTGTCTAGGATGAAGTCCCGTGGGAGTGAGTGCCAATCACCTGGCCGAGCACAAGGTAACAAGGCTTATTAAATGCTGGCATGCTTGCCCTGTGGGTCTGCAATGTGAAGGTCCCACTCCAGCAAACGGGACCCACACTAAAAGCTTTGATGGTGCAAGTTCAGTAAGATCCAGAGTTTTCTGTGCACTCGCTAGCTGGCCACAGAAACAGCTTCAACTCCACTCTTAGTTATGGTCTGTGTATGTTCAAACTCCTCTTGTAGTTGCTGTCTCTCAGAGTTGTAGAGCCAATTAAATATCTGCTAATGAGACCTATCGTTAGACCAACACAGACAATTTGATCTACAGAAATAAGTCAGGATTTCTCACCAGTCAGCCTGGCTTTGGTCTCAGCTCAGGAGAAGACAGTCTGCATTTGTTCTGCCCTATTCCAAAAAAGTCTGCCTGCTTCAAACTGTGCTCAATATTCACTCAAATGTATAGACATGTCAGCTGCCATAAAGCAGTGTATTAAAATGCATAATCATAGTTAATTTGTTTTCTGTACCTCGCTATCTAAGCTACATGGTGTTATTTCTGCTTCCTGATTGGACCAGTTTAAATAGTGAATTAATAGATAATGGACAAAAAACTTTAGAGACAAATTTTTTGATAAATCATACTGCTTTGTTTGCTAAAATACATTTTAAATTAGTATGTTTTAGGCCATTAATTTTCTGTGTCAGTGCAGTGAAACGGACCTAAGTCTTTTCTAGCCCTGCATTTCTATTATTCTGTAACATATTCCTGTATTAATCAAGTCTTGGAAATAGCAACGTGTCAGACATTTACAGACAAGAATATCTACAGCAAATTTGCACAAATAGAACACCATTATCTTAATTAAACTTCAATGTTGTTTGAAAGTGCTAATTTTTTAAAATGTACACAGTGTGAGCTATGTAGCATTCCTACTGGATATACAGCTTATACAGGAACATGATGGTCTTGAGTTCTCCTGAAAAACTCTGGAGGATATTTGTAAGATCTGATTCATTAATAAATATGTTCATGAGCGGAAACAATAAACTCTTATTTCCAGTGCCAATCAGTCTCCTTTTTTTGCCAATTCAACTGCATATACGCATATATACTTCTTTTTGCAAGCTTCAGCTGCAGTGGCACTCAAATTACACTGCAACAATGATTTCCCTTGAACACAGAGGGGAAGAAAATGTAAGAAGTTCAAAACGAAACAGCAGATTCTGGTTCCAATATACATTTCATAAGGGTTTGTGTTACGAGTGGGCCAGAGCGTGATGGTGGGGGGACAGAGAAGAAAGGCAGCCTGCAGAAGACATTGCAGTGGTGGCTGTCCTGCTGTCCCAGGGCTGCTGGGACCCAGGCCAACATTGCAGAGGCCACCCTATGGCTGCTCCTCTCTCACATATGCCCCCTCTCTTATATTCACCTCTTCATCTCTTTCCTTTCCAGTAAATCAGAACAGAGACTTTTCACTTCACCTGTTATTACTTTCTGCATTTCTGAAGCCCTTACTACTGACTGTGTTACCTCAACACACATCACATAAATTAACCATGCATCAGTTTCCCCCCAGTTACCATATGGCATGGGTTAGAAAAGGCAGTTTATAATTCTCTCCACAGCCTTGGCATCAGCTGGCTGGCAATGAATCCTTCCCTTAAAATCTCTTTGAGTATTACTTTTTTTTTTTAATGTTGTACCATGAGTTATGGGCGTTGCAATACTGTATTTATACAACTTCAAAACATTTGAATGTGGAATTCACAACAGATGGCTTTTTGTAAGGGAAGATAAATGAGCAAGACCTGAGTTTAATATTATGTGTCAAAAATATGTAGGGGACTGGGCAATGGTAATATCATACAACCCATAATATTTTTTAATGTATTTTTTGATCACTTTGCAGACAACACCAAAATCCAAGCTAACATATACTTAAGGGATGCACAACTGACACTAAAAATCCCTTTCAAAAATTGTGTCCAGATGGGAGAGGAAAATAAACCAGGTTCCTGAGGTTCAATACGCTCCCTAATCTCCCTTAAAGTGGAAGCAATCTCACCTGAAGTAAGAGTTTTTAAGCGGATTTGGCTACAAAGGAGGCACATGTAACTGCTGGGAGAGCCAGCAGTAGGAAAATGAGCAAAATGTTGGTAATGAAGCATTTATGCAGCAACTGCACTGTGCCATGAAACAAGCACAGGTCTTAATTAGCAAAACATCTTCGTCCATGACCAACACTTTAAAATCTGTGAGATTATTTATAAATAACTGAAATACTACGAATATGCTGTTTGTCAAGATCTATTTTTAATCCTGTTGGTTTTGAAAGCTCTTGTACTGTAAGAGGCAAGGAGAGACTTGCTTCACTTCACTACCAGAGTCCATGAAAGTAAGGTATGGATACAAATACCTTGAGCATTAAGCGTTCAGAAAACTAGAGCTTCAAGTCAAGTTCATAAGAGAGACCTTATGAAGGGAGTCACTGAGACTGACTAGACCCCAAAATATTTTTACCCCTGACCTAATTCATACACAAACCCTGTGGAAATATGCAGCAAGCTCCCTCAGGTAAGGATTGGGTGCATTAAGGGATCCCTGAATTTAGTCGTCATCTAACGTAAAACATAAGTGGCTCCATTTACCTCTGCTGGGATGGCTGATTCTCTCCGTTCCACTTGAATGCTCATAAGCTTTTTCATCTTAACTGAAGAGGTGGATTTTGATGGGCTGCAACTGCTCGTAAAAGCTCTTAATCTATACCATAGTAGAGAATGCTATTAAGCTTAACCTGTTTTTTTCTGAACATTAGATACACACACAAACTGGCAAAAATACAAGGAAAATTAAGAAAACAGGATGGCCATGGAGAAATTTTGTTCCAAACATAACCCAGCTAGTAGAAAAACAGGGAGTGAAGGCAATGGAGAAGACATGATGGTAGACATGTGGGTGTTGCACCCTGTCATACCTCTCTCTTAATATTTTTGTTGCTTTGAATGATAACATGCTTCGCAAAATAAGGCACTTTCTTACTTCAGAGCAGTAATTTTTTTTCCAGAAACTTAAGAAAAGTATTGCCTTTGGTTTTGTTCTGCATCTTGTCATCTTTCTATTGTGGTTACAAGTAAGGTATTGTTATTTCTTAATCCAATGGCTAAATTTAGTAACTGTTGTCCCTTCATACTTAGAAGCAGGATAGAAAAGGTACAGTTCCCTGATTCCAGATCTTTGGGCCTCAGAGGATAATGATATCATCTAAAAATCTGTAGCTTTTAAAATATAAAGGCATTCCACTTTGTCAGCATTTTGCCAGCTTTTTTAATGCATTGACACCAAACTTATTTTCCCTAACAAAGTCTTTGGAAATCAGTATTCAGCGCTAAGAAAAGCACAACAGCTTGCTGAGTCTCCTGATAATAAAGGAAAGCACAAAAGTCATATTTTTATTAGTTGTGTCTTTATGACAGCATTTAAATACACAGGTGAATTCCCAGTATATAAATAAGTATTTATTACTAACACAATAAAATATTTATAGCATTGAAAAGTCATTCAAGAACCCAGAAAATATCTTAAGTTTGAATATCAGGGAGCTTGTAAAAGAATGCATAAATTAAAAAAAATATGTCTTAATTTAAATGCATCCCTAATTTATATGTTCTGCAGCTTTTAAATCATTTTAAGAAGTTAATTGAAAGCACAGAATATTGTAACAACTTTAAAAGGCTTCCTGATTAATTTATAGGCTTTATCTCCTTTCATTTTTGCTGTAAAACTTGCACAGGTGAGCTGCTCCATGAATGAGCTTATAGGCCAGGAAACAACACAGAGAACAGCTGTTTCCTCTGGTCAGTAGATTATTTTAGATCACTCACAAATTTTCTTGGCTGGCAAAATTTGACAAAGCTAAAGATCGAATGGATACCTTGGATCAGATACAGAACATGAGCAGCTTGTGTTAGAAGTCATGTAATCTTTGTTATCCTTGTGTTTTTGCAAGAGGAGCAGAATTTTAAATATACTTATTTTGAAGATCACTCAATGGGAAAGCAGAAGGGTTTTGCATTCTAGCTAAAAGTTCCTACACAGTTCTAGTCAGTGGTGGTTGCCACTGAATATTATTGTTGCAGGATCAAACTTCTCTAAAAATAAAGATGCTGACACAGGCAGCAGTTTCAGGTATGTCAGATATTTAAGCACAATGTTAGCTAAAGGTATTTATCACATCATCTTCTGAAAATGTGTGCAAAATGGGAATTCCTTGGAGAAGTCTCCCACTGAGGGCGTTCTCAGTTGCCATTAAGACAGCTGCAGAAACGCAGTAGGTGCTGGTGAAGTTCAGCACAACCTGTCTGGGGAAGGACCGAGAGAGAAAAGGATGGGAAGTGTTGGGATATGTTCTTGTGCCTGGGCTGGTGGCACGGCACTGGGATGGCAGCAGGGACGGTGAAAGCAGAGCTTCTCTTTACCAAAGCCTGCCACAGCAGAAGACATTCACTACAGGCACTGGCAGGTATGAGCAAGCACTCTTCATGCAGAGGAGGCTGTGGGAGCCGGCAGCACCAGTGAGTTTTAAAAGGGATTGGGCATGGCCCTTAGTGGATGGGGAAGGCAAGTAGGCAGGGGATGCTGGAAGAGCGCAAGGCAGAGGCTGGAGAAAGAGGCCAGGCTCATGTGCTCTCCCCAAGTCCCTTTGCCACCAGAGAGTTCAGAGGACAGGGTCACACGAAACCTTTTTATGCCTAGTATGGCATTTCTTACATTTATCTTTCCACACTTGAGATGCCAAAGTGAAATGCTACTGAGCAGAAAAAAAAATAGTATCACAGCCTCACAGGAACTAATCAGTTAGAAACCATGGAAAACATGGCCTGGACATTCAGCAATTTTCTGTGAGAGAGCCACCCACTGAAGGTGGAGAGCTGCAAGTGCAGATAAATGGCGTAGCTGGCCTTGGTGTGAAACTGCTCCTGCAGCAATCCCATTCCACATGCCACAGGGTTACTGATACAGACATCTTGTTCACTCATAGGGGACCATCACATCTCAGTTACAGGAGATAGCAAAGAAAAAACTGTTTCACTGCAAGAGAATCCACACTGCTAAATAGCCTTCTGTGGCCCTGAAAATCTACCCTGGGCTACTGCCAGGGCAAAGGGTACCTCTGTCTCATCTGTGTCACTTCTGCTGCCCATCCACACTCAAGCCCTGTGTGGAGGAACTAGACACATCTTCAGGGATGCTCAAGGCATCTGGAGGGGGAGTGCAGCCTACCTGACCTGCACATGGTTCCCTCTCTGAACCAGGGAGAGGGAAAGGCACAAAAAACTGTGCTGAAACCATCATGCCCTGCTGCTCAGCCCACAGCAGCTTGACAGTGCAGGCCAGGGATGCTGCTTTGGCCCTGGGACATGCCGTCCCGTGAACCCTGCCCAGGCTGTGCCTGGAGAGCTTCGTTGCCAGCAGCTGGGAAGCAGGCAGGGAACTGCACGGTGCGGGCAGTACCCAGCTCACCCTCACCAGACGTGGGCTAGTGGCAGTGCCCAGCTGGCTCACTAGTGGGTTTCCCCCATGATTATTAAGTCTTCTCCCCCTGCTCTGTACAAGCTGTCCTCAGAAAACACTGGAAAACCTCCTGGAAGAGGGCACCAATGCCACCCTTGAAGGGCAATGTCTTCCTACTCTTGTCCTCCACAGCTTCGGCTGCTTCCTCAGCATAGCGCAGAACAGCCCTGTCCACAGTGCAATAAGGGTAGCTTTATCTTTTAATGTAAAAATAGTATTAGCAGCATGCATCCACTGAGGAGAGAACGCTGTCAACACTATATATCATGCATGGGATCTTCATGCTTTGGGAAAGGCATTTTGATGGAGTTTAAATAATTCTTTATACTCTGAATATTACCTATTCAGAAAAACTGACCATAAGCTGAATTTTCTCCTGGCTGATCTCCTAAACAGCTTCCACTAATATGCTAAAGGAGCCCAGGTGGCACTCTAGCATTTTGAAGGTTTTTAAAAGCAACTTGCTCCATTCCCAGGGGAAAGCACCACCAGAGAGTGGTGCAGGGCTGAGGAAAGCCTCACACCAGCTCAGGAGAGGTCAAGAAGTTGTTTTACCGGCTGTTTCCTGATGGCAAAGGACCAGGTTTCTATATTCATCTCCAAGTAGAAAAAAGCTGGATGGATCCCTCCAGCAAGCTCAAAGCTCCCCCACTTTAGCAAGCACTGGGACAAGAGGTTGGACAGCTGCAGTGAGGAAAAATCTTCAGTTTAAGGGAGAATTTAACAGAAGCCCACATGGATTTGGTGACATTTGGCTTCTTACTGTGTTAGATGTAAGACAGCTGGAGATGGGTGGTGGATCTTGTTGTGGCGTGAGGTTGTTGCACCCAGGACCATGTTATCTCTTTGCACAGGGAGGGGAGGGGAGCTCAGGTCTGCTCCCCAGTGCCAGGAGCAGCCGGCCAGCAAACGCCGCCAGGCAGTCTGTGGGGACATGCAATTACATTCCCTGACACAAAGCTGAAGAAGTGATAACGAAAGACAGCTTTTCAACTGCCTTTGAGGGATAAAAGCCAAGAATTGTAATTTTTTCTGCATAGAGTGCCTGTGTTCAGAACAATAATGCTGCAATCTTTCTTTGCTTTCAGCTCTGAGCTAATTATCCCCTCTCCTCTCCTCTTTGCAGTGGTGGCTTTGCCATGTATTTCATTAAAGAATGAGCTGGAGTAGTTTCTGCTGTGTCAGTTTGGAGTTTATCACCATGTCTCCGGGAATCCCACAGAATGGGAAACTTTGGTGGAACTGAAATTGTCCTGGTATTTCTGCACCTGAGACTGATACCAAAATGCCTCACAGATGGGAAGGGTGACAGATCGAACCACTGTGACCAGAACACACAACTAAGGTTAGTGAACATGGTTAGGAAGTTGATCTGGAGCATATGTCATCAACCAGTTATCCAGAGCACAGAACTGCAGGGCATGAGGTCTTTCAGGCAGGAGACTTGCTTCAGCTAGAAGGTGTGAAGGCAGGATGGCTGCAAAATCTTCTCTGGGCAGCTCCAAGAGGGTATCACAGACTGACAGGACTGAACAGAACTGCAGAGCATAACAGTTGACACATTTTGGGAGTGTTGATACCAGCTGTGCCCAGGGCTATGTTGATGCTCTGCATTTTTCCCACGGTTATGAGATCACCTTTTAACTTCAGCTGAGAATTAAACCTGGTGAAACCGGTCTCTGATCCCAAGACAGAGTCCTTGGCAAGGGCTCATCCTGGCCAAGACACATCCTGAGCAGCTCAGACACCAGCCAGAGAGAGACAATTACTATTCCTTGGCCCATTTCTCTCCATGGATTACAGGGAGCAGGTGATTTAGACAACTACATCCACTTCAGCCCAAGCTAGGCAGGGCAAATCTTTCCTTTTATTGGGATGTCTTAAAAAAATCTAACTTGACAGCAGAAAGGCATTTGATGAACTATATTATCTCACTGCTTTTTGTACTCTTTTGAATACACTTATTCACTGTCTTGTCTTGTATTTATACCTGGTTGCATTTATGCTCCATGTTTGTGCAGTATCCAGTCCTGCTGTGTGATTAGGGCTCTGAAGAACAGCAAAGCCAATAAATAATAACAGGCTGTCGCAGAAACACAGCGTTTTACCAGGGTAGAAATTACTGATCACTGGGAGCATCTTTTTAGGTATGTTATAGAGCTGAGCTCTCTGCAGGCTGTGGGTGAACCTATTTTAAGTACAAACCTCCCTGTTGCTGACTTTTGCTGTTCCCAGAAGTACAGTGTGATTAATTCTCTGTGGACAGCTCAGAGCCCTTAAAACCACCTTTCACAAGCTCCAAGGGACAGGACAGAAAGAGGCACATTCACCCTTGCTATAACCTTGCTAAGTACAAAGAGGAAGATTCTGCTGTTGAAGCACATCCGTGGGGCTCTTTTCACCACTCCCACCACCAGGAGCCCTCCTGCCTGGGCTGGATGGCAGTGCAAGAGCAAGCAAAGCAGACCTCTGGAGAGGGCAGGAGGATTTTGATGCTTCTCTTTACAGCTTTAATTTATGTCTGAGCACTTCGGAGTCCCAGGCCAGACTAGAGCTTTTCTTGTGATTTAAGACGCTGTAATATACTTCGGGCTTAAATGCATCTCTGAAGTTATGCAACTGATCTTTACACTTCTAAAGTCAACTGGGAGCTAAAATCTTATAAGTATGCCATATCCATTTGTATTAAAGAGAAATTATGTATGCTTTCAAGTCTACTTTTTGTTAGTGCAGAATTTATCAATCAATCAGCCATATCTGTATTACACATTTTTCTAGAGAGATGAACTTCATTTTTTTACTTCCCAGAACATACCACTCTTTTTTCTGTACTAACTCAGTACCAGTTAGTAAACTGGATGTTATCAGATAGCTGAACTTTATTTGAGCCTCAGAACGGCCCTGTAAAGTGCTTTATTCTTGGAAAAATGCTTCGATATTGAAGTCTGTGGTCAGAGGTGAAGTCTGACCACAGTAAAACATACAGTAAAGCATAGAGTAAAATGAAACCCAAGGAAAAGTGAAAAACAGGGTTCTGGGAAGGGAAAATATCTTAAAATATGAGCATAAGTCACAGGAATGAGTAAATAGATGGAAAAAAAAGCCTACCAAAAAACCTTGAAAAGGACAATGTTTTCCTTCTATTTCCACCCTGCAAAATCAATTTATTGCAGCTGGGCTGTTCAAGTGTTAGATTTGCCCTGGAACATTTCTGACCCCATTGGGCTGCCAATTTCACCATCTTTTTGTCACACTCCTGCAGCAAACACATATACAGAGATTCAAAAGGATTTTTCATATTGCAGAAATACCAGGCAAACCTTAAGAAACAAGATTCAAGAATAATTGTAAGGCATGGTCTTCCTTCACCTAGCCCTTAACATCAACTGCATAGTCCAACATAAGTACCATTGCTATTTCAGAAGCACCACCTTGCCTGTTTTTCTTTCCTGTGCTCCCTGCCAGCTCACTCTTCCCTAGCTCCTGCCTCTAGTGTTAAACCTCAGGTTTTTGCCTCCCCATGGCAGCAAGTGCCCAGTAGGTTTGTGCAGTGGGGTATGACCCAGCCGGGTGGCTTAAATACTGCTATAGCGCAGTGCCATAGTCATTGCTGAAGATAAAAAGCTAAATGTCTCCAAATTTTTGCTTCAGCTGTTATGATGCTCTGCAAAGTTACCTGCAAAGTTACAGTGTTTTCGTATTTCTGGAAAGGCAGCCCAGGCTGTTTCCAGACAGCAATGCTATGGCCAATGGAGTGGCTATAGGAAACGAACAGAAAGTCTCTGCAAGGATCAAATGGTCCCTGAAGCCTGAATACCATTTCATTGCAGGCACTCAGCAAGATGGAAATCAAGAGGAAAGTTTCATCCAAGTCTCATCATAATTCAGTGATGTGGAACTTAAGTGTGCCTAAAAAACTGACTTTGTACCTTTGTCTTTGCAAGGTCCTTCTTCAGTTTACCCAGTTCTCCTTATTTTCTTAGTATTTTCCATTTCCTGCTATGTCCTTTTTTCACCCTTTCCTTTTCTTCCTGACTCCTGTGTAGCTCTCCTCACAGTCCCATGGGGACTTAGGTTTCTATTCACTTTGAAGAAATATACATTTCAGACTGGTTTTGATGGGATAAATTCTGGATTGACTGAGACCTGCGGAAAACTGCATAAAAGCAAAAAGGTTTCTGAAAGAAATAGAGGGAGTAGGTAACTAGCTATGATCCTCTGCCCTGTAAGCACACACTATACCTGCCAGGAGAATTCCCTCATTCTCTTGCACAGAGTTGCCTTTGCTCATTAAATTGGATCTGAATTCAGGGCGATTCTTTGTATAGAGACTCAATATAGAGACTCAATATAGCAAAGTCCCTGCAAAAAAGTTGGCAGAGAACAAGGAAATTACATGGAAATTTGATGGCAGTATCTGATACAATGGATGAAAAATTGGTTTCTCCATAAACATGGTGCTGAACTAGAAGGAAAGTAACATTTTCTCCTGATTTCAACCTCTTACAGAGAAATTGTTCTCTGTTGCACATTACGGTCTTCCCACATCTCTTTAGAGCAAAGATGGTTTCCACAGACAAAAGTGGCTCCTTGGGACAGATGAAATACGTTTTGAGTCTGCACAGTGTTAACCATATATGTCCTTGTGTCTCCTGTCTTTTGCAAGGTATTGCAGAGGAACTGGAGATACCCTAAATGGTAGGCACTGCAGCACTTAACTGGTAGATGCCTCCTTTTCTGGATCTGGTCCAAATCCTTCATTACAGTTGCTTCTTTCAGTATTGGAAAAGTTTCTTCTAAGATTAAAATTTATCATTTGCAAAAGTTCAGCCTTTGAAGAGTGGTGATATGCATTACTCTAACGCCATGTGCTTTTTTTGTGTTGCAAGAATAATTAATGAGTGCAGGTCTCTGAGTTTTGGCAACCAATCTAGACAATTTCAAAGATGAATCATGCTCATGTGCAAAAGGTGAAAGACTGAATTTTCTGTTATTGGTCCCATAAAGAATACGCCTCTGCTGTGCCAAAAATACCCAATTAAAAGCTTAAAATAAAAATAGATTTTAAAATAAGTGGTAGGCCTGCCCACAGGTCAGTGCTGATGCTATTTCATAGGTCTAGACTTGGCCTTCACACTCTTTGTGCTGAGGAGCAGGGAGGTGGAGGCTTTAAACATGCCTTCAAAAGGGACAACCACGAGTGGCTCTCGGCCAGTGGTATGACCTGGCTGGTAAAGCACTTTAGAAATCTGCCTTTCATCCAGGGACTGCTTCATGGTAGCAGCCTGTGGAGAGCACTGCACGCATGCCCTCCTTTGGGTTGTGGTGGAGCTCCCTTGGGTCAAATCAATTTTCTCCTTTCACTGCTGCAAAGCAACATGGCCTCAACGGTGATGGTGGCTGGTGGTTCATTCCTGTCCTCCTGAAGATAAGAAATCTGGGACTAAGTCATCTACACTGGAAGTTCTAGCAAATTCTTGAGCGTTTGGGTGTTTGGATTCAAGGATGGCAGCATTATCTCCTATCGCAGGAGAAAAATAGCCAAGACAGATGGGACCTGTGGGAAACTGCAGAAGCAGGTTTATGCATGAAGGTGTGGTACAACCCTGCAGTCACTTCAGTCACATAAATTTTGTGTATGTCCCGTTTTGTACATGAGATGGGCACCAAAGTGCCCAATGCTGCCCAGGTTGGAGCCATTCTGGACATATTCCTGGCTCCAGGGAACCTGTGCATTAAAAACTCTGGTGTTAACTGACAGACCCATACAAAAAGATGAGATAGGACGAGGAGATTCACACTTTTGGACCTAGGTACTAGGTACTCTTGGACCTAGGTACTAAGATTCTGCCTAAACTCCTGAAGTTGTCTCTGGGTTTTACGTGACTGTGTGACTGTGATCTACACTAGCAAAGCTGATTACTTCAAGACACGCACAAAGTGAGAGAAAAGAAGTTTCTGCCAGACAGAGAAAGGGCAGGGGACCCAGAGGACAAGGGGAGAGGATAAAGAACCAGCTCAAGGAGATGACGTGTGTATGAGAGAGACTCCAGTGACCTGAAAAAGCCATAAGCTGTACAAGGGGGACCTGAATATTGTAGAGGACTCCAGCCTAAACTAAAAGGATGCATTAAGGAAATGGTGGGAGCAGATATTTATAAACTGTATTAAGTCCAGACCTCTTCTTATGTTAGCTCAGGTAAAGGGTAAAGGCAAAGGTAAAGAGTAGGTCAGGTAAAATTGGTTTTACTCACAAAGCAAGCTTTGCTTGAACATATACCAGCTAGAAAATAGTATGCACATGGTTATTCAGAATATAAACTAAAAACTGCTCTGCTGACTGGGAAGGACTGAGGCCTTTCCAGAAACCAGCACTCCAAATATTCCACACTGCCACATTTGCCTAAGATGCAAAAACTGTAATGCAAAGATCAAAATTATTTTCCCAATAAATGCTTGCTCTGCTTCTCCCATAGTTCTGAATTGGTCTGCAAACCATCATTTCCATTACAATTTCCTTCTGCTATTTGTGAACACAGTTTGGCTTGTAAAGTTGGTATGGCTATACTGCTGCAAAACGTTTTTAAAGAATAAAGTTAGACTGATTAAAATCTCTGGCTTATCTCTGCTGAGGATTTGTTGGGGTTGGTTTTTTTGCCTATTACTTTGGCCAGCCAAACTGAGTCATATGGGGAATTTGAAACTGAAAATGAAATTGTGTGCATAAGACCAAATACTTTTTGGACGTCCTTCCCCTCATGCAAATTGACAGATTACATCACACTATTGCCCACTTCATCTACATCTTGTTGCCAGTAATGCTAAATACCAGATGTTTAGGGATTAACTACAAGAAGGCCTGATGTTAAGTAGTTATGAGGTAATCTTTCTCCTGAGAAACTTTCCTCCTGGAACTGAAAACAAGTCCTGAAACTTGAGGATTTACAGTTTCCCAACAGACTGTTGTTAGCCTTAACTTGTAAGCCTGATTATTCCAAGTTTCATCCATATAAACATAGAATCTGGTTTTGGATCCTACTGAACTCTTGGCTTTAACAGTTTTTAATGGCACGGGAATGTAAATTCTCACTACTTACAATGTCATAACATTATTTCCTAGTTTCTCTTTTGAATTCCCTTCTCTCAGGTTCATTGATTCATTGACTATGCCCTTCTACTTCCCATTTAACTCCTTGATATTATTCCTATTTTATGCCTTTTTATTGTGATGCCTACTCTTAAATAAATAACCCTTATAATCTTTACTGCTTTCAAGTGAGGGTTTCCTCCAATTGTCTTTGACAAGTAGATCTCCCAAAGATTGTCAAGGACAGTTTCTACTGGAGTAACTTACTCTTGGGCCATGCAGTGACCACCCAATGGTCTGGCAAGGTGTACCACCATCTCTTTCAGAGGGTTTGTCCCCCAGAACCACAGATGTTTTACTGCACCTGCATCACACTTGTGTTCACTAGATCCATGGTTTTAGGCTGAATTAACTGGAGCACTAGTATGCCACTTTACAAGCCCTCAGGAAAAATAGTATGATTCTTTGTAGGCAAGGAAACGCCACTGCTACCTAGCTGGCTGCTTTTCTGCATGTTATCCACCATCAGTGATGACTGGTGCTCTGTTATCAAATACTATCAATAGGCAGTAAAAAAAAAGTAGGAAAAGAACTTTCCTCAAATCAAAGCCAGTGGAAGCTATCAGTAGCTTTTAAGTGTTCTCTCTTGTTTTCTGTTTGTTTGTTGGGCTTTTTAAAATTTTAAATGAGAGAAAGACATTTCTGGAAATACTTTTACCAATTTTCATCATTTTTATTCCCAAAAGCAATAATGATGTGCTACACTGATTCTTTGAAAAATAGGAAAAACAGGAATGAGGATAGTGTGTCCAGATGCTAGATATAATTTCAGCTTCACAAGCAATAACCCTGTTTAAATTTTTGTAAGACTGGTAATTACACTCTAAACAATCTATTGTTGAATCCAGCATCAAATCTTTTCACTTGGCAATAACCACTACAAAACGTGTCAAGAATGGTTGAATACCATAACCAGAACTTGGGGATAAAGAGCTTCAAATGCATGTTTTCCTTTGGCAAATTTCTACGTAAAGGCAAACTCACTTTCTCAGAACAATTTTGCTGGTACCTGTTTCTTCATCCAGCCTTTATACAACATGCATTTTGTAGAGAATAAACTGTAGTTTCTTCTTTAATAGCTATCATATATAACACCTGGAATTTTAGTGCTGGGGTGAAGGAAGATTAGTTGCTCTAATAAAAAGTTTAGGACTTCTGAATTCTTTCAGAACAAATCATTTGAAATGTCTCCTTCAAATGGTATTTCTTCAAGATTTGCACTGTTCTTTGCATTTCCTGCTACCTCTCATGGCCCAGTTGCTCTTGAACTTTACAAATGCATCTGTATCTTTCCTTTTGAGGACTCTTAGTTTTCCTGCAACATCTGAATTACTCTGCTGGTCTAAACTAGGATTACTGAGAAGCCTGGGAAAGAGAAGGCTTTAGCTGAATCTGTGTGCTTACTAATTGTCAAAGTACTCTGTAATCCTTGGTAGGATTACTCTCTGCGGTGTTTCCTTGCTGCTTAAATGACAAACAAATCAAATTTGCTATTTCAATACTGCATGAAATGTTCTTTCACTTTTAATAGATCTGAAGGAATATTTGACAAATATACCAGAAGGTTAAACCCACTGAGGAAGTTGCTTTTTGAAGAACAAAGGCAAAGGTATGTTGGTTTTGTGGCAAGGTTAATTCTGGACCCCTAAGAGTTTCTAGCAGGAGGTCCACAGCAGGTCTAACTGTGACAGGTCTCTTTCATGGAGATTTTTTTAGATCTTGAAGCAGAAATGTATCTTTGAGGTCAGAAAAAGATCTCCAACCTTTGCATGCCAGAAGAAATGTCAGAGAAGGCAGTGAACATTCATAATAGCTAAAGAGATCTTTAAAAAGGCAGCCCAGGATGGATGTTTTGGGTGAAATTTTCAGTGTGGTGGACAGTCACACAATTTAAGAAGAATGGAGGGTGAAATCATGGATTCATAGCTATCAGTGGGGATTTTGCCATTTGACTGCAGTGGAGCCAGGGTTTCAACAATGAGCTGTTTTTTTTCTAGGAAAAGCTGGGTCCCAACATACAGAGAGCTATCAGTGTGATGGTGCCTTATCGAGCCATGGGGTTATTTCCCCTGCATTAACACCTTCATGACACACGTGACCAGGTGTGCTTACTTTCTGGCAATGAAACTCTGGATCAAGAGGGGCACACCAAGATTTATGCCTCAAAATGCTTCACAAGATTTAGAAGGGGTTATAAAAATACCACTATAATTTTATTTCAAACAAGTGCTGTCATGAAGCCCCAGTGACTTCCCTGTTTTTCTGGTAACTTGTAATAGTGAGGGATATAATACAGAAATCCAAATACCCACACTTTTGCAGTCACATTCAGCATAACTTCCTGGCTACTTTTATCTTTCAGAATGTTATAACTGCATTTCCAAAGGCATTTTTTAAGCTGTTTTGCTTTAGGGACATTTTACTATTAGCAATTTTGTAGGAATTTGGGCTGACTTTGTATATATTCCTGGATCATTTCACTGTTGGTTAATCTGAGGAACATTGTCAGAAGGCATGCTGTACCTGTTCTCCTGGTTCAGGTGTTCTTCTGGTGGGATCTCAGTGCTCACACATGCTCTTTCCCAAAGTACTTTGTTAGTACCTGCACCTGTAAGAGCTTGTCTTTCCCTGTGTTAACACCTTCACCACATTTTCCTTTGTAAATTCTTCATACAAAAGAATTACAGAATTTCTTCCCATGTTTTTTTCCCAGGAATGCTCTTCTCAGTCCTCAAGTGATTGATGCCCTGCTTGTGCTTCATGGCAGTCACTTCCAGACCCTTTGTTCATTTTCCAGGATTTGCTCCATACCACTATGCTATTCAATTTGTTTCATGACAGCACATGCCATATGATACTGGCACAGTAAATTTTGGGATAACACCTAGTTCTTACCATTTTTCCTGCCTCTATTTTTTCACCCATGTATAAAGAAAAAATCTGTAGTTTCTGGCTCTGTTTAAGAGCTCAGACAAAGGAGCATGGACTACCTAGCATTCTGAATACAGACTCTAAGTGCACACTTGTGACATACTCAGTTCATATGCTTTACACGGTTGTACTAATGCAAGCCACAGTTTTTTCCTTGCTAAATTTGAATTATCTCCATTTCCCTATTGCTAAGCTTGAGCCAAACTCTCCTCCTATAAAGGGGGGAAGCAAAATGTGTGAACGGCAGCCTCCGTATATTATTTTGCATTAAAAAAACAACCAACCAAATATTCCTCCTTCCCAACACCCTTCAAATCATAAAAACCCATAGCACCAGTGAAGGACAAACTTCTGAAATTCTTCAGATAATTCACCTTAGGCCTCTTAAATTTGGATCCAAAGCATCTAAATCTTTAGAGCACCCACCAGTGCCTCTGAACTTCTCTGACTACTCCTGGTCTGGGTCAGGCTTGCTCCTAACACCTCTAATAGCCACAGTTAGCTGAAAGTAATTCATTCCAGCAACCCACCCATACTCAGAAGCATCTTTCATTACCAAACCAAGAGATCAGTGGAAGGAAACTATTTATTCCACAAATTCTGGTGATATACTGACAGTGAACAGAGGTAAGGCTGAGGCGGTCAGTCCCTTCTTTGCCTCAGTCTTCACCAGTAAGGTCTCCCATGTCTCTGTGTAGTGAAAGGGTTTAAGGAGGAGAGCTGCTACCGGCACTGGTTGAGGGTTGAGACCAGGGTTACTTCAGAAAATGTGACCCATACATGTGAATCAGGACCATATGGGCTGCATGCAAGGAAGCCCACAGCTGGCCAATGACCTTGCAAGGATGCTATCTATGATCTTTGGAAGGCTGCAGAGATCAGCAGAGGATCCCAGCAACTGGGGAAAAGCAGACTGCACGCATTTTCAAAAAAGGCAAAGGTCATTGTGTGGAACTACAGGCCAGTTAGCCCCACTTTGGAAAATCATGAAGCAAGTCCTCTGGGAACATATTTCTGTTTCCATCTTGGTGGCCAGGCTCTGCACGATGGGGCATCGTAGCAGCAGAAGAGACAAATGGCATAAGCTAAAACATTAGAGGTTCAGACTTGAGATAAAGAGAAATGTTTTCCCCATGAGGATGCCAAGCAGTGGGGCAGGCTGCCGAGGGGGGGGTGTCACACAGTCTGTGGGAGGTTTTCAAGACCTAACTGGGTAAGACCCTGAGCAACCTCATCTGATGCCACAGCTCAGCTGATCATGCTTGGAGCAGGAGGTTGGACAAGAGACCTCTTTAGGTCCCTTCTAGCCTGAACAATCTTATGATCCAGCCTCTTGGATGAATTGCTACTGAATGTAATATCTCTGCACCTGAAGATATGAATCCTTATTATGTGACTGGAAAGATTCAATCACAGGTGGTTTGGATGAAGCTGGGAGGTGGCAACAAGGGAAAGCATGTTAGGGCCCACTTTGTCAGGACTACTGAGTGCTTCCTATGCACTGAAACACAGGACACTTTGCATGGGAGCTACAGCCAGAAAAGTGAGTGAAAATTTTATACCAGCTACAGTTTGTTTGTTCCCAGCCTTCCATTCTCATTGTGGGAATAAGCCCTGACAAGGTTACCTAGGGTTCATTGAATCAGTGAATTGGCTTAGATGGTTGCCAGTGTGGATCTAAGAATATCTGCCCTGAATTTTTTTAGCACTCCAAATACTACAAACACTCAGCCCAATTGCTTTCCAAAGGGATTATTTTTCTCCACTGAAAAGCAGCCAGCTCCACAAAGCTGCTTGAACTCAGTTATGGCCTGAGCCAAGTTGATTTTTAACATTAAATAATGTTTCTAAATTGCTTTGGGTTCCACGGATGACAGTTCTTAGGAATTTGCAAAAAAGGGTTTATCTCTGCAAAGACCCAAGTCACACAAGCAGTTCTTGCTCAAGCAGTATCACCTCTAATTTTCAGTGGGACCATGGCCTTTATCTGTAAATATGAAGTATCAGATTACCAGCCTGCCAACTCCAAACATTTCAAAAATATGAGTAAGTCCCATGAAAAATGACAATGTCAACTTGAAAACTATGAGAGTTGAAAAATTCTTTTAACATGCTAATTTCTATTGATAACTGCACTTTTTAGGTTCACTTTTTAAGCACCACTTTGAAAATAAAAATGACAAAATCTTCATTTTTAAAAAAACTAAATGTTGGCTTTGTGATGGACTGTTCCTCCAAGAAAAGGAGCCCCAGGACAAATATGACAGCAGCTTAAGTGCTGGTAACACAGCCAGTGTTTTGCTCAGGATAAAGGCCTGTTTTCTGGTGAACGGGAAGGAAAGATGAGAGATGGGCTGATCTCTGCCAGGTCCAATTAGGTTCAACGATACTTAAAACCACTCCTGACACACAGATATCTTTTACTTGTTACCAGGATTGTCCAGTGATGGAGATACTACAGTCTTCCTCAGCAAACTCTTGGAGCTTCAGTATTTTAAAATAAAACCTAATTCTCCATGTCTTTCCATTTAAGCAAATTGTTTCTTATCGAGCTCACAGGAGATACAGAGAGGCTTGTTCCCGGGAGAGGCAGTAGAAAATGGGACAGGAGATTTCTGGTGTGAGGTGACACATGGCTTCCATGAGACATCTCTTCTCTGGACTAAACAACCAGTTTTCTGTCAAGCTTTCCTATTACAGCACATTTTCTAAATCTCTGATTAGTCTTGTTGTTTGCCTTTGTTGCTCTCCAGTGTAATCCACTTGTTTCTGGAAGCGTGGTGCCCAAATCTGGACTGATTACTCCAGCTAAGTTTTCACTAGTTCTCAAGTGGCACATTTCTTTTGTTACGTATTTGTCTTAGATATATCATGGCTTTGCATTCTGCAATGGTGGTTGATTTTTTTGGAGACTGATGCTGCTGCTCACTCATGTTCTGCTTGAGGTCCATTGCATCTCTTACATTATTTTCTGCCACCCAGAGGACTCTTCTGCTGCATTTTGGACTATTTGTGTAACAGTCATAGTTAAGGAGGATCCTACCTGTGCTTAGTGCCTTGCAAGAGCTGCTGCTACTGTGTACAGCAATGCTGTGGAACTTGAAAAACATGCAGGCTCATTTCTGTAGCTGTGCAACCGGATCATGTACTCACAAGCTGGATGCATGTAGCTTATGAAAAGACTGATAGAGTTTTACACAGACACACGTATCACTGTATGGAGGGACATGCACCTGGGGAATGTTCAAACAAAGACAAACTGGACAAGCCAAACAGTGTGGCTACTGGTAGGAGATTGTATGCATTGCATATGGGTAACAAAGTTAGCGGGTTTAAAAGCACATGAGACAAATGCATGATATGACATACAGGGAACTCATTAGACGTACAGGAAGAGAAGCTGTGGCTGGGGTTGATTTTGTTTCAGACTGCTGAACATTTGGGCTCAGCATGTTCTGGTCAGTCTCCTGCAGAGAGTCAAGCTCACCACTTGCCATGTTGTCTGGATAAAGAAATCCAAGTGACTGGTCCAGTGCCAAGTCAGGTTTTTTTTGTGAGCAGACAGGCCTCCTACCCAGAAGAACTGAGTTAGAAAGAGGACTTGGAAGAAGCACCTGTGCCTGGAAGGTGAGTAACGTGCCATGCAGCTGGCAGCGGATGGGAGAGGGAGGCTAAGAAAAAAGTTACAAAAACTTGCCAAGTTGCCTGCTACATATTTCAGAATTTTTTCCCAATCTGGAAGATCATTTTGAATTCTAAACCTGTCCTCCAGCTCCTTTGTCACATGTAGATTTTATAAGCACCCTCCTTGGTCCCCCATTCATGTCATCAATGTAAGTACTGAAAGTTTTAGGGTCAGGACAGCCTTGTGGAGATCCTAGTTGGAAATTAAACCATCATCATTGTTCTCTGAGCATGGTTAATGAAGCCAGTGCTCACTTGCCTTACCATAGTTTGCCCTACATAAGACTTCCCTCTCCAGCTTGTTTTGAGATCCCCATGCAAGACAGCACTGAAAGCCTTATGTGGCGTCCCTTGCTTTCCCTCTGTTCACAAAATCTCCTGCCTTTGTCCTAAGAGGGAATTATTTTGTTTTGATATGATTTGTTTTAAACAAAATGATGTTAGCTTTTTCCTGACATTGTATTACCCCTCCATAATCCATTCCAAACACATGAAAGACCTTTATAAATACATAAATGAATTAACCAAATATTTCCTACCTAATCTTTAATGCAGTCTACTCACAGTTCATAAAAATATTTACACAGATACACATTATTGTGTTTTTCTGATCCTTTCCACATAAAAGCTTAACATAGCTGCTTCCTGAACAAATTAAATAAGATAATTCCCTGCAAATGAAGTAAAAAGCTGAGACTTAATTTGTGAGAGCAGTCACTCACAGAAAATCCCGGAGCAGTCTTTTCCAAAGGCTGAGGAGTCTTTGGCTCCAGAAATTACAACTCTGATTTTGCCCCTGAACTCCTTTGAACATTTATTCAAGTGTTGAAAAAAATTTTAAATAATAACATCAAGTACTGCATTATGCAGCAAGGTTCATAAATCTTTTTTGTGAACTTCAAGAGTTTCATGAATCTATCGGGAAACTACATAGGAAATATTTAATTAATCCATTAATTTATTTATAAAGCATTAATAAGGGTCATAGGTAGTTTATGGGCATGTAATAGAGATAAATAAGTGTTAAAGTGTATTTATCAAATCAATCTAATCTCCAAAGAGATGTTTTAATTACCATTTCTACAAAGTCTCCTGCCCTCTCTGCCATCACATTGTAAATGTTACACTTTTCAGCAAGGCTAGACTAAGATATGGTCTTTCTTGAGCATTTGTACTACAGCAATAATTCACAGTTTGGATGCCAGGATGCTTGGACTTTGATTAATATAACAACATATTTTATGGTATCCCTGGCAGAAGCTAGAAGAGATCATGATTTATACTGAAAAGTGAAGTCAGAATTCTTATTCAGAGCAGAAGGTTTCAAGATAAATGATACACTACCCTATGGGCTTCTCGCAATGGTTATTAATTGTATTTTACTAGGGAGTGGCGTAACTTGACCTTAAGAAATACTGCATACATTCAAGATGCAGTTTATTAGGTGGTTTACATATATAAAAAAAATCTCATGCTAGTACTCAGACATTAGAATAGCAGTCAGAAACCACATCCAGACAAACACTTTCCCCTGGATGCTCCTTGTGTGGGACTGGGAGAAGAACTGCCCCAAGAGCTGAGATTTAATCTGATCTCCCCAGAGATGCTGCAGGAGTGGGAGGATCTGTCCTCCAGCTCTCCACATAACCACCGCGAGCCCATAGGAAGAGGAGAGTCTCCCAACAGACTTCTGCCATGGACAGGGACTTTCAAACCAAAATGAATCCCAGGCCTTTCTCCAACCTTCAAACCATTATTTTCTTAAACACAAGAAGTATTTTTGTCTCACATAATAACACAAATGATAATGATGTAGTCTTTTTTGCAAAAGCAACTGAACAGCATTATGTCACTGCCAAAGAGCTGGGTAGTCAATGAAAACCAACACTGAGTATCATGAATTATTGTTTATTGCTAGACAAATAAATGACTGTCTTTAAAAATGGGCCTACTTGTATGGTTAAAGTTTAAAACAGTGTTTATGGTAGCAATTTAAGCTCTTAAAATATACACTTTAAAAATAAAATACCCACTGTAATGTCCCTCAGCTGCATTTCTGCAGAATAGTCTTAAATCACTCCAATTACTTAATGTAGCCTGTAATTTATCAGCCCAAATAAGTCAGGCTTGTCAACCACAGACCCAGATATATGTAATTGTTAAATTACGTAAACTTCATGTATATTATGAAGTCTTCATATATCAAATGGCTGCCTTTAAAATTAGTAAGTGGTTTCCTATATGCAAAGAGCACACTGATTACATGTATCTGAATTTCTTTCTTGCAAGTCCAATCTATTTTTGCACAGTCTGGTAATATGAGTGATCAAAACAGGGCTTAGGGTAAATGTTGCAAATTAGGAGGGAAGAAAGAAAAAAAAAATGGATGAACCCATTGCAATACATCAAGCCACACATGAAAAGCTCTCCCATGTATGCAGTGACCATCCAGAACTCCCAGTGAAGTCAGAAGTGGTGATATATCTGAGTCACCCCTTTGGCCAGTGTAGGTAGTGTCTGCCTACACAGAAACACGGCAACATTATACTCCTCCTAGGATTTTGGTAACATAAATATTACTATTTAGAACTTGAATAGTATTTTCATTTTTGCATTTCTTCACAGGCACTACTTAATTAATCCACTCACCAGACCAGATGAGAATTATTAGCTCTGTTAAGCTGAGCGTAATTATCAGCAATAGTCCATTAACATTATACAAGAGGTGAGAGGCAGAATTGGAGATCCCATTGGGATCCAGGTGATCCAGAGTGCTCTCAAGAACATGTGAGGATGTCAGACTGCCAGAGGGCAACTTTGGAGACTCATATCTCAGGGGTGACTGTGACTCTGCTGTCAACGAGAGATAGTTGTGATCATGCCAAAACCCTTGGCATCACTAATTTGATGCTTGCATTCAGGCTGGGCATGAGGGTGGGAGCCAGGTGTGTGTCTCCTGTAAGAAACGTGATCATCTACATGCGGGTCACCCCTCTGCCAACAGGGCAGTGTCATTGTACATTGCCTGTATTAGAGAAAGGATTTCTAAGTGTGCCATAACAAGTGACTAGAACTAGTTGCCCTTTTTAATGTTGATCAGTGGCTTAAAAAGACATTATTTGCTAATATCTTGGGAACAGAAAGGGTGTATGTTTGGTGGAAAAAACTTAAAGAGCATAGTAGTCAATAACACTGTTACTTATTTACAGATATATACTTACATGCTACCAACAGGGACCTCTGCCTTTGTTCCACAACTCTACACATTAAAAGGAAAATTCATCCCTTTTCTTTGTGGATATACAAAACAATTTTGGGGGACAGAAAAAATAACAATCCCCTCTGTGAAGGAAGACAGAAGAAGTTGGCCCATGCCTCTGTTCAGCAGACTTATGGCAACAGGAATATAGAGTCACAGAATAATTTAGGTTGGGATGGACATCTGGAGCCGATCATCTACTCAGAGCAGAACCACTTTGAAGCTTAATTAAACTGTTCAAGGCCTTGAACAGCCAAATGTTATACAACTCCAAGGATGGAGGCTCCACAGCCTTTCTGGGCTCCTGCTCCAATATCTGACCACTCTGACTGTCAAGAATTATTTCCTTGTATCTTCTTGAACTTCCCCTTGCTGCAGTTTATGTCCACTGCTGTTCATCATTTTTCTGCATGCCTCAGAAAAATCTGTCCCTGCCTTCTTTTCAACCATTCTGAAGGTAGCTGAATGCAGGAACTACAACCCCCCTTAGCCTCTTCTTCTCCAGCCTAACAAACCCAGCTCCCTTAGTCTCTCCTCATAGGTCATGTGCTCCAGCCCCCTAAGCACCTTGCCAGCCCTCCACCAGACTTACTCCTGTGTGTCAACTCCAGGGTTATCCCTCTTGCACTGGGGAGCTCCATCTTGGACACAGTGTAACAAATGAGGCCTCATGAATGCTGAATAGAGGGTGATAATTAGGTCCCTTTGCTCTTACTGATGCAGCCCAGGACTCAGGTAGCCTTCATCACCACAAGGACACCTTGATGATTCACAAGCAAGAGATGGAAGACCACTGATAGGTCTGGGCTACAGCTGAACCTGTGGTCCATCGACAAGCTCTCCTGTGGTTACTGCCAGTGTGGCAGCATGGAACTGACTCTCCCAAATGTGACTAACATGGTTCACCAGACTAGCTGTCATTGCCTGATACAACCTCTACAATTTGGGAACCTGGAGGCCACATGGACTCAAGCCTTTGTAGAGCAGCTGTGTAGTGTGGTTGTGCCATAATCTGGCTTCATCCCTCTCCACACACCTGCCCAGTTCAGGTGTTTGGGTGGAGCGGTAGCAAGGGCTTTGCACACAGGAGAGTGCTGGTGGTTCAGCTTTCTTGTCCCTATTCATGTGGGCCAGAGTCCACTCTTCTGGGCCAAGAACCTGCTTGCCTTGCTAAAAGCAACCACCAAAGTTGTTCACAGTGTTGGAAAATTCAGATCAAAGAAAACTTTGTAAGATCAATAAAGACACATGCTCATAAATTTCTCCCTATGACACAGGAGTGACTAAACAAGATATAAACCTCCATTTCGCCTTTTTCTCCACATTGCACATCCTCTTTTCCTGTTGCAAATCATTACGTGTACAGACTTTTTTTCAAGGTTTCATGCTATAATGTTTGAATACCAGATTTCATTGAAGAAGGAACAAATTTCCATTTGGTATTAAGAAATACAATAGAATAAATAATTTCTGTTGTAATAACGAATTCTAACCAAAGTTTCCTTTGTGCATAAAATGTATTACAGAATTTTAGGAAACACTTAATTTGATTAACAGTCTTCTACATTAATCCTTTGCTCAGTCACTCTTGAGAGCTGCACTAATTTAACAGAAGCTTTGCCAGGCTGCCTGCATGGACATGGATCAATATCCCAAACCGCAACGGTGCATAAGCTTTGATTTGTGACTTTATGATCAAGTAAGAAAGCCCGTCCAATATGAATACTAATTGAAATACCCAAACCATTATGCCCACTTTCCAGATTACAACATTTTAAACTGAGCTATCAACAGAGGCTGCAATCTCATATTAAGCTTTTGATATTGCTTCTGACTACTCATCCTCCTGGAAAGTATGCTAAGGCACATGGAAAATAAGGAGGTGATTGGTGACAGCCAACATGGCTTCACTAAGGGCAAATCATGCCTGACAAAACTGGTGGCCTTTTATGATGGGGTTACAGTGTTGGTGGATAAGGGAAGAGCAATGGATGTCATCTACCTGGACTTGTGCAAAGCGTTTGACACTGTTCCGCATGACATCCTTGTCTCTAAATTGGAGACACATGGATTTGATGGATAGACCACTCTGTAGGTAAGGAATTGGCTGGATGGTTGCACTCAGAGTTGCAGTCAACAGCTCAATGTCCAGCTGGAGAGCAGTGATGAGTGGCATTCCTCAGGGGCCAGTTTGGGGACCTGTGCTGTTTAACATCTTTGTCAGCAACATGGACAGTGGGATTGAGTGCACACTCAGCAAGTTTACCAATGACACCAAGCTGTGTGGTGCAGCTGACACGCTGGAGGGAAGGGATGCCATCCAGAGGGACCTTGACAGGCTTGAGAGGTGGGCCCATGGGAACCTTATGAAGTTCAACAAGGCTGAGTGCAAGGTCCTGCACATGGGTCAGGCCAATCCCAAGCACAAATACAGGCTGGGGGATGAGTGGATTGAGAGCAGCCCTGCGACGAAGCACTTAGTGGTGTTGGTTGACGAGAACATGAGCTGGCAATCTGTGTTTGCAACCCAGAAAGCCAACTGTATCCTGGGCTGCATCAAAAGAAGCGAACCAGCAGGTCCAGGGAGGTGATTTTGCCCCTCTACTCTGCTCACATAAGACCCCACCTGGAGTACTGCGTACAGCTCTGGAGCCCCAGAGTAAGAAAGACATGGACCTGCTTGAGCAGGTCCAGAGGAGGGCCACAAAGATGGTCAGAGGTCTGGAGCACCTCCCCTATGAAGACAGGCTGAGAGAGTTGGGGTTGTTCAGCCTGGAGAAGATGAGGCTCTGGGGAGACCTTACAGCAGCCTTCCAGTACCTAAAGGGGGCCTACAGGAAAGATGGGGAGGGACTTTTTACAAGGGCCTGTAGTGATAGGACAAGGGGTAATGGCTTTAAACTAAAAGAGGGTAGATTTAAGTTAGATATAAGGAAGAAGTTCTTCACTGTGAGGGTGGTGAGGCACTGGAACAGGTTGCCCAGAGAGGCTGTGGATGCCCCATCCCTGGCCAGGTTGGATGGGGCTTTGAGCAACCTGGTCTAGGGGAAGGTGGGGGGCTTGGAACTAGATGATCTTTTAAGGTCCCTTTGAAACCAAACCACTCTATGAATCTATGATTCTACTAAGATGTTCAAAAATATTTTAAGATTTGGATATTGTCCCAAGTTTTAGGAAACACAGATCCACTCACTCCTGGAGGACATTCTGGACCTTCTAGCATACACAGCAATATTACACAGCCATACTCCTTTCAAAAAATACAACTCCATGAAGCCAGCACTGCTCTTCTCATGGATAGTGAAAGGAGTGTGTCTATGATCCTGCCTCTTCCAAGATCCCTGCTGAACATTTCCCTAAGAAGTCAGGGCAGAGTTGCAACCACATAAGGACAAATCAAATGATCTTCTGTGTTTCTTAGTAAACCAATGAGCTGTTGGGTAGTCAAACAATAATTTTCCTTCCTCAAAAACTAACCTTTTCAGCATAAACAAACATACATATACATTCACATAGCCAAACCAACATTACAGGGGCTGCAGAGTCTGTAGTTGCTAAATTTAACCCTGCAAGACCATCATAGAGAGTTCAAACCAACACTGCTAGGTTAAGCACATAGTTAGGGAAAGAAAAAACAGATGGTGGGTATAAAAACAGAATAGAAAATGAAGGAAGAAATTAAAGAAGACCTGATGTTTGCAGAAGAGCATTTAGCTCCTTTACTGAAAAAGGCCTTGCCTTGGGGAATATTGGCAAAACAAAGATTAGCATTACTGCTACTGTGCTTGGGATTTCATTATTCAAGGTGACCTCTCTATAACTAACATCTATTTAGTATTAAAGTGTATTTCTTTGATGTAGTTAATGGCTGTTATAGGGACAGTTATTATTATTGAAATTTTCTTTTAGGAATCGGAAAACCTGGAAAGGGAGGGAATAGGGTGCAGGAGCATAGAAATGTGTTTGAATTCAAGTCTTGGAGACTTCTGCTGATGTTTTCCTGTTTTCTGCTACTCTATAGCACAGATGGGAATTTAAGATGAAGCACCATGGAGATTTTAACATATTACTTCAAACTGCAAATACTAAAATTAACTAGTTTGTTGAAAGATTGCTTTCACACTCAAACTGTCCCACGGTACTTCTGGACAGCACAAGTGGATTCAGTATCATGTTGTCATGTTTTAAGCCCAGCTGGCAACAAAGCACCATGAAGCTGCTCGCTTACTACCTGTCGTGGTTTTACGCCAGCGAGCAACTAACACCACGCAGCCGCTCACCCCTTCACCCCCCCATCCCAAGTGAGATGGGGGAGAAAATCGGGGGAAAAAAAAAGTAAAACTCGTGGGTTGAGATAAGAACGGTTTAATAGTACAGAAAAGAAGAAAGTAATTATAATGATA
>JANZLQ010000005.1:14360693-14393428 GCA_026212715.1 Elanus axillaris | reverse complement strand
ATGCTGAACTCAAAACACAGCACTGTACCAGCTACTAGGAAGACACTTAACTCTATCCCAGCTGAAACCAGGACAATGCTGCCAGCAGCTCCTGCGTCTATGGGGTGAGAAAGAAGCCTTTTCTCCAAGGTCACATTGCCCTGCCTGAGCAGCCCGTGAGATGGTGTTGAGCCTTGCTGGAGAGGGACACTGCAGCATGCTGGGTGCCAGCCTTGCTGCCGATGAGATTGCCTGGAAAACACAACACAGCAGGATCTCTCCAGTAGCTGAAGGTTGCTAATACAAGCCAATGGAGCCGGATGCCTTGTCCATGCCCTTGCTTCCCTGCTGGAATGGTGTCACGAACTGGGAACTCTGGGGCCAGAGTTCAAAGTACAGGAGTGAACCGTGGAAAGGAAAGCCCTGTAGTCACCAGGAGAGCACTGAATGGGGCTTGTTCCAAGCCTAATCAAACTATTATTTTCAAATAATGAAGTTAAGATTTACCAAATTAATTTGTATTTTTTATTAACTAAAAGTCAATCATTTGCCACCTGGTAATAGTATTCATTATTGCACAAAGGCATGTGGCTTACCAAATCATGCTGGAAGCACTCTACGTATATAAGCAGAAGGCTAAACTCACCCTTAAGCTAACTTCAAAACCAGTTACTCCAGGATCGAGCTTTACCCGGTTACAGACTTAGTTCCTACCTTCTGAGGATGGCATCAATCCTAGGTAATAAATGGTGCTCACACAAAAACTATGGGAAACACTGTTTTAATTTACTGCAGCACCACTCTAACCTGCCTCTGAATGGAAACTACAGGCTGCTGAAGTTTTGACATTTGAACATTTTCAATTAGTTGACACACTAGTAATTTACTTAGTATTATCCTAAATAATAATACATATTGTGACTGAATTAATTGGCAAGCAGCCAATGACTAATTAGGAAAAAGTTAATTATGTACTTGTCGTGAAATGCACTCTATTTATAGCAATATGTGTTGACTTTAAGTCAGTCTTGATATTTACAGTGAATTAAAAGTTACCACAGAGTGTATTTATGCTAAGGACAAATTGTTTGGAGGCAAAAACAGAAGAGGGAAGGACGTGCCTGCAAACGCCAGCTGGGGGTGGACGGGTTGGGGTGGAGCATCCCATCTCCTCCTCCCAAATCACTTTGTGGACTGCCAACACAGTGGAGAGGGGAACCAAGGAGGGGCAGCCAGTCTTCACCAGGCACTACCAAAAACCAGCCAGCAACATCTGAAAAGATGCAGATAAACTGCGGAAGACACCAGCTGTGCCTTCGCAATGAAACCTGTGAGCAAACCCCTGGGTTACCAGGGGATTTCCTCAAAATTCATTTTGGGGATCAGTCTCATTAAAGACTGTAGCCAAAAGCAAGAGGGTGGTAATCGTTTGCTGATAATACCTAGCTAGGAGGAGTTCTGCCAATTCAGAAGAGAACCAAGATTGCACACAGTAATAACCAGATGACTTTGAGGTCTGAACTAATAGAAATGGATGGAAATCAATTGTGCAAAGTCCAAGGCTATATACCTAGGGACTAATAATGAGCATTTCTGGCATAAGCAGAGAGCTCATCAGATAGAGGACAGTAGACACCTCAGTGTCGAGATAGACACTTCTAGATATCCAGAGGCACTGGCTGATCACAGAATCATTGCAAACCACCAGTGTGAGGCAGAAATGGCACCAAAGATCCTAGAACATGTCAGAAGTATTTCCACAGGACGGGGAAACAGTAACAGCGTTGCACAAAGAAATGGTGGGATCTCCCCCACAGTACTGTGTATGAAAATAGGGCATGCTTACATGTTTAAGAAAGGTGACCTCAAAGTGGACCAAGAACAGAGATGTAGCATTCATGATGCTATAGAAGATTAAGTGTTTAACTTAAAAGAAGTAGTGGGGTAAGAATGTGCATATTTATTATCAGGGAGGAAAAAGAATTGGTTAAGTTAGAGGACACTAAGAAAATAAACAGGTATAGGTATATTGCTAACATATTTATACCAAAAGTAGGAAGGATTCTTCTAATCAACTAAGCTAACTACTTCTAAGACAGAAGGTGATACAGATGTGAAAGAAGTTGCATGAGATGACTGTCTGCAACTGTGGGAGCTGAAGGCCACTTCGGAGCATCTTCCAGTGCCTGAACTCCACTGTGAGCTTGAACAGAAAACCCTGGTGTCTGCTGGGACTCTTCCCATGTGACCTCTTGCAGTTGCCACTTGCACCTAAAGAAACCACATAAAGAAGCTGTTTTGTAGGGGTTTTCCCTGTAGGAGCAGAAACCCCAGCTTTCTGATGAAAGAACTTAATCAAAATTAGTCATTTTAGCCAATCTAGTAATTTCTTCCTTATGCCAAATGCAGCACACTAGCTGGTTCCACCTCACCACCAGATGACCTAAGTGGACTGAAATATCACTAATTTGTCTATAGAGAGGGTTATTTAGCATTCCTTTCTGGAACTACTTGCAACAATGGAATCCCAAAACTGAGGGTATCCAAACATCACAGGGATGGCAAAACTTTAGCTTAGATCGTTAACTTTTATCCTGACTTCATAACCCTGAAAATTCTCCACTGTCTGTAACTAGGCAATATCCCATAGTGACAGAGACAAGTAGCTTTATTTGAAATTTTTCAAACTTGGTACCAGGAAAGTGTAACTCATAGACTGTATTATTATGTTATTGTTATTACTATTATAAAGCATGGCTCTTTTTCACACCGGTATATGAAACAAACTTTTCAACTTTAGCTTCAATATATATCAGATAGATGTCTTTCTGTCCATATTGCCTCCAGAATGAGAACTAAAATAACATAATAGGCATTAAATAATCAAATAAAAAAAATGCATCAGCATCTCGTGTTGTTATGAGAGGTACTATACAGTACAATTTACAAGGTAATAGGCCTATTCATCATTGGCACATCATTCATTACAGTTTCTCTGCTCAGATGATGCAAGGCAGGAATTTTGATGGACTATTTGTCCTTGCTTTGATTAAGAATAAAACATGGCTTGAAAATAAGAAACTTTGCCTGCTGTTCCACATCTCTGAAATACCATTCTTGCGTTACCAGCATGGATCAGAAGTACTAAATATGCTGATCACAACATTATGAAATCAAAGGTTGCACCCAAAGCCCATCTTTTTTAAATTCACTGTATCAAACTGGGATAAAGATCACAGAGACATCCATTTATCTTTGCATTCTAAACTGCCCAATTATCCCGTGTGACCTTAGAGAGGCCTCTTAGGCTAAAGAAAATTATGTGCTTAAATACCTTCAGCATCTACCTTTAGTCTATGGTAGTCTTCTAGTCTACTACGTCTTTCTGACTACGTCTACACAGAACCTGCTCTGCTGTTCTTCACCAACTGGGGATGAAGATGAATAAGGATTGTGAGGCTCCTGGATATTATGGAAATGAAGCTATAAAAAATCTTTTAGCAATAGTTTTTAGTGCAAAGGCAAATGTGTACCCTGCTCTGTGACATTAAGGGTTGGTCTGGGAAGAAATGCTCTTGCCTTCGACATGCTTCAATAGAGATTTTGCTCCCACCTCTCTACTTTTTCCAGAGAGTTCTTTTAATTGCAATGCACAAGATAACTGAGGCTGAAGGGATCCAGCAAGAGAACAATCGTCAAACAGTCCTTTTTAATTAAGACCTTGTTTAGTTGCTCTCATTCCAAGAGTAGAGGAGTTAAAGGCAGCTGATGTGCACAGGTGTAAGATGCTGTCTTTGCCCTGGCTAGCTAACTTAGCACAAAACCATGCTGCACCCACAGCTAGAGACAACTGTCAGCAGGTATTAGGACTTAAATCTTGCTGGGCCCCACACTGCTCACTTCTGCCTGTCAGCCAATGCACCAGACAGCCCCACAATAACCTGCTGACTTCAGATCCTGCTTTTCTGTGCCCGCTCTTGCCATCTTTCCAGCCTTCTCGGTGTTTCCTAAATAATCACAACTCAAAAGCATTGTAATGCTCCCCTGCTTTCACGGAGACACACTCATAGGTTTCTTTGGCTTGGTCACTAAATCAGTGGCACAAGCAAAAATGCTTTTGCTAGCTGGAGAAGCCCAGAAGTGCCTGTGGCCACTGCAGGTGTCCAGCTGTGGGACCTAAGACTGCAGCATGATCCCCAGACTGCACAGCACCCAATGCGTAATTCTGTCCTGAAATACCATTTAAAATTTTCATTTCATGGTCTGTGGCATTTCCAGTTTTTCTTTCCTTTTTAAATATGCTGATTTCACAAAGTACAAAAGCAAACTTCCTTTCATAATCCTGCACCTCGCAAACTCCCACTGCAGCCTGACAATCAAGCTGAACCCTCTCTCCCATGAACTGCCGTCTATGACATTTAAGGGGCAATGTGAGCTTTCTCCCTCTCTGCCTCTCTTGGAGGTTTCTCAGAGATATCCCATGGATCTGAAATCTCTCTTCCTCCAGGTAGACTGACCCAGTCCTTTCTCTTAAAACAATAAATGACTTGCCTCTTATAAAAGAAATGTCACTACCGTACTTCAGGCTGGAAAAAGTCAGTCTGACCAACCTGAGTGCATGCAGGGGCATCTGCACCCCTGCTGATACTGCTTCAAAGGTGCCTGTGTTGCACACATCTCCCTCCAAATCCTTTCCAGCTCACTCACAAACATTCGTTAAAACTGGCACATACAACTGTCAGTGAGGATCCAATTTTTTAAAGCTATTTTTCAGAACAATTTGTACTCTTCCAGTACGGTGACTACAAGACAAGAGATGCTTCATGCATTGTAGCTCCTGTTATGGCACGATCTTCCTAAAACTGCGAGACAGAGCAGTTGCTGTAAATCATTGTTACTTCCAGTGCTTGCTGTGGTACAGGCAGCTGATGTCAGTGCAGTCATGCAGACATAAACAAGGGCAGAATGAGATGCCATGGTTGCTTCCACGATCCCTGACAGGCAAGCAGGTGCCTGAAGAAGGGAGAGGCACCCACATGTCTTGGCTTTGCTTCAGGCTGGGAATGGCACAGAGCTGACAAGAAGCAAGAGGACTGGAAGATGGAAGGGCTGTAGTACAGAAAGGCATGCCTGATAAGCTCCAGGACAGAAAGGAGCATTGCATTGTGCAAACCAGGTGTCCCAATGAGGACTTAGTACTTGTAGGTGCACCCTCCAATGACCTGATGTCCTTCAGGCACCCTGTTGTGCCCTCACCGCCAGCATTGGTTTGAAGGCACAAGCTAGCCAGACAACAGCAAATTAGCTCCATGCTGTGGTGTGACGAGAAATCTCAGTCCACTAGATAAACAATCCACATTTTTCAAATGATATGCCCAAATAATTGTTTATTTGATGAACGCTGCTAAAGAGCATTTTGCACTATCAGCTAAATAGTAGTACTTGTTTACAAACCAGGCTAATTATGGAGCCATCATATTTACTGTTTTATGAGCTAGCCAGTAAACGAGACAGACCTTCTGCAAGATTAAAAATCAGAATTTGGCCATAAACCACCACTAATCTTTTACTCCATCTATACGTACTCAGAACCATTTCAGTGGAACACAGAAAGGAGAACTGTGAGAGGATGGACTGATAATTATTTCTTCTTAATTAGGATTTGATCTTTTGTACATTAGGGGGATGAAAACAAGCCCAGATACACACACTCCTATTCATTTGGTAATTCTAAATGACATGGAATTAAAAGCAAAGCAGTGAATCCCTCACTCAATATGCACACACAATTCCCATTAAGGATAATGGTTATTTTGCTGTGACCAGCATGTGTTTTGAATGCTTAATTTCCATCATAGGTTTCTATTCAATTAGATCTATTGGCAGCAAGACTTAAACGCTAAGAAGGAGGAAGGTGAACCAGAGGTTAAAAAAAAATACTAATTGCCTATGCAGTGTTTTCCAGAGCTGCAACATCTATGCCCCTCTCCCATAAAACAATGTTATTAAAGCAGACTTCAGTCCTTCATTATTTTTACACATACCTTAGGTGCAACTATGGCTGGCACCAAGAACAGTAGCAAAGGGAGGAACCAGTCCCATATGCCGTGCTCTCATCAACACAAAATGCCACAGTGACGTACGCTGCTCCTTGTTTAAGGGTCCACTGTGAAGTGAAACTGGTGTGCAGTACCACCAGCCTGCCTGAAGATGTTTGAGGACTCTGGTCACGAAGCTGTACCAGTCCATCCCTTTCTCCTTTGACACACAACCCCCTCCACATGCAGCCTCCAGCTTGTAATGGCAACCATGAAGTGAAGAGAGTTTGATAACAAATTAAAGCAAACTTTTTTCCCATGCCCTCTGATTGCTGAGAAGGTGAAGTTTGGTAGCCACCACTGAAGCACAAAGGTTTTTCTTTGCTGGAAATACAAAGTTTGCTACAGAAAAGCCTTCTCTGTGCGATGGATTGACAATAGTTTTCCAAATGATAGATTCAGTTCCTCTTAACTCTACCAGGACTAATCATACTGGGCTATTTGCTGTCATAAATCAAAACAAATGTAGACAGATGCTGTGGGAAGTGGCTCCAACCGCATGTCCCACCCAGGTGAGCCGGGAGGCATGGGGGATGCCAGGACCCTGGGGCAGAGGGGGACACCTCTGGAGAGTGGGAGAGACCCACTGCCCCCACTGCTTTCACCAAAGAAAATCAAAAATACCCTGGTTTCATTTGCTTTGCCAGGCATTTCTACAGGGTGGTGCTGCAGCTGAAATAGCGAGTTCCTGATTTTCTGAGCCTAGCCATTAGTCAAAGCTGGTGATTTTCTAAAGTGGAAAATATATCTCTCTATTATAAAAGCTCTAAACTCAACAGAAGTACACAAAGAGGAATGATCCTGCTGGGAGGTACCTGTGATTCACTTTGATGGCTGACCACAGGACACAATTTGGGCAAGGGTGTCCCTGAATTTTAAATGGCATTTTCTCAACACATGACTGATTTCTCTGATGGACTCCTGTTATTTTTTATACAATACGCAAGCTCACAGTGAAATCTTGCTTCTCATCCTTGTGCAGCTCACCTACTTGATAAAAACTAACAGGATTTTACCCTCTGGCCAAACACCTCCCAAATACTTAAAAGTACAAATGCTGATTCCCCCCATCCTATATCAAAATCATGTATAAAGCTCAGATTGGACAGAAATTCATCAATAAAACTGAAGAAAGCTCTAGACAGAACCAGAGTAGGAAAAATAAACCTTTTCAAGCCAAGGTGATCACTGATTAAATAAGCACTGAATGGAGGTGACGAACCAGGCCAGTACCTTCACTCCCTAGGCATCCTGGAAGGTACGTCCAAGGAGAGAGAAAAGAAAGGGAAAAGCAACAAAGGACAAGAAGACAAAAAAGGATCGCATTAGAGCCAGTGATGGGTATACACAACTATCCGCTATAACATGGAAACAGAAAGCAGAATCATGGCTGTAATCAGCTTTACCATCCCTTGAAGTCAAGCTGGGTGCCTCCCCCCAGCCTGCCAGCACCCCCCGACAGCAGACTCCGTGGGTCTCACAGACAAACCAGGCTGTGGACGAGCATGTCCGCTCAGATAAATGCCCCATCCTGCGCACAGCCCTGCACCCCCTCACCCCTCTGCACAGCCCCCTCCCCACCATGGCAGAAAGACCCCCAGCTGGGATCCCTTCGAGCCACCTATTCACCTGCATCAACAACACTTGGGGTCATTTGTCCTTCAAGGGACAGACTGAACCGTGCCTGAGAAATGCCACTCTGCACTGGGTGAAGGGGTGATAACAGCAATAGTAGGCAATGAACTTTGCTGTTATTTCTCTTACTTATAGTCTGCTGGAAGTACACATCACAGTATATGCTCTGTCAGCCATTATGCAGCACATCCCATCTGTGCACTGATAAATTAGGCAAGAGGGAACAGCACCTGCCACGCGCCCCTGCTTGCAAACCCAGTCCCTCCTGGTGCTGGGATGCAGTCCTGAGCAGGTTAGCACCAACAGCGCTGCAGGGCTGTCTGCCTGCTCTGCAGTGATGCTAGGGAGAAAGAGAGAAGCCTGCACCTGCAGATGTTAGCCACACTAATACTTGTCTGTGAAAGCCTGTCTTCCCAAAATAATTAACTGGCATCAAGGACAGCCTGGTGTGGTGCTACACCACGTTTTGACATATAGGCTGGTGTTCATTTGCTCACTGTATTTTTTCTATTTTCTGAAGAAGCCTTAGAAATCAAATATATTTTCCCAACCATACCATTCTTCCTCATTTCACGAGTATTGGTTCATGGTCCTGATAGAGCTAACAGCACCCTGCTTCTTTTGTAGCCTTTTCCTAGATAAGGTACAGCATTGTCAGAAAGATGCCCATTTGGGGGCCTCTAAACTCTACACCCTCTCCTGATAAAATCAAACACAGCTTTTCAAGATCTGGCCTGCAAGAAAGTATATTACTGGTTCCCACAGAAGTTCACATGAAAGAAAAAATGAATCACTTATTGATTACTTGATCTCACAATGTGTTAACTTGATTAGATATCTCAGTAAAAAGTGTGGGGTCTTGAACAAGATTTACTTGGAGAATGCTACGAGCCCAAATTCCACACCAGTGAATGTGAGGACATTGGATTCATAGCTCTGACTTAATTTGTTGGAGCAGGCACTTATATGCAAGAATGCAAGAAATCACAGCCTGGTCTTGTGGACCTGGAGGCTGCTGTCAGACTCCACTCACTGCCAGGGGGATTCTGCTCTGTATGATGAGCCACCCACTGTCCAAACACAGCAAACGCTGCCAAAGAAGGGATCTCTTGTGCACCCATCAGCACAAAACATGAACATACAGGTATTTGCTCTGGAGTACAAGAAATAAAAAACAGAAGGGGCAGATGGAAATTACCCAGGGCTATCGAATTATGGTGGGTTTTCCTGGTATCTAGGGCCAAGTCCTTCATGTGCTATCATTTGCACAGGTAGCCTCACTGGAGTCATTTGCAATAAACACTCAGTAAACTGGACTGGATTTGGTTTCACAGAGTATTTGATCAAGCAAATAAATAATTTTCCTTGGCAGTTAAGACAAGTCACTCAACATTTGATTTCTTTTTATTAGAACAGTGATCAATCCCTATATCAAACATAATATACTCTGTACATTTCTCTGCAACAAACTGAAACTGCAGTTTTTGTAAACATTTCATAGGATTACACGATCACCACAGCCCGAGTCAGTAGAAAGATCTGGTAAGACTGACCTGGTAAGAAATAAGATGGGTGAATTATGCAGAAGACAGTTTCTGTAAAAAATTCTTCATGCGCTCTGAAAATTTTGAGAGCTTGACAAATAATTTCAAAAATAAGGAGTTCCCCTCTGCTTTTTAATATGTATGGAGTGGAAGAAATACTTGCTTGACACTCAATGGGGAATCAGGATATGAACAGATCAGCATCATTCTCCTTTTCCTTTAGCCCTGGGCAAACTCTAGATGTACAGGCCTGGCTCCTCCAGCCAGAGAAAGGCACTAGAAATTCTAAATCACAACCAAAAGCAGATTTCCAAAGCTGCTGGATTAGGATCTTAACACAGTATTTTGCATGAGTACTGACTTCACTTGAAATGCTGTGTTCAGATGTAGCTATACAGAACCTGTCACATTCTCAGCACGTTTTACTTTATGAATACAAAAATTAGCGTATTTTGTGCTATACACAAAGAAGTGTCAAGTAGGTAACCTAAACCACCGAATTATATAACCAATAAATCTAATTTAAAGAGCAGTGAGTATAATAATAAACTTTACAGAATTCCAGTGTCACGATTTCTGGCCAGCCATGGTAAAATGTTACTACCTCTGAATTTCAAAACCCAAGGTTAGCTATTAGGGGCAACAGTATCTAATACTAGGCTACAAAGCCCATTAAGATACACCATCTGTGCAACGGCTGTCCCACACCCCCCCTTACACATTTCATTTGTAAGATAAAAATAATGGGCATGATATGAGAAAACCTAAGAAATAATTAGGAGTTAAAACTTGGTTTTATACAGGAATGAGCATTTTAAAATATAAGTATCTAAAAATACACATACGTCCATGTTTAATACAAGGAAAAGCACAATGATCTTGCATTGTAAATCAGCATCCTTGTGATAAAACCTCTTCCTAAGCAAGAAGGATTCTTCAGTGTCATGGTTAAGTCATAGTTGCTGCAAGTAAACGGCAGTGATACAGGCCAGAAGTGGCAATAAGATCCCCGACCACGAGGATGACACTATGTCCTGATGCAAAAATAAGACTTTCAACATATGATTTTGAAAGGGTTTTTCCCCCTCTGACTTTTACTAACTGTTTGTTCACAGAACAGCTAACACAGGGCAGGGTGACATTTGAGGAAAGCACAGCAGCCTGCTTACATTAACTGTAACATCAAGACCAAGGACTGAATTTTTAAAATTACATCTTTTTAGTAAGGATACTAAAAAACTAAGGTTTTAGTAACATGAGAGTAAACAATACGACCTTTTTTGTTTGTTAAAACTCTATGTCTTTATGAATATTTTCACATTTGTAAGTGGGATTGAGGCACATTTATCATATAGATTTATAATTAATGCTAGTCTCCTCCCATGCTTTGGTTGAGCAATTTTTTTTTCTGCTGGGAGATCTTGCTGCAACCATGGAGGAGGGTGTCACAATGAATCTCTAAGTACAACATGGCTTGGCAGATTGGTGCACAAGAAAAAAACTGCTATTAGCTAGGGAAAACAACAGGCAAACATGCAACATCAGGGCAGCCACCTCCTCAGCAGCATCTTCCTCCAACTCAAACAGCCTAAAACTGCATGAGAATATTATGAAAATACTGCATTAATTGCAGCAGTTGGTATTGCAAAAGGTGAAGCCATTTCAGAAAACCAATTTCCATTCCACCACCTGTCTTCCAACCGCTCATCACCCCCAGCGAAGTGTCGGGTCATGCAGTCCTGCTGCGCAGATGTCCTCTGGCAGCTGTGGGGCTTCCAGACGCAGCAATAGTACTGTCCCCATGGGCATTTAAAACCAAATCGGGTAACTATTTCATTGATACTTTGTTTCCTTTGGAAATGAATCAAGACCAAGATAAACCACTCTATCTGCAAAGAGTGTGCAGAGATAGCAAAAGGAGAGAAGATGCCCTCACAGGGGCTTGCTTTTCCATCTTCTCCCCATCAGCAGAGCAGAGTTTGCTTTCCTGTTGAAAGGCTCCCTGCCCCAGCTCACAGATGGACACAATTCATTCAAGACTCTAGAAAACTCCCCAATTTCCTACTTTGCCTCTGCTCCAGCCTCACCTTGATGCTGTATCCACAGGTTGAAGGTGGCTGCAGTCCTGCACCTGGCCAGGGCACTGGGCAGCCAGGTGAGGACAGCCCCAACAGGGGCAATTGCACAGAGAAAGTCCCCAGCAAATGGCTGCACAGCTCAGGGGGAAGAACAGAAGAGCTTTTTAATCTTTTAACTGTCATTTCTGTGGGTCTGCAAGAAGATCAGCACACATCCCCCAAGGTCCTGCCCTTGTTCATCTATTTTCCCTCTAGGCTCACAGTCTCCAGCAAAGTGTGTGGACTCCTAGCTTTAAGCTGACATTTGCATCAGCTCAGATGAAGCAACTGCCATCCTGCTGTCTGGGAGCTGCCTACTGTCCAGTACCCCTGCCAGAGAACACCAGCACAAACACAAGCCAACCTGTGGGATGCTGAGCTTTGAAGCCCTACGAGACACGGGTGGGTGCCCTGCCAAAGTGCCCTACTAACAGCGTCCAGCTGATGAGGACACCACAGCCAGGAGAGCAGGAGGGGAAGAATGAAGGACCCCTCTTTGAGGATATTGGGTTTGGAAACCTGTATCTATTAATTATGAATAAATGCAACTGAAGTTGCATTTTTTACTTCTGTTGGAGAGCAAAAAGAGCTTCTAATCTGGAGCGAGACTTTGATATTTGCAAAACTGAATATATAAGCAAGGACTTCTAGTAAAGTTTCTCTGGCAGAAAACTTCAGCAATTTTCTAATTTTTTTTTATATTTCTGCTGACCGAGAAAAAAATATTCATTGACAGGCCCAGAGATAAGCATAGAAATGCTCAGAAAGTAGTAACTTATAAATCCTACCTTTATATAACATTTCCCCACTATCAAGTCTTTCACATTTCCAAATAAATGAGGTAATGTTAAAATCCTCTGCAATCAGAAAATTGTTTTCCATATAACCCACATGCTATCTTTCTGACTGCCTGTCATGTGCCCTGATTGCTAACGTCTATTAATTGTTTTTACTTGCTCATCCAGTATGAACTCCGCTATTCATTTTTGTTATCCTCTAAGTATATTTATCTTGTAAGCAACAAAGCTGTATGTTCTCCTTAAGTTTTTTCAACACTTTAAATAATCTGCTCCACATCCAACCAAGAATTTTAAAAGACATGCTTTTGCCATTGCTATCCATATGCGAGAACATAAACTTTCAGACAACTAGAAGAAAAGTCCTGTTGTGCCAGTATTTTCAGTAGGTAGTATACAGGCAGCTCAGGTAATTAAAGGCTTGTCAGCCTGACAGTGATCCCAGAGAAAATAATGAAATGGCGGAGAGGGACTTGATTAATAAGGAAATAAAGATGGCTAATATAATTACTGCCAATCAACATGGGCTTATAGCAAGCAGATTTTGTCAAACTAATTTGATTTTTTATGGAGTTTCAAGTTGCTAAAAGTAACCATGATGTTATAATAGACTTCTAAAAGCTACTTTAGATGGTGCTTATTACATGATATTTTGATTAACCTGAATGATATAAAAATCAACATGACATACATTAAAAGGATTAAAGCCTGAGTAAACTGATCACTCATTAGGGAACTGCTCTTGAACATGTGTTTCCAGTGGGATCCTAAAGCCACCAGTTCTTAGCCCTACTCTTCTTCATGTTTAATCACTGATCTGCAAGAAAGCATAAAATCATTACTAATAAAGTTGGCAGATAGGACAAATATCAGAGGAGTGGCGACATGAGGAGACTGAGCCAGTGGTACAGAAGGGACTGCGTTGCTTTGGGAACCAGCACAACCAACCAACATCAAGTCCAACAGAGTCAGACAGAGACCATGCTGCTAACAAACAGAGGGGGCTCTATTCTTGGAAAAAAACAAATCTGGAAGGAGCTGGGGGGTACTGAGGGGTTTTCAGCTGAACAGGCATTTGAGTAAGATGTTCTGCTAAAGGAATAAATGTGATCCCTGTATGTGGAAATGCCGAATGGGGTAACAGGCTTTTACCTTTGTGTTCAATCCCGCAATATTGCATCCAGTTTTGATGCCCGCAGTTCAAGACAGATGTTGAGTAGTCAGAGGGAGTTCAGAAAAGAGCCGAAAGAATGATGAAAGAGTTGGAAAACATGGGTCATGTGAAAAGGTTCGAGGTATTTAATGAACAACAAGTATCTGCTCACAGCCCAAGATGCTGCACCATGTTGAACACAAATTCAATTTAGAGGGCTCTCCAGTCTGGCAAACAGACTCAAGAACAGGAAACTAAGTCAGTACCATCCATTCAGGTATATGGTGTATACATTGTATAGGGAAGATGATTTCTAACTGGAACACCTTTTCAGTTCTGTGATAAATGTCACATCACTAGAAACTAAACACTTCACAGGATTTTTCTCTGACAGGTATGTCCTATTTCAACCTAAACTCATTTCAGAAAAAAACATGGCCTGTGTCATCCAGGGGTTTAGAGTAGCTGTTCTTGGAACCTGAAAACCTACCACTCTACAAAGGTGTTTATTTATCAGACAAAAATGTTAACAGTGATAGAAATTTCCTTTTAAAAAAGTTCTTTTATTCTATTTTCTTTGTCCTGGAAAAGTTTATTCTTCTCGTTGAAAATTCTCTTCAACCAACATCCTTCTTTTTCACCCACTCCCAAAATTTTAACATGTCAGTTGTAGACTAATGATTCTGAATCCCAGTGTCCAAAATGCTACAAAGTCCTGATGAAAATGGGCTACCAAGAACAAATCCTGCAAGATTCACAGAAAGTATAGAAAGGGATGCTGTAGGCAAGAGACCTCATTTCTGACCCCTGTTCCCAGGCTGTTTGAAAAAAAGACCATTCTAAATAAGGCTGGATAGGCTGACAAATGCCTATCTTAAAGCTTTAAGCTATTACAGAGCTTAGTTGGATTTATATTGACAACCTACAGATGAAATGCTTTTTATCAATTTCTACTTGCCCTCTAAGCAAGCTATGCTTTTTGTGCATGTGTATATTTATAGCAAAACTATACTTTAAATGATCTTTAGCAGCTGAAATAATTACCCCAAAACATTATATACCTAGAGAAATCAGTGAACTGGGAAAAAAAATCACTAAAATTTGCTACGTAACCTGCAGAAGTTGAGCAGAATAACAGATGGCTCACAGTCTTCTTTCTCCAATTAATGGCTAAAGAGAAATAGTTTACTTGGGGGAAAATGACACTTTCCATTTAAACTTGGAGTATTTTAAGGCACTAATTTAGGGGAACTTCCAGCAGCCAATCAGCAACTGTTATGATCCTTAGTATTTCAGGACTTGACCCTCATAGGGGCCAAACCCTGGCCTGCCTCTCAGGATCACATCTTTATTTTATGCTAAGTCTTGTTCCTTGCTCCCATTAAAGTCACTCCAAACCCCAAATCATTAGATAAAAAGGTGGTGAGAAAAGATATAAATAATATGTGCAGTGCAGAATAAATTCACATCTAAATTACAGGCCAGGGGAAAAAACACCTTCTGCAGAAGGCTCATCACATCCACTGCCTTTCCTTTCATATCTATTTTTCTACCTTCATTCCCAGACTATTTACTGTTTAATAACTCATTCAAGGTCTTGCTTGAACGCTTTGATGCTTCTTGCTTGAATAGATTTTCTTTGGAACATACTCCCTAAGCTGTACGCATTACAGTTGCTATGAAATATTTTTTGCCCAATATATTCTCTTAAAAAAACCCCAAGCAACTCCCACAACTTTCACCTAAGTTTTTCAAGACCATCCCTGACTTCAGCATACCAAAAGTTATCAAAATGGTCATTGTGGGGGTGAAGGTAAATTCCTATTAAGGTATCTTTGATATATTTTCATTTATACTACTGAGTTTTATTTTACATGCAGGCTTCTAGATGCTCCTTACTTTGCATGAGTAAAAACACTCTAAAAACATCCAGCAGTATTGTGCAGTCCCCATGCAAACAGATTTCCCAGTTAAAAAAATTAAGAATTTCATCTGCAGAGTGACAGTAAGATCACAGCCCAGTAATGATTTATTTATGACATTGTTAGTGATGTCTTTGTCTTATCAAGCTTGACTCCTACTGTGATTAAGGTTTTGTTTCCACTGTTTGCAATGCAAGGAGATTTTATCCACCTTAATTATTCCTAAAGATTTTCACTTTCACCACATTGAATTTCTGAACATTCAATGGCTGTTTACTTTGTTTCTGATTCATTTCTCAAAGACACTTGAAAGTGCATTTTTCTAAAGATATTTTTCCTTTCATTTTTCAGTCCCTTCTGGATGGTGTAAATATTTTTCTTCCATATTGATTTTTGTCCTTTTTCCCTTCAACAAATGCTAATTATTTACTAGAGTTAATTGAAACTGACTCATCTATTTTTGTTTAACAATTTCAATGCATATATTGCTATTATGGTCCAATAACCTTGCCCTCCAGCATCATTAATGCAAGCAAAGCTACAGGACAAGTATTTGTTAGTTAAGTTGTTATTTTAATTAAAGATAATAGTTTCTGTTAAATCCTTTATTCTTGTGTATTCCCTTATGAACTATAATGTTAATTATCCCAAGGTATCAGGAAGAAGTTGAGGCTTGCAAAGTCAAGCATCCCATAGATAGGAAATGCCAAAACCAAGATAGGCATAAATGCCCAATCTGAGCTTCTCAGCACCATTTTAACACAAACAATGGCAGTCATTAAACATAACAATATATTAAGCATCCGGCAATAGTAGAATATATCCAGCAACACTCCCGCATCTAGCTGTACAGATTAGGATGCTATCCAGTATTCCTTATAAAAAGGGTAATTACCCTCACCTAAATTTGCTGTTTGTAGTGTTGCCTCTGAAATCTGTCGAGACTCGCTCTGCCTGCTCAAGGCCAGTGGGTGAGCAAGGGCTGGTGAGCTCAACCCTTCCCACACGATGCAAGCCAGGTAGAAGCCCAGCACCCTCCATTCCTGCAGAGGTCAACAGGGACTGGTGTGGCTCAACCTGTTACAAATGTCAGTCTTTAAAGAGTGAAAGCAAGAGTTTGCATTTCCTCCTCCAGAAGCTTCAGAGAGAGATGATCAACAGATGTAAGTAGCAAGTTTTACTAAGCAAAGTACAGGCCTAAATGTTCTAACATGTTAATCAGAACAGGAGAACAAGCTGCACAATCGTACAAAGAGCTCATCTGGAAATCATTGGTGCCTTGATTTACTCTTTAAGTGAAGGCACCACAGCCTCTCCAGCGGCTGCTGTGCCCAAGTACCTCAGGCCTCAGCATAAGCAGATCCATTTCATTTAACATAGGAAAAGCTTTGCTTGGGTTCCTACCTACTCAAAAGCAATGTCTAAACACACTGTTGCAGCACATGCCTACATTAAAGCAACACAGCAAATATAATGAGCTCAGCAAATAACAGTATTATCTCCTTTAACTGGAAACGACTACAGATGCCATAATTTATATGGCCATTTACTTCAAACAAAGGCTTTGGCACGTAAATCACACCTACCATCCTGCAATCTATCCAGTCACTTTGCAACTCAACCCCTACAAGCCAATTCTGGTGTAAACTCATGAACTCAAAAAGATGTTTTAAAAAACTGAGATGCCACAGTGGGGAGGTTGGAGAAGTTTTACCACCACCATCCAAACAGCTGCCTACTCTCTCCTAACCCGGGCGGTGTATTTTCTTTCTCCTTAAAAGATTATCTGCCTTAACTGAACACTGATTAAATATTTTCCAAAGGACAATGAGTTTGTTTGAAACAGACAAACATTGTTCTTTCCTTATTTCACAAACCATGACTCTTAAAATAGAACATATCCATCCTAAATTTGGCTTGCAGTCTCCTCACAACTGCCTTTTCTACTTTCCAGGTAGAAATCTTAGAGGTGTCAAAACCTCATGGAAAAGCATAAGACATGAGGCAGATAATTCATATGTAGAGTATGTTATCTGCCTAGCCAATGTATATATATTTTATTGTAGATAGTATGTTTCCCTCCTGTGATCACTTCAGAAAAGGACAAATACTCAGTAAGTAGTCTGTTACATGATGTACATACAGACTTAAAAAATCACTTTTGTAGTGGCTTATGTAGCATGAGATGAAAGTTTTGAACTTTGACTTTCTCCTTCATCAGTATAAGTGGTAACATCTCTAAGAAGTACTCAATACTTGGCTAAAACTAAAACTGTCCCAGAAAGGAGATGATACAGAAGATACAACTTACATAAAAGAAGTAAAATGTCATCTAAACGTAAGGTCATTTTGCGTTACACTTCAGTTTCAGATCATTTAGCAGACACACAAGATTATACCCCAGCCTGCCCCAGCTGCTCTATTAACTAAGCAAATAAAAGTTTTTTAAAGATCACCTTTACTCTCTTTCCCTTTAAAGCAGCCATTTGCTAGAAAATTAGATCTCAGACTGAGTATAAAACATTTAGCTACTGTTACACCAGGGGCCACAGACAGAAGTATTTGAAGTTTAAAATCAACCTCTCAGCAAAGTCAAAGGCCCTCACTGCATCAAGAGGATAAAGTGAAGGTTGATCTGTTTATAAGGCTACAGGTTAATATGTATTACATATTATCTGAAAAGTGGCTCCAAGAAGTATGTTTGCAATCTAAAGCATTTGGAGGGGGATTCACCTGCTCAAACGTAGACTTCAATGCAGTGAATAGGTACATCTGAGTTGCTGTCTGGATTTTGTTTAAAAGCAGTAACAAAAGGAGGCAATGGAAAAAAAAAGACACTTCTGAGGTGGCTGAGTAGGTATTTATCTCATCCCAAAATAGGACAAAGCAATTCCTCTCTCTTACTTACCTACAAAGAAAACTTTAGATGTAGATGTCTACCTTGCAGATGTCTTAAGACTCAAGTGGCCTCACTGCATTCACAATGCCTGTGGCCATTCCCTCCAGCACACAGTGAAATTCTTTTTTTATTATTATTTTTGAGACACTGGTAATAAAAAATATAAGCACTCTTATCTGTGGCATTGTTTTCCTGTGAGTCATCTGATAGTAAGTCAGTGCATGCTTCTAGGTGAGCATCTCTGTCAGAATGTTAACAAAGACCTGGTGTAATTAGGTCTGCAATTTTACAGACTGTTACTGTATAGAAGTCCTGCATTTTTTCCCAAACTTTATACTGTTTACAACCTTTTCAGTCTCTGTTTAAGCTCCTGACTTCTCTAATGCAACTGCAACTTCATTGAGGTTGACAGAACTCAAAACTTTTACTTTTTAAATCCTCCAGTAGCTTTTCTGTTTCATGATACATATACATTTGTGAGGAACCCTGAAAGCCAGATTTAAATAGATCTAGAATGTCTTATCACATTCCTTTCAGTTACTATTTAACAAATTTCCTCCTCATGATTTCTCCTTCCCAGTAGATAAGCTAGAATTTTATCAGCTTTGATACTCTCTTCACAAATGTGGTCCAGCTAGTTTTATTTGCCACGCTTTTCAGTCAGTATATAGTAAGTTTTTCCCTTACATTTATGTGACTTGAACTGCTTTTGATTCTTGTATTCCTGTAAAGAATCTTCTATCTTTATTTCTTTTAAAAAGCAAATAATTACTTCCATCTTACATTATCAAAGGTATCACGAGGTAGTTTCGTTCAATTACTACTTTGGACATTTCTCTTGAATATTGCTATCTTCAGAAGCATAGCACCATTGAAAATCCAGTATTTCTTTTATTTTTCTTCCCTTGAGACTGGCAAGAAAGTCAACAAATGGATATAATACAAGGAAATAATATTATTACTTCCCTTGTAGATGTTTGTGCTCTAGAAACATAAAAGGTGTCCTGGATATGACTATTACCAATTCAAACAACATGCAGCCTTTTGTCCAGAATGGATTTGGATGCTTTGTAAATATTTCTGGTTTCTATTGTGCTGTAGAATTAAGAAGAAGTAAGAATCACCAAAATAAAATTTGCCTTACTTTCTGTAATGTTTTGAAGGAAAGTGAGAGGCACGGATAGTATAAATTCATCTAACTAAGTGGTTTATTGATCTCCATTGATGAAAAGAAAGAAAAATGTAGGGTTTTTTTGTTATTTCTCCTTTTTTTATTTCTCCTTGCTTTGACTAGAAATTTTATCTTGCTTCTGAGAAAGCTTCAACAATGAAAGGTCCACTAGAAATGCCAACAAGCTCCTTTAGTTGACATTTTTAGTTCTCTAGGCTTTTTTTTTCTCTTGGCTGTAAGCACAATATTCTGACTATCTGTGGATACAGTATTTGCCACATTATGGGTGAAAATAGCACATATTCAAAACATTTTATGATCTTATGGCTCTTTGCTACTCTAGCTGTTACTTTATAAGAAGCACACACAATAATAAATACCACTGAATGTATGAACCACCCAACATATTATTATTTGCTAAATTTCAAAATCTATTCCATGTAAATTTTCTACTTGGTAAACATACAAAGTCTAAGTAATTCCCTCTTTTCCCAGATGTCCAAGGTGCAAGCACCTGTGTCCTGTGTTTGCTACATTTCAAATGTAGTTATTTTAAAAACTAGATTGTCTTCTAATTATTAGTAGTTTACCTCTCTATTGCATGACAATTCTGATTTAACATCATCAAGATGTTTATCAGCAGCCTGTCACCTGCACCTGGCTGTTTTGTACTCTTATCAATAACCTTCTTTTAAAAAATACTACTACTAAGTAGATATTGACTTTTGCTGAGATGAATATCAAGATTTACTGACCTCAGGATAAATATTTACCAAAGCAACCTGCAGTCAATATTTTCTTTGTGGAACAATCACTCTTGATGTTCATGGAAATATGAAGACAATCTCATGCATGTCCATTAAAGTCTCACTAACTCACACTGCAGTAGACTGTAAACCTACCCAAAACGTAGATTCCAGGCTGCTGTATCACACATTCTGCACACAACAGTACAATACTTATTTCTCCTTTAACTGAAAAGGAACCTCACTGAAGAGGAAAGGATTAAGAAAAAACGTAAAGAGATTTCATGAGGGGCTGCTCTGTTCCCATTTCCTCAACAGAACCTTTTCATAAACAAAAGAAAATTAATATTCTGTTGCTGGAGAAAATAACTTTCACCTCCATTCATTCTGTCCATAGCCACACTTCCAGCACAAACACACAACTCGGGTCCTCACATACTTTACTCTGTTTTTTGCTTTCGTCCACAATTTGTCTGGTATTCAAAAAAAATCTATAAAATCTTCTAAGAATTAGAATCCTCCCTTAGAAAAGCTGAAAACTTTCAGCACAATCTTTGAAATAACAGAGTTCCCAATTATAGATTACTTGTGTAACATAATTTTGCATGAGAGACACATTGCTGTATCATGCCTGATACCATGTTCCTTCCACCACCAGTCTTTCCACATGAACTACATCTGAAAGAAAAAAGATGGCAAAGAATTTCAAAGAACAGTATTTTTTAAATAGGATATCCTACAAGGTAAATCACACTCGAGGGGAAAAAATAAGCCGCTTTTCCCAGGCTCTGATTCAGACAAATGCTTCTATGGAGCTCAGTAGGACCAACAGGGGGGTGCTAATTTGCCTGTGCAAACAGATGTTCCAGATATCTGTACTAATGAACTTGGCCATGGCAGTCACTTACTGACTCACTACTGGAATGTTTACAGCCATTAGTGTGAGCCAGAAAATGTATGACGATGTTTAGATAAATTATCTCGCCCTTGGCTAAAAAAGCCTTTTCTGAACTGCTTCCATTACCACCTGAAATATCCTTGTCTAGTACAAATCCTTCAGCTGTTGTGATGCACGCAGATTGTCATGATGAACTCCAGATTATTCACACAGAGCCCGATTATCACTTTTGTCAGCTTTGTGTTAATGCAGCTTTTCTAATTTCAGTTCGGTACCTCTGGTTTTGCACCAGGCTGAGCAAGATTCCAGCCTGGGGTTGTACCCACCACTAAAACCCAAGCACTCATTTACATTTTTGTTCTTTCAGTCTCTCAAGTCTCCAGATTAAGAACAAAACATGCTACCTTCATTGGCAGAAAGCTTCCTCTTCTTACATCTTGTCATTTACTGTGCCATCTCATTTATATTCAAACCTTCTCATTTATATCCTGATGAACAACTGACTTTTCCTCTGCATTTTAAAAGAAATCTATCCACCCACTTCTTTACATTCATCATCTTTGAATCAGTAGACCAAGTCACTGCTTTATTTTGCTTCCAGAAAAAAATATCTACAGAGCCTACTACTGTGTCTTTAGACACCTTTACCTCTCCCCTTCATCCATCTCCTTGGTACTCTACCACTTCCACTGCAACTCTCAATGTAAAATACTTCCTCCCTTTGACTTGGAGAGAGGATGTTTTGACTGCCTGTCAACTCACACTTGGGCTTCAAATGTGGCTGTCCCAACAGCCAGTTTGTGGTGCCAGTTTTTAGGATGTGGTTTGACTTTCTAAGTTAGTCAAATAAAAGAGTATCTTCAAATTCGTTTAAACTTCACTGAAATCAGTAGATAGCTACCACCATTCACATCATTAAAGATGACAGAGAAACACATACGTCTAGTTGAAATCTAGGTACAATGCATAGTAAGTATTCAAATGTTCTGAAAGAAAGAACAATGCTGAGTATTTTGGGGTGCAAGGATATATGGGGGTATGTGTGTGTATATAGGTGGGACTGCACGGCCATGCATGCTTAAGGGAAACCATACAGGTGAAGAAACAGGAGGACATCCACAGAAACTACCCCAGGGTATGGCTGCACTGGACAATGCAAGTAAGAGCAGGCCTCTGATAAAAACTCCCACTGAACAGTAAGCAAAGCAATCTGTGTATCTACTGCAGACTAAGAGTTTCTCCTATGTATGGTAAAAGACTTTGTTTGATCTGGAATTTGCTAACAGAGATGAGCTATAGCAAGGATATTAGAAAATACATCACAAACATCAGCTCTGGGAAGAAATCAAAGGATATGCAAGAGACAAGAATGGAAGACAGCTGCTAGATATCCATTTGGGCCACTCAAAGGACTTATGCTTTAGGAAGAGCCTGAATGATGCAGATTGGGATCCTGCCCTTTCTGTCAATTATTGAGCTAGTTCACATACGTGAGAGGAACAGGATCCAGCCAGGGAGTTTTAAGTACAGGGGAAAATGCTCTAAACCAGAACTGTCTAGGAAGAACAAAGGTGGCTAAAGGATGCCGAAAACTTGCCCAGTACCACTGAGAATTTACGGGATGAAGTTATCAGTGAATCAGCATGTACTTTATCAGCTGGACTTGGACTTACTGGTGTGTACCAGGAAAAGGAGGCCTCTGAGAGGACACTCAGTATTTCCTTATCTTAGCATCCCATAAGAGGAAGGCAGCATTGGTGAGAAAGACCAACTGCCACAGGACCTGTAAGCACAGCTCTGTGTTTAATATGTATGACGTTAAAGAAAGATTCATGATATTTAGTAGACAAAAAAATAAGCTAGAAGTGGTTTCTAAGCCAAAGGGAATAAGGACCTAGTAGAAAAATTACAAAAACTCATTTAGCTAATGCTTGCACAGTGGAAAAATAGCTAGAAAAATAAGATTAGTTTAAGCATAATAAAAGAGATGTGCTTATGGCTGAAGTTCCTATTCTGTTCAGGAAGTAGGTGGTTAAATGGAGGAAGATAGGGCATCAAAGTTGAGCTATATGAGAATCAGCTAGATAGTTGCTATTTTGTATTGTAAGAAAAAAAGAGAAAAAATAAAGGAGAGATGTGGGTCAGATGAAACAAATTATACATAATTGGATGTCAGCAAACAAATTGTTCTTCATTCAAGGGAAAAACCTGTGTAATAATTACCCACTACTGGGATAGTTTCCAGAGGAAAAAAGACAGTATAGAGCAGCTTTGGGACCAAGGCTGTTTGGGAGTTTGGGGGTGTTACTGCCTTTTATGCGAACAGAACAGGGATGCATTTTTGCTGTGAATATGATGAAAGATCATGAAAGATGGAAGAAAACCTGAAAAAAACCCAAACCAGTTGCCCTGATTGGTGTAAAGGTATACTATGGAGAATAAAAAGAAGTAGGTGTAAGAGTCGGTCCGAAGAATGGTATTGCCTCAACATTGACATCAGGGACTTGGACAATACGAGACTAACATCTTGACAAGAGGCCACAACGACCTGCCTGATAAAGCTGAAGGGAGAGTACTACATGGTATGAACAGTTCTGTGTAATAGCAGTACGAACAGTCCAGTACCACTCTCCGTTAAGCTTTACCAAACTGAAACAATAAAGACTGTATAGCTGCCATCAAGAAGATTGATTCCAGCTGCTGCTTACAACTTTGATGAAGAAATCCTAAACCTCAAGTGAACTTTGCTCATTATAATGTCATCATAATGTGAAAACACACCTCCTGGTCAAAAGCTACCCTCCTCCAAGTCAGACCACGCCTCGGACGCTCATCCCTGAGCATGCGTGAAGGCCTCGCTACAGCTGGCAAAGGGCCACAGGACAGAGGAGGGGCAAGGTGGCCCAGAGGAGGGGCAAGATGTACTGCCTGGCATAAAAGATGTCTTCCTAGCAAACGAACTCTCGGAAGCTTTCCCCACCAAGGATCACGACGATCAGAGGGACTGGCGGGACACTGCCTAGACCTGGGACCGGAGGGATGCCTTTGGACCCATGGTGGTAACTATAACCCTCTTTCCTCACTTTACCTCTTTTCTCTCTTCTCCTATTACTCTTTCTTGCGATCGTAAGCCACTTTATGGGCAAAACAATAAAGTTTCACTGTTTGATTGAAGTATAACCACTGTGGCATATCCGCCTTTGATTTTTTGCACTTCGAGATCACAGCAAACGAACCTTTCCATCGCGTGTCCATTGAGTGGACCGTGACAGTAGGTTAAGCTTTAAGAGACTTTATGACTAAATATTGACCATAAAGAGTACATGTGATGTCCAAAGGTCCTAGTCCACCAGCTTTCCAGATAAGGGGCCTGACTAGAGCATATGGCTTATGTGCCAGCATTTCCTTCCCTTGGAAACCAAGGCATTTGAGTCCCACCCCAGTGTGGGTTTAAGATGCAGCCACAATATGCACCAAGAGCTAAGAGCTCCTCCTCTGTGTCGTTTTAAGATATAACCTACAGGACTTGTTCCAACATAGAGGTCTAAGGTGCTTCTGGTTAATAACCAGGAATCATTCTCCCAATCCCATTCAGTTTGCCTGCAGATGGGCAGCAAGGGAATGACACTGGAGGTCATCAACCCATTCCTCTTCCACCTATCATACAGCAATACCCAAGAGGGAAAAGCATTGTTAGTCAGTGAGGAAATACATACCTGAGTTTAAGCAGTCTCTGGGCTCATCCAGAGTTTTGGTTAAATAAAAATATGGTAAAATCAGATCAAAAGTGGAGAAAAGATACCTTACAAAAGGTTGGACAGATGATCTGTCGAGGTCCCCTCCAAACTGGGTTATGCTATGAGTCTATGAAAATTGAAGTAATTTGAAATTATTCTTATCGATTAACGCAGAGAGATGATAACCTAACTCTGTAGCAGGCTCAATCCAGGGAGATACAAAAATGGGTCTTGGCAAGGTGAAGTGGTCAGAAATTATAGAAGAAACAGTGCTTTCACAGCTGAACACTGTGAAATGTACAATGTACAGCAATGTACGCTGATACTCCCGGCTTGAGCAGTGTACCTGCGGCATCTGACAGTCTTAAGTATTACAAAGTCCACCTCTCTCAGCTCCTATGGTATCTGCAAATGATATCCTAAGGCCAGGTAAAAAAGGTTTCTGCAAGAGTTGAAATATTTTAAATTGGTCTCAGATAAACTGACAATTGCTAATCTGAACCTAAAGCCAAAGGACTGAGAGTTATTGCAAAGCCTGGAAGTTTATCAGAGGTATGTTATCAGCAAAATAAAAATTTCCACCAGCATAAAGGAGACTGTACACTGAACTTCCCAGCTCTCCAAACATTCACAGGTACGTGGAGTTTTGTAGGACTTTATTACTATTATAGAATATATTTTTAAAGTAAATTATCATTACTGTGAAACTCTGTGGTTTGGGTGAGAAACAGATTCTGCATCAGCAGACTGTGATCTGCCACTTTCAGAGTTACAAAGACTCCTGTGACTGTCTCTGTCGTGGCTTACTGATATTTCCTATTCTTCTCATACTGGACAGAATAAACTAGTATTAGTTTGGGAACTAGCAACAGTTTGGAGAAGTATTGACACAAGAACATGCTGAGTTGAAGTGGGTGGCAACTGATTGCAGCAAAAGAGTAATTCCATAGAGGAAAATCATTGTACAACCTGCAACAAACCCCTGACAGTGGTGACAGTCATAGACTGCAGCTTGACCTGTAGAGGAGGCAGGTTCTGATCACAACTGAGCATGCACCTCAACAACACCTCCAACAGATTCTGTAAAGCTGAGGAGTAATTTGCTTCATAGTTGGAAAAACTGTACCACTGTGATTGTGCAGCCTCACACAGGCACAAGAAAGCAATGTTGATGCCTTGTCAAGATAGCCTCGTTCAAATGATAAATTGCAAACACTCCCCTAAGTAGGAAACCAAAACCTGATTTCTCAAAGGAACAAGCATACTCAGGAAAAAAATTACTGTCTTCTCTCATCCTGTAATCTGCAGGAAGGGAAATGTTGCTGATTTATCCACTGGTGATGAAGTGGGACTGGAAGAATGTATGCCAGACCAGCTAGATGCTTCCTAGGTATAGGGCCTTCAATTGGATGCAATTCCATCAGGAGTGCATACAAAATAGAAAAAATACAAGTGCAACGCCTTCCTCTCTTCTCACACTACTATGAATGTATTTCATAATTTTAAAACCACTGAAAATTTGGGGATTTCTAGAGGGAATTTTATGAGAGGACAACCTCTGATAAAATAAAACAAATGACAGACTCTCAGATGGTGAGTTCAAGAGGGTTTTGCAAAGGACAAGGGCCCTAAGCTGAAACCAATGCTTTGTCTCCATGACCACCATTAGCTGTATTAGCTAGGTTCAGTTTTAATGGTGAAGTATCACAGTCTGTGTGACAACCATGCCGTCCCCTGGCCTTGCAGTCAGACCCACAAAAGGAATCTTTCACTTCTCTGGAGGGTGGAAGAGAAATAAGCTGGGAGTGAAAGTACCTACAGAGGTTTCAGTAATTTGGGCTGTTTGGGTTCACTACAAGAAATCATCTGGCAGACAGAACCCATCAGCATATTAATTCCACTTCTCATGTTTGGAACTATTTCTCTGCTTTCTGCTCAGCAAATTGTTCATGGTATCACCCTTCCAGGCCCAGTGAGCAAGGTAAAGTAAAGTAAAGGAAGAGCTTTAATTACAATGTCTGGATTAAACTTTGCAGCAAGTGGCAAAATTAGCCACTGTTTTGCCTTCCAGACAGAGGGCAGATATCGGCTAGCACTAGCCCAGATGAGCTTGGGGGTACACAGGGACTTGAATGACCTGGGCAGAAGAGTTCTGAGCACTGTTCTGGACAGGGATGTGTGCAATAAAGAAATAAGAGAGAGCTCAGGTGGAGAAGCGCTGAGATTATCCCAAAACAGACTGCAGAAAATTACCTACTCGATCCTGGATTTTGCCTGTGTACTCAGATCTGAAGGGCTATCATTTTTATATTAGTAAGTTCCTTGGCATCCTTTCTTTCTTGGTTCAGAAAAACTGCTCCAGTACATGGAATTTTTGTTCTGTTATTTTTACAATGTCCAAATCTCACTACATCTTGCCCTTGTTAACCCATGATTTCTTAGAAGTCAATACACTTTAGGTTGATTTATATTTAGAATTTGAATTCTTGAACAAAATATCTTATGTCTGCCTGTTTGGGGAAAAAAAAAGGTTTAACTTCATAAAAATGTAAGAGTCCAGTCCCTCTCTGGTGTATCTGTGTTCAGTGCCCATCAACAGGTCTTGTTCCTGGATTCCCTTCAAATCAATAAAGAAAAGCATCTTAGAAAAGCAGTGGGAAGGAATTATGCATGGTTATTCACTTGACTCTTTGCTGAACCCTGAGTTGGTCTGTTCATTTTTTGAGTAACCTCGCCTTTTACCACTGCAATGCTCTGGAACAAAACCCCTGTTCTGCGTATCTGCTCTTCAAAGAGGTCCTAGGGGTACATTTTCAGCCACAACAGTCAAGGTTATTTTCTGAGGATATTAATTTCTGGGTTAGCATTTCTAGTTTCTGCCTATTCAGACAGCTAGATGTTTTCACTAAAAGGATGGAAACTGTATTCACAATTACGATCAAATCCACTGTGAAATACGGATCCACAAACTGAGCAGTTTTATCTTCCTGACCAGCATGTACCTTGAGATAGGCATCAGCTGAGATGAATTTCAGAAAACGTGCTCCAGAGACGACACAACTAAAACCTCTCTGAACAGTGATTTGGTGTGAGTAACAACCAGTACACAGAGCTGGAAACAACTACAGCTTCCCCAAAAAAACCAGCAAGAGTTTGAAGGTTACACAAGTCTTTTCAATGGAAAACAGCAGTAGTCACAAATATCAACTGCCTTTTATTTTAAATACCAGTCCAGGTGGTACAGCTCCAGGAGTCTCCCCTGGGGTTGGGGAACACCCATAAATGGCCCCGGAGTGGCAGGCTCCAGGGCCAGGCAGTCAGAGAGCTGCTGCTCTGTTGCGATGGGGGCAAAGGGGAGGCACTGGTGCAGGTTTAGAGAGAGGAAAGCAGGGTAACGTAATCACAGGACCCCACCACAACCCTGGAGGATCCCAAGACTTGATGTCACCTGACAGGAGAGTTATTTGAAGAGCCTCACCTGGAAGCTGTGTCTGCGTTTGATTTAGGAACAGCGACATGCAGACTGGCATGACCTGCTATGTGCATAGGTGCACTGCGTGCACCAACAGGCTCTATATCCCCCTCTCCTCCTTTCAGATCTACTATGTTAGCAAGAGAACATTCAGTTTGAAAGGCATTTCAAAATCTTTAGAAATAAATTGTGTTTGACAACTGTATCAATGGAATTAGCAATGTGGCAAACTGCACAATGTCTTCATGGACCAGTCTGATGAGCAAAGGAACACGGACTTTCAGGAGAGGCATCATTTTTGCTTCCAAACATTTTACGCAAACATTGGAGTCCTTGTGCACCCAGAGGTGGTAAATTCTGAAGGCCTTTTATGTGCTTTCAGAAAATTGTACCTAAAACAATCCTCAACATTCCTACAAGTTACCCCAAAATAGTTATACAGTACCTGGATATGACACCAAAGATACTTACCTTTACCTGAACTCTGAAAAGATCATGATAAAGATTATGATTTATATAAATATGTATCTTTTCCACATCTCTAACACTTACTTGGTCCAGGAGTTTTAGACTTATGTTCAGATTTAAAATAACAGGAGCTTATTATCTAAAACACTCAACCATCTTTTTGTTGTCTTCCAGATTATTCTAATTATTTTTACAAATTCAAGCATGTCTGTGTATGTAGTTTTTATATAAAATTACCTAAGTCATGAATTGTATGTAATTCAGTTATCTTACCCCAGCAGCACAAAGTTATTTGGCCCTAGCAGCAGAAATTATGGTTGCAATTTTAAAGGTTGTAACAAAGTATTAGAATGGTCTTTTCCTTTCTAATATTACATCATATACTCAAAAGCAGCAAGTAATTAAACTGTGGGTTCCTTTATTAGGTAATTTATTTTAAGGTGGTCAACAAATCACTGGCTCTCTGGGAAAAAAAAACCCAACTGCCTTTTAGCTTCTTAGCTGTGGGCTTGGCTAGAAGAACAAATCATGTTCAAAAACCTTTCTAGGAAAGGTAACTACTTTGAATTACTTGTCTGTAGCTGAAAAACTAATCTCCTTTACTCCTACACAGATCTGGTGTGCATCAGACTCAATCTGGGACACACCCAAAAGCATGTTTATCAGTGCACTTCTCCATGGAGCATGGCCCTTAGGGTTGCGTGGCTGTCCTCAGGTGGGCTCCCTTCTGACCAACAGGCTCCTTGCTTCACTGGCTTGATGTCTGTAGTCATCAGTATCTTTCAACAGCAGCTCAGCGATGCTATGGCTGATGTCACTCAGTCTGCTTCCATCATTCATTGCTCTGTATATGCATTAGGCATGAAATCAAACACACTTTTTTAGCACAAGCAACTTCATCACCTGTCCTAGATACCTGGGAAATAATAGAGATTTTCCTATCCTATTCTCTTCCAGCTTCCTTGTTTCTGAAAAGACTGTTCCCAGTTTTCTTCACTGAATTTTTCTGCTTCTGTTTCTTTTTTTTTCTTGATCCAGAATATTGCTGTCATCTTGAAATTATCTTGCTAAATACTTTTGTTTTCAATTCTAAGACTCCCACCCACCACCGTTTACAGGTAGAAAAGATGAATTCAGATGAGTAATAAACATACACATGTACCTTCTGAGCTCTTTAGTGTTTGCAGAAATGTTTATCTGCCACAAAGACTGACACAATGTACAGAAAACTCATCAGTTACATTTGAATTGTTAATAAAATCAACTGTTAAATATGTATCTTTCATACAAAGAAAGCTGGATAGATTAAAATGTTCCCTTTAATCACTATTCAACTTTTAAATGCCTCTGTATGGAAGTGACAGAAATTAGCTGTATTCAGTAAAAGCAGCAGGGAAAGGTTAAACAAAGAAAACTCTTGTTCATTTTGGCCTCTCATTGCCTGACTAGAGCTTATGCTACCTACCACTATTCAGGTTCTCAGGTCAAGGGATAAAGTAGGCAATCATGTAAATGACTGCAGTACAGACTTTTTCTCCCATCTGCCTGCAAACAGAGAAAAAGAGAAATCAAGTTAAAAGCAATCACTGTTATTCCAGCCATCTAATTTATCTGGAGCTTCTCACATCTCACCATGGTTTCAGTGATCTTACCTACTTCCAATATAGTCTCCGGAAAAAAGCAGGGAGTGAAATAAGCTCCAAGGACTGTCAATGAGCAGAGGAAGTTGCATTGTCCTTTCATAAGTGAGCCTTGATGAAGATGTTAGTTTGTAAGTAGCATGACATTCCAAGAGAAAAATAAAGCTACAAGGCTTTTAAAACACTTTCTGCAGCTCAACAAAGAAATCCATAAAGGCCTATCATTACCCTACAACATCTTGCAACAGAAATAGATTCAAATTGTTTTGATATAAAAAGATATAAATAATTAAAAGGAGGAAAGAACAGTTTAAGTAGGGAAGCGCAAAGTTGCAACACTAACAACAGAAATGTACACATTAATAAATAGGCGCATTTTGGCTTTTTATGGTCACATGTATGACATTTGAAAGTCCCTGTTCAGCCCTTGGTCTCATAGACTTAGATGTTGCTTAGCCAAAGAGAAAATGGACCCACAGTCTGGAGAATACAGAAGAGGGCAAGAGAGAAGTGAAGGCTTGGGGAGGCAACACTCCTTATCAACAGGCAGCAGCAACTCAGGAGCAAAGCTGGGACAAGCATTCTTCGCCTGCGTGCTCTCAACAACCCAGTGCAGCAGATGCAGTGCAGGCTAATGGCAGAAATAGTCTCTAAGACAGCCAGATCCAAAACTGGTCAAAGATTTCAACCCAATAGTTAAAGTTTTGCAATAGACTGTGGCCAAGAGTGAATATAGGATACTGGAAAGCTGAGCTCAGTTAAGAATTAGCAGTTTTGGAGTCTGTGAGGTCTTCTCTTCAATGTGATACTGCCCTCACAAAGCAAAGACTTGCAATAGTTGTGTTCACCAGAAGGGCTGGATGTAGGATTCTCTACACACTGATGAAGTTGGATCTCACTGCTTTTCACTGCAGCTACTACTTCCCTTGATAAATGTTGAATAAGTGAGACAAAGAGGAAATCATTGGTTTGTCAGGCACCCCTGAGGACAGACTTTATAAACTTACCTAACTTCCAAAGAGAATCACACCTTGCACACAGAGACCCATGGACAGATTGTTGGGTCTGGATCAGCCGGAGCAAAGAAACTTCCAAAGGCAAACTTTTGTGATTCCTTCCTGCAACACAGTTATTGCTGTTATGCCTAGTGCTTTTTAAGTCAATACAAATGGTTTAGAGGTCTGCAGTCATAAGTTCTTATGGAAAGTTAAAAATAATCCTATGCATGTTGTTTGTGATTAAGGCACCATCCTTTGGCTATATAGGAGATTATCTGCCTGCTCTGTAAGGGTAAAATCTCCTCTTTAAGCCCATCCTTAGACTCCTTTCTACACTGACATATACAAGAAACATAGTCAAGCAATGATGATGAAATAAAGAAACCATTAAAATATTTTTAAAAGAGACACCCTTGAAAATATATTCTATCCCTCTCCTTTATCCATCTCCTGCTGACTTAAGAAAGCAAACTATTTGGGGTAGCTACTGCCCATACATTACCTAGTACACTGTCAGCATTACTGAAACAGAAGAGATTAATCAGCCAGGTTAGGTTTTATAAGACTGCCTTGTGTCAAACCTCCACACATCTGCAGGGTGCAACCCAACAGGTTGGTCACTAGTCAGCTGAATTTATGAACTGCACTAAGAACTTTGGGACTTGCCTTCACAGAACAGGAGATGATATGCTACAGTTACCAGTTCAGTGGCATCAAAGTTAGCTTAATATGTGGGCCACGTAATCAGGCCAGCATTCATAGAACACCAAATTCATCACATTTTCAAATGGCTTGGGAATTGGGAGAGTATTCCAATTAAATTTCCTACATCAGTATTCAGCCAAAACAGAATGATCCAAACTGCTAAGGATTGTCAGGCTCCCATACATCTTTTAAAGCCTTCCATTTCATCTATTTATCAAGCATATGTAGTAATAACAAATTAACAAAATAGAAAAATTCCTAAGACCAAACATAGTCACTCATGCACCGATGGGTAGCTGTCACTTTGGAGCTCCTTAGAGCCACCCTGTCATGGTTTAACCCCAGGCAACAACTAAGCACCACACAGCTGTTCACTCACTCCAATGGGATGGGGGAGAGAATCAGAAAAAAAGTAAAACTCATGGGTTGAGATAAAGACAAAGACAGTTTAACAGGACAGAAAGGGAAAAACTAATAATGATAATAACAACAATAATAATATGACAATAATAATAATCAAATTATTAGAATGAACAAGTGATGCACAATGCAAATGCTCTCAACCCACCAACTGATGCCCAGTTAGTTCCCAAGTGGCAATCCCTCCGAGCCCCACTCCCCCCAGTTTCTATACTAGATATGACATCCCATGGTATGGAATACCCCTTTGGCCAGTTCAGGTCAGCTGCCCTGGCTGTGTCCCCTCCCAACTTCTTGTGCCCCTCCAGCCTTCTTGCTGGCTGGGCATGAGAAGCT
>JANZLQ010000005.1:14346744-14360593 GCA_026212715.1 Elanus axillaris | reverse complement strand
ACACACCAGTGTTTTGGCTACTGCTGAGCAGTGCTGGCACAGCATCAAGGCTGTGTCCCCAACATTTTTTGCCCTCCTCAACAGGAGGCTGGGGCTGGGCAAGATCTTGGGAGGGGACACAAACAGGACAGCTGTCCTGAACTAACCAAACAGATATTCCATACCATATGACGTCAGCTCAGGTATAAAAGCTAAGTAAGGGGAGACAGAAGGGGGGACATTTTTCCATCTTCCAGAGCAACCACTACGAGTGCTGGAGCCCTGCTTCCCAGGAAGTTGCCAGCCATCGCCTGCTGATGGGAAGTAGAGAATAACATCGTTTGTTTTCTCTCTGCTTTTAGCACGCGACCTCTGCTTTCACTGATTAAACTGCCCTTATCTTGACCCACGAGCCTGTTGTTATATTTTCTCCCCCCTGTCCAGCTGAGGAGGTGGAGTGACAGAGCGGCTTTGGTGGGCACCCGGTGTCCAGCCAGGGTCAACCCATCACAGTTATCAACGTTCTTCTCATACTAAATCCAAGACATAGCACTAGGAAGACAATTAACTCTATCCCAGCTGAAACCAGGACACATCCTTAGTGCATCCATTACATCATCAAACTCATTATAGTATTTTTATCTGGAATATAACAGATATTAATGTAAATGGAAAAGCACTGGCTGAAACCAAAAATACTATCTAAACAAGTTAGAGTAATAAGGACTAACTTAATTACTGAAGAACACAGGCCAAACATACTAATAATATTAACATGACCTAATGACACATCCACAGGCACAAAAGGATAAAGGATTAAACATTCCTTTTTACAGTTAATCTGACTACATTGCCATCTATGTTGTGATATGGAAAAGCTTCTAAAAATGGCTAAAGGCTGTAGCTCTTAGTCATATAATTACAGGTAAGGTTACTGTCTCTCTGTGATCAAGGAAATTAATTTTCAGTGAGGAAAGTACTCAGATTACAATTTTTTTTTCCTTCCTAAGGTGACATGTTAGACAAAATATGGGTTATAGCAAACTTTCATTATTATCCTCATACAGAAAAAGGCAGTGCAATACACCACAAGAGCACCCCGAGAAATACTTTGAATTTTTACAGAGGCCAGGAAGGACAGATATTAAACTTGGGGAAGTGAATGGGAATGCATGGTCTTTAATAAGGACTTGTTCATTTATTAATGAGAACTGGTACTAAAGAGCTTCCCATAAGTTACAAGGCAGAAGGGAAAAGAATTCAAACACAATTAAAGAACAACCATTGACAAAAAGCCTTTGGCCTTTTTCATTTATTTATTTGGCCTATTTATTCCCTCTAAGGGGCAAACACAACAGTAGCCTTAAGACCTGGTTCCGTCAAGCTGCACAGCAGGAAAGAGCATGCAAGAAAGCCTTTCCTCCTTTCCCAATTTACTGGCGAGTGACAGGCAGGATTGCTCCTTGCCTGTGATGCAGGGGCAGGAGCACAGCCAAAGGTAGCACGGCAAGGGGACAGAGGTCTGCCTGGGACCCTGCCCCACCGCACTGGGCTCGGCAGCCCCAGAAGCACAGCACACGCAGTGGCTCAGCGAGTGACATCTCAGAGACCTGTGCATTGCCGCAAGTAATTCTCTTTTGCAGGTGAAAGGGGAAGCAACGGTTTACTCTGGCTTTTAGCACTGCAGGACAGTCTTGTGTGTGTGCTCTTACCCTGGAGAGAGAATGGCTTTTCTGCAAAACCTGAAAGATGCCCACTCCTCATTGTGATTCAACCAAAACCTTTCTCAAGTTTTCCATAAAAGGGACAGACATGCTGGGACAGCCAACAGGGTGACTGTCAGGGCATCCTCCCAGGCAGGGAGGAATTTCTAAGATTTAGGTATCTAGGCTGTCTGACTCAAGGGAAAGATTTGATAGTGGGTGTTCAGCATCTCAGACAATGGACTATTCCAGAGCATTCCCCTCAGTAATTCCTGCCCTAGACAAGAGACGCCTTTCCCACTACCTTCAGTTTTGCTGGAACTGGCACAGTGCTACATGTGGCTTTGATTACTGCAAATCAGCATTTTCTAATGAAAAATCTTTTTGTTAAAATTTCCAGTCAGCTATATGGATTATGTTGGAATTACACCATTAGGTTAGCTCAGAAAACAACCAATTTTTCCCAAGATGTCTCCTCTGATTGATTTGGAAATGCCTTTGCGTACATTACTTCTGAACCAATCTTGTCACTAAATCCTATAAACAGACACTGGAAATGTCTCCTTATTGCTGTTCATCACTGGATAAAGCAATTGCAAATCTTTTACCATGTGAACTGATAGTGGCCAAAGCCAGAATGTGAGTGACTCACGGAAATCAACAGCTCCCAGACATATCATTATGGATTAGGGATGTGAGACACAGCATTACTAGCAAGCATCGAGGAAATGCAGAAAAGGTGAAAGCGTCACCTCTTACTGAGTCTCTCACCAAAGAGCAGGACAGATGTCCTAACAAAGTGTGTATTCAAGCAGATAGGACACTACAGAGCACCATTAACGGGAAGGTCCGTATGACTGTGTAAGACTCACCTATTTATAAATTCAGAGGAATGCAGAAGGGCTGGAGACTGGAAAGCATAGTCAGTTAAGAGGTTAGATGTGCACTGTCACAACACTGCTAACCCCCAGCAATCTGCCTTGAGCTGTCAGTGCCATTTGCAAGTGCTCAGTTATCTACTGCAGTCAAGTTGGGTAACCATGAGCCTCTTTGTTTCTTTTAAATAAAGTCTTCTTTTTCTTTAAACAGACTTCTAAAATTTAACAGGGAGAAAATAATATGCATGTCCTAATGTAAATATTCTGTGGCCTTTTTTGCATGACCTTTCATCACTTTAGGGATTTGTAGGAAACTAATATATTATAAGCAGAGTCAGGGAAAACAATCAATTTTTGGTTTGGACATCAGGTCTTCCTTAGAAGCCAGAATTTTATGCAACACTTTTAAATGCTGCTAACTGGAGAAAAACTCTTACTCACTGAACAGTTAACATCCATTTATCAAATAAGAGCAATTAATGTTGGACTTATTCTTTGGCATCTCATCTGGAGAGACCTGACAGCCAGGTAGCTCACTGACCATGGCAGACAGAGGAATGAGGACAGAGATCATCCCACTGAAAGCAGGGTGAATCAGATACATGGGCAGGATGAGTGAGTGGCTTGGCACCAGTGTGATGACTGGAGAATTTTGGCAGCTGAACAGTGTGCAGAAAAAAGGCTGTGTTTTCAGGATATGTTGAACTATAAGAGCAGGAAAATTTGTTATGACTGGTATAGCGGGACAGGAGCTCCCAGAGCCCTTCCATCTATGAAAACTTTGGTTTTCATTCCCCTTTCCTGACGGGAAGCACACATCAGTGGAAAAAACTGTCCTACATATAGCAGTTAAAGTATGTTCATACTGCCAACAACAATTAGATGTTGAGATACTTACCCTAGACAGTTATCTCACATAGTGACCAGACTACACTGACTTTTGTCCAGTCTGATCCTTGCTGCTTCTCGTCAAGAGGAATGTACTGCTTTTGGCAGCCAAGCCAAGCCAGGCACCTTGACCTCATGCTTCAGGCTCAAGTGCAGCCCTGCCCCTGAGGGGCTGCTGAGTGATGCTCCCCTGAGAAGGGATGGAGAAGAGCAGAATAGGAAACAGACCTCTAACTTTTCAGACAGTCCAGCTGCTCATTCCTCCTACTAAGCAAGAGGGCAGAAGCTGTAGGTAGGTTCTGAGGCCCATGAGCTTTGGGTTTTCTGGTCAGAAGCCCAGCAGGTGCTGTACCACAGAGCATCTTTTTCCTAACCCATCTCATCTTTTGACTAGCTTCAAAGTTTACCAAAATAATCTTAAACTGACAAGCTACTTATATAGCTTCCTTCTTCACTTCCAGGTATTAGGGATGGGAATTCCAGTTCCATCTTGCTGCAAGCACACACTGCCTCTGTCTTCACACAGTCCTTTGCTCCCAGGCTGTTGTGCAAGGCGTCTTTGCTCCCTCACACCCTCTCAGCTACATGGCAGCAAAGTGAATGAGATTCATCCTGCCCCTCCTCAATCCTCCAATGTTTCTGCAACAAGTCCTTCCTTACGGCCCGCTGCCTATGCAAAGCCTTTGGTAGGAATGGAAAAAACCACACACTCAACAGTGTTCTCCAATCCAGAAATGAACCAGAAAGAATCTGGAAAAGAAATAGTAACTGCAATAGAAGTAGTATGATTAAAAGTTTTGAAATACGAGTTAGTTGGGCATCCAATGGACTGGCATGAGAATCCAGTCTCTATTTTTTTTTTCCTTTAAATCAAACCTGAATAAATTCAGGGAAGCCCTGTGGGCCACATTAACCAGAAGGTCAGGCTAGGTGTTCAAAGCAGTGCCCTTTGTCCTTAGACTTTGTGAAAATCAATGACGATGGTATTTCCACATGAAAAAAAAGGCACTTCACCCTCTGGACCAGATTCTAGCACACAGACCAGCTTGAAGACCAGTGCCCACTGTCTAAGCCACAAAAAAGGCAATTCTCTTTTCTTACTGCAAACTTGCGCTATTATCCAGGCTCTTACACTGAACTAAGTTTAAGGTCCTTCTAGCATTGCAGACAGTTAATGTGCTGCTTTTTTAGCCCCTATGTATCATACTCCTAGAGACCACACTACACAGGGGTCCCCGACTCCCTGCATGCACCTGAGAGGACTGTCATTTGAGAAATTTCACAGTAACAGGTTTTTCATTACATGTTTTACTGTACAATTCTCATCAGCTGTACCACAGCACTGTGACCTTAGACAAACCTGGATTCATCTCCATTTACAAGTCATGGAAAGAAAATGATGGAAAAGGTCATTCAATACTAAATAATATCTCATTGAAAATACAGCACTGAATCTTTGGTTAATCTAGGCCATATTTTCATGTCAGGGTCACTAGCTGTGTTCTAGCTTACACAGTGTCAATATTCCCAGGTTCAAGCAATTATAACTCTGCATGAAGCTCCATTTAGAGGAATGTTTGGCAGTCATAGCCGGGTTAATCCGGTTATTAATTGACTAGAACTACAGGCTACGGACCTGGACGTGTCACATCTTTCCCAAGCAACCTTGACCCAGTCTCAGAAAACCAGCATCTTCAGACTTAGACTCTTGAGTCTAAACTGTTGGTGTAAGTTTCTCTGAACCTCAATTTTGTCCTCATTAAGTAGCAGAAGAGCTGCCCTTCTGCTGGGATTAAGAGGCTCAGCTCATGGACATTTGCAAAGTGCTCCAGCACTCTCAGATCAGAGAGCAAAGCAGGTGAGAAACCTTTTTCCTCCTAAGGCCCAAACAGGCTTTTAGCAGGTTACGCATTAACCTCTTGTTCTCCAACAATAATTCCCAAAGAAACCCAACTAATGTTGCGCGATCTACATGAAACAAAGCTACAGGTTATATCCAAATGCATCCCAACTACAAAGTAGCATGACACAATTTACTAAGCACTTCTAGAAATGTTAGCTATCACATTTCTACAGTAGACCTAGATAGTAAGTAATCTGCATAGCTGACCTAAAGAAGGAGAAACAGTATGATGTGCTCAAAGCCACAACTGAGTACTTTTGCAAAGTATCAAAATTGTGATTCTAAACTAGGAAATCCTGACTTCTACCTCACTGTTTGATCTGAGAGTAGGTTGCCTTCGACTTAGAGCTGAAACCACATGCAACCAATTTTTCATTCCTACTCAAATTGCTTTAGCTATTTTTAGGTCAGATGAGTAGAATAAATATCATTAAGGATTTTCCAGGCATTTTTAGAATTGCTTCCTAACTAAAAAAGAGATCCTTTTCACAAAAATATATTCTCTAGTCATCTATCCATAAAGGCACTCAGACCTTTTGATATTGTAATAATCAAAGAATCAAAACCATACTGAGTTAACCAGGTTAGGAAAGCTGATACTATACATTTATGGCAGCTATTCAGCATAAAAACTTTTAGCAGGCATGAGTACAGTGGAGCAGACATGAACCAGACACAGAGCTAAGCTGTGCTATAGTGACACAGAGAAAGAGACCAAACAATTAGAAATGAGGACTGTGGAGCAAGATGATATGCAATTACCACTAATATCTCTCAGTGAAGTTTGGTAGAACATTCTTTAAAAACACCTCAGCTCAATCCACGGATGTTAGGCCAAATAGCCCTCCCAAGACTGCTTTCAGGCAGTGGAGCTTAGCAGCTGGGACTGAAGCTGGACTCACTGAAGCGTGAGTCAGGAGATGGAGACTGTACTCCCAGCTCTCCGTGACACCGTGCTTAAGCCACCTCTCTTCTCTCTGCCACTGCTTCCCTTCTTGTCCTGTCTGTTCTGAACATGGAACTTTTTGTGACACAGTGGTCTCTTTGTACCTCCTTCTGGACAGGGCTCAGCACAACAGGACTGAGATCCCAGCCAGACACCTTCTGTGCTGCATACCATGGGTATCCCACAGAGGGACAGTACAGCTACATTCACACAGCACCACACTCTATATGCACTTACTCCGAGATTGCCTAGGGACTACTCCACCATGCACCCAACAACATCACAGGCCTGCTTTTCTTCCATGCACACGTTCCTACTGCCTCATCTGCATATTTGATACCATCTGTATTTTTACTTCTTCCAGGTTATTTCAACAACCTCCCCACTACCTAGCACAACTGAGAGTTTGCCAGAATAACATCCTCTTCTGCTCAGCTGACTGTAAGAAATAAAACTCAGAACATTACTTGCCTGCAATCCTAGGAGGAGTGCATGGCAGATGCAAGCCTACAGCTGAAAGCTTCCCTGATATCCACCATCACCAAAGGGGTATCCTTTCCCTCAGGAGACATTCTTTATCCTGATAGGCAGTAAGTTTCTTTAACTGGTGCTGAATTCAGTAAGACCTGACCTCTCTAGCATTTGCCACAAATCCAATTGGCAGAACAGAGTCAAAAGAGAGAAGGGACTTTTTGGGAAGCATTGTACAGAGAAATAAAACCGACATGAGAGATCTAGGGAACACAGAGTAGTTCAGGGAGGAAGCAGGATGTGAGATGCTGTCCTCCCTGCCTCTCTGACACAGCTGCTTAGGCTGGAAGGGATAACACCAGCACTGGAGCCAGGTGGCCACTGTAACACATCCGACACACTGAACAGAGCAGCCAAGGGGTTCACTCAGGCTGCAGGTTGCACCTGCTCTGCTGTCAGCCATTGTTAGCTGTCTGTAATGACCAAAAGGCCACAATACAATAATGGAGACAAGCTATAGAGGCAGGAGAAGTTACTAAGTTATTAAGTGTTCTGATGGCAGTTTACCTTGCAGTATGACTCTGAGTACCCAAAGAGAAGCATGTGCTTCTCAGAAAACAGGAGGAGTCACTGCTCTGATGAGCTCCTAAGTCTGAGTTCTAGCAAAATTGGCTAATTTTCAGAGAGAGAACACAAATCCCTTGGTCAGTCTGCAAGACACATGTATTTTTATATATACATACCTTGATAGTTCAATTAACTGAGACTTAAGCCCCATGCTTAAGAATGCCCTTCATAGCAGCAACGCAGCAAAGTCAGTATGGTCAAGTACAACACATCAGCAAATAATCAGGATTACCTTAGAAAATGGGGAGCCCCAGTCAACCCCCAAAATACTCCTCCTAGGAATCAAAAAGAAGCAAAGAGGCAGCACTATCTTCACCTCTCTTGTTAACCTGAAGCTAAAACACGCATGCTTCAAAGAACTCTTCAACATCTGTATTTTTACCCCTTTTCATAAAAATAGAACACAGCTTTCCATCTTTGGGCAGGGTGTTTGGCTGGATCACACTCAAAAAAGATTTCTAGTCTCGAAAACATACAGTTGTTTCATCACTTTGTCCAGTGAATCTCCTTCAACATACACCAGTGTGAAGAGTAATCCCCAGCAAATGCTGGCTGTAGCAAGGGATTTTCTGCTCCACTACTTCTGAACATCTCCAAGCAAACATTGGACAAATTGCACAAGAAAGGGGTCAGTGCCATCGTGAATATTTCATCTAGACAGCACAACAAAATCCAGCTTAGAGAACAGAAAGGGAGAAAAATCACTTATCAATTATTCTTTTACTCAATACCACTTGTTCTTCAATAAAACACTGCAGAGTGATTTCTCTTGCAATCAGGAGGAGAAAAAAAATCTCCACTCTTGGCAAACTATTTTTGGAAACTGAAAAATCTCATTCTGCTTTTCTTTTAATTCCTGCTTAGAGGAATTTTATGATAAGGATGTAAGCCTTGGAGCTTATTAAAATTATATAATTAAGATTTATTTTAAAAACCTACAAGAGTTGATTTTTTTGTACTAAACTTTGCTTTTACAGACAATCATTGCACAGACAAATTTCTCTCTCTTAGGCAGGTATTTTTCCAATTTCTAACACTACTGTACATGCTAGCACTTAACTGTCATAAATTTTCTTTTAGACACATTTACCCTTTCTGCCATTTTTCTGTCATCATCATCCAGTCCTGTTATTTTACCTAGATTTCCAAATTTTTCTCACTAACCACTAACTGGTTTTCCTACTCAGATTAAAAACTACTCTTCCCCCCTAAAAATGTACATTTGGAATTGTTTACTGAAGCTTGGGCTGCAGTTTCTAGGGTAATTGTCTTTTTTTCCCCAGTGTTGGTCACCCTCAGAATTTCACCAAGTATCTCAGATATGTTGTGATTTATCAAAGAGACAGTTTCTGGAGATCTATGAGTACACAAGAATGTCGCGTTAACCTTTGGAGTTATAGACCAAACTCTGGAAATGAGAATCTGAAAGGTTATGGCTCTAAACAGCAATTAGTCCTTACCAAATGTATTTGGGTTTTGTGATGTTTTATTTTTATGCAGGCTTTTGCTTCTGAAGGCTCTTGACTCATGACTACTCATGGTTAGTTGACTCATGGTTAGTTTACAATCAGATTAAGAATTCAAGTATCATCAACAGTTGTACCTGAGTTCACATTGTTGCTAATTCTGCTTCCTGCTATGTAACACATGTTCTGCTCTCCTGACTGCAGCGCGCTCCTCTCCCACCTCTGACCTCTCATCCTCATCACATCATTCCCACCACCTCCCAGGAACTGTGAGGACAACAGAAGGCTGTGCCTGAATCATATCAGTTTGATTAGACCCAGATGACAATAGAGCAGAGGAAGAGGCTGGATGCTATTCTGGGCTCTGCTACTGATGTACAACACAAGAATGGGCAGTCAGAAAAGCTTTTTGACCTCAGATGGAGAGACCAAAAAACTGGTAGAGTAATAACCATGCCTATCTTCATGTATCAAATATTTTGAAACACTTGGTTGAAAGCCACTATAAAAATGCTAACTACGTATTGTTAGATACTGCTCCTACTTTAGGGCACTTTTTCATTCAACAGACGTTATGCACAAACCATTTACTAAATCAGCCACAGCTGTATTTTTTAAATCATAGGATATCTGCAGAAGATAAACTCAGCAGCCATGTCCTGGGAAGGGAAAAGAATGATCCTGACTCTGGCAGCAAACACTCACTGCATCTCATTAAAGTTTCTAGCAGAGTAAAGGAACAAATATTAGCATACTTGGGCTCTGTACAGCAATAGCTTGGTAAAATTCTATGGTGTGTGTTATCCAGTAAAGCTGACTAATGGACCTGTCCAGCCCTAAAGTCTGTAGATCTGTAAATTCATTTTATGAAGAGAGAAAGTCTCCTGAAGCACTTTCAAGATTCAAACCAGGATGCTAATGAGCAGGCAATCCTCTGACTGGCACTTCATGCTGGAATACACCATGGCCCACAGAAAGAACAAATAATCTCTGCTAAACCTACCTGCAGAGGAGCAATTAATACACAACAACAGATATACTTGGTGGGTCTAAAGCTTCAACTAGCCTGGAATGACATTCCTGACAGCAGACAGTATCAGGCACTTAGAAGCAAGACAACTATGAAGTGCTCTTCCCCCCCCCCACCCTTCTTACTCCCACCAACCTGCTCCCCAGAGGGTGAATGAGTGACCAACATGCAGACCAGTAAGTTCAATAGCCATCACCAGATTTCTTCTCTCTTAATTGTCTAATCCTTTCCTGAAGCAACCTCTGCTTCTGCTTTCCACATCCTCTGGCAACAAACTGGAGCTATCACCCTGTATCCCCACACCAGCATCACAGCACCATGCTCTGCACCCTGCAGGGATGAGAAGGACCAGCTTGGTTCCTGATGGTGGTACTCGTGAACCAGGTTTCTGCATCCTACAGTAAAAGTAGGAGGAGGCTGGACGTGCTATGCAGCATGTCCAAACCACAAGGTGGGACAATTTTCTGCTGTTCTGTTCTCTGACCTAGAACACAAATAACGAACAGAAAGAGAATATTGCACTGAAGAGCTGAGGAGCTTTCCAAGAGGAAACATAAGAACATGGCCTCCTTCCACTTCTAGTGATCTGTCCTCCCTGTGGGACATTCATCCCTTCACTTCCCTGCCTCATGGGAAAATTCACAGAAGACAAGATCAAGTCACCTGGAGGTGAACTGAAGGCTGATTGAAAGCTGTAACAGTGATAATAAACGTCAGGGGATGGATACAAGCTGGGTTAATGTGCAGCGCTCCACCAGGAAGAGCACATCCTCAAGTACCTCTTCATGGACACTCCTGCAGAATTCTCTTTCCCCTGCCATTTGTCAGCAGCCATGTTTGCATAACCTGAGCTAGGTGCTACAGTCATCCCAGTTACTCCTTGCACAAGAGTGCTTACCCTGTACAGTCATAATAGCTAAATTAATCAGGGGAGTACCCTGTAACAAGCCCTTGTGAGCTCCTCTGGGCATGAACACTTTATTCTCATGCATTTTAGGCCATAAATTGGAGATGACAGCAAAGTAATCAGGAGAGTATCATGCTGTGCCTCCTAATTCTCCTGGGCCTCCACTGATTATACAGGAGAAATCCAAGCAGACATGGAATTAAATCACTTCCCTTACGTTGGACTAGCTGAAGCTGTTCCTTAAATGACAGATTGCTAACAGCTCCCTTAATGACATCACCCAATATGTCATAAAATTTGCTGCCAACACTATGGATTTTTTTTCCCCCCAGCCAGAAACATTCCCTGGCTGCGGAGCAGAAGTTCCATAGACAAAATGTGGTTCAAGAAATAACCTATAAAGGGTTCTCAGTGCATAAGGTAAGTACCACCCAAAAACTCATTGAAGAATAAAATTATCCTTCTTGGCACTGCTTTCTTGGAAGAGTGCCCCACATCAGATTTTTCTAAGTGTTTATGATTGAAATTATCCATCCACCATCTCTGCAGGTAGCACTAAAACTCACAGCTCAGGAATAGTGTCCAGATCTTTGCCAGATTACTACCCTTGGGTGAAAACTGTTATCTTCTTATTGCTTTCGTGCTTTTTGGAAGGAAATTCTTCCCAGATGGGTATTAGCATTAGAGAAGAAATAGATGTACTTGTAGTGCAATGGCCAGGATTATTTACCTGGAGTTTCACTATTATCCCTTTAGTTCCAAGCGCACATCAGTTTTTCTGTCAGAACCGCAAGTAAAGTGACAACCAGAGCATACCTAGCATGAATAGCCTTTGAGAATTTCTAAGAGACAATTTGGAGGTTTTTCTCTATTCTTCAGACACCAGGAATCTAGCCTGCAGCAACGCACCACAAATGACTACCCATTTGCTTTTAAAATGTTACAGTGGAACCCACTTAGGCAGCCATCAACCATGACTTCGCAAAGGGTGCTTAATTACCCATTCCAGTAATTCTGTGCTGCCTGCATTTTCTCATGAGCATGCCTTATGTGAGAACTAGCTCAGCTGCATAGACTGTTTTCAAAAAGGGTAAATATATTTCTAAGAAAATACTTCCATAAGTAGATCCAATAGTGAAGAAGGAGAAAGTCCTCCTTCTTTATTGAGACTTAAACTAAATTCTGATTTCTAGTGGACAGCACTGAAAGTCTCCAAGATTTGGTCCTGATCAAGGTGAGGTTGCCCCTCTCCACCCAGCTGCAGAAAATCAGTGTTGGCTGCTGTTCCCCTAAGCCACTCTGTAAACGGATGCTCTTCTCTATGTATGCCAGCTTTCCTGCATGCCACCACCTATCCACTCAAAGCAGTCATAGTTGAACTGGAACACATATAGAAAGAATGAAAAAGTGAAATGCTGAATTTTGTGGGAACTTAAAGCTAGTGCACTGAGCTGCATAGTCCCAGGATGTGGCTTGATTATCTTTGGCATCTCCTTGGGTATCAACTGTATTTCTGTTCCTCGCAGCAACTCTTGCCAACAGAAAACACTACTGCACACCAGTATGCTGGTGATGCTGAAAATGAGTGGTCTGAACAATCTGTCACTCACATAAGTTCAAAAGAGAATCACTGTGGTGGCACTCACTGGCACTGTGAGTAAATGAGCCATGAGCTATATATCTGGACGTGCTACAATTCTCTTCTGAAACAAAAAGCAAGTCAAAAAGTGTAACACTGCTGAATGCTGAAGTGACCACACAAATAGGATCAGCTAAACCTTGCTTATCTGTCAGTCATTCCTCCCTGTATGACACCAGTCCTCTCAAGCCTTCCCATGATGATCACAGCCTTAATACTTGCTTGGGTTCCTGAACGGATGCATTTCAAGCCATGTCATCTGTTTACGTTATCCAGTCATTTTTTCTTGTCATCCAAGGGAAAAAACTGGTTTGGCCAAACGTGTTGCATCACACATACTTCCAGTGCATGGAATGAAAGGCTAAAATAATCCCCATGAATGTTGTTCTCAAATTCAGAACAGCACTGCCATGATTGCAAAGTGACAGATGTCAAAACTGAGCTGAGTACCTCATTAATGCAGAGATAAACACACAGAATATGTTGTTTGGAATGACAACCCAGTCTGTTTATATATGTATGCCACTATTTATCGTCCTACAGATGGTTGCTCACAGTGATGTACATCCACAAATATGTTTAATTTTGCTTTTTCCTACTCTACATAATTACCATTTTTCCTTGTTTACGCTGACTACTACTAAGATGGCCTAGAGATCTCAGAGTTTTTCTGAGGGTGAGGGGTCATGCTGCACAAAGCAGACCCAGAATCTGCATGCAATCAGTTCTTTGCAGTAATAACAGCCCATGCCCATAGAGCATTTTTTAAGGAATTATCTCACTCTCATTTTATAGCCAGCAAAACTCAGAAAGGTGAAATGATTTACCCAAGGACACTCAGCAGGCTCTGTTCAGGATGTAGTTACTATTGTTGCAAATCGGGTAGCTCATCAAGCTCATGCTACTTACACCACTCAAACAAAATTCAAACAATAATTATTATTTTTACTGCAATTTGCACGGCAGTCAAGGCTGGAGGCCACAATCAGGATTCAGCTTATCCTGGGCTCTGTTCAAACATCAAATCAAATCCAGTCCCTGCTCCAGGGGGCTTGCAGTCTCACTAGGGACATAATTCTGTGGGAATACAGAACGAGATGGAAAGGGAGGGAAGGAGAGAGGGAGGGACAGAAGGTAGTAACCTGAATGTAGAGTTTCACATTGGTTTGGGTAACTGTGAAGTTTGGAACCTTATTATTACTTAAATTATTTAGGTGTGTAAGAAATATAACTGCATTACTGACAGCCACCTGTCTAGTTACTTAGGTAGCAGTTTATCTTCATAATCCTAATTGTGCAAGCACTTTACTTTCACTCCTATGGTCTTTGATTACATTGACAGACAGCAACTGGATCCTACTATTTGCTCTTTGGGGGACTGACTCACACTGCACTAACTCCATATTTACATT